>OZ020195.1:31839318-32545475 GCA_963971165.1 Philopedon plagiatum | reverse complement strand
AACTTCTTAGCTAGTGCAGAACAAGAAGACCGTAAAACGAAAAATAAAATAAGGACTATTTTTTGATTCTGGTCTGGGTGCTCTCCTGCTATCGCGATTTCTGGGCCCTTACCCTTCATCAGGCAGGCTCACACCCAGGGTATCTGAAGAACAGACAACATTTTTACCAGAATCACAATGAGACCTTACATATATCCATCGTTTCGAATAGGAAATTTCATAATTTTTACTATTGTCTTACAATGGTGCACTGGGTGAACTAGGAGCGAGCCACTATATCTTACCCATCCTATTTGAACCGATGGTTATAAGGTCTCATTTTGATTCTGGTAAAAATGTTTTCTGTTCTTTAGACACCCTGGGTGTAAGCCTGCCTGATGAAGGGTAAGGGCCCAGAAATCGCGATAGCAGGAGGGGCTAGCGAAGAAGTTAATCTTTGCATTTACATTTAATATATATATATATATATATATATATATATATATATATATATATATATATATATATATATATATATATATAGGGTCCGGCGAAACCCTGTTTTTTTTAATTTTGTCCTGTCAATTGTAGAAAAAACTACTACATTCGGTTATTTTCATCCAGATACATGGGCTTTACATTAGCCAAGCTATCTAAACGAAAAAAACTGGAAATTTGTAAATCGATAAAAAAATATTTAAAAAAAATCGAGTTTTCCAATTTTTTTAAATAAAATCTTAAAATTTTGCACAAGGACCTAGAATTTAATTCTAAGCAATTTTTTCAAATAACTTTTTTTGATATCTCGTCAACTAACCTCACTTTTTGTAAATTAACAATTTTTTTTTCAATTTGACGCTATACCAGTGGTCACGTGACGTATGTCAAAATCGATTTTTAGGTTATCGGACATGCAGAACCGATCCCCCGGAAAAGTTTTTCCAATACTCACCTAATAAAAATTTTTCCCATATGTTGCGAACTTTTTGCCGGTCACTGTATATATATATATATATATATATATATATATATATATATATATATATATATATATATATATATATATATATATATATATATATATATATATATATATCTATATCTATATATATATATATATATATATATATATATATATATATATATATATATCTATATATATATATATATATATATATATATATATATATATATATATATATATATATATATATATATATATATATATATATTAGGGTGGATAGAAAAAATCTTTTTTTTTTGGATTTTCAGTTGACCTTACCTGGCGAAAGTTGTCAGTAGATATCATGATTGTTTTAGCCAAATCTCAGAATTTTCGAACATCATCTTCAGGTTCCCCGCGAGTGTCAAAGTTTAGGGAAAATGTCAATTTTTTATCTTTACCAAAAAAATAACGGAATGTTTTTCTTTAATTATTTTACTTGGGCTGATATGCCCAATCAATGTTGTATTATTAAAAAAACTCGGAATTTTTGATAAGCATCTAGAGGTTCCCCTGTTGTATACAAATTAAGAAAAAAATTAAAATAAAAAACTTTTTAAAAAAATATATTTTGTGTAATTTTTGTTAAGCAAATGATTTTTGTTTTGCTTGACAGACGAAACAAAATCATTTTGTGGTATTAAAATATGGAAGCTTGTTCCTAGAGTCTATTTTGGCCCTAATGAATCCGTCTCTAGCTTCTTGGCCTGAAACAGCTAGAGAAGCCTCTGTTACAAGCTTAATACTCCTCTCCACAGCTTGGGTGTGGCAAGGAAATGTAGGAAGAGGCATATTTTAAAATTTATGCCACACCCAAGCTGTGGAGAGGAGTATTAAGCTTGTAACAGAGGCTTCTCTAGCTGTTTCAGGCCAAGAAGCTAGAGACCGATTCATTAGGGCCAAAATAGACTCTAGGAACAAGCTTCCATATTTTAATACCAAAAAATGATTTTGTGTCGTCTGTCAAGCAAAACAAAAATCATTTGCTTAACAAAAATTACACAAAATATATTTTTTTAAAAAGTTTTTTATTTTAATTTTTTTCTTAATTTGTATACAGCAGTGGAACCTCTAGATGTTTATCAAAAATTCCGAGCTTTTTTTTAATAATACAACATTGATTGGGCATATCAGCCCAAGTAAAATAATTAAAGAAAAACATTCCGTTATTTTTTTGGTAAAGGTAAAAAATTGACATTTTCCCTAAACTTTGACACTCGCGGGGAACCTGAAGATGATGTTCGAAAATTCTGAGATTTGGCTAAAGCAATCATGATATCTACTGACAACTTTCGCCAGGTAAGGTCAACTGAAAATCCAAAAAAAGATTTTTTCGATCCACCCTAATATATATATATATATATATATATATATATATATATATATATATATATATATATATATATATATATTATATATATATATTATATATATATATATATATATATTATATATATATATATTATATATATATATATATATATATATATATATATATATATATATATATATATATATATATATATATATATATATATATATATATATATATATATATATATATATAAACAAGAGTATATTTTGGGGTAACAGCCAGAGGTATTAGGGCTCAATGAATAAGAAGAACTCTTATTTACCACGCTAAGCTTTCGGAAGCATTTATTCCTTTTTCAAAGCTACAAATATGGAGTACATTAGATATATTATGTCTAATAACATTATTACTTATTATTACCTGGGTGTAAGTGAGTTTCAATAAAATGAAAAAAAGCAACTCATCTTCACAGTAATCTTAATGTACTCCATATTTGTAGCGTTGAAAAAGGAATAAATGCTTCCGAAAGCTTAGCGTAGCAAATAAGAGTTCTTCTTATTCATTGAGCCCTAATACCTCTGGCTGTTACCCCAAAATATACTCTTGTTTATCAACTAGTCAGCCAAAACTACCCACCGCTTCTATATATAATATAATATATAGTAAAAATTGGGACATTTCTTCAGTCTAGAGGTAATATTATATTAAATGTAAATGCAAAGATTGATTAACTGCTTCGCTAGTGCAGAACAAGAAGACCGTAAAATGAAAATAAAATAAGGACTATTTTTTGATTCTGGTCTGGGTGCCCTCCTGCTATCGCGATTTCTGGGTCCTTACCCTTCATCAGGCAGGCTCACACCCAGGGCCCCAGGGTGTCTGAACAACAGACATTTTTACCAGAATCAAAATGAGACCTTATATCCATTGGTTCGAATAGGATGGGTAAGATATAGTGGTTCGCGCCAACTAGTTCACCCAGTGGTGCTCTAAAATTTTCAGCTCCTAAGACAAATCAATAAGTAGGTATATGTCGAGAATTTCTTCGACAGTACAAGTGCACCATTGTAAATAGTAAAAATGGGGAATTTTCTTCGGTCTATATAGGTAATATAATAAATGAAAATGCAAAGATTAACTTCTTAGCTAGTGCAGAACAAGAAGACCGTAAAACGAAAATAAAATAAGGACTATTTTTGATTCTGGTCTGGGTGCTCTCCTGCTATCGCGATTTCTGGGCCCTTACCCTTCATCAGGCAGGCTCACACCCAGGGTATCTGAAGAACAGACAACATTTTTACCAGAATCACAATGAGACCTTACATATATCCATCGTTTCGAATAGGAAATTTCATAATTTTTACTATTGTCTTACAATGGTGCACTGGGTGAACTAGGAGCGAGCCACTATATCTTACCCATCCTATTTGAACCGATGGTTATAAGGTCTCATTTTGATTCTGGTAAAAATGTTTTCTGTTCTTTAGACACCCTGGGTGTAAGCCTGCCTGATGAAGGGTAAGGGCCCAGAAATCGCGATAGCAGGAGGGGCTAGCGAAGAAGTTAATCTTTGCATTTACATTTAATATATATATATATATATATTATATATATATATATATATATATATATATATATATATATATAGGGTGTTATGAAATTTACTGCGTATATTGAAACCGGTAAATGCTGGTATGAATTCAGACTGAATAAAAATATTCATAAATGGCGCTTCGTGACAAAAAAGGTACTTAGATATCGTCCCTCAAAAAAAAAATTGTTTAGTAGTTGCGCACCACTGGCAATAAATACATGATCATATAAAAAACAGAGAGAAACGTCAGTTACAGAAAAAAAACTTTTGTTTTGACGTCAGTAGTCACTGTGACGTTGCCAATTCTCTAGAATATTCCTACACTGAAAAAAATCTTGATCTAATTTGAAAATTAGAGTATTCTAGGAAAATTAGCCTTACATGAAGCGCTAATATTCTTGTGTCAAGCGAAAATTCTTAGTGCAAGTAGAGGCTAATCTTGAAATCTAAAAACGTTCTATTATTGGCATCCAAGACAATAGTAATATTTGTTTAATTACTGCTACTGTACAGTCAAGAAAAAGGGTTAGTTTAAGATGAAAAATAGGAGTAAAGTTATTTTAATTGGTAATTTACATTGTCTCAAGAATAACTAAAGTTATGGCAAACAGTTTATATACATTGACATAAATATTGCTTAATCTTCAACAAAGAGATACACTTTTCTAGCAAAGAAGTTATTCTTCCTGGAAACACTATAAATTTAAACAAATACTAACTATACTTATCTAAAGAATAGCTACTTTTAAGTGAATTAATTCCGCTCGGAACAAATAGACATACATATTGTTTGAATTTGAACTGTATTTGCAACAAGAATAGCTATTTTCAATCTAACTACTACTTATTTCAGATCAAGGTGATAAATCATCGAACGCAGTATAGCTGCAAAAGGTCCGTCACCTTCCCCTTAATCACTTCTATTTGCCAACGCCCGCCAGCCATTGTAGTTTGTAATTAGGAAGTTTCCTATGTCAGAAATATCGAGTAACCTTCAACATCATTTAATAGTCTTTCAATTAACTTGTCAAACAAAAAAAAAAAATTATCTCGATATCTTCAAAATTGACGAACTTATTCAATTTCTTATTTAATAACTTCGCGCGCGGCTTTTATCGGCCGTGACGTCAAAATACAGAGAGCTGTCGCCCCATGGTCTCCGGGCTAGCTGCCCGCTGCTGCTTTCGCATGTTTACTTTAATGCATTGGATCCTGTCCGGTAAGAATAACACTAAAGATTAAACGGGCGCCTATTCCGCTGTTGACGGCTCGGTGTATGTTGACGTCATCGAGCCTCAGCCAACGTGAGCGTAGCATCTCAGACTTTGAAGGACGATAACTTTTTTATTTCTACAGATAATTAAAAACAAAACATACATATGTTTTTTACATTTTTAGGACTATTTATTAAGAGAAAATGAAAAAAATGGAAACTTCCTAATTCGTGCATGTCGCGTGTAATTTGGTTAGAGGCTTTGTTAGAGGTGAATTTTTGTGGCAAAATCGGGCAGAAGTATTGTGTTAGTGTAGTGTGTATTTGTGTTAGCGATGTTATATGTTGTTTATGTTAACATATGGGAACGAATACCCAACGAAAATATGTTCATTTTCACATGGCTGATTTTGAAATTTTAAAGTTGTATATGTCTGTTGCTACTAACGGAACCCATGCCAAATTCAGAGATTTTAATAGTGAGCCCTACTAGGAATGTTTTGGTGAAGAAAAAAAATTGTAATTTGCGAAAAAAATGTTAACTTTTGGATGCGACCCCCCCCCCCCCCCCCCCCCCAGCAGCTAAAATTCTACTTTTTTTCGCAAATTACAAAATATTTTTTTCTTTATCAAAATATTCCTAGTAGGCTCACTTTTAAAATTCCTGCATTTGGCATGGGTCCCATTAGTATCAACAGAGATACCTATACTTACAACTTTAAAATTTCAAAATCCGCCTGTGCATTTTTATTCTAGACTATAGAATATTAATGTGAAAAACAAATCAAATATTTACTTTGTAGTTTTATGTTTAATAAAAACAATACAAACACCTTTGCACTGAATTTTCTTTCATTGCCTGTTTCCCTTAAAAACGGTGAGAAAAATAGATTTCAAAAGTAGAGTTCTGGAGGGCCGCTTTTATTTGCTTACATGCAGGCACCACTAATGCCTACTAACGTTCGGTCTCGCGTTCGCTGTTTATTTTTTGATATTTGTTTACTTTTTCTTTTATCAAAACTAAGCCTCCAATACCAACATTCTAGACTTATGGTTTAAAAAGCTTTTAATTATAAATTAATAAAATCAAATAAAATGTAGTAATTTTTTAAAAGGTAATTGGTCCTAGAATGCCGATACAGAGGCCTATTTTGGATACAATAAAAAGTAACGAAATAGTCATCAAAAAATAAAATGGCGAACGCGTCCACCGCACGTAAATCTTAAAACACGTGTATTCTGTATTTTCTTCAAGTATAGGTCCTATTGCTGCAACTATACTCGTATTTATGACTCGTGTTAAGTGGGGCAATAATCCAGTGAAACTTGAATAGTATTAAACAAATTCAAATTATTCTTGGCTTATCTTACAGATACTATTGTTTCAAAGAATTGTTATCCTTATTTTAAGTTTACTTCCTCTTAAGTCAATTAAAGCCAGCAATTGGTTTAAAGACTAGTAAATTTACTTTAAGTTTACCTATTCCTAAGTCAAGGGCAAGAAGCGGTTGATTTGAGGATTACTATACTTATTTCAAGTTTATTTTTGGGTAACTCAAGTTTAACTAGTAAGTTCTTTAAGGATTGCTGTTTTTGTTTTAAATTTACTTACTTTTCTTTTAAGTTAAGAAAAAGTTGAAATAAGGATTACTATACTTATTAGGTTGAGGTTACCTACTTTTACATTACGACTGTATTACAGTTTGTTTAAGAATTGCTATACTTATTTCAAGTTTATTTGCTTGTCTCTCAAGCTAAGAAAGTTCTTGTTTCAAAAATTACAATACTTATTTTATTCTTATTTAGTATTGAAAGAAGTATAGATGTGCATATTGTTTTAAGAATAACATGCCTTTTGGAAGGACTATACTTGCTCTTGCGGATATACAAGACTAAGCTATCCTTCACTGAAGACTATTACTCTTGACTCTGGTATAGATTTTTTTCAGTGTATGTAACAGGTTTGAGAAAATAATATTTTTGTTATCTTTAAAGTAAGAAATCATACTAACTCCTTTAAAGCATTCAATTTCAAATAGTTAAAATACTACAACACAAAAAATCCAGAGAACAGCTGTTCAAACCAAAAGTAAAAGTTTGTTCAACTAGGCCGAGCAGAAATTTTTGGAGAAAAAAAGAGTACCTATACAAAAATTTCAGTTCCAAACTAGCTCTAAACAAAAAAATCCTAACACTTAAGCATGTGCTTTTTTTTGCCTATTTTTAATATTTACAGAAGATTTGGCTTTTATTAACAGGTTTATTATATCGTCCTTAATTTTTAAGCGAAAACCCCCACAACTTAAATTAATAATAAACTTTACCTTCATAACCTCTTCCAGTGTTAAGTCAAGTCAGGATTTTTTTGATAAAAGGAAAAGTTGTTTCAAATGCATCATTGTATTGCCACTTGCCTAGCGCACTTATTTACGACAAAAAATTCAAAAACTCGACAAAACAGCTATAAAAACGAACGCTCTTCCAAACGACTACGAGGCTCTTGACTGAAATTTAAATCCAAAAACAAACGAACTTTCTCTGTCGGACTCGCACGCTGTTCAAACAATAATAAAGTTTATTACTAGTACTACACAATACAACCCAACCGCCTGGCCGCTTGGTTAAAACATGAAAGTCCAACAAACACTACGAAATGTTTTGTTTTCTTATAAATGGTCAACACTATAAACACATACCATAGCACCATTAATAAACTGAAAACTTTTCAGAGTCACACATGTGTAAAGTTTCAAAATATTAGCAAACAGTAAATGATTCGAAGATCAAGAACAAACTACCCAAGTCGTTGATAAATAAGCTAAATAAAAGAGGTCCTAGGTGGGAGCCCTGAGGAACTCCGGACGTCGTCTGGAAGGGCTTAGCCAGGTAGCCATCTATTTTAACCTGTTGTTCTCTTTCGAACAAGTAGGAGTCAAACCAGGAGAGCAGAGTGCCAGCCATCCCATGTTATATGCTGAACTTCAGTGGCGGCTGGTCCTAAATAGATCTTCAACAAATAAAAAAATCTTATCAAAAGTCAAAAAGAAATAATACACCGCCGCGCCTCAATTCCTTTTTCCTTGCACGTCACACCTCGGGGAATGCGACCGCCAGCGATCAAAACTTTGGGGGCGACGCCGGTCTATGCAATGGAGAATTAGGGTTAAAATCGCGTGCTATCGGCATCTCGATGGGCACAATATTTTGCGTCTCCTCGCACTTGTTTATTGTTTGGATTTCGAGCGGCGTTGATGTTGGAGCGGCGGGCGGAAGAGATTATTGCATAATTTTGTTTCGTTTTCTTGATACATTAACACGTGAAGGCCTAATCACTTTTCTTCTTTTTTGTGATCAGTTGAGGGATATTTTTGTATTAGACTGTTTGTTTAAATAGTTTATTAATTAAGTAATTATCACTAGTAATTCTGGTATTGTGTATTTTGTTTTGTTTTTACTTTTGGGTTTTCCTGATCTGCCTTTTGCAAAAAATGGAATCAGAAATAAACAATATTTATTAACTTATATTTTTTAAGTAAGTATTATTTATTGATTTGTATTTTGCACCCCCCCCCCCCCAAATAAAAGTCATGAGCCGCCACTGCTGAACTTGCCAGGAAATGTGCTCATATATACCTTAGCAAAAGAAGAGAGTATGGACACAGGCCTGTAATTCGAAATTTCATCAGCATTTCAGTTTTTAAAAATGGAGTTAATCCTGGCTTCCTTCCAACTGTCAGGAAAAGTGTTTATTTTAATAGTGAGATTGAAAAGAAAAGATAAGGGCTGGAGCACGGCTGAAGCAGTCTCTAACAAAGAAACAGGGTATTTTGTTAGGGCCACAAGATGGCTTGTTTTAAATTTTTTTCAGAGTGTTACCTATAGATGTGTCAGAAAGATGATCAAGAGTAATATGAGTACTGGGGTTAGTAACACTTAACATTCCGAGTCCAGTTGAGGGGGCTGTAGTCAGAAGGACTATACTGATTTAGAGGCATCATCAGGCATTGTTGAGCAACCTAAAGGAAGATTTTTAAAGGAGGAGAAATGATAGGTTTTGGTTATTACTCATCAAGACATTAATGAGCAACCCAAAGGAAGAAGACTTTTTAAAGGAGAAGAAACGATAGACTTTGTTTATTACTGTGCATCAGGTGTTGTTATTATTACCAGTTAAAGTTGTATTTTTGAGAGGTGAATAAAATACTGGATTGGTCAGACAAACGTCCGTTTTCATTACTATATTTTAGGAAGTATGGTCAATTAAAACAGACAAATTTTACCTTAAATAGTTATGATTCATAATAGCAAGATGGTCATTTCATTTGTCACACAGAGAAAGTTTTTAGATTAGCCTAGCTAATTGGCGACTCAAATTAAGGAAACCAGCTGCAATCAGCTGATTTTTAAAGGAAAAGAACAGTTCACTAGACGACAAAATTGACAAAGATGCCAAATAACATGATAATGAAGACAAAAATGAAACTAAATATTCCCAGTTATATTAGTTAGTAAATCTTCTGAAGAGGGGACGCCACATTCTTAATTTGTGTGGCCAATTAATAATATTCATCTTTGAGACTGACAATAATGCAAGCAATAGTTACAAAAATACCTTTAACACTAAGGACCATGGAGTACACAGACCGACTTAGACATCTGCACCTTACATCACTCCGGGAACGAAGATCCCGTGGAGACCTAATTGAGACCTTCAAGTGGACATCTGGATATTACTCCTGCAGCGACATATATACACTAAGTACGTCGCGGCAGCTAAGGGGCCACGCTAAAAAGCTGGAGAAAGAGAAGTGCAACAAACTGTCAAGAAGGAACTTTTTGGTTAATCGTGTGGTCTACGAATGGAACAACCTTCACAGTGTCTGTAAACAACATAAATACTTTTAAAAATCGACTTGACGCCGAAAGAGAGGGGAAAAGTGCTAACTTTGTTCACTACAGCTTGTAATACATACTCAATGGGAACAACCTCATCGGCCCTGCCGCTTGTTTGTTCCAAGAATAATAATAATAATAATGTCAGTGTTGAGCAGCAAGTTGGTAAAACTTGATATGCCCATTTTCCACCTATCTAGTAGTTTTACCCATTTCTCCATATTCATTTGGGCATGAGCATAATCAAACACTGATTATTCTTAAGCTTTAGGTAAAATATTAGATCGCAAAGTATAATACATATGTCTGAACAATATACTTTGAAAATTGTGGGAATCATCATATTTTTAAAAACATAAATTGATAGAGGTGGTTCAAGTTTTAGAGTTTGAATTGAAGTTACGAAAATCGGACATAATATTACATTTTGCTCTGTTTTTATAATATTTTTAAAAACATGAATTTATAATATATGGCTGAACTGTTGGAAGTTGTAAGTGCCACATTAAAGTTACGAATATCGGATATATTTTGCATCTAAGGACTAATTTATTGCTTACCTTTATTTTTCCCCATAATTCCAAAGTCTAATGAAACTTTTTTCAAACAACACTAAAAATTAAAATACGTTGATCGATCCGTCTTGTCGGATGATACCTATCAAAAAATACAAATAGAGATACCTATCCTATGGAAAAATCGAAAAAAAAATATAGAATGGGATTCGATTCACCAAAATCAGTAATACCAACAATACCAATATATAAAAATACTCATTTCTTATTTTGGGCGTGTACCGTTGTCAACTTCGGTTACGGTTTTGTGTCCCGTAAGTATCGGTAATCTGAAAAGTTGACAGATTGGAAACGCAATATCTGTCATTAATGTCACCGAAGAAACCGATGCGGTTAACCAGGTTTGACAACGGTACACAGCCTTTATATAAAAAAAATAACCGAATATAGGTATTCGCGTGATAAAAGGTCGACACCTTTAACAATTTTATTATTTAAATTAATAAAAGTTAATAAATATTTTAATTAACATGCCAAATTTTGCATAATATTTTACCCGTTTACCCTGTTTTTTTTATATAAACAAAAATGTCAAACAAAACCCAAATGCCCAAATGTATGACACCGTTACGACAAATAGGCAAATTTAGGCTATGTACCGTTGTCAAACCTGGTTAACCGCATCGGTTTCTTCGGTGACATTAATGACAGATATTGCGTTCCCAATCTGTCAACTTTTCAGATTACCGATACTTACGGGACACAAAACCGTAACCGAAGTTGACAACGGTACACGCCCTAAAGTTGACACGACACGCACGACACGACACTATAGTCTTTCTATTTTAATTAGGTTGGCAACATTCTTTTATGTCAAATGTAGAGACGAATTTTAGCGATTCAAGACCATCAAACAGCGAATTGCTGGCCTCGAAGGCGACCAAAATGATATCAATCGTTTTCGGATGGCAATCGGTGACGTCATGATACCATTTTGGTTTCAATTTAAGAACCGGCCTCGTTGTAAGTTCCGGAGCTCTGATTCATTGTGAAAGGAATACGTCTACAGCGGTTTGTTAAGCCAAGATCCCACGTGAGGAATTAAAGATGGAAGTACGCAAAAATAAATGCGCAATTTTTAGCGGAATATATCTCATGTATTCCGCACTTTTTTGGCTGAAGATATGAGTCATGCAAACAGTCATATAACATAAACTTAACTAAAAGCTGTCGGTTAGCTGTTATCCATTGTATTTACTTTACTTTATTAAATTGTCAACGATGGACATTAACAGTAATTGTCTTTTAATTCTGAAATAAAAGGTTACATTAAAAAAAAACAAGAACCTTCCCGAACTATGTACGATACAGAGAAGGCAACTGAGAAGCTTTAAAAAAATTATAAAATTTATTATCATGACATTTAACACAACATCTCCATTCCTCTGCCATGGACACCAAACTAATTAGACCTAACGGCTCTTTGTGAAGAAAAATTGACCAAACCAAATGGCAATAATTAACAAGTTGGGTTGGGTTTCTCTGTGTTGTGTCAAAACTCATCTGATATTTTGGCAGACATCCGCAAAAAGTTAAACCAGACGAACTTTTTGCGGAATAAAAGCGTAATGTCAAAAATCCTAAGATGACCGCCCAGCGACCAATAGAATCGCTTTTTGCGTTCCGCCTCCGTCCATAACTCCGCACATGGGACGTCGGCTTTATTGTTTACAACGGGGCGCATTCAGAATCGACGCCGGGTGTTCCCGGGTAAACAACCGACCGTTCAGAATCAGGCGGCCAGTCGTTGTTTCTTATGGCCGTGACGTCATTGACAAGTTAATTTTTACCCACCCGGCGTCGATTCTGAATGCGCCCTCGATCGTGTGAATTCGGCGCGAAGCCGAACTTATGAAAATGGAAACAGAATGCATTTTATAATAAATCAAATCAGCATATTTTGAAGAAACTTGAGATATATGCGTCCAATTATTAAAAGGTATGTACATTTGTTGGTTAGCAAGCGTGAAAGTGTTGTTACAGTGTTTTGCCTATTTTCACTAATTATTCTTGTCAAAAAGTGCCTATTTACTTCCTACCTTAGATGAACTACTGAGCCTTCGTGCATATAACACTCATATGCTTTTTAAAACAACCATTTACTGCCATAACTATGTTAATATGATAAATTGCCATTAACTATATCACAAGAGCTATACATGTAGATTGGCGCAAATGGTATTAAATCACAAAATATTGAAAATATTTTAATTACTAGCCCAGATAACCAGTTAAAAGGTTCCAGAAGCATTAAACCACAAATAAATCACGACCAATAAACAATACAAACCACAAACTGACAACTGACTGAACAGCGCATTCGGCCGGCAAACGATATGACGTCATGGTATGTCTGACCGCTGTCAAAATTCCTGAAAGCCAAACCCAAGGGTTTACCATTGTTGTCTTTATTAATTTTCCCATGATGGGATTGATCTGTTTAGGATTTACTCTAAAACACCGCACAAAATCATGGTAGGTCTTTCGCGCTAAATTGCGTCCTGCTACAGGCCAGTAATGCTCCCGAATTGATGCTAATAAGAGTTCGGTCCGGCATGAAACAAACGAATATGTTCTCGTATCAGTGCATGGCGGCGCTAAGGGTGGGAAGGATTGGGCGCGCGTCCAACTAAAATTCTGCTCGCCCAACCTTTTGCCCAACCATCAATCTGATATTAACGAACACCGAACATAAAAGTATCCAGGTACCGCCCAAACTTTAGATGCTACTGCCGGAATTCATCCAACCAAAAACTTAGGCCTAGCGCCGCCACTGTCTCGTATGAATAGTAATTTAGTAAATATATGCTTAGAACATAACAAAATCGGGTATTTTGTATCGTATGCAAAATTTTAATTAGCTAGTCTGCCGTCTACGCGGATAATTTTGTTATCATCAAGAAATGGAGTAAGTTTTAATAATTTACTCTTATCAATTTTGTTATGATGTTTAAGAGCTGATATTTCGCGCGGAAAACTCTGCCGTTGAACTATTTTTATTAAACAAATAGAATCACGTTTAATTTCTTCTACGGTTAAAGAATCAAATTTTCTCTATCCATCCGATTTAAAGCAATTATCTTTGAACCGGAAACAATATGCGATTATACGCTCTATTTGAAAGTTCGAGTGATACAACGTTTTTTCGTAACTCAGGTAAATCATTGTCTGGATGCTGAGGTTCTGGCCAAAATTTCTCGTCTTGCTGTAACCAATTTGGGCCGAACCAATAGGTTTCGAGAGACAGCAATGCATTTGGTTTGACACCGCGTGATACAAAATCTGCCGGGTTATCTGCCGTCGGTACGTGTCTTCAATTTTTAATATTTGATAATTTTTGAATAGCCGAAACTCGATTCGCGACAAATACTTGTAAAACATTTGACGTCATGTTTAGCCATCCTAGCACGATAGTAGAATCGTACCAATAAATAATTTCATCAATTTGTGCATTAAGTGATTTGTTAACCTTATTTACTAATCTGGCAAGCAATAATGCTGCAGTTAATTTTAAGCGTGGGATAGTTTGAATTTTCAGAGGTGCCACCTTTGACTTGGCACAAATCAATTTTATCGAAACGTCGCCTTCACCCAACCCAACTTAAAGGGTCGAAAATCTGGGATATTTCAGAACAGACTGTACGTTTTGTAATATGCGTATTAAAGTTAGTACCTATTTTATACGAAAAACAATCTTTCCGCCAATTCCACTTTAGCCCGGGCGTCAGTGTTTTCATTTGAGCCAAGGTCAATTATGTTTTGTCGGCTGTCTTTACATTTTCTAAAACCTCGTTACTGCTAGGAACCCATTTACGTAGATGAAATCCCGCTTTATTAAAAAGTTCCGAAACTTCGTTTGCTAAAGAAATCGCTTCTTCCACGCTATTCACGCCTCTTAACATGTCTTCCACGTAAAAATCTTCTTTAATAACTCGAGAAGCAATGGGAAAATCTAATTCGCATTCTATTCCGAGTTGATAGGGACATCTAATTGCTAAATATGAAGCTGACTTGGTACCATACGTCACTGTCAACAATTCGTAAGTATCGATCGTTTTGTCGGGATTATCACGCCAAAGAATGCTCTGGAGACACGTTTGATCAGGATTTACTCGACACATTCGATACATTTCTCTATGTCTGTGGCGATGACGTATTATATTTACGATGACGTAACAAAATCGAGAAAAGATCTGACTGAATTGTCGCTCCAACCATTTGTAAATCATTAAAGGAATGTTCGCTAGTACTTGGATACGACGCATCGAAGACAATGCGTAATTTAGTTGATAGACTGCTCTCTTTAAGTACGCCATGATGAGGCATGTAGTACACGTCTTTTACGCTACAAGCTTCATCGGTTTTAGTCATATGCTCCAAACTTTGATATTCATCAATAAACAGCAATTTGAAAATGTTATTGCGAGCAAATTTGCGTTTTAAAGCTGAAAATCGCTGACGAGCAGTTTCCAGAGAATCGCCCAATTTTTCGATTTTATCTTTTAGTGGTATAGTTACTATAAAATGTCCATCTTCGTTGCGTTTCGCGGTGTTGATGAAGTGCTCTTCATAAACCTTTTCTTCTAGAGACAGTAATTTATTGTCAGCAATTTCTTCCAGTTCCCAAAAACGCGTTAACTGGTTATCGATTTCTGCGTTTTTCATAAAGTTACAGCGAATTTTCTGTGAACTAGCTATATTAACTTGTCCCGAGACTATACACCCGAAATTAGTTTTTTTGTAGGAATGGACCATGCTCACATAGTTTTATTTGACCTACACACATGATGTTCCAAAAACATTCTGCCCCTAAGAGCATATCCACGTTACCCGGTACGTTTCATCGGCTAGCGCTATATCTGACGGAAGTTTTTGTCTATTGATTTTGAAATTAGGTAGATCACTAGTTATAGTCGGTACAACTAAGCATGAAACTTCGCATGAAAAATTGTTTATTCGGGATTGTACTCGTACCATAGTGCTTCCCTTCACTTCAGAAATGGTTTCGTTGGTTGCGCTAACTTGAAAATTAATATTTTTAACAGGAACCTTAAGTTTGTTGAAGAATTTTTCGGTAATAAAGCTGCTTTGAGATCCGACGTCCAGCAAAGCACGCGCAATAATAGGTTTGTTGTTTTTATCAAAGACTCGTATTAAAACAGTGGCAAGAAGGACCTACTGAATATTAATACGTTACGCGACGACAAGTTTATCGCTTGCTGCGAGAGTTCTCTATTTTCACCTAACTCGTTCGATGTGTTTTCATTGGGTAGCAGCGTATGATGTTTTCCATTACATGTTTTGCAAGAACTCGAGAAACATTTAATATGCAGATGCCCGAACCTTAAGCAATTTAAGCAAAGCCGTTTTTTCTTTGCCTGCTCTACACGCTGATTTACGTTTAATTTTAAAAAATCAGGACAATTTTGAATATAATGTTCGTTTTTGCAAAAAGAGCAAACTGATGGTTTCGTTGAAGAATATCCCGATAAAAACGACCTAGGCCTTCGTTTAAATCTGTTTGTATTTTGATCTTTATCGTATTTAGTTTGCTCTATCGATTCGAGAAGATTAGCCCGTTCTTTTAGAAACGTGTTTAAATTTTCGAGTGTGTTTTATAAGTAGCCTTCGTTTGTTCCCACTTTCGAAGAGTAACATCGTCTAATTTTGTAGTAATCAAGGAAATAACCGAAGTATCCCATGACTCGGTCGGTTCATTAAAGGTTTTTAGAGCTCTGAGATGTTTGGCAACACTGTCAACTAATTTTCTTAAAGCATTTGACGATTCGATTTGAATTTTTCCATGTTAAATAACGCATTTACGTGATTTTGAATCAAAATTCGATTGTTATTGAAACGATCGCAGATTAATTTCCAAGCGTTTTCGTAATTTGAGCCCGTAAACTCTAGGCTTGCTACAATTTCAAGAACACTAGGCCCTAGGTACGCGCGTAAGTAATGATATTTTTGAATTTCGCTAAGTCTATCGTTTTGATGAATAAGTGATTCGTATGTATCCCTGAACTCTAAACATTTATCATATTCACCAGCGTAGTCATAATCTCAATGACCGGTAGTTTTACGCCGCTTGCGCCCTCGTTTATTGGTACATGTATGTTACGTCTATTGTTAAAAGAGATTGAATTTCTCGATGATCCTTGACTACCACCGTCACTGTCATTCGATGGCCTCGAATTTGCTACTAAAAATCGTTTCGACTGGCACCAACGCCGTAAAAATCCGTTTCAAACGACTCTCGTTTAAGGTATTCGTTTTCTGGAAATGTGCTGATTTCTTCGATTTGACTTTGAAAGTCTTCGAAAAGATCCAACACATTTTGAAATCGTCCTGCGCGCTGATCTAGCTCTAAAACTAGGTTTGGATCATCTATCTGAAACTCTGGATACGTTTGCTCCAAATATGTAATAATCTTGTCAAAAATAATTATAATCTTAGCTTTGACTGTACCTCTCTTTCTATTGAGTTTCTCACGATCATCCGCCATATTGAAGGATTTTATTCAAACAATTGATAACTAAATTATCGAAACTTCGTTGTAAAATTAATTGAATGGAGTGAAATTTGTGCAAAATACGCTAGAAAAACTCGCTAGTTTAAATGAAGCTAGTCCTGCACTCATGCACTAGGAAGCAGAATAAAGGAAAATGTGGAACGGACCTACCTTTCAACGCCTTCGTTACTTTTTACTTCGTTTTTTATGTCTTACAGCTGCTTTATCCGGCTCGAAGGACCAAGAAATGTAGGGTTTTATAGTGGACTGTAGTATTGGTGGCTGGTTCGCCAATTCTAACGTTAAATGGAAGATAAGATACTATTTCACAAACTGATTTATAAAAAATTATACATTTTCTGTTAAACTAATAAAAATGTTCTGCTGCATGCTACATATCTTCATTCTTGTCTATTTTTCACTCGTTCTCCCTTCTCTCGCTGTGGCGCTAGCGGTCTATGCATTGCACAAGTCGTCATGGTTAGAAAGAGAGGGTCGCCAGTGGCGCGCACGTTACCTTATAACAGTTATTATTAAAATAGAAAAAAAATACGAAACACTGTTATTTTGTTCTTTAAATGGCCATGTGTTTTATTATCAGTGGTGTGCAGTGATTAAACAAATTTTTTTGAGAGGCGATACCTGGCTTATTATCGCGAAGCACCATATATGACTGTTTTTCCCCAATCTGAATTCAAGTCAGGATTTCACTCAATTAGATGCATATCCTATACCCAACATAGAAAATATTGTATCAAAAGTAGCAAAGTATAAAGTGTTTAGCACTATAGATCTTAAAAGTGCCTATCATCAGATACCAATTAGGGACTATGATAAACCATTTACGGCTTTCGAAGCAGGGGGAAGTCTTTATCAGTTTCGCAGAATACCTTTTGGTGTAACAAATGGTGTGTCCTCTTTCCAAAGAACAATTGATTCTATTATTTCAAAAGAAAATTTGATCGGCGTTTTCGCTTACCTAGACGATGTAACTGTTTGTGGAGAAAACCAAGAAAATCACGACATCAACCTAGAAAAATTTCTAAATACCATAAGAAAATTTAGATTAACCCTAAATGAAAACAAGTGCCAGTATAACAAAAATTCTATCAATCTGCTGGGATATACTATTGAAAACGGGACATTAAAACCAGATCCAGACAGACTTCAACCTCTCCTACATTTACCAGTACCATGTAATGCTGCTGAACTCCGCAGAATAGTTGGAATGCTGTCTCACTATTCAAAATGGATCCATAAATTCTCCGATAAAATAAGAAGCCTTGTAAATTGTAAAAAATTTCCTTTAACACAAAGCCAAGTTCAAGATTTCGAAATTTTAAAAAAAGATTTTGCCAATTCCTTACTTTGGACTATTGACGATACTGCATTGATTGTAGAAACAGACGCCTCAGACTATTGTATAGCTGCTACTTTAAGTCAGTCTGGAAGGCCTGTAGCTTTTTTTTTCGAGAACTTTATCCGAAACTGAGCGACGACACTCTTCTGTCGAAAAAGAAGCATACGCCTGTGTAGAGGCACATCGAAAATGGAGACATTTCCTCATGGGACGCCATTTTAAATTAGTAACTGACCAAGAAGCAGTATCCTTTATGTTTCATGCTAAACAATCAAGCAAAATTAACAATGAAAAAATTATGCGATGACGTTTGGAATTATCTTGTTTCAACTATGATATCGTTTATCGGCCTGGAAGAGAGAACATAGTTGCTTTATCAAGGATATGTGGAGCAAGTACCACTAACAAATTATATGAACTTCATAAGTCTCTATGTCACCCGGGCATTACAAGAATGTACCATTTTGTTCGTGTCCGCAACTTACCATTTTCTATCGAAGATGTCAAGAAAATGACAACAGCATGCCCCATATGTGCGGAAGTGAAGCCAAAATCATAGTGGTCACTTAATAAAAGCCACATCTGCATTTGAACGTTTCAATATTGATTTTAAAGGACCTTTGCCGAGTGCTACAAATCATAAATATTTATTAACAATTGTGGACGAATATTCTAGGTTTCCTTTTGCATTTTCTTGTTCAGATATGACTAGTTCTACTGTCATAGAATGCCTAGACCAGCTGTTCACTACTTTTGGTATGCCAGCTTATATTCATTCAGACCGAGGAACTTCTTTTATGTCCCATGAAATAGTGGCCTATCTTCAGTCTCGTGGGATAGCCCATAGCCGGACTACACCATACAACCCAGAAGGAAACGGACAAGTGGAAAGATATAATGGAATAATTTGGAATGCTGTAAATTTAGCACTTAAAACTCGAAATTTAAAAGTGACACAGTGGGAACTAGTTTTACCTGATGCTTTACACTCTATACGTTCCCTGCTGTGTACATCAACTAACTGTACGCCACATGAAAGGTAATTTTGTTATCAAAGGCGATCGACTAGTGGTACTTCCATACCTTCTTGGTTAACTCCTAAACAAAAAGTACTCCTTAAGAAACATGTCCGGCATAGCAAATATGACCCCCTAGTTGAAGAAGTGGAACTGGTGGAAGCAAATCCAGAGTATGCAGTGATTCGTTATGAAAATGGGAAGGAATCTACAGTTTCCATAAAACATTTGGCACCAAGGGGAGATTTAAGTTTAATCAACCCCGACAATTCTGATCCTGTTATTGATACGAATCCCATTATTCCATTAATCGAGGCTGATACTATTAAGTCTAGAAATGATGAACAAGGCCATCCAGATCCTGTTGGGCAAGATGTAAACACTTGTGATGACCCGAGACCTAGCACTTCGGAGATAATTATTCAGCCGCAAGAAGAAGATCCCTCCGCTGTTCACGAAGCTTCTGTTAAGAATTTGGCAAATAAAGTTCGTCAATCCTCAAGAAAACGCAATCCCCCAGCATACTTAAAAGATTATAATTGAAATTAACCCAAGGGAGAATGTAATGTGATTTCGAACTTTCTATGTATATAAATAATTACCTTGTTACCAGTACTACGGGTACTTTTAGTAGTTTGTCATTTTATGCTATTACTTGTCATAATTTATATGAATGCTTTCTGCTAATTAAAGCCTAAAGTACAGTAAAGGTTCGTCTCATTTCAATATGCAGTGAATTTCATAACACCCTGTATAACTAAGTAAAGTTTAAATCCTAAAGCTACGTTTCCACCGGTGGAACATTGAGGAACTTTTTGTTGCCTAAATGTTTCTCTTTGTTGCCATGAGTAGAAACTTTTGGCAACATAGGTACCTAAACTTCTTGTTTCCACTCAAGCAACTAAAATTGTCAGTAGTCGCATGTTGTTTCTTGAGTGCGCAACTAGTGTTTCCATTGCATGTAAACAGTACACGGAAATATGGAGACAGCTGAAGTAGAGTTAGCAGCGGCGGCGTACATAGTGATATCTTCAAGCAAGCGAAAAAGAAAACACAAGTATTGGATTAAGCCAATCCTTCAAGAAAGGAAGCAATATGGAGGCATTCAGCTACTCGGCGTACTAAAATAAGATGAGCTACATGCGGGAAGAATAGCTATAATGGTAGAGTCTAAAATTTTGTACGAATGTGCAGCACCGATATGGAATGGATATTGTCAAGTTGCTCCCGAATTAAAAAAGAGGCACAAACCGTTTCCACTGTGGCAGCAACACGCATTTGTTTCTTTTGAAGTTTATCGCTCAAAATGGAAACCGGCTACAAGTAGAAACAGTCGACTTTTGTCGAAACATAGAGAAACTTTTAGGAACTTTATGTAACATTTTCGGAAACAAGGAACAGAAACACAAAAGTTCCTCAATGTTCCTCCGGTGGAAACGTAGCGTAAGAGTGTTAATTTATGTCAGGAATACGAGAGAAGACGAACTGATGGGCTGTTAGTACCGTTCTTGCATGTATTATCTAAACTAAAGTTCACTCATAATTATTTGGGATTTCAATTATTTTTATGAATGTTGAATAAACTTTATATACATGCAAAAACCGCACTAATGGGCCTTCTATTCATCTTCTCATAGCTTTTCTACAATCCATCTAAAAAGTATCTTTTAGCGGCACCTTTTTGACGTATCTAATATATAATTTTAAGTAAACATTCGGTACTATACAATTGGCTTTTTCGATAACTATACGATGTAATTCAGATAATCCTTGACTGTTTGCCATAATATCTTGTTGCCGCATGAAACAACTCTACAATACAGAACGTTATCAAAAAAATATGACATAAGATAACTTTTCGTAATACTTTTGGATGACTTATCGGTTGTCCTGATATTGTGGATAAGTCCTTTAAGTTACTTTAAAGTTATCTTTAACAGTCCTCGTCCTAGTTGCGATTTAACAAAAAATGCAGTATTATAAATTAATATTAAACTTTTCGTAATACTTTTGGATGACTTATCGGTTGTCCTGAAATTGTGGTTAAGTCCTTTAAGTTACTTTAAAGTTATCTTTAATAGTCCTCGTCCTAGCTGCGATTTCACAAAAATGCAGTATTATAACGGGTGCGGCAATTAGTACTGACGAATTCCAATGTATTATGATTATGTTAAAATTTCAAAATAAAATAAATTTACGAAAGATATATACTAATTTATTAGAAACATAACGCAACTTTTAAGAACATTTCTATTTAAAAAAAATATATTAGGTAAATGCCTGCCTCATCTATGAATACATTTTCTCAAACGGTTTGAAAAATTTCGCAACACTGACTCTAAGATTTGCCCATTAATTGCCCCTATTCCTCGTCTAATTGCAATTTTTAATTCTTCAAGGGTCTCAGGACGATCAATAAACCCTTTCGATTAAAAAAAAACATATAAAGATATCCGAACTGGTGAGGTGAGGTCAGGTGACCTTGGGAACCAATTACTGGTGCCGCGTCGAGAAATGACACGCCCAGGGAACAGTTCTCTTAAAATGTTTGTAACAGCAGCGGTCGTATGTGGCGTTAAGCGCTGAATTTCGTCAGGTACAAGTTTTCGAGTATATATACGAAGATACCGATCTGAATTTATAGATACGTTCCGTTCATTTTGTTGAAAGAAGTAAGGACTCCAAAAACAGCTACGCCGCACCATGCAGTAACCTTGTCTGAATGATGTGGTTGTTCATGAATCTGATTTGGTTATTCGGAGGACCAGTATCGGCAGTTTTGCTTGTTGACTGCTCCCGATAAGTAAAAATGTGCGTCATCAGATATAATGAGGTTATTTAGAATATCAGGATTTTCGTTTATCATATTCAAAAAGAGAGTGCAGAATTCGAATCGTACTGGAAAATCACTTGGTAAAAGTTGCTGCATGATTTGAACCATAGTAGAAATAAACTAGTAGCTCCACTCCGCAGCGAAGCCTTTGATCTCCTTCAGCCACATCGTTTTCGCGCCGCGCGATCACTGGTGCGAGCGGAACTAGCCGAATTTTTGCGAAAGTTTCCGATAGCCGCGGCGGGCAAAGGATAATCGGGCAGTTGCCAGAGATGTATTTAGGAAAATGTGGGTACACAATAAAATAAAGTATGTCGTTTGACCATCGGGTGAAAAACTATGTAAAAACGGAATATTGTTAAAACCATTCATGTCAGCAAATTATTATTACTTCTGCATCTGCAAGATGAGAACAAATACGACAAAAATATTTTTGTTTAGCTAAATATGTGTCTAGTTTCTGACAACGTGTATAAACCAAATTTTATCACAGAATATCTCAGTATTTTTATTAGCTTACGATTAACCGGAGTGATTTTGGATATAATCGATTCATATAAAAGACTAACTAAAAATACACGTAAAATTTCAAATTCATTTTTTTTTTTCGAAAAGTATGTTTCAAACGTTACAGGATATTACATACAATCTACAAAAGGCAAAAGCACTCCTACATGTGTCTCCAAACAATAAGTTTCCTGTCCCTATTGGGTATTTTGAAATTGAAATTTGAAAATTACCAGAATTAGTTACATAAATTAGTTAAACAGAGTAATGTAACAGTCCAATTCAAGATTTTGACATCACTTTATTTGACTAAAGTTGGTAGAAATACATTTTTCAGAAACTTATTAGAAGCGATGTTTAAAAAATTTATTCAGTTTTATTTACACCATTTCATATAACTTCGGCGCGAAATTTTCTTACCGAATATCCCTCGAGCTTAAATTAGTAACAGGAAATTTTTCGTCGGTAACGAATATTTCAAGAAAATTATCCCTCGCCTTCGGCTCGGAATAATTTTCAAAATATCCGTGACCTTGAAAAAAATTCCGGTAATAATTTAAGCTCTAGGGATATTATAAGTGATAATACTATTCGATAGGGGGAGATTATCATAACAAATTTGTGGTCTATATATAGAATTAATAAAACCGATTTCCGTAACATTCGGTTTTTAGCGTATACTTATCTCCGTAAATAATTGGAATTTTTGGGATTTAAAAACAGCATTGCCCTAAACGATAAAATTCATTTTTTGTCCCAAATTTAATCAACTTTCTACTCATACCTTTTCGGAAATAGCATTAATTTCATCACTTAAAACAGACACCCAATATTTCTAATAAGAAGAAAATGTTCTGGAAAATATGTCAGTACACCGTAATTTATTCAATGTAATTTAAGGGTTTCAAAAAATATTACAACACAAATAGGCCTACTTTAAAAATGTCAGTGTTGCAACAATATCTCAACTTCTAAAATAAACAAGAATAACTCAATATTTATTATGATTATTATTATCCACTTACCGATTTGCATCCGACGGAAATTTAAAAAAACTTAAAGAACAATTTTTCGACGTGTTGAGACAACCAACAGCAGCACAGAGTAACGCACTCGTTTTCGCCAATCCGACTCTGTTCTCGGACGCAATACTCGAACCTCACAGCCTGAACGACGGATCTCAACTGAAACGCTCTACATCCCGCCAACAATCTGCCGAATTTTGTCGGCATGCTAAAAATATTTGGAAGAGTGGCGCTACTATACTATGTTTGAACCTCATGTGGATATACATTCCAAGGTTTTCATGAAGGATCCGTATTAAACTTCGATTTGAAATTTGGAGTCACTCTTTGATTGCAGAGCGCTTCGGACTTCTTTCTATGGCTAAACGCACTATTTCAATATTTTCAGGTGTTCGCAGGTTTTCACTAAACCAGCATAATTCGACTTCACACTACCATTATTAAAAGTTGATACCAGTTTAATATCGTGTTTCTTGAAAGGATTTTTTCTTGTCTGGAAACAT
Source organism: Philopedon plagiatum (assembly GCA_963971165.1). NCBI lineage: Eukaryota > Metazoa > Arthropoda > Insecta > Coleoptera > Curculionidae > Philopedon > Philopedon plagiatum. The sequence goes on along the minus strand of OZ020195.1, from coordinate 32,521,148 downwards.
TGAAGTGAATACGGAATCTCCTCTGAACTTGTTATGAACTCAGTTTTAATGTATTGCGTTACACAAAAGACACGACGCTCTACAGCCCAATTGTTCATTTCTACTCAGACTAATAAGCATCGAATGGCAACTAAAATAAACTGACGACAACTAACGGAAAAGCCACTTGTAAGCAATGATTTTGACGCTTAATGACGTTTTTGTAAAAACAAAGCGAAACATGGCCTACTGCGTTATTGTCCGGTTATATCTCTCCGACAAAAAACTGCATCATTACGCAGTAATTGTATGTTCTCTTCTTGTTCATATCTCTAAAGATGAGGATATAGTAACATATTTAAATTAGCCACAACTGTTTGCCGTACCCTTTATATTATAGCTTAGTTCGGGAAGTCACATCCGAGCGTTTGGATGACATTGATGGTCATTAGGGCTGGCATTGTTGGTTAGTTACCAGAGGCGTGGATGTCGCAAATAGGTTCTATTTAATAAAAATAATTTAATTCATGGGCGTTGCCGTGATTGCCTGAAATAAAAAAAAACGGTCAAGTGCGGGTTCTACTCGCGCATGGGGGGTTCCGCACCACCGTACGAGTGTTTATATATTTTTAATAAATTTGCTGATGTTTCATCCCATATTTTTGTTGTGCGGTGTTAAAATGTCACATAGTTAAGAATGTTGGAAAAAGTAAGACATCACAATACTCGTAGAAATATATATTAAATACGTAGTTGTAGTTTTACTATTGGAGATATATTCTTAAAAGTGGATGGGTTCAAATAAAGACATCAAAGTACATCCCCTGAAATTTCGTGCGCATGTCTAGCACGCTTGGTTTGCGCGTGGTGCGCATTTTGGTCTACTGCGCAAATGTCAAAAAAACGAAAAAGGGAAAAAAAGTTTTAAAAATCTGGGAGAAAAGTTAAAAAGTTAAATACGTAGATGCACCTTTACAATTGAGGAGCCCCATTCAATAAGGGAACATGCGCTCGGCCCGGCCCGACCGGACCCTACCCAACCCTGAATGTATGTAAATCCAACCTTTGTGCGTAGAGTTTTAGAAACAATTAAAAAACAATACCTTAACGTTGATTCTCAGCAAACTTCCAGCGGGAAAGTTGTTCCTTATAGTGTAAAGAACAATCGTGCGAAGGCACGAGATATTTTGACAAAAAATAAACAAATTAGAGCAGGTTTAATCCAGCGCTGCGCGCCGCGCGTACATTTCGATGCGTGCGTAGTAGTAGTTTGAACATTACAGAAGATAATTTGACGTTTAAAAGGTGATACAATAATTGTAAAAAAGTGTTACAAGAATCAAAATTGTTTTATTAAAATTATATTATCGAATATAAATTTTTGTTAACACAAAGCATTTTAATACAAAGGATTTTTTAATATGAAACATTATAGCATTCATTTTTAAAACGTAGGACAAGCATGCATCATAATCATTTCACTTTTTTGGGCTTACTGCCTGTAACAGCTGTGTTTTGAAAAAGGTTTTCATAAAATTTGCAACCTTCAGGACTAAGATATTTAATCAAAGTTTTCAAAGCATTCAGTTGTTCGCGAGAAATTCCGACATCTTTAGCAAGCGTCGATTTTTCTACATTTTCAAAAGTGATTACTTTCTCGAGAATAATAGTTGCGTGATTTCATTATAACTGTAAAAGACGTCAATGTGGCCATGTGCAAAATAATTAATTTTCACCACGTTTTACAATTTAGAAAAATCGTCGCTTGCTAAAGATGTCGGAATTTCTCGCGAAAAACTGAATGATTTGAAAACTTGGTTAAATATCTTAGTTCTGAAGGTTGCAAATTTTAGGAGAACCTTTTTCAAAACACAGCTGTTAAAGGCAATTAGCCCAAAAAAGTGAAATGATTATGATGCATGCTTTTCCTACGTTTTACAAATGAATGCTATAATGTTTCATATTAAAAAATCCTTTGTATTAAAATGCTTTGTGCTAACAAAAATTTATATTTGATAATATACTTTTAATAAAACAATTTTTATTCTTGTAATACTTTTTTACAATCATTGTGTATATTTTAAACGTCCAATTATCTTCTGTAATGTTCAAACATTACTACGCACGCATCGAAATGTAAATACACGCGGCGCGTGCTCTGGATTCAACCTGCTCTAATTTGTTTATTTATTGTCAAAATATCTCGTGCCTTCGCACGATTGTTCCTTAGACTATAAGGAACAACTTTCCCACTGGAAGTTTGCTGAGAATCAACGTTAAGGTATTGTTTTTTAATTGTTTCTAAAACGCGACGCACAAAGGTTGGATTGCATATATTCAGGGTTGGGTTGGGTCCGCCGGGCCGGGCCGAGCGCATGTCCCCTTATTGAATGGGGCTCCTCAATTGGAGATATATTATGTTTAAAAGTGGATGGGTTCGAATAAACCACTAACATTCCACTTGTATCTTTAAGGTACAAAACGTTAAAAATGGCAGCAACTCAGAATGAAAAAAACAAATAGTATCCCAATTTTCACAATACTTAAAGCCCGTTTACATTACTTGCTATTTATAGCATGAAAGTTATAGCAAGGCAATTAATTACATTGCATGACCGTTTACACATGAAGTGATTTTTCTATGCAAGTATTCTGACAACAAATGTCGCCAACTTTAAAAATATATCTAACTCAGCTGATTAAAATATAGGTTTTTACTGTACATACTTATCTGCCACATGCTGCTTTTTGGGACATATCGGCTTTATTTTTTATAAACATAAACAATAGCAAATATATTAAATTCGCAAAATAAACCACTCAAACGCTATTCAAAACAAAATCGATATTTTTTGAGGTTGTTTACTTTTTATATGGTTGGTGCTTCGAAATATTACTAGAAAAGTTACTAAAAATGCATGCTACTTGTAATTAAATTAGCACAAGTCCTAATTTCATGCAATGCAAGTAAAATTGCATCAGCTGATCGAAAAGCCACCAACGCGCATGCTTGCTTGGAGGCAATGTTTTCTTGCATGGTACCAACTTACACGTAATCTAAACAGGATATTACGCACGAATTGAAATTAAAATGAAAAATGGCGGTTTGACAGCGATTGACATGGTTCGTTCAGAGCACGGGTAATTAGGGCCTTGGTTTCGGAGGTGATAGTCTCGAGTGGGAGGGCTACCAAAATAAAAACTTTTTTGAAAATATCGAGGTAATATTGATATTTAAAATAATTTCTTAATTAATAAAATTATTATTCTGACGTTAAAATTTGTGCAAATGTTTTTAAAAATTGAATAAAGCCAATAATTAAAACTAACAAACTTAGTCCGAAAAGAAAAACCCCAAAAATGACACCTGTCTCTAGTGTCAATTTCAAGTGGGCGACGTTGCAATTTTTTCGTGTTGCCATTTTCTCCATTTCACTGACATCATACCCGTGTAGAGTGTAGCGTCCGAGAAGAGCAAACCAGAGAGAAGCGACAAAATTCGTCGCCACCTTTGATGTTGGGGGTATGAAATTTTGTGACCTCGAGTCTAAATAATAGACAGTTGGCCGGTATAATTTGTTGTAATAAAGGTGTATATGTACTTACCGTTCAGGATCCTTTGGAAACGTAAACATGCTAAATCCTTGTCCCTCTTTTGAATGGCACCCACGAAACGTGCAGGTATTACCAAGCATAATTTAAGAATTTTTATAAATCACAGCAACAAATTAAACACTTAAAACTTAGCCTCAAAAATAGTTTTCCAAACACAAAACAAACTCATCGACTATCGGACTAAAAATGCCGGCGAGCGCGAGCACATATTCATGACAGTTGGCCGGGTTATCCCCACTTAAATGTTTTCGGCCGGACTCGATTATGTCGCTTCTCTCTGGTCTGCTCTTCTCGGGTAGCGTGTTCCAAGCTAAAACTGTACAAAATGTTTAGCCATTTTTAAATCGGTGACCAAATCATGACCTAGCCAGACCATTGGGCAACACTGTCTCATTTAATCTAAATACTTTGATTTTTTAGGTTAAACACTGAGTATTTGGAGCAACGTTGCCAAATAAGGTGATGTAGTCATGACTAGATCACTGATTTTAAAATCGCCTTTTGTACTTTTATGACAACCCTGGAGGGGAGTATATGGATGGAGTAAACAGCTGTTTCCGAGGAAGGTGGAGGGGATTATCTATTCCCCTACTTGGTGTTGTCTGTTTTACCCCTACTCCCAACCCACATCCTCAATAAAAGATTTGTCATTTTGCCATCATTGCCATATCCATATGTATTTGATACAAAGGTCAATTATTTGTCTGAGGTTATTCGTGTCGTCCGTTTCCCGTGTTGTTTGCATCGAATTTAATATACGAATGAAAGAGTTTGTGTTTTGATTTAATAAATAGTTTGTGTAGTGCATTTAATTAATGTGTACAAAATAAATACAAAATGCGGCTGTTTTCACGACTACAGAACATTTCAAAAATGTTAGACTTTTATTCACAGTTCAACCCCTCACCTTTATCTATAAAAAAATTTATTGATTTTGGTAAGCTTATATTATTTTAAGTATATTATATTGTAACTTTGCACTAGAAATTACCCGTGTATTCCTGGTGTTTATAAAGTTTATAAGGCTAAAAAGGCTACTATAGATTTTTGCCTATTGATTGTTTTTATTTTCTTAAAATGTTTAAATCTCTTAGCCCTAATTGGTGCATTAATTATTAGCAGATGGCGCATTAATAATATACTTAGGTATTTGGACATATTTTATCCTAAATCTTAAATTAGTGAGTAAAATGTAGGGGGGTCAAGTTTAAGATAATTAAGCATTACAAATCACTTTTAAATAGACAAATCCATTCTAATATTAGGTAGGTATGTAGCCCTTGTGTTAGTCATAAAATTGGGCATTGCCAAAAGAGCTCAGAGTTTATCAGGGATTCAGTTCTCTCTAATAAAAGCAATTTGGAACCATGACAACTTGAAATAGCAAGTTTACTTCTTGACTTAACGTGCTTCTATGTTACACATCTCTACGGTCTGGGCCATTATGACAGTTTGCTCTTTTTTGACTACTCTTACTAGTTATTTCTCCCCAGACAGCAGTGTCTTTGATTCACCAAAAATTTTTATTGTTTACCTAAGTAAGTTGGTATCCAATAGACTGCTTTATTGTGGTTGCTTCCAGTCACAACAAAAATTACCCCTGATAGAAGACTAGTTAAACTGGATCCAATCCAATTCTAGTTTTTACATAAAATTTACAGAACCAGCGAGTGAAGAATGTGACAAGCTGGTTTCGAATTTAAATTACTTTTTGTATCATCAAGCTGTGGCTTGCCTTGCTTTCACTATTTTAAATTAAAATCTAAAACATAGACTAGCCAAGTATATAGACTAGAAACTGAATACTACATCTATGTATGTACTCTTTCTAAACTGTTGTTGAGCGCCATCCTTGGTCTGTACGAATCAAACTTAAAAAACAAAGAAATCATTATTATTGGGAACACATTTTTGAAAACCGGCTTTACCAACAGAGTAAACAGAGCTTTTTATTGAAATATACAGTGTGTCCACGGATGGAGTTGACAAGAGTAATTTTTTTTTATTATTATCTTTTACGACCAAAAGTCATTCTTTATAAATATTTTGCTTGCCGAAAAAATAAGTTTACCATATAAAAATCTGAGATCAGATGTATTTATTATTTTAAATAAAATGCTCATAAAACAAAGTTGTTTATAATCCAAAACAATGTCTAAATGCAAATTTTTGAAATCAAAATTCTAATTTATTCTTCATAGGGACCTCCCACCCCACATATTAAATAAATATGCTCTTCTTTTGTGAACATTTTGGATTATACCGTCACGAAATCAAAATACTGCCAGACGTAAATATGATGCTGATGTAACATTGACGTTAACTAAATCGACTGTTTGTTGTGATTTTTTATCAAAAGCTGCAAATAGTCGCAAAAAACCACTAGTATTATCCTAAATTTAAAAGTTAGAATTTTGATTACAAAATTTGCCTTTAGGCCTCGCTTTAGGCTTTTTTTTGGATTATAAACAACTTTGTTTTATGAACATTTTGTTGAAAATACTAAATAATGGTACTTCTTACGTAAAGCATTTTAATTTTTCTTAATTTATTAACACCCTGTACATCTATCTCAGATTTTTATATGGTATACTTATTTTTTCGACAAGCAGAATTTTTTTATAGAGAATGACTTGGTGGTACTTAATATTAATAATAACATTTTTTTCCTCTTGTCAACTCCATCTGTGGACACACTGTATGTATTAATATGTAAACTTACGTGGATAGAAATCAATCCACATCATATTTTTGAAATTGAATGCATTTTTTTTAGCAACCATTCATCAGTTTAATTACAAAAAGTATACTTATTTTATGAAAGACTATTTCAAACCCATTACAGTGGGTCTAGATCAATTGAGATGCCCTTTTTTTATTTAAAAGGTGACTGGTGTTCCGGATAGTAAACATTGGGACATTAATCCGTCATTAAAATTTACTTACGCGTTTTAAATAATATTAATGCTTATTTGTTTGTACTAATTTTAAAGAAAGTTAACTGTGTTGATAACACGGCCACCAGTTAAAAGCAGATTCAAGTGACCGTAGATTGTCAAAAAAAGTTTAAGAAATCTGTCAAGCAATTTTCGTAATAAAAAATAGTCAAGTACATTTACAAGTCTAGTTAATTTAATCTCAAGCCAAAGAAATACAGTCCACAGTCCCCAACATGGTCCAAATCTAGCCGCATGATCCAAAACAAGCCAAGTAAACCAGTAATTCAAGCAAAAACACAAATTGGTTGTCATTTCCTGAAAAAGCCTGTTTTATTCTCGCTGCACGGCGCAAGCCGCTAGACAAGATAACCCAGCCCGGTCAAGAACGGTGCTCTAGAAAGACGGCAGCAGTTTCAAGGAGGTTCTAGTAAACAAGTAAAGCATTATAGAATCAGTGGGTGAGTCGTTTCCAGTTTTCCTTTATCCCAGTCATCCTATTTTGCCGAGAGTTCAAGATATATTTCAGGAATTTAAACATTACTAGTAGTTTAATAAAATTTTGCACTAATTTCAATATTTCTATAAAATAATAAATTAAAATGTCAGAGCAAGATAAACAAACAAGAAAAAGAGGATCCCTTAAGGCTTCTCTTACTAATTTCACAAAGCATGTGGAACAAAAACAAAAAGAATTATCACAGAAAGGACAAGAACACGCTTTAAGTGATACCGATATCATTCAGTTACAAGATAGGCTGACTCGCATAGAAAATGTTTATCAAGAGTTTAACGATATTCAAGACGATATTGAGGCAGGTGTGGCTCTGGCCAACTTGGACGAACAATATGCTGAGCGATCGATGTTTTGGGAGTCTTATTTTGCCATTACGGCTATCGCAAAAAACATATTAAAAAAGTATGCTCCTTACAAGGAGGACGATCATGTCTCAGCACATTCAAGTCGTTCAGGTGCACAGTCAAACGCCGCCGCATCTGCCAATGCAAATTTAAATATAGGTGGGGTTAAACTGCCAGTTATCCCCCTTCCTAAATTTCAGGGTTCATTTCAGGATTGGTTAGAATACAAAGAGACTTTCCAGTCCCTCGTTCATGAAAGTGAATCCTTATCCCCCATACAAAAATATCACTATTTAAGGGCGTCACTAGAAGGCAGTGCGGCGCAGATTCTTAAATCTATCGAGTTCACATCAGCAGGATATGACGTGGCGTGGCAAACCTTAAATGACCGGTATAATAATACAAAATTGTTAGTTCACAACCATATTAAAGCTCTTTTCGATCTAGAAAATATCCAGAAAGAATCGTCTAGTAAAATTCGCAAGCTAGTTGATGACGTTTCGAAACATCTTAGGTCCCTTGAACAACTAGAACAGGTTATCGAAAACTGGGATCCTTTGCTCATTTTTATGATATCTTCTAAATTAGACCAAAACACGCTAGGTGAGTGGGAAAAACACTCAGTCGAGTTAGAAAAGCCTACTTTAAAAAACTTTAAAACGTTTTTAAAGAATCGCGCCGATTTTTTGGAAACGCTAGAATACAAAACAAACGTAAAGACATCGGGTCAAGACGGCAAGCAGGGCAAGCGAGATGACAAATATCCGCGTTATGGCTCCAAGTCGCTAAATGCCACAACATACTCGTGTTATTACTGCAAAAAAGAGCATTCTATATACGCATGCTATAATTTCAAGAATTTATCGATAAATAAACGCACCGAGTTTATAAATAAAGCAAAACTATGCTTAAATTGCTTACGCAAGCACACGGCTAGAAAATGTAGGATGGGTCCGTGTAGAAAGTGTCAAGCATGGCACAACACGCTTTTACACCCAGAAGGCAATCCTACTGCGCCTGCGTCTCCGCAGAATGCCGAAGAGGCGGCAAATACAAATGCTAGCAAGTTGGGTCCAAGCGAGATTTCGTTAAGCAGTGGCGTAGAACGTCCATGTTCACGCGTCGTACTTTTGTCGACAGCCCGAGTTCAGGTTTTAGATAAGTGGGGTAAACCATATATCGCGCGCGCATTACTTGACTCCGGTTCGATGTCGTCTTTCATTACTACGGATCTTTGCGACCGGTTAAAACTACAAAAGATTAGCACTAATTTAGACGTGTTTGGCATATCAAATGCTGTAAGTAAAGTAAGCAATAAATGCAATATTAGGCTAAGCTCTTTGCATCGACATTTTAATGCAAAACTTACGTGTTTCATTCTCCCCGAGATTACAAGCTTAACGCCAGGTTTTGAGATTGACGTAAAGTCCCTAGACATCCCAAGCGACTTGAATCTTGCCGATGACGAATTTAACAAGCCAGGTCCCATTGAAATTCTTATTGGCTGCGATCTGTTCTGGAATTTGCTAAGGGCCGATAAAATATTTTGCGGCAAAAATAACCCAGTACTTCAAGATACTGAATTAGGTTGGGTCGTATCGGGTCAAGTAGGGGGAACCCAGGTAAAAGTCAGTAATAGGGTAACCTCGTGTAATTTAAGCACAAATCAGGACTTACAAAATATTTTATTAAAGTTTTGGGAGATTGAAGAGCTTGGCAGTGGTAAACCATTGACCAAAGACGAACTAGAATGCGAGCGGATTTTTACAGAAACTACGCGTAGAGATCCTGATGGGCGCTTCATAGTTACGCTACCGCTAAAGCAATCTGCCGATTGTTTAGGTGAATCGCGCAATCAGGCCAAAAGAATGTTTTACAATACCGAGCGAAAACTTCTTAGAAATAAAGACTTACGCGAACTATATGTAACGTTTATGAACGAATATCAGGCACTTAATCATATGACCGTGGTCAACTCGGACTCTAGCGCGGCAAACGTAGAATACTTTATGCCACATCATGGAGTATTACGCGACAATAGTCTAAGCACAAAACTTCGCGTAGTGTTCAATGCCAGTTCGCCATCTAGTAATGGTCTATCTTTGAACAATATACAGTGCGTTGGCCCAGTTCTTCAAGAAGATTTACTGTCTATAATTTTACGGTTTCGTCAAGAGCGCTATGTTGTCTCAGCCGATTGCAAGATGATGTACCGTCAAATATCGGTGAATCCGGGCCAAAGAGACCTCCAAAAGATTTTTTGGCGTGCTAGTCCGACAGAGGAACTTAAAACATATACTTTAAATACGGTGACATATGGTCATGCTAGTTCGAGTTTTTTAGCCATACGTTGTTTGTTCGAATTAGCTCGTGAGTGTGCGGACTCAAATCCCGAGATCTCAGATCTCATCAAGCGATGTTTTTACGTGGATGATTTGCTTTTTAGCGCCGAAACCGTAGAACATGCGCAGTACATATGTCGAGAAATTACAAAGATTTTGAAAAGCGGTTGTTTTGAGCTGCGCAAGTGGTATTCAAATGAGCCCAAGATACTCGAAAGCGTCGAGAGCAATGACGTTGCGTGCGGGATTCTAGAATTCGGTCCCGATGAGAAAGCCAGAACATTAGGTTTAATCTGGTCTTGTCATAGTGATAAGCTGTCATACACTATCGACGAGGTTTACAACTATCGGAAAGATACAAAAAGATCGGTATTATCGCTTACCGCAAGAATATTCGATCCGTTAGGCCTACTCAGTCCGTGTATTATTATAGCTAAAATGCTAATGCAAAAATTGTGGGCTGAAAAGGTGTCATGGGACGATCAGTTACCAGTCTGTCTAGCTACCCAGTGGCACAAGTTCAAAGACGATCTACCTAGTTTAAACATGTTAGCCATCGAGCGCCCTGTTGTATGCAAGAGGGTCAAAAACATTGAGTTACACGGTTTCTCTGATTCATCCGAGCGAGCTTACGGTGCATGTTTATACGTGCGCAGTATCGATGAAAACGGGGATGTCCACGTAAATCTTTTATGCGCGAAATCCAAGGTCGCGCCGATAAAAACCCTAAGCATACCTAGACTAGAATTGTGCGCTGCGTTGTTGCTTGCGCGTTTATCAGATAAAGCTAGGAAATCTTTAGATCTTAAGTTTAGTAACTGTGTTTATTGGACAGACTCCTCGATAACGCTAGCATGGATTCAGACTAGCCCTAATTTGCTAAAGTCCTTCGTAGGAACTAGAGTTTCAACCATACAAGTGTTGACCGAAAATCAACAATGGAGACATGTGCCAACTCAAGATAATCCTGCGGATTACGTTTCACGAGGATTATACCCAAGTCAAATTATAGATTCATATACATGGTGGCACGGGCCTCAGTTTTTAAAGTTACCGCCATCAGAGTGGCCGACATTAAAATCTAAGATAGATGAAATTCCGGAATTAAAATCACATTCAATTACCGCGATTCCGACGAGTATCGACATCGAATTCCCTTTTGAAAGGTTTTCCAATTATTTGCGATTGAAACGCGTTACCGCATATATACTAAGGTTCAAGAATAATTGTTTAAAGCCAGCTTCTGATCGAGAAAAGGGTCCGCTCAGCACGTCTGAGTTAAATTTCGCGGAAAAAGGTCTAGTTAAAATCGCACAGAGACAGTCTTTCCTCAATGAATTTTCTGAACTTCTGAAAAATCGAGCACTTCATTCGAAAAATAAACTTTCTAGTCTGACTCCATACCTAGATCAAGACAATATTATTCGAGTAGGAGGTAGATTAGAGCTTTCCGATTTTTCGCCAGATAAAAAACATCCTATAGTTTTACACTCGAAACATCTTTTAACGAAGTTGCTTTTTGCCTATGAGCACACTCGATTAATGCACGCCGAACCTCAGTTGTTGTTATCTGCCATAAGAGACAAGTTTTGGCCGGTATCCGGTCGTAATTTAGCGAGAGCGACGGTAAGAAAGTGTATTCGATGTTTCCGATTTAGGCCAGAATTTGTACAGCCAGTCATGGCAAATTTACCACGCGACCGCACAGTTCCCTCTGCGCCCTTCCACGTCACAGGGCTAGACTATGCTGGTCCATTTCTAGTTAAACGGGGACTGGGAAAAGGTCGTAATTGCAAATTAGAAAAATGTTACGTTGGTGTATTTGTGTGCTTCTCCACAAAGGCTTTACACCTCGAGTTGATATCAAGTTTAAGTACCGAGTCGTTTTTGCAAGCCTTACGGCGTTTTGTGTCAAGAAGGGGCAAGCCCTCTAAGATTTGCAGTGATAATGGTAAAACCTTTGTGGGAGCCAACCGCGAGCTTAAAAGATTTCTAGATTCAGAAAAGGATAATGTTATGTCCATTTTAGCAAACGATGGGATAAACTGGCAGTTTATCTGTCCATATTCTCCTCATATGGGAGGTCTATGGGAAGGCGGCGTCAAGAGTGTAAAGTACCATTTAAAGCGGGTTCTAGCAAACGCTCATCTTTCGTTTGAGGAATTTACTACCTCATTGACTCAAATTGAGGCGATCTTGAATTCTCGACCTATTTGTCCGTTATCTTCCGAACCCAACGACCTCTCTCCCTTAACCCCGGCTCACTTCCTGATTGGAAGACCCCTGGTAGCCGTTCCAGACGAGAACTTGGAAAACCTCAAGATTAACCGACTAACCAGGTTTCAACTGGTTCAAAGAATATGTCAACACTTTTGGCAACATTGGCAGAGAGACTACATGTCCGAGCTTCAAGAAAGGCAGAAATGGAGAACTAATCAAGGCCAACTGTCTGAAGGTCTTTTAGTTTTGATCAAGGACGATCAAGCTTTACCTACCGAATGGCGACTTGGTCGCATCATTGAAGTACACAAAGGAGCCGATGGCGTAGCCCGAATTGCTTCGATCCGAACGAGCACCGGAGTTGTGAAGAGAAGCTTTCCGAAGATCTGTCCACTTCCTTTAGAAAATTGAAATTGTGGCCATTTCAAGGCGGGGGGCATGTTCCGGATAGTAAACATTGGGACATTAATCCGTCATTAAAATTTACTTACGCGTTTTAAATAATATTAATGCTTATTTGTTTGTACTAATTTTAAAGAAAGTTAACTGTGTTGATAACACGGCCACCAGTTAAAAACAGATTCAAGTGACCGTAGATTGTCAAAAAAAGTTTAAGAAATCTGTCAAGCAATTTTCGTAATAAAAAATAGTCAAGTACATTTACAAGTCTAGTTAATTTAATCTCAAGCCAAAGAAATACAGTCCACAGTCCCCAACAACTGGTTTCTAAGAAAATGCATTTGATTTCAAAATTGTGTGGTTGGTCAATTTCTCTGCAAGTAAGTGTATATTATGATGGTTCCGATGGATGAAGTATGCCTTTTTGCAATGTAAATCTTTCATATAATACAACCTATACTTATGATATACAGCAGAATGATGCCATATGATTGGTTAAACGTAAAAAGTTAACAGTTTACTTTCTACGACCAGCGAGTAAGCACAAGAAGATGCCAAATGAGATGTTGGCAAAACGTCTGCAAGTTTCAACTAGAAACGAACCAAACGAACGGGAGTATTCCCGGATGCATATTTCCGTTTCCTATTGGGCTAGCGCAACCGGGTGCGCTAATCGTACAGGTAAATTGGGGCCAAGCGAATCGGAGGGCACCCTAAGGTCGGAACAGGGTTAGCACCTGGTTAGGGGCCCTGACAAGTCTCTTTCCTCGCAGGCGAAGAGACTTGTCAGGGCCCCTAACCAGGTGCTAACGCTGTTCAGACCGCATTTTTCCGTTGGTTAGGGGCCCTGACAAGTCTCTTCGCTTGCGAGGAAAGAGACTTGTCAGGGCCCCTAACCGGGTGCTAACCCTGTTCCGACCTTAGGGTGCCCTCCGATTCGCTTGGCCCCAATTTACCTGTACGATTAGCGCACCCGGTTGCGCTAGCCCAATAGGAAACGGAAATATGCTTCCCCCGGATTAACCACGATACATATTCTTCTATCATATTCTTAATATATACAGGGTGTTACAAAAAGATGTTCAGAAATTTCGAGGACAGGTTCTACATCTAAAAATATGAAAATAACTTTATATAAACGTGGATCCTCAACCGCTTCTTTTTCGAGATTGCTTGGGTGTAGTATTTTCTTTTTTAAATGTTCTTTTTTTAATTTCTCGAAAATGCATTAAGATATTGACATCAATTTTGGCATACACCAGTATGTAATCAAAGAGTACATTCACGTGCAAAAATTTATTTTCTAATTTAGGTACTCGCATGCTGGTAAGTCTGTATTTTTAGCGAAAAAAATGACAACATTGATTTTTTGCAAAATTGATATCATTTTCCTAAAGCTCAATTAATTCTGCGTGAAACGTATCTCTTGAACTTGTTAATAAATTTATTTCTTGCAATAAAAACAAATATTGAAAATGTTTTTTACATAAGTACCTAGTTTTTGTTCAGAAAACAGTGCTTTTTGATTATAGCAGATGCTGGAAATGGCTTCCCCGTGCTTCAATTCAAGGCAAATTTAAATATAAATTTAAAAAACAAACATTTAAAAAAGAAAATATTAAACACCCTGAATCTCGAGAGAGAAGCGTTTGAAGATCCATGTTTATATAAACTTATTTTCATATTTTTAGATGTAGAATCTGCCCTTAAAATTTCTTAACATCTTTTTGTAACACCCTGTATATATACATATGTATCATGGAGAACTTTTATAGTTTAGTTATGATATGAAGTTATAATTAGAGCACTCCAAAATGCCCCGTGCGACATAGGCGTACGCGTTATAGTAAGTATAATATAACAGAAAAAAAATAAAGGAAAGAAATTAGTGATAATTTTGGAAAATGTGTGAAGCACTTACCCTCTTAAGCAGCGTTATCACAGAGCTTGGCTGGTTGCTGAGAGGCATGAGGACATTAAAATTACCCAACATAATAATATATAGAAGCAACGGTATCAGTGTTATCACAACCTGGATAAGGTCTGTGAAACATTTACACCATCAGGTATGTTTTCACAATTGTCTCAGTAAACGATGTTCTTGTAAAAAATGTTCTTACATCTTGAGATGAACGTTTGAAATCGGTAAAAAAAATCTGTCAATCCGGCCCTGCCTTTTTTAACCATGAGCACGAAATGTAGATAAGGATCACAAATTGTCTACAGTTTTTAACCATATAAATGGGAAACAGATCAATGAGAATAAGATTAGAGAAAAGGTTGGTCGCCTGTGTCGCAGTATTAACGACAGATGGCATCAAGTACAGAGAAATAAAGACCCTTTTAAAACAACAAATGCTGCGTGGTTAAACTTACACTTTGTCATTTAGACAAAGGAAGCCGTGCCCTCGACATCTTCCGGTAGGCGCAGTCTTCCATTTCCTGAAAAATCGATCAGATCTCAAAGAAGAGAAGCCTCGCAATTATCGCATGAAAAACAGCACGTATCAGCTTTAATTGTACAAGCTGCGGCTATGGCTGCACGTCAGCAAGGACAACATGCGTTGGCAGCCGTTTTAGAAGATATTACCGAAAGACCAATACGACCTGCTAAAATCAGAAAGATGCTCTTCCAAGGAACAGCCTATAAATTACACAGCCGAAGAAGCACTAGAGTTGATTTTGGATTTAAACTCTAGCAAGCAGAAGTACCTGAATATACGAAATGGGGCCCGACCAAAGAAAAGCTTTATTTATCCAGAGTAAATTAGCAAGTTTGGCAGGGCAAGTCTAAATGTAGACCAAGAGATATGACGGTTACTAACGTTATTGCATAAGTTCTTTTAACCAATATTCTAGAACACACGACGAAACGCATAGTATTATTCCAAGAAGAAGTGATTATTCTTCATATGGACTAGTTAGGACTTAAGGACATTACTGCCGAACTAATTTGTAGCTATGGGTTTGATGGAAGTAGCGGTCATTCTACTTATAATCAAAAATTTGAATTACCTGGCACTCACTCTGATATGTCTGTATTTGCAACAACTTGTATACCTTTACGTGTGCAAACAAAAAACGGTGGCATATTATGGAACAACAGAACACCCCAGTTTGTTCGATTTTATAGACCCATAAAACTGGAATATATTAAGGAGTCGTGAGAACGTACATATATTAAAATAGAAACAAAATATAGACCTTCAAGTTGCAAATCTGGAAGAACTAAGAATATCCCTACCGGAAAATAGACCCCTAATTGTAAAATATCAGCTTTTTATGACCTTAATTGATGGAAAAGTCCTTAACACTTTGACGGGAACAAAATCAAGTGTAGCTTGTCCAATATGTGGAGCCACACCCCGGACCTTCGTACAAGTGAGCAGAGATTTTAAAACAGCAAAACCGTTTCAACCAGAACATAATACCTTGCAATATGGAATGCTTGATTTACATGCTTGGATCCGCTTTTTTGAGTGCATCCAACGTATATCCTATAGATATGATCTCTCTGAATGCCAAATTCGTGGCACAGAAAATCTTAAACAATCGGAAAAAGATGATACAAGAATGATTTATGTCCCAGCTTCATTTACATGTTGACAAGCCAAAACCCGGGTTTGGTAGTACCATGGTAATACCGCCCGCAGAGCTTTCGAAAATACCGAACTTTTTTCTGCAGTAACAGATGTGGATGAAAGTCTTATTAAAAACTTCAAAATAATTTTAATTTGCCTGTCCTGTCAATACCAAGTAAATACCGAAAAATCCGAAGAATATTTTCTTGTCTTGCAACTGCACAGTTGTATGTAGAAAAGTATCATTGGTACCCAATGCCTGCAACAGTTCACAACGTTTTAATACATCATAGACAGATAATGGAAAATAGACTACTTCCTGTAGGTTACTTCGGTGAGGAGGGCTCTGACGCACGAAATAAATTACATAAACATGATCGTCAGTTTCATGCTAGAAAAATCAGCAGAAGAAGCAACCTAGAAGATCTTTTTAACAGAGCCATGGATACTTCAGATTGATTGATAATATCTAGCATAAATTTGCAAAAAGGGTAAGGCAACAACGCAAATTAAAGCTGCCGGCTGAAGTTAGTGACATGCTTATGGAACCACAATTAGAAAGTTCAGACTCCGAAGAAAGTGAAGATGATAGTGAAAAGGAGGAATACTGTCTAGAAGAAACCACGGCTAATTACTTAGACTTAACAGAATTAGAAAATGAATTGTAGTAATGATATAAAAAAAATTACCAATAAATTCTGTTTCTAAGTATGCCGCTTTTTTAAAAATCTTACAGTTAATAAACTTTTTTGCATTCTACCAAGTTATTTTGCTATCTAGAACCTGGTGGAGGAATTTAAATTTGAGTTAAATACTTTTTGTAATTTTGTCCAACAATAACCTATTCATAATTATTTATAATTGCCAAAAACGCATTAAACTTTAAAAAATTACTTACATGGAATGCGATATTATTTTCCTATACGTGGTACAGAATGTATTTTTGCAAAAAAAACGTTTCTGTATGGGTTCCTTTTTTCATATTCTTAACATTTTTGAGAAAACTAAATCCAAAACCGAGTTGGAAACATAAACTTCGTGCAGCGACGCTTTAAAATTTGACCCCTCACGTAAAAGCAGTAAAAGCACCCAGAACTTATTTATTACTTACGATTACGAAATGAAAACATTTCCCACTTGGTAGTTAGCAAATGAGGTAAAAACTCTGATTCAAATAGTAATTTATATTTTAGCGGTTATGGGTTAGCGTGTCTGTAACTTCTTTTTGCTTGGGTTTTTGCAAAATTTCCATAATAGCAGCGATTCGAGCAAAACGACAAGAAAAAAGAGACGGGGGACAGGGAAGCAAGAGCAATATAACTAGGGATGTGGACTTGGTCATATGACACGGTCAGGTCACGGTCATAATGAAAATGACCGTCACGTCACATTGCATTGTGACAGCAAAATGACGAATTTAACATATTGCCGCCAGATATTAAAATGACCTTGGTCATTTTCATGATGACGACGGTCATTTTCATTATGACTGTCACAAACTAGTTTGGTTATGTTTACGTTTACTGTTAAACGACGAAACGCGGGCGCGCAAAATGACCCATTATGACGGTCACATGACCGTCATAATGGGTTATATGTCACAAATTTTAAATGACTGTCATTTTACATCCCTAAATATAACATGTATTTTCTTATTGGCGATTCAAACAAAGAACGTTGCGCCCTCATCTGCTGATCTGCTCATTACCATAGTGGGCAATGTTTTCATTTCGTCTTTGTCTTTATTATTGTGTTATATGTTGCATTGTATTAATGTGTTATATCGTTATCAATTTTGTCGCCTAGTGAGTAGTGAGCCATTTTTGACAACTAAAAATCAGCTGTTTCCAGCTGCGACACAATGCTGTTTTTCTTAATTTGAATCGCCAATCTGGTTTTCAAAGACGCTTGGTAAACAAACGTCCGTATTTTATCACAGTAGTAAAATTTAGTGTTGTAATATTGGCGAAAACGTTTTTTTATGCGAATGGTCAATAATAAAAATAAGTAATAAATGAGTGATGGGTGCTTTTACTGTTTTTATGTGATGCGGTCACATTTTAGAGCGTCGCTGAAAGCAGAACTTTCACGAAGTTAATGTTCTGAACCCGGTTTTGGATTTAGTTGTGTCAAAAATTTTAAGAGGTGTAGGATATTAAAAAAGGCACCCATACAGAAATTATGTTTTTTTGCAAATATACATCCTGTACCATGATTTGCTCAAGTAAGTATCTATTAGATTGAGGTCTTGTATCAAAAAAAGTTAAGTGAACAAACCTGAACTGAAGCCTTATCGACTAATTAAAAAAATATAATTAAACGATTTTACAGATTAAAAAAATACATGAAAAAATTAATTCCCAATAATAGTTTAAACCAAATCAAACATTCAAACTAGAACAATGAGATGACGCACATCAGAGGCATACATACATATATACAGTGGACAGGGGAGCCACAAGCATCTCCACTGTTGACCCATTAAAAAAGACGAAAACCTGTGGCCATGTGGGGTTGCCATCTGAGAAATAGCTGTCTTTGTATTGTCTGCTTAGTATATTTTTTCAGTGAATAATTCTTTTAATTCGTGCATATAAAATGATTAGTTTATAAAGAGTCGTTTCCAAGTGATTCATTCCCTGAACTGAATAAATTATTTTTTCGGTGATTTTGTACGAAAGATTTTTTATTTTAATATGTTTAACATATTGACCTGTAGGATTAAACGAAATCCATACACACTTCTTGATGTTTTCAAACCCTCTTACGATACCCAACCATTAAAAGAACTGCAATCATTGTTTCGTTAATAAACGCATTGCAACTAAGTGATATAATAAAACGGAAATAACAAACTGATTATTGAAAACTGCCTTTAATATGACAGAAATGTCAATATTGAGTAATTAGAATGACTAAAATCCTGAGAAAAACGCAATGCCGAAAAAATGTATTTTCATATCTTTATAGCTACCATATAAAAGTGAGCATATGGTAAAAGACAGTGCTTAGGTACTACAAGTTAAAGAATTTTTCTACTCAGGTCTTTATGAGTCCAAAGTATCCAATAAGAAAGCGAAAGAGGTCAATAGGACCCAAAAAAATTATTGTAAATTTAGAGATTGTATATTCTATCCAATTTAATATGAGAATGATGACAGAAAAAACAATTGGCCAAGAATTCACCCTATAGGTCAGTTCCATGGACAGTTTACAACAGAACATATTTTAGCGATCACAGTATTCATCTTTTCTTTCCTGACAATCACGGAGGAATCAGATTTCTTTCTATCCGCGTTGGCGAAAGAGCAATAGAAAAAGACATAAAAAAAGAATATGTTCAAATTTTTATTGTACCTTCTTTGATTGTGGAAGTTATATACTTCGAAAAATTAGTCATCGCAAAATTATTTTCTTTTCTGATAAAATTCCCAACGGAATCCGATTTCTTTCTATCCTTGTTAGTAAAAGGGGCATTAGTAAAAGACAAAAAAAACCAATGCCAATAAAAAAGAATAATCAAACATTTTGTCACAGCTGCCTTTGTTTGTGCAAGTATTTTTGGTTGTCTACTGTGAAAGTTGAATTGGAGTTGTCATAAAAAATAAATTTCTAATCTGGCTAAATCCTTATGTAAGTTTTATGATTTTATAGCAAAAAACCTTTGTTTTTACTGAACACAAACAGCATTTGCAAAAATCTCGTTTTTATTAAGCAAAAACATTGTCAGCATAACCACATTAACCCTCTTATTTTATACTATTTAAAATTATTGTTTGCTACCCCTCTAAGTAGGTAACAATATTCCCTCTAACCAATAATTTGCAATAAAAGGACCGGTGAAAAAGTTTTTAAATAAATAATTACGAAATTATGAATTTATTGTCTATTTTTCGAATTCAATGTACAATATGGATAACTTGTGCAAAGGACTGGCCGTCTGTGGGCCGCTGAACACACACTGACACCCCAAATTACAACAAATCAGGCTTTTAGATCGATAGGGGTTTGAATTATTAAAAGAGTAACATGGTATACTTGGCACGCACTATTAATTCATTATTTCTAAGAATGCTATTTCATTGACATATTAAGGTTATGTTATCGACTAAAAGAGGTCCAAAAATAGTTTATTTCCTTATTTAGAAATTATTAGCTCTGTTATATAGGTTCTAAGGGAATAGCAAGCCTATTAGTGTTTACTTTTTTCTTATTAAGCGTTTGTTACACATGTACTCCAGTAGTGAGGAACTTGTCGTAAGAAAATGTCATGTAGTACCTTCTGATTTATATATATATGTATTATGTTTTATATCTGGGGGTTTTGTTAAAAAATCCAAGTTTTCGAAAAAAAGGACGTGAAAATGAGTTATACATACTTACATACATATTATATTTAAAAATGATTGTGAACTAAAAAAATCTAAATAAAAATAATAATAAGATACTCCAAACGGAGCATTTTGTTACACATCGTACCTTTCTTGATGTGGACCCAGAAGACAATGTTACACATATCTGATTTGCTTTGCTTTAAAGCGCTGTAACTTGCAAACTATTGGTTATAGGAAAAAAGTTTCAGATAAAAACTGTAGAAAATGTTGACTTCTACAAAACTATTTTTGCCCTAAACCTCATTGATTAGGAGTATTAGGAGATATTTCGAAGAAACTGAATTATGACGTATTTTTTTCAAGAGGGCAGTGCGAATGGATGTAGAGATTGCAACATCAAGATACCAAAATTCCGAAATACCGGGATTCTGCACGTTATTCCAACCCCGTTGAAACGGGATTTCGTAAGCGAGATCCGCGGGATCCCGGAGCTGCAGCATACACGTGTCACTTGAAGCTGAAAATCATGGAATACGAATACAGGGGAAGCCTTGATTTCTTGTAAAAGAACATTGTAACATTTTTAATCAGCTGTTATTAATACTAGCGTCTATTAATACTATTCGTTGATAATTTTAATGATTTGTTAAGGCGGAATGTTTTGTGTTAACATTTCAGGCAGGCCGGAATATAAGTGTATAGTGAAACTTTAAGTGACTTTTAGTTTTTCCTGACAGGACTTTATCCATAAACATTGAGAAATAGTGCATCCGTGCCAAGTGTGTGGAAAATGGATTTTTTTTCATCCGGAACTGATGAATGAACTTTAAAAAAATAATGACCCATCTCCAAAGTGGGAAGCGCCACGAATTCCCATAATAGGTGTCTTCCTTTCACCTCAAGGAGGAGCTCCCGTACAGCTCCAGAGCCGCACACAGTTGTTCCATTCAACTGGGGCATCAAGCACCTGAATCGTTCGAGCCCTATCCCCCCTGCCCTCTCGTGCATCACTTATGACTTGAACTTAATGTCAAACTTGTCAATTGTTCCTTTCGGAATGGTGTCGAGTGACTCCGGGGCGAGTCGCTCCGGGGCGTCAGACACCTGAAAGGAATATTACTAATAATATAACCTTTAGCGTAAAATTGACAATTGACAATACTTACATTGTAGTTATAGGCACAAGCAATAGTAGCGACCTCTGCGATTAGCTTCGCGCAGGGCTCCCCAGTAATGTGTGTAGAAATGGTGAGTCCTGCGAGAAGCCAATTGAAGAGATCGCTACTGCTGCATGTGCAAATGTTAATCTTTCATTAAAGGTTATGTTTTGTATCAAATTGTTTAACTTTTACTGTTATATTCATGTTGTTTTACAAAAGTCTCCTTAAGCAAAAATTACGGACATCTCTCAGTTTCTCAATTAAAGGAATGGTTGGTAATTCGTGGTTCTTCTCACAACGTTAAAAGCATTACCACCTCAAATTAATAGTGGGGCCACTCGGCGGAATAATTTGGGAAACAACCACCCCATTCACACAATAGTTTTATAACTACGTTTTTTCTGTCTGATCCTACATCACCTAAAAACGATACCATGCTATTGGCGGGATTTTCACCGTTATGTAGCCTGGGCCATGATATGTAGTATCATTAGCTATTGCCTGCGGCTATGCTCACGTGGGCATGCCTTCTACCGGGTGATGGTACATTCTTCCGGGAAAAGATCCCTCTCAATAATTATTCTTTTGGAAGAAGGTTCAATTCCTATATTGTTCTTTTGTAGGGACTTGGGACTATTGTGTACAACCTTCAGCATATTGAAATTTAGAGGCTGGCTGAATGGCAGACCCGTCCAAGCCATGAAAAAATCCCTTTCATAAAAATAAGAGAAAAAGGGTGCTAAAACAACAATTTTCTTTAATCGACGGCCAGATTCTCCAACGCTAGTTCGGTCTAATTTGACAACCAAAGGTTTTAAACTGACAAGGGTAAGAATAAGACAACTAAGTTTTATACTATGAATTTGTTTCTGAGATTTTCTGAAATTTACAAAGAAAAGGGCAATTTTACTTTCGCCAATAATAGAACTAAATTCATTCTAGCAACCCGTTCCAAGAGGAATATTATTTGGAAACCAGCAAATCGCTGACATATCAGAATAATCCATAAGTTTTTAATGACGACTTATATTACCAGTGACAGGCCAAAAACCTGTCAGAACACAACCGATCAACTAGAAGTTCTTAATTTAAACCAGTACTAAACTAAATATTAAACGTTCTTAGTGAATCTTAACGTTAAAATCCTTGTGATCTGAAATAATTACATAAAACTGTAAATATATTCAAACGAGCAAAGACCCGGAAAATGGTTAGTGTAGAAGAAAAAATAAATTATACAACGGCCGTTCTCAAAAAGTAGGTGGGGGACCATATAGTTAGCCAAATTAAGAGAAACCCTGGAATCTCCGATTGTCTAAAACGTAAATAATGGTATGTCCTCCTTGTTTCTAAATCTATGATCACGTCCTTGATGAGTGTCAGTAAATTTCTAAATGCAAGGTAAAGGTTCTTTTATTTACATACAGGAGACAGGAGAGAAAAAACGTGCAATAGTATATTAAGTATTAAGGTCAGTAAGTGTTCTTTACTGGTTAAGGATGTGTTTGGAGATCGAGACGAAGTCGAGATCTCTAAAACATTCGAAACCAGTAAAACACTTACTGACCGCAGTGCTTATGACGTTTTTTGTACGCTCAAATATGGAGTAAATTAATTAAAAATATTTTTAAAAACTTGTAATTATATACTTAGTTGTTTAAATAGCATATTTAATAGTTGCTGGGTAAAGTCGCTATGACACAGAGTTTATTGTTGAATGAAAACTGCTGCCATTAGAAGTTTGTAACAGATTCTTAGTTTAATTTAAACTTTTTTGTACGATATGAACCAAGAAAGTGACGATTCTGATTACTTACCGCCCCGTGATCGGTAAGTAATCACTTACCGATCACTAATTTGTAAACGTCACTTCAAGTCAGTTGCACAAAATGTCCTAACTAATTCAGTAAATATGTCAAATTACCCGAGCGTGCAAAAAAGTACTTTTAACGTTTATATGCAATGTATATAATATAAGTTCCCAACCAACCTCTCTGTCAGGTAAACACATAGACAAGATATATTTAGACCATCACAACGTATTCGCGACACCAGCTGAATCCGTCCAATGTATGGGCGAAAAAGTGCGTTTCTACGCATTAGGCGCCAGTCAGATTTTTAAACGACGGTCCTCTCGAGGCATGCGCACTCGGGACGTCTAGCAAAAGTGGTCGTTGAACTCAATGACGCAACGCGACGAACAGAACCGGGCCGAAAAAATCTCAGTCATTTGTATGTTATGGTATTTTTGGTTGGGGTGGCGAATATAGCGAACCTCTGAAGCTTGTTATTTCGATCCAAAAATAGTCTTTACAAAGTGTTAAAGACATCTCATATGTTTCGCCAATTATGTATCCAACTTTTAAATATAAGGAATTATTTCGTAGTCTATTTCTTACAAGTAGTGCATAAATAGAAATAGTTTAATTCCAAATTTAAATTATATCAATATGTGAAAGAATAGGAGGTAAAAAATATAATTTATCTTAAATGCACTCCGGTGTTGAAGTGAATACACACACGGAGAAGTAGAAATATTTGTCAGTGACGTATATTGAGTGTGGTCAAGGTGTCAGAAAGGCACTGATGGGGTGTGTGTGTATTAGGGGCATTGTATAAGGGGTAAGATGGTGTAAGAAGGTCATATATAGTGTCAATGCCTCCTTCCCCTATATTGCATAAGGGTGAGTGTGACCAAAAGGCATATTTGCGCTTTCGCCAAAGGGGCACTAAAAATACTAGTGGATTAGGGTAGAGGGGAGTATTTTAAAAGGGATGGCGAAAGAAAAAAGCGCTTTCGTCAAAGGATCGCTAAGATATCGGTGGATTAGATTGACATGGGGCCGTAAGGAGTAGCTCTTTCAGCAAAGTATCAAGTGCACACACTGTAAATAGGTGTAAAAATATTTACATCTTACCCTAGAACTTGCTTTGTTCAATAATTATACAGGATGGGATGCCAATCCAATAAAATATACACATGTAATTTTTTTTGATTTACTATTTTACTTCTTAAAACAGTTGCATATTTTATTTCTATTGTTTAGAATACTATGTTTATATTTTATTTCAACTTTCAATTTTGTAAATGTAACGTTTAAAAATTAAGAGGGGGGGGGACATTAAAGAGACGCACTGTATATATATATATATATATAAACTGAGCTATTTTCGAGGAATTATCGACAGTTTTGTATAGCAAGAAAACTCAGATTTAAGCCAACAAACTATACACTTTTTGTTAAAATCTCACTAATGGTTACATTTTTATCATTAATAAAAAGAATAATTACAAGTAATATATTTAGCATTTATTACTCGATAAAAGATTCACGTCATGTGAAATAAATTTTGAAGTACGATCCTGTCTATCACAAGGCAAACGTTCGACAATGCGCAAGCCCGCAGAGGACCGTCTTTGTTTACGGATTCAGCTCGGTAAATTTGCCGCATTCGTAATTGACATTATTTCTCTACTATATATTTTCTCTATGGGTAAACAAACAAACACAATTTATTTTAGGAGATATCTTTACAAAATTAATGCCCTTTACAAGGATGTATCACACGATATCCCTTACCATTTAACATTTCAAGGGTTAAAGTCACACCCGCTTAAGGGTTGAAATTTAGGGAATAATTATATCAAAATAGTATGTAGCTCTTGAAACAAATTGACGTGCCCGAGTGTTTTTGTTTATAACGTCAAAAAGGAGAAATCCTGCGTGGAAAGTTTTCGGTGGGCCACCCTGTATAAGACTGCGGCTTGTCTACAATCTACAGAAATCCTAAAAAATATTATAAATTTATACAAATTTATATCATTTGATTCCATTTCATGGCCGCCTGAATTCCAAGTAAAATTTTAGCAGCGCCTACGAAATTCCTAGTAAATGCAAAGTTATTTACCAGCTGTATGAATGAACTTTGTACTATGACGACAGTTGTTTTCGAGAATCTGTGGTTTTCCTGGAATCCCGTATTGTTTTACTTTATAATCACGTTCTCATGTGAGTACACAACGTATTATCATTATTTCAAAATATTTGGGTACAAAGTAACGGTTTAATTGGCACTAATCTCTGTGCTAACAAAATAAACTTGTATAAAACTTTTTATATTTTTAATGCAATATTATTTCGTTGAATTAAAACATGAGTCCAGTGGCGAACCAATAGGGAGGAGGGGTGCCGACCTCCCCAATACTATGGAAAATTGAAACAGTTGGGATATTTGGATGTCAGTTGGGAATTTTGGACGAATGAATTATCCTTAGAATTATCGATGGGGCTTACTATATTACTCAGTCAATAGTTATTACATATTAGTATAGCTTATATAGGGTTTGTTTCTGCAGCAGTTCCAAATCAATTAGAGTCCATGAGGTTGCCCGGTTTCGATCAGCAAACTATTTTCCTTGAAGATTGGCTCCAACTAGTTTCAAACTGCCGCAGAAACAAACCTAGAATATCACAGTTCCTTTCTCAGTTCGACCGTTCGACCTGAACTTAAGTTTTAAAAAATAACGTCTTTATTAATACTAAAATTAATAACAAGATATTATTATTTTTCTCTTACATCGTCTCTCTAGCATACTAAAATATATTACAAAATATTTCAAGATTCAGTTGGGAGGTGTTTGAAAAATGAGTTGGGAAATTTTGGTTGTCAACCCATACGTAGTTTTTTACGTAGATTCGAATTTTATAATTTAGTAGGGCTTTGTAAATAAGAATTCTGTTCCTTATACAATAAAGCATGATTTGATTTGATCTGACTAACACTCAAATAAAACCGCCCTTAGAGAACCCTACCCCACAAAAACTACCTCATAATCTTTTTTCATAAGTGACGCAAGTAGAAATTTGGATTGATACGAATGTAGCCTGATATTCTACGTCTGCTTATTTACAATTTTTCTTAGGTTAAACTGGAGCGCGCTTACTATATTTAATTTAATTATGAGTGATTTTTACATTCTAAAACAGAATTAGTCCAACAGTAATTTAGTTCAAATAACTTACTTCTGCGCAATTACGATTATCGCAATAGGATAAAAATTTTGCCGAAAAGATTACATCCATCCCACTGAACCGTAAAAAAGTTGTTACTAATTGAGATGTTATGGTGACAGATTACTGTGGTTCTAAGCTGGCCAATAGAAGTCCTTTTTACTCACTGACCAATAATTTTAACAGCGCTAATGTAGTCTATAACATTCAGGAACTTCGTACACGTTGACTCGTGCTATCCACCCGATGGCAGGTGTGCATTTGCTTATCCCGCGGCACGGGTCTTTGTCTGTAGTTTTATGAGGGTTTTATTTCTCGAAAGCGGCAGAACAAACGATTTCAAATTTGAGTGATCCTACTTTACACTATATTATTTTCCGTCCTTTACTAGCATAAGGGAATCCTCTATACTCTATATAGTTATTTTATAGACGATCGACTTAAATTGAATCGATTGATATACCTCGACTTGTTAATTTGAGAACATCAATAAAAAATACAGTTTCTTTTGATGTAAACTTTAGCTAATTCTAAAGGTTAACGCACAAAGAATAATATAAATCAATATAATGTTTAATACATTTATTATCTGTTAAGATATTATTAATACATGCCCTAAATATAGGCAGCAGAATAATGCCCAATGCCCACTTTTAAGCAGTGGAATAATTATTCATTAAAATTTTATTTTATATAACCAGATTACTTTATTGAACTCGTATGCGGTTTATTAACCAAAAACAAATCTGATCTGGACCCAGTTTTACGAAGTTTTTGCAGGACATTCTAAAAACGATAACTATGTTTTTATATAGTAGGTTACTAGGTACAGAAAACCCCAACCGGTACAAAAGCGTTCACTCGTCGCCAAATCTTACTTCAATCAGTTTTTAGTAATCCATATACATATGTATGTATGTATTTAAAAACATTGTATGGCCTTTTTCATACTCTAGTTGCTGCTTGATTCCTAGACAATTAGGGTACCTTCCTTATCCGACAATTTGCTTGATGCCTTTTTTGGCATTTTTTAAATGTTTCGAAAACGACTCAATCTCAACTTAAATTTTATTTTTGAAAAAAAATTATGGGGCAGGTAAAAGATCATTTGACACTTCGCCAAATCAATATTAAACATTATTATACGCAATCTAAATTAGCCTTTTTGGACTTTGGATATGCTAATTGAGAAATATAAAATTAGAATTGCAGCTTTTTTAAATATTTCACTTTAAAATTGTATGAATGATAAATGACTAATGTTAGTAAATAAAGTTATGAAGAAAATAATATATTAGTGTACTTTTAGAGATAATGTAGGTGAAGTTCGCTTCGGGGCAGTCACAGACACGACATGTCATGTCTATGTGAGAGAGCTGAGGATTTTTTTTATTCTAGAGAATACGTGAATTTAGTGTATTTTTATCAACTTTTTTACTGTTTTAAAATAATTTTGTAATTAAAATAAACTTAAATTGTCCAAATACACTTTATTAACTTACTAGAAAATATAATAGAAAATATAAAATAACGGAACCAAATACGGAGAGTCGTCATCTGAAAGATGCCTCCAGACCAAGTGTGCAAGTGTTGTGTTTAAGCGTTGTTTGAGGAAAGGTATCTTTCCTATGTTTTTAGTAATATATATATATATATATATATATATATATATATATATATATATATATATATATATATATATATATATATATATATATATAATATATATATATATATATATATATATATATATATATATATATATATATATATATATATATATATATATATATATATATATATATATATATATATATATATATCCTGCTATCATTGGTGCGTCCTTGTGTATACCATTTACGGTTATTATTGCGACCACCGCGATATTGATACCGTATACCGGACTCAACAAAGTCATCCTATGTTTTTAGAATTTCCCGCGCTTTTTGGTTGGCCAAAAGATGTTATTACTTACGGCTGCGCCATGACCTTGGTATACATGTCTTTAGCTTTGCGCCATCTATCAGGATTTCTGAAATATGACAAGATCTTTAAAAATTTGCCGGATGCAATAACATGATTAGTTTGTAAGAGAATGTATTATTTTAGTTCAGCAAAAATTCACTAGAGGTATTACTAAATACACACGTATGTATACTTTTTAACACTTTCCTAATCTTATTGCAACCGACATTTGGCAACGTAGCATCTATTTATAGAATAGTTTAATAACCTTGAAGTTTATTTTTAGAATCATTTTTATGTTTTATTCGTGCTTTGTTTGGTGCAATCGCATAATTTGCGTGGTGATTTATTGCGTCCGATTAACAATATACGGGATTTCCCGAAGTATGAAAATTTTCAATTTGTGGAAAAAGGCAAATGCTATATCAGGTATGTATTATAATGCTTTAAATAGGTACCAACCATACGCTTTAAAGAGTGTACTCTTTCTAAGCTAAATGTACTCTTACTTTTCTAATATTACAAAAAAAGGTACTCTTTTCAGTAAATAGTAACTTTTACCCAATGCCGGATTAGGGGGTCCCGGGGCGTGAAATCCGGGGCTATAATCCCCTTAGCCCCCCTTAATCCAGGGCTGCTTTTACCACGTGACAATGTTATTTATGTGTGCACTCAGGGAGTTTGGTAATGGTTTAGCAAGGCTTTGGTTAATTAACAATTTTCAAGATTTTAAGGATGTTATTGAGGTCTCCCCCTGCCCCAATGCTAGATTTCTGGATAGGTCCTATTCCTTTTGGAGCAAGCTAAGTTGGTAACCCTATCTATAACCAAACTATATTAATGGTGATTATTAAAGAACATGGCCATACCACGTATTGAGCTGTGATTTCGGTAAAATTTTCTGAATTCTTCCTTGGTTTTAAGGCCAATATGGCGGACGCCTTAAGATGGCGGATTATCTTTTTCTTTACAACCCCCTTGACATGGGTATCAAATGAAAGGGTTTGACGAGTAAAATACGATAAGCTACATTAGTCGAGGCAATGAAGCACTAAAACAGCCAAAATCTCGGAATTTTTTGCACTAAGACGGATCGGAATGCGGTTTTTTGCATTCGCTTCCAAAAATTATTTGTAAAAGATGTATCTACTTTGTATCTTATACAAACCGGAAATTGCATTGCTGCAGCCAAAAATGCATTCAAAAAATGCATTTTTTGAAGTCGCTTTAAGAAGATTAAATAACTTTGTTAATAAGACTCAGAATTGGCTCAAACCGGCTTCCCGGGGGTTTTCGAGGTCGCTGATCACGATTATGATTCAAATTGACCCACAGCCGACCTGGAGCTCAGGATCGCTGATGAACGTCATCTCCGTGGGACTCTCCCAAAATTCACGCGGGGAAGGAGAGAAACTCGGCGCCCGGGGGTTTTTTGGGTTGCTGAAGTCAAATATGGCATCGGCGAACACCCCCCGAACACCTGGTGCGCCGGAACCTGGACGTGGACATCATCCCCGAGAGTTTTCCTGACAAGATCGCAAAAAACAAACCGAAAATCGTTGTGTGGGCGTTTTTTGGGGCGCTGAATCCAAAGTTCACGTCGGAAACGACCCCCCGAACACCTGGTGCACCGGAACCTGGGCCTGAACGTCATCTCCGAGGGTTTTCCAGACATGATCGCTAAAGACAAACCGAAAATCGTTATGGGTTTTTTTTGGACGCTGACTCCAAATTTCTCATCGAAAACGACCCCCCCAAAACCTGGTGCACCGGAACCTGGACGCGGACGTCATCTCCGAGGGTTTTCCAGACACGATCGCAAAAACTAAACGAAAATCGTCTCATAATTTAACACATTCATTGATGTGCAATTCTCGCCTGGCCCCCTCCCCATAACGATTTTCGGTTTGTCTTTAGCGATCGTGCCTGGAAAACCCTCGGAGATGACGTCCGCGTCCAGATTCCGGTGCACCAGGTGTTCGGGGGGTCGTTTTCGATTTGAAATTTGGATTCAGCGCCCCAAAAAACTCCCTCACAACGATTTTCGGTTTGTTTCTTGCGATCTTGCCAGGAAAACTCTCGGGGATGACGTCCACGTCCAGGTTCCGGCGCACCAGGTGTCCGGGGGGTGTTCGCCGATGCCATATTTGACTTCAGCAACCCAAAAAACCCCCGGGCGCCGAGATTCTCTCCTTCCCCGCGTGGGAGAGTCGCACGGAGATGACGTTCATCAGCGATCCTGAGTTCCAGGTCGGCTGTGGGTCAATTTGAACATCATAATCATGATCAGCGACTTCGAAACCCCCCGGGAACCCGATTCGAGCCAATTCTGAGTCTTATTAACAAAGTTATTTAATTTTCTTAAAGCGACTTCAAAAAATGCATTTTTTGAATGCAATTTTGACTGCAGCAATGCAATTTCCGGTTTGTATAAGATACAAAGTAGATACATTTTTTACAAATAATTTTTGGAAGCGAATGCACAAAACCGCATTCCGTTCCGTCTTAGTGCAAAAAATTCCGAGGTTGAGTGCTTCATTGCCTCGACTACATGGTGTCATTCTAAACCCAATATGACGGACGTTCTAAGATAGCGGATTACCTTTTTTTCGCAACCACCTTGTCATGGGTATCAAATAAAAGGGTTTGGCGAGTAGAATACGATAAGCTACGTAACGTCATTCTAAGTCCAATATGGCGGACGCCCTAAGATGGGTGATTACCCTTTTCTTTACTATCCCCTTGACATGGGTATCAAATGAAAGAGTTTGACGAGTAGAATACGATAAGTTACGTGGAAACAAATTATGAAAATAAACAAGAATTAATAAGACTAAAAAAAGTACGATAAAAATTTTAAAAAAATTATATAAAGACAATGTTTTTTTAGTGCAATTTGGTTTTAAAAGAAAACCATCGTTTTTAATAAAAAAATATTTTACATTTTTTATGAGTTCCTGAACCAGTAGTTATGCTGTTTGTATCGTGCAGAAAAAAAGTTTCTTTAAACAATGCAGGTGTCTGGGTGCGATAAACCCTTTTTTTAAATGTCTGTCTGTTAGTATGTTTGTCAGTCTTTCTGTTTCGCTACGATATATACCATAGCAAGTGTTATTGCGCAGGTCTGAAAGAAGTTTAGTACGTTTTTAAGTTTCTTAAGAGTAAATATGGGTTGAATTAAAAAATACGTTTTGGGGGTAATACAAACATTTTCCGAAATTCAAGGAGTTGGAGCAGGGACGAACTAAACAACATACTTCTTTAAGGAAAATAAAAAAATTATTATAAACTTATGAAAGCCCAAAAATGTAAAATGAGACATTTTTGGCATTTTCAATTTTTAGACAATAATTTTATATTCTCTTACTCTCCGAAAAGAAATAGGTTGATTTTTTCATTATTGCGCTAACTTCTTGGAATTTGGAGAATATTAACATTAATAAAAAAACAAAATGGTGTATCATCCGTCCAGGAGACTCTTAAAACTCGTTATTCCATTTTCCTTATGAGAAGTATTTTTATCATTTTACGGGCCAGATCCTTCGTCTGGATTTTGTGATAGAGGGCTGTCACCCCCTCCAAATGATTCCAATGATATCCAACCAATGGTAAGCTAATTTGAATTTTTTAAAAAATTATATTTTAGGTTTAAAAAAATTCAAATGACTATAACTTTCTACTAACACATTTATTTCTCTTAAAATTTAAAAATTGTCGACAAAATGAAGTAAAATTTGTTTAGAAAAAATTATAAATAAAATACCTAAACGCGTTCATTTTTTTTTCAGGGTAGGCAATGCAAAAATTCAACTTTTTTCGCAAATTACCAAATGTTTTTTTTCTTCACCAAAACATTTCCGGTGGGCTCACTATTAAAACCCCTAAATTTGGTACGGTTCCTGTAAGTAGGAACAGAGATACACAACTTTGAAATTTCACTGCACGCCGCTGCTAAATTAATTGGTTTTCAAGGCGGTCACTTCCAAAAAATTACAGTTTGAACTTTGGAACCATGTAAAATTTAAACCGTTTGACTGACTACAGCTTTTCGCGAACCATCAGGTAAAAAAAAATATTTTTATAACGAGATTGTTATTTTGTTCCAAAATTTGTCTTTAAAAATATGCAAGGAAAATTCCACCATAGTTGTTACCTGTGTCCGTTCTTTCTCTAACTTCTCTAAACTCTCTTTCTCTAAACTTCATTAAGTTTTTGTAAAAGATAAAGGTGTATGATATTAAATTTTTGAAGAAGGTATAAAAAACTACCCTATGGTTACGATTCACTTTAAAACGTTTCTACAGTGACAGGGAATATTTAAAACAAACTATAACTGAAACTCATGTTACCTTCAAAAAGGTCCTGGCTCTAATCCGAAAATATATTACAAAATTATTATAACACAGGTTTCAATTTGATAATGATTTTTGGGATTAGTTTAGAAAATTTCACTTGAGGTTAGATTTAAAAATACGAGTATATTAAATGTTAATAATCTTTTCCCTAAATTGAATACATATGTTTGAGTTAGCAACAGCGCCGGTCGCAATAAGATGCAATATACACCGAGAAGGAGCTGATAATATACCGAGTATGAACGGATTCAATAACATGCAAAAATGTAAATAAATGTATACTAAAAAGGAAGATTTCTATAATCTGGGGGGGCGCGCTGAACTCGAAATTTTCTTTTCTATAAGCATTCGCATCTTAAATTGACTTAGCTCAATGATTTCTGGTGGACGCAATAAGGATGGATTATAAAATGTCGCAATAATGATAGAAGGATCTATATATATATATATATATATATATATATATATATATATATATATATATATATATATATATATATACAGGGTGTCTGGAAAAGGTCTGTACAAAATGCTACCACGTATTCGTGAGACTAAAATAAGACGATTTAACCCAACTTACCTACATATATCCAAAAGTGTTTCGTTAGGGAGATACAGAGCCCCAAAAGTGTACTTAACGATTTACTTTTTTGGCTCTAACTTTTGAACTGACTCGTATAATTTAATGAAATTTTAATATTTTATGTTGGCCATAAAGACTCATAAAATCATACTACAGTAGATGTTTGACATCGTCAGGGAAGTCAGGAACGGACTTACCACCACACTCTTTGGGCCAAATTTTTTACAGGTATCATTTTACAGAGCTGAAAACTGATTTTTTAAATACTTTGGTCATTCCTCTTTGAAAAAGGTACTCTACATTTGTTTCGATAAAATTAGCCGTTTTCGAAAAAATTTGTTTTTTTGTATAATATTTGAAATAATTTTATCAGAGTACTACTACTACTACTTTCACATTTTTAACATTTTTCTGTTTAAGCGATTTCTGAAATATCAAAAAGATTCAGTTTTAAGTACTTTTTATGATTTAACTTTTACCTGCCAATAACACATTGTTAACGAAATAAAAACGACGTGTTTTATTGTAGTATTGTAGTATTATTTCAATAACGTGTTATACAAAACCTTAATTTTTTCGAAAACGGTTAATTTTATCGAAACAAATGCAGAGTACCTTTTTCAAAGAGGAATAACCAAAGTATTTAAAAAATCAGTGTTGAGCTCTGTAAAATGATACCTGTCAAAAATTTGGCCCAACTAGTGTGGTGGCAAGTCCGTTCCTGACGATGTCAAACATCTACTGTAGTATGGTTTTATGAGTCTTTATGGCCAACATAAAATATTAAAATTTCATTAAATTATACAAGTCAGTTCAAAAGTTAGAGCCAAAAAAGTAAATCGTTAAGTACCCCTTTGGGGCTCTGTATCTCCCTAACGAAACACTTTTGTATATAGGTAAGTTGGGTTAAATCAGGGATGCACAGACTTATAGGGAGCAGGGGCCACTCGGGAAAAATATAAGCCAAGGACGGGCCACTACAAACAATATTTATTAACACAAAAATTTTTATTTTTAAATAGTATGAAATACAATGATAAAAATAAAAGAACCTTCAAAAATGTTTGTTGTAATAATTATGTAATCATTACAATGTAATATTTCATGTTTTATTATTTTGATGCATGACATTGCATTGAACTAACAAGTTTTTTTATATTTGACTCCACATTACTTGTAGCCACACGTATAATTGCTTCCAAATTTTCATTTGCCAGGCGGTTTCGGTTTTTCGTTTTGTTAAGTTTCATCACTGAAAACGGTTGTTCACAAATATACGTCGATCCAAATAAGCTTGCGCATTTCAATGCATTTAGTCGCAACTCTTTATAAGCGTTTTTATCAACGCAAAGGTAGAAGTTGAGTAAATTACCTTCATTAAATTTGTTTCTTAAATTATCATCATTTTGCATGTCTATTAATTCCAGCTGCATTGATTCCGGCGCATTTTCGGGTGAAATGGTGAAAGGATTGCTGAAAATGTCCAATAGCGGTTTAACTTTTTTGAAGTCTACAAAACGATTTTCAAAAGCTTGTATCAAAATATCAATTTTTTCAACATGAGCGAAATTGACGTCAGTTTTATTGAACTTCTCCATAATTTTTTTGTAGTTCGGAAAATGGCCGTAATTGGCTGAATTGATTTGTGTCCTGAAAAGACTCAATTTGCATTGAAAGGACGAAACATGAGAGTATAGCTGCGAAATCAATTGATCTTTGCCTTGGAGTCGCGTATTTAAGACATTCAAGTGATTTGTGATGTCTACAAGAAACGCTAAGTCACACAGCCAATCAGGGTTGTCGAGTTCGGGGACGTCGTTTTTCTTTTCCGCCAGAGATAGTTGGATTTCTTCAATTAAGTTAAGAAACCGCTGTAGTGTCAACCCACGACTTAGCCACCTTACTTCAGTGTAAAACAGGAGATCACCATATTCGTTTTCAATATCCTCGAGAAATTGTTTGAATTGTCGGTGATTGAGACCTCGTGATTTTATAAAGTTTACGGTAGGTACTACAACTTTCATAACATTTTCAAATCCCAATAATTTTGAACAGAGGGCCTCTTGATGTATAATACAATGAAACTGCATTAATTCCTTGGTATTTATGTTTTTAGTTTGTGAATATGTTTTTAACATAGTTACTATCCCAGATGTACTTCCAACCATTGAAGGTGCTCCGTCAGTTGTAATTCCAGATATTTTCGTTAAATCCAAATCCATTATAGAACATTTTTCTAGAAGAGCTTTGAGCATGTCACTTCCCTTGGTTTGACTTGTCAAAGAACTCATACCAATCAGTTCTTCACTCACTTCAAAATTTTGCGTTACACCTCGTAAAAATATTAATAGTTGAGCAGTTGAACTTATATCTGTAGATTCGTCGAGCGCTATAGAAAAATACTCAAAACTTCTCGATTTCGTAGCTAATTGCTCTTCTATATTATCTGCTAATGCGGTAATTCTTCTTTGAACAGTCATCCGATTTAACTGAATTTTTTCAAACTTCTTTACATTTTCCGGACAAATTTTTTTTGCGGCGATATCCAAACATTGCTTAACAAACTCACCATCTTTAAAAGGCCGACAAGTTTTCGCTATTATTCGAGATATTTCAAAGCTAACTTCAGTGGCTGTTTCAGCATCTTGAATTGGTTTTGTAAACATAGATTGCTGGCTTATTAGTTCCCGTTGTAAAGTGGAAATTCTTTGCGTTCGATTTTCGCCAGTTAATGTGGTAAAAGTAGGATGCTGGGTTTCATAGTGCCTTTTCACATTATATTCCTTCGGAATAGAAACACTACTCTTGCATATTAAACAGACAATTTTGTTATGCGATGAAATAAAAAAGTATTTTTCGGTCCAAATATCATGAAACTGTCGATTTTCATCTTCAACCTTACGACTACGTTTCTTACTGGGGCCTGGTTTATCCATATCAAAATTAATATTATATTGTTACAGTCGGTAAAAGCCAAGTTCGAACGACGAAATATTTACTCGTCACAGATTACAGTTCTCAAACAGTATAACGTTCGCTTATCCGTAGTCAAAACTTAACTGCCCCCGGTAGCCGGCGATGCGTCGAATTTATACGAGTTACCAAACATCGAGAACCATCCACTTTCTTCGGGGATCTACCGACGTGTTTCGCGAATCTGTAATCTAGTTGATGCTACAGATTTCTAGTCTCGTAACAATATGCTTGGACCGGAGCCCGGAGCGCGGCGACGAATACTTTTAAAAGTCGATGGCAGGCCGCACAAATATCGCTTTTAAAATTCGTTGGCGGGCCGCATAAACATCGACAGCGGGCCGCATGCGGCCCGCGGGCCGCGGTGTGTGCATCCCTGGGTTAAATCGTCTCATTTTAGTCTCACGAATACGTGGTAGCATTTTGTACAGACCTTTTCCAGACACCCTGTATATATATGATTTATTGAACAAATGAAATACTTTTAGGAGTGTTTTAATTACATAGTATCTGAGACAAATTTTGATATTATTATGTAATAATTAGAATACTTTGTGCTTTAAATACTACCTAACACTATAATTAATTTGGATTAGTTCAAATTTAAGTTTCACGTATAAGTTACGAAAAATAAAAGTATGTCAGTAGCGATATTTCAAAGACCGAAAAGTACTACTTAAATCACAAAAGTACTTTACTTCAGTATTAATAGCTCTGTCAATTTAAAGTTATCAGGGTCAAATTTTTAGAGTTACCAGCAAGATAAATAATTGTATGTCTGTCTTGTTCTTCCTACTTCTGTTTCTATATGCATCATCGTCATTTGCCTTGCTGGTAACTTTGGGTATAATTTGATCCCAAAAAGGATAATCTTTTTAAATAATATAAGTATCCAAGCAAAGTATTAAAAAAGATTATTGTGCGCTCTATATGGAAAATGGAAATATCTTAAGGTTTTAGTAATTTTAAACAAAATGTTAAGAATCAATTTACAAGTTTTTTGTTTTGCCTACTTAATTTTAATAAATAGAAAATATTTCAGACCACTAGTATTTGTTATTTGTTAGACATTATTTATGTGTTTGACATCATCACATTCGTCACAATCACGAAAATAAAAACCTTGGCCAGAAAAATTGACTTTCTCAAAACTATTACTTTCATTAAAAGTAAAATATTTTTGTTAAATTTTCTCTCACATTTTGCCAGTGAATTGTATAAATTTAATTTTTTTGCATAAAATGCGTAAATTCCCACCAATGTTGGTTAAATACTAAAAGTGCCTTGATAATTTTTGCGCGAAGGAAACAACCTGGCTTTAATATAAATTGCTAAGTAGATGCCAATACATAGGTATCACGTTCGGATAGATATATTTAGTAATTCTAAAATTTTAAAATATCAGTTTCAAGTTACCTACCTGTATATGTAATATGAAGATATTAGATGTAAAGAGATTTT
Source organism: Philopedon plagiatum (assembly GCA_963971165.1). NCBI lineage: Eukaryota > Metazoa > Arthropoda > Insecta > Coleoptera > Curculionidae > Philopedon > Philopedon plagiatum. The sequence continues at coordinate 32,483,372 of OZ020195.1, read as the reverse complement.
AACATTCAATTTTAATCCTTGCCTAAGATCGTCTGTCAATTCTCCATTAATTCTTAAAATATATTGCGGATACCATAAACTACGTTTGTATGGGAGCCTTATTCCTAAAATTTGTTTGGTATCAACGCTAACCGCCGCGCCGGTTGCGAGTATTGACCAGTTTCGCATTAAAATTCAAAACTGAAGTGCTATCGTAATTTTTCTGTAAAACAGGAAATTTGGTGCAGTATTAGGTATATGATCTTAGTGCTTTTGCCTTAAGCCTTACGTAATAAGGTTTCTTCTTTGTAAGTAATTTCTGATGTAAAGCGTGCAATTAACTTTACCACGAAGAAACAAGCCTTTAGTAGTATATTACTTCTTTGGTATGTTCTAAAGCTTGCATTGATTAAAATATGTGTTTTCTATTACAGGTCTTAATGCATCAGAAGAAAAATCTTACATATTTTTACGCAAGGAGTTACCAGTACGGTTAGCAAATATAATGAAAGAGATTGCTTTACTACCCGAAAACTTATTAAGAATGCCTTCTGTCGTTGCTGTCAATAATTGGTAAGTAACAACAATTTTTTTTTGTCCCATCTTGTTTGGGACGAAATAGGGATAAATATCAATGCAGACCCAAGCCATTTGAAATTTGCAGATGGCATAGTACATGCTTCTCATAGTGGCCCGCATGCATTTTTCTATACGCCACACGTGATCGCGAATCGGGTCATGCCGAGCTTCGGGTTCTAATAGCCACTTGCGATCGCAAAACCCGCGGTAAACAGCACACATTGTCGCAAATAACCTCCAGCCTAGTTATAAGATAAAAATAAAAAAACCCTCGGGTTTGCTCAGGATTCTTTTCTGTCTTTTTGATATATCATTAAAAACAAAAAGTAATCAACTAATACTCACCAAACCCGAGGGTTTTTATTTTATAACTAGGCTGGAGGTTGTTTGCGACAGGGTACCGTTTTTGTCTCGTTACTCTCGCATACGCTTGGCCATACTTGGTATATGATATTTGCCCATGCTTGAGATTTTGAGTAGAACATATGAGATTACCAATAATATAAAAAATTGCACCTGAACTAGTGCTAAACTCGTTGCCGATGCACCTTTTAGAGCCTAATTTTTTAAAAAAAGTCCACCCGAGCATGGTCTTGAACCCACGACCTCTCGGTTCATAAGCGAATACTCTACCTCTGGACTACGTTTCGAGAGGAGCTGGCAGCTACGACTTTCACGCTTCTTTTTTCTGAACTGACGCTGTGATTGGTCGAATGTCTGGCATAGCGGCGCGTTAAGTGAATGCGCAACATCACAGCGTCATAACGGTTTCATGCAGTGACCCGTTAGCTCATATGGCGCACTTTGACCGGCCGGCTTTTAAAATTCTGCCATTTCTCTAGTGGGAAAATTTTTTTTAGCTTTTTAATGGTGCTATGGTATGTGTTTATAGTGTTGACTATTTATAAAGAAAACAAAACATTTCGTAGTGTTTGTTGGACTTTCATGTTTTAACCAAACAAACGGCTGGGTTGTATTGTGTAGTAATTGTAGTAAACTTTATTATTGGTTGAACAGCGTGCGAGGGCCTCGTTGTGCGTCCTTTGGAAGCGCCTGGTAGGAAAACACTTCGTCATATTTGTCACACTTTTCGTTTTGAATTTTTTGCCGTAAGTAAGTGCGCTAGACAAGTGTAAATACAATTATGCATTTGAAACAACTTTTCCTTGTATCAAAAAATCTTATTGAGTATTTTTATATCTGGTAGTACTAACGTAGACTACTCTAGCGAAATTAAAAATTATTGGACAGATGAAAAAGTCGAAGAGGTTATGAAGGTAAAGTTTATTATTAATTTCAAGTTGTGCGGAATTTCTCTTAAAAATTAAAGACGATATAAATAAACCTGTTAATAAACGCCAGATCTCCTGTTAAATATGATTAAAAATAGATAAATAAAAAAAAGTACATGCTTAAGTATTAGGATTTTTTTTGTTTGAAGCTAATTTTGAACTAAAATGTTTGTATAGGTACTCTTTTTCCTCCAGAAATTTCTGGTCGGCCTAGTTGAAAATTATTATTGTAATCTTGGCTTGAACAGCTGTTCTCTGGATTTTTTTTGTGTTGTAGTATTTTAAAATTTTGAAATTGAGTGTTTTGAAAGCGTTAAGGTGGGTTTATGCAGATCACTTTAAATTTAATTTAACCCTAATTTAACTTTACATTTAATTTAGTACGAGTTAAATACACATGAAGGCATATAACAGCGTTTATCCACAATTTTAATTTAATTTTACTTTAATTTTAACTTTCAATGCCCTAAAAATTTCTTAAAGCAAAATTTAAGTTAGATTAAATTTAAAGTGGTCTGCATAAACCCACCTTTAGTAGGATTTCTTTCTTAACAAAAATATTATTTTTTCAAACTTGTTACATATGAACATGGTAGAGAGACTTGGCAACGCCACCGCGAGTACTGACATCAAAACAAAACTTTTTTTCTGTAACTGACGTTCAATGTTTTTTATAAATGGCCATGTAGTTATTCCCACTAGTGCGCAGAGACTTAAAAAAAAATTTTTTAGGGCCAATATCTACCTTTTTTTTTATCGTGAAGCGCCATTTATGAATATTTGTGTTCAATCTGAATTCATATCAGGATTTACTGGTTTCAATATATGCAGTGTTGTGTGTTGTCAGATTCGCAAATAGTCATCTGCAAATGGTGAATCTATTCACTGTCCTTCCAGAGGCTGTTCTTTGCTGCGCTCTGCGCTTTCTGTCGGGGTTTATAGAATGATGCATGGAATTTTTTTTAGTCTAATGGATAGTTTATCAAAAAATAGTTAAACGGGTTGTTTTCTTTTTTTTAATTCGTTACCACTTGTTTATAATTAAATAAACAATTAAATGGTGGGTAGAAGATGAATCATTGTATACATATTGGTGCTGAGGTCAGCTAACAGCAGTGTTGCCAATGGACAGGAGTAAAAATATCAGAAGAAAATGAAAAAACTATCAGATTTGAGAAGTTATCAGATTTTTCTTTGTGATTTGATGTTTTTTTTAAGAATAAGCCTACAACGTTTTTTTATGTTGTAACTTCAGAACTGTCTAATTTTGTTTGTAGGTCATGTTATGACTCTATTTTTATTTATTTAGAAAAAGGAATATTTTTAATACGTGATAATTACTTACCGCTGAATTTAATGTCCTTATTTAAGGTGATAGACAGTGGCGGTTTTTGTGTAGGATCAATTGTGCATTGAACACCCTAAAAATCTATGCAGAAAGATTATTTTCTATACCTTATAACCAGTGATGCCAGGTCTCATGCTTTTGCATGAGATCTCATGCTTTCCAAACAAATCTCATGATATCATGTTTTAGTCGCAAAATCTCATGCTTTTTGGCTTATAACAAAAAAATAAAGAAAAAGATAACTAAAACAAAACAAAATAGGTAACTGTAAATGGTAGTTCATTTCGAGTTTTGTGAGGCTAACCCCTACCCTCTAGTGGACAAACTAGCATGCATTGGTGGAGCGTGTGATTCCCCGGCCTGGTGCTAAAATTGAAATTGCCGACATTGGTGGCTTTGTGGCTTTAGTTTCGTTCATGCGTCGTACGTTCGTGGCTTATCTTTTACGCTTTGCCCGATATAACTGATTCAGTGTTACCAAAGGGGAGTAGTAAAAATATCAGAAGAAAATGAAAAAATTATCAGATTTGAGGAGAAATTAACAGATTTTTCTTTGTGATTTGATGTGTTTTTTAAGAACCAGCCTACCAACGCTTTTTTATGTTGTAACTTCACAACTATCTAATTTTCTTCCAAAACTTTTAGTTCTCTTCACCTTGCGTTTTCACCCAAAATACAAAAATGTGGCACATTCGTTAAAGTATTGCCACTTTTATAAAAAGAAACTCCGTAAGAATCTTCTTCCATTTTTAAAATTAAGGTGTAAATTAATAAAAATAATTTTTAAAGTAAAGGCCGGAAAAAATAAAAAAACATGGTTACTAATAAATTATGGTAGATTAGGCTTCTGTTGGTGGCTCTATATCGATTATCAGATGTCAAAATTATGGTAGATTCTGATAATTATCAGCCCATTAGCAACACTGAGTAAAGGTAAAAATATATACCATACAATCGAATATGAACTTTGCTAGAGGAGGGCCACTATTGCGCCATCTCATGCTTTTTCTTTTTAATCTCATGCTTTTTCGAAGATTTTCTCATGCACTGTCTCTTTGGGACCTGGCAACGCTGCTTATAACTATACTATTACACATCAACCATAATTTGTTTTAATTTTTTTATTATAATTTCAAATTTCACATTTACTTTTAACAACTGTATAGATTTTTGTATTTTTATAACTGTCAAGCTCTTCTTTGACCGTCTAACATTAACATTAATACGAGCTCTAGCGTGTTCAATATCAGAACTGAACGCCGAGAGTATCGGCAAAGACCGTGTGTTGGAGAAAGACATATACGTATTAAATAAATATACCCCGGGTTCCCCATTTACACAATGTGCTGATTTTGATGCCAACAATGATATACAATCTCGCATAAGTCTATCCTTTCTTCACATATTTCGTAAACTGCGATTGCGCTAAATTTTGTGTTGCTATTGGCAATCTAACGGCGCCACGCTTCATAAGTTTCTTGACGGGGCTGATTTTTTAGTATAATTGAACTAGTTTATTACTTTTTGTACATCAGGGCGTAAGTTAGCACAGTACAAAAATTTGCAGGCTGGTTTTTTATAACCATTTTTATTTTGTGACGAACATTGTTGGTTTTAAAATAATTTTGTACATCTTTTATTTTCTAACCTCTATATTTACTTCAAAAATGCCATCATAAAAGCCTGTTTACATTACTTGCAATTTATAGCATGAAAGTTATTGCAAGGCAATTAATTGCATTGCATGACCGTTTACACATGAAGCAATTTTTGTATGCAAGTATTCTGACAAGAAATGTCACCAACTTTAACAATATTTTAACAATATATCTAACTCAGCTGATGAAAAAATAGGTTTTTATTGTACATACTTATCTGCCACGTGCTGCTTTTTGGGACATATCGGCTTTATTTTGTATAAAGATAAACAATAACAAATATATTAAATTCGCAAAATAAACCACTCAAACGTCTTTCAAATCAAAATCGATATTTTTTGGGGTTATGTTTACTTTTTATATGGTTGGTGCTTGGAGATATTACTAGAAAAGTTACTAAAAATGCATGCTAGTTGCAATTAAATTAGAACACGTCCTAATTTCATGCAATGCAAGTAAAATTGCATCAGCTGATCGAGAAGCCACTAACGCGCATGCTTGGAGGCAATTTTTTCTTGCGTTACACCTACTTGCACGTAATGTAAACAGGCTATAAAGATTGTTTTTATAAAAGCCTGTTTACATTACGTGCAAGTTGGTGACATGCAAGAAAAAATTGCCCCCAAGCATGCGCGTTGGTAGCTTTTCGATCAGCTGATGCAATTTTGCATTGCATGAAATTAGGACTTGTTCTAATTTAATTGCAAGTAGCATGCATTTTTAGTAACTTTTCTAGTAATATTTCGAAGCACCAACCATATAAAAAGTAAACATAACCTCAAAAAATATCGATTTTGTTTTGAATGGCGTTTGAGTGGTTTATTTTGCGAATTTAATATATTTTTTATTGTTTATCTTTATAAAAAATAAAGCCGGTATGTTCCAAAAAGCAGCATGTGGCAGATAAGTATGTACAATAAAAACCTATTATTTAATCAGCCGAGTTAGATATATTTTTAAAGTTTGCGACATTTCTTGTCAGAACACTTTCATACAAAAATTGCTTCATGTGTAAACGGTCATGCAGTCATGCAATGCAATTAATTGCCTTGCTATAAATTGCAAGTATGTAATGTAAAGCTGTTATTAAATTTAAAATCATAACGTCATTTTTAAAGTTGGCAAGGCTTACTGTTCAGATGTAAAAACAAAATGTTAAAGTTTTTAAAAACAGTCAAAAAATTGTATTCCGAAATTTTCCAAAATTTCATTTTTCCACTATAAATACTATTTGCTTTTTTGTTGTTTCCATTTTTTTGAATTAAGTTTTTCCAAAATCCCCAGAAAAAAATAATACTTTTACATATTGCAATAATAAATAAAACGAAAATATTTACTTCTACATTTATTTATAATATAAATCAACTAGCCATTACAAAAGGTACTTAAATTTAATAATAATAATTTTTATTTATTCAAATAACACATTTCTAAAATGTAGCGGACATTTTTTACTGATTTTTAAATAATATTAATTTAGTATATTTTTGCCTATTTTCTATTTTCTGGGAGCTTGTTTTTCCCTCATGGTACAGTCTTATTTTTAAAAATATTTCTATTATTAATTTTGTTCTGGCTTTTGTGATTATCCAGCACATCTTGTGATAAAATATGATCGTTCATTTCGGGACAATCAAATGGTCCTTCAATGGCCCTACAAATTCGGGCACTTAAATATTGTTCAATATTTTTTTGTACAAATAATGAGGAAAAATTTTGCCTAAATATTCTTTCCGCAATTAAACATATCCGTAACACTTCTTTCGAGAGAAACAAATATTTACCTCTATTTTTAATTTTAATTAACAGAGCTACATCCACGCCTGTTTTGTCTACGAGTAACTCTGCACAAATTTTACATATACTTTTTCTTGCAACGATTTTTTTAACACAAACCAGCAATATATTTAATGACTTTTTCGACATATGGTGTGAGAGTCCACAATGTTTCCATATAATCATGGTCAAAAGCCGAAATTACATATTCCCCTTCAATCACAGGATTAATAACAATATTTTTTTGTGAAGAGACATGCAAAATTTCCAACCCATCTGCCAAGCAATTTGAATTTTGGCTAGAGCTTATCTCATGCTTCTTTTATATGCAGAAATAAACTGATATGCATTTGGGTTGTTGTTAAACCCGCCTCTGCTCCTTACCGCGCAAAAAATGTTTCCAAAAAATCTTGGCTTAATTTAAAAGTCAATAGAAATTTTAGTCCAACTTTTTTTTAATTCTTTATGCAGATCAAAAACATTTCTTAAACATATTATTAACCCTAAAAATCTCGTTTTTCTGGCTGTATTTAAAATTGGCACACCTAATGCATTTTTAATACCACATATATATTTTTCAAAATTGTGCGCATGTTCTTGTAGAAAACTTATTGTATCCTCATTTATGGGTATGTTAAATTTTTGCCCTTTTTTTGAAAATTTATTTCTGCAATTCAAAAGATCAAAAATGTTGTTAAACATGAAAGCGAATTTTCCAGTTGCCATGCCGCCTTCAAACTGAGGAATGTGCAATTCTTCAAGAAATTGAAATGCATTGTAGACTCTCTCACTTAATGTCTGTGCTGCTAATTTAACGTTCATCCTATTGTCTTTAAAATGTATATATTTTTTTGTCAGTTTTGTGCATTTAATGCTATAGCTCTAAAAAATAAAGATGACCCAATAATACTTAATTTGGTCTTAGATGAAACGTCTATCAGAACTCAAATGACATTTGAAAAAAATCAGTTTTATGGGGGAGTGGATCTTGGTAGTGGGGCACAAAATACCGATAACGAACTTGCAAAAAATGCGAAGAGTGTGCTTGTTATGATGGCAGTGGGAATAAACGCCCACTGGAAAATTCCAGTAGGGTATTTTTTAATAGATGGCTTGAATGGCTTAGAAAGGGCTAATCTATTAAAAAATGCCTTGGAATTAATTAATGACACAGGGGCAAAGATATGTTCCATCACTTTGATGGTGCACCTGTAAATTTAACTATGTGTACACATCTTGGGGCAAATTTTAATTTTTTTAGTGAAAATTTTAAACCATATTTTAAAATCCTGTTACAAATAACAAAATTTTTATATTTTGGGATGTCTGTCACATGATTAAACTTGTCCGCAATACACTGGGGGACAAAAAAATTCTCATTGACTCTGAAGGTAAATTTATAAAATGGGAATATCTTGAAAAAATGTTGGAAAGTCAAGAAAATGAGGGACTACATGCCGGCTTCTTTTGTAAAGCCCGGGCTTCCATCAACCACACTATACAATTGCCGTAAAGTGCTTGGATGTGCAGCACTTGAATAAAACTGCAGCGTGAGTGCAAATGTTCGAAGTTCTGGCGAATATTTTCGGTTTGCATTCCGTACTTTTCGATTTATTAATTCCTGTATACTTCAGTCCTTCCTACAAAAAAAATTGTATTTACATATCTAACAAAAAACACATAAAAACTTTTGAAATGAATACTTTTATGTGTAATAATTTTAACTATTTCAATTTAACAAAGGAGAGTTGTTAATGTCAAAGTGGTTGTTTAATATGTTCTGAGAATTTCTACCCTTATTAAGGATACAAATAACAAGGGTAAAAATTCCCAGAACATGACCAATTAAACATTAACAAGTCTCCTTTGATAAATCTATATTGAACCTGAAACTTCCCCACATAATTTATCTTCTCTCAATTTGTACCTGAAGAGCCACTGTGCTGACAAAACATATTTTGTGATGTTGGCAATATATTAGTGAAAATCAGTACATATATAAGTGTTTCATTCCAAAAGTTTTTAAAATGAATTTTCATACATTAAGTAGGGACAGAGATGATTAAAATTTTAAAAACTCACATACATAGGCCTTACCACCAAATTATATGATCTCTGCAGTTTTCAGATATCAGATCTTTCTTCTTCAGGTGGTTTAGCAAATCCTTTAAAGACTTGATCTTTTTTACCAAACGCCTATTTGTTTGTTGAAGCCTTTTAATTTTAGTTGCCTGCTCATTAATTTTTGACTTTGTTAAAATCAAAGCCCTTTTTGATCTACGAGGCGTAGCGACATCTGGAGTTCTAATTTCGTCACTAGGTTCTGTTAGCCGTCTTCTTTTGGGTGTATGTTTGTCCTCCTCTTGAAACCCAGGTTCTGATTCGGAAACAGACTGACTTGTTCCTTCTCCTGCATCTGAAATATGTAAATGCACATGAATGCAGAGCATGAAACTGATTCATACATAAACATTAACAAAAAATATCTATAAACTTGTGTTTCTTATAGGAAAGGAAGTACAATAATATCACTAGTTTACCAAAATATTTGTGGCTATTTTAAAATTAGTTTATGGTTTTTTTAGATCATATTTTCAGTCTTAATTATTGCTTCGGGGACCAAGGGATAGAAATAAACACTATTTTTAAATTCTATAGGTAAGTACTTACCAGAAACTGATTTCAAAACATGGTTCTTTTCAGACTTTCTTTTAAAGATTGAGGGCACAGTTTTTGACTTTAATTGAAGTTTATATCCCAGCTCTTTAGCTCGTGGGTCTACATAATCGCTGGGCAGAAAGTGAGATGAACATAAATTCAACTTTGACACATCATCAGTTGTTTCATTTAAACCACAAAACCTTATCCAAGAAGTTCGAATGGAAGGATCTTTTGGGAATCTAAAAATGTACATTCTTAGGTATCTATATATTTTTTTTTAACTTGAAAATGTACTTTATTCATCATATAAAACAGTCAACATACATTGAACTTACAGTAATACATATTACAATCTTTGTACAGTTTTTAAGTGCACGATGAATTCTTTTATGAATTTGTGTGTGCACTAGGTCAATCCTAGTTAAATCAATAAAAAATCATAACAAATTTTACAATACTACATGTACATACGTTTACAAAAATAAAATATAGAAATTATTCGGGCTAATAAGTTACACATGCTGCAAGACACAGACACAATGGATCACAAATCACATTATCCGAAACCATGGTACAATATTTGTTATTATGTCAAAGTTATTTAGTATCCATTTGTTAAGAGCTTTTTTCTTCCTTTTACAATTTGCGGAGTTTATACAAAATGGCAGTTTATTTGCTATCTTAGGTAGGGGTGTTTCACCTATCCAAATAATAATTTCCCTTTTTGACGATAATTTCCCTTTTTGACGATAATTTCCCCCTATTATTTCCTTAATTTCCCCCTATTATTTCCTTAATTTCCCCGTATTTCTACAGGGTGTTTCAAAAAACATGTGCCATCACTTAAGAGGAGATTTCTTGTAAGAAACTAAGGCAAAAAGTTTATATAAACATGGGTCCGCAGATGCTTCGTTTCAAAGATACAGGGTCTTAAATTTCTTAATTTTTTTCAGTTTTTACAAAATGGCTTCATCAATTTTGATGAAATTTACGTTGTGTAAAGTACTTAAATTAAGCATAATTCTGACCATGAAAAGACTTTGTCAGGTCTTCCAGGGGGTACATATGAGAAGACGGTACAATATTTTTCTAATAAAAACATGTACGCCACTGATTTTTTCACATTTTCGTATATCGGTCAAATAGTATGTTAAATTCTTAACAAAACTTATCTCTTCATATTTTTTCAATTTTCATTTCGTTTAGGAGATAAATGTAACTTTATTAACCGTCCTACTGGTTTAGTTTTCCCAACCATCGGTTTGAAACAAAGCATCTGCGGACCCATGTTCATAAGAACTTTTTGCCTTAATTTCTTTCAAAGAATCTCCCTTTAAGCGATGGCACAACACCCTGTATAATTACTCCAATTTTATTTCAATATTTTCCCCAATTTTACCTTTATTTCCTTAATTTCACCTTCTTTCCTTAATTTCTCCTTAATTACCTTATAATTTCCCTTTTTTAAATTTTAGTTAAGTTAGGTATCCTCGCGAGCATCCTTCAGTCCCGCAACTGGCGACGTATCGCGCATGCGCCGGCGCATGATCAGTAATGTGCAAATACTAAAATAACGTAATTTCACCATAATTTCCCCATTATTTCCCTTAATTTCCCCGCAATTTCCTAATAATTTCCCTCATTTCTTCGTAACTTCCCCATATAAGCAATAATTTCCCTTCTTTACCACATAATTTCCTACTATTTCCCCTCAAGTGTACACTAAATTTCCCAGGTGAAACACCCCTCGGTATTATATAAGAAAAATGTCTGTACAGATGAAAATAAAGTATTTGGTTGTATTAAATTATTGTTTGCTTAATACAACCAAATACTTTATTTTCATCTGTATATATCATGGGCGCCCGCAGACTTTTTCTCAGGGGGGAGGCAAAATAAAAAAAAATTAATGTATTTAAAAAAAATTATTTGTAGTGATTTATACAACTACACTAATAATTAAAAACAAAAAAAATTCAGTCAAGTGCAAGCTATACTTGCAAAATTAGTGTTCCGTGCCATCAGCCCCCCACTTAACCTGAGCAAACCTCGGCCGCCCGTTAAGGACAAAAGTTGTTCCTTACATCGTGAGAAATATTTTTTATCAAAAAACTTTTTCCAGTTGTGGTCCAGCAGTTATAAGGAAATAAACAGTTAAATTGTTTATAACAATTGATCGCGCTAGAATTTTTCAATCCTGATAATTTTGGCTGAATCTATACCTAATTCCCAACATTCATGATTTTTGTGAGCGATTCTTTTGGTGATGATGGTGGGGGGCAGCAATTTTTAAACGTTTTTCCCGAAAAACGTTTTAAAAAATGCATAAAAAATACATCATATACTTATATTGTCAAATTTGTACTTCAATAAGCTCTCATTTGACACTACATGATGCCCTTAAATTTTTTTGTCCATTTCCCAATTTACCCCCTAAAATTAACCCCAGAATCAAAATTCAACTTTTTATACTTCACGTCTATAATTGGGCCACCACCGAGGCCACCACACTCTATCTTTGTGCTAAATTTCAAATTTTTACGTTGAATACTTTCAGAGAAAATCGCTTGTGACAGACGGACGGACACCGAAGTGATTCTGTTTTGCTAGTTTAGCACGGATCACTAAATCAAAAAATGTTAAAAAAATTCTTCATACAATAAACATGCAGGCTTCAGAAAATTTATAGTTTTGGCTGCCGGTTGCATCAAGTTAAGACTGGGTTTAAATAATATTAATCCTAATTGAATTTTTTGTATGTGGCTTTATAAAGATGTTCAGAAAAATAGACAACATTTATCATAAAAATAAATGTTATTTATTATAAAAATAATAGATATCTGGCAATTTGTCCAACAAAACGTACGAAGTATGACAATCTCACAATCTCAGAGGGGGCAACGCCACACCACCCCCCCCCCCCTGCCCTCCACTGAGGGCGCCCATGATCTATATACATACTTCATACATTTCACCTACAACAATTTTATAATAATTATTGTACAAACTGACAAAAAAATTTCATAGGTATTGTTATATCCCTGTATATTTACACCTACCTTACCAGTAGGATTTTGATGTATGTTGTCAAATATATAAAATATATGAAAGGTTTAAAAGAATCAATCAAATCCTTTTTATTATTTATTTTCTAATTCTATCTGTACAAGCAATACAATAAATTGGCGACGAGATAAACAAGAGCCATGCGTATATCAAGCTAGTTAGTCAATACCAGACATGGATCAGAAGCAGTTCCAAGAAATTTTGTCCATAATGATGGCGAACCAACAAGCTCTCATCGAACAGTTGCAACGCCCCGCATCAGGTATGCAAAATTCTACTACATTTGTACCTCCGTTTGAAAATTTCAACCCTCAGAAAGAAGATTTTCGAACTTACAAAGATCGTTTCGAAAATTACCTTAAAATGAAAAATGTATTTAATGACAAACAATTTTCTGCTGAATTGCTTTTGAACTCAATAGGTTCTTCAACCTTTTCTACTCTCGCTGCCCTGGTAGCACCTAACAAACCCAATGCATTCGAATATTCCGTACTGCTTAAAAAGCTTGAAGACCACTTATGTCCCAAGAAAAATGTTCTGTTATCACAGCATAAATTTTTGTCCTCATACCAGCAAGATAATCAGTCAGTAGCAGAATATATTGCTGTTTTAAGACGCCTTACAATTGATTGCGAATTTTTTTCATCTTGTGCATGCAATTCAAATATATCAGATATTTTCCTTCGAGCGCAATTTATCAGAGGTATAAGGGATACAACAATTCGTGAGGCACTGCTTCAGTCTGACGAAAAATCTTTTGATAAATTAGTGGAAAAAGCTATGATTATAGAATCTTCCAAAGTGGATAGTAGAGAACTGTCTTCCAGTAACATTTCATCAAGCATCAACAAACTGAATCATTCATCAAGAAGCAGACGCCACAACCGTTCACAGACTCGTAACAGAACACAATCTAAAGCAAGAAAACAAATTAATTATCATGAACTGGGTATCGACAACCACTGCATACGTTGTGGAAAAGAAAACCATCTTGTAAATCAATGTCGTACCGACCCAAAAAAGCTTCATTGTAATGATTGTGGAAAATCGGGCCACGTTAAAAAAGTTTGCATTTCTACTTTATTAGCAAACAAAAACGAATCGAGAAACTCCACCCATCAAGTTGAAGAGGAAATCGCTCCAGAACAAGAAGAAAATTTCGGCATTAACAAAATTGTTGACATTTTTGAACAGTCCCACAGTGACATCAAAAAGTTTTATGTTACAGTGTTTATCGAAAACAAGCCGACAAAATTTGAAGTTGATTCAGGAGCAGGATTCACCTTAATTCCAGAATCCAAATACAAAGATTTAAACCTGAAAATACCGTTACAAAAATGTGACATTGCTTTCAGAATCATACACTAAAAATATTTTTTATCCAATAGGGAAAGCTACGGCATCTATACGATATGAAAACAAAACATCAAATGAACAATTTTATGTTGTTCCGGATAATTTCGAGCCCTTGTTAGGTCGGATATGGATCCGTCATTTGAACATTAACCTTCAACAGATTGATGGCATAAATTCTGTCACGAATCATATCCAGTCTTCACCTTCTACTTCTGATGACCTAGTAAAACAATTTCCTAATGTTTTTGACCAAAAAATTGGATTAGTGCCAAAGTTTACGGTAACTTTACATCTACGTAAAAATGCCAAACCAGTTTTTCATAAAGAAAGAGGCGTTCCCTACGCACTGCGAGAAAAGGTCGAAAAAGAGTTAGATAGCCTGGAAGCAGCTGGAATTATTTCAAAAGTTACCCGTAGCGACTGGGGTTCACCCTTAGTAGTTATTCCAAAAGCTGATGGCGGAGTTCGTCTTTGCGTAGACTACAAAATTGGTGTTAATGAAAAGCTAGTAGCAGCAAATTATCCTATTCGAAAAATTGAAGAGATCCTTCACAGTTTAAAAGATTCACGGTATTTTTGTCGACTTGACTTGTATAAAGCCTACCTGCCCTTACGAGTTGATGAAGAAGGTAGCAACATTCAAACCATTTCTACACACCGAGGTACCTATAGAATGCATCGACTTTCTTTTGGAATCAAAACTGCCCCTTCCGAATTTAACAGAATCATCGATCAAATTCTCTCTGGCTTAGCAAAAACGCATTCCTATTTCGATGACATCATTGTACATGGATCAACCAAAGAAGAATGTCAGAAAAACCTCTACGCTTGCTTGCAAAGACTTCAAGAATTCGATCTACATCTAAACAGTAACAAATGTGCGTTTTTCGAAACTTGCATCGAGTATTTAGGACACGTTATCAAATACAATGAAATATCAAAATCCCCAAAGAAAATACAAGCTATTCTAGACATGCCCAGGCCAACAGATACTCTTGGAGTTCGAAGATTCCTTGGAATGGTTACATACTATAATCGATTTATTCCTGACGCTTCAACAAAAACGTATCCATTACGCAAACTTCTACAGAAAAACACGAAGTTTAGTTGGAACAGTTCTTGTGAATCAGCCGTTATCAACCTAAAAAATGGGAAATTTGGAACCATCACTAAAAAGTTTGGTTTATTACATTATCAAGTACAGTTAGATGATGGCTACTCACTGAAAAGACATATAGATCAAATACGGAATACATTGGTTCCTAAAAAGACAGTTAAATTTGCGAATGATCCCCCTCAAAGCTGTGAAAATGAGATACCCAAAAATAACGAAGACTATTACCTACCCTATCTGCCTCAGTCACAACAACCAGTAGATCAACGCCGCATCCCAGACCGAGAAATACATAATGATCTTGAATTACCCGAAGCCGATGTAGAAAATGAACCAGAGCGAGAGCATATAAATGAACCCGTTCCTGAACCGGAGGTTGAGCAGCCACTTTCACCACAACAGTTAAGAAGATCACAGAGGCATCGCCGTCCAAACTCTCGTTATGAAGATTATGTTTAGTTAAAAAAGTTATTTTTAATGTTTTAAATAGCGTGGGAGACTGTTATATCCCTGTATATTTACACCTACCTTACCAGTAGGATTTTGATGTATGTTGTCAAATATATAAAATATATGAAAGGTTTAAAAGAATCAATCAAATCCTTTTTATTATTTATTTTCTAATTCTATCTGTACAAGCAATACAATAGGTATGCCAAAACATTATCGTCCAGATTCACTAAGAAAGTTTAAGATTTAGTACTGGTTTAAATTAAGATCTTATAGTTGATCAGTTATGTTTTGACAGGTTTTTGTCCTGTCCTTGTCATTAAAAACTTATGAATTATTATGACATTTCAGTGATTTACTTGGTTTCCAAATGATTTTCCTCTTGGAACGAGTTGCTGTAATGAATTTAGTTCTATTATTGTTGAAAGTATGTACTAAAATTGTCATTTTCGTGATAAATATGCGAAAAAGCTCAGAAATAAGTTCATAGAATAAAACTTAGTTGTCTTAAGCTGCGCTCAGAGTTGCCGTAACGTAAGCTTTAAGACGTAACGTTAATCCGTAAGAAAAATAAACAATTGATTAGCAGTAGATCCATTCATAGTACAGCCGTAACAAGTTAAGCCGTAAGGTAAGCCGTAAAGAAATGGTTCAATTTCATTTCTTACGTTACGGCTTATCGATTCGGTCGGGATCGGTCGTACTCGTGCCTAACCGCCATGTTGACATTCCCAAATTTGACACATTGCATTGCATTGCTTCCTTACTAACAAGTAGCAGCAGAATATTGCTCCAGCAATAATAATATCTTCGTGGACAGTAAAATCAAAATCCATATTACCAGCTTAATAACCAAACAAATTGTTTTGAAGAGATGTCAAAAAGCAAAAATCATAACCTAGAAAGTTGTAACCAGATTCTTAACTACTTAGAACTATGAATGGGTATGTCGTTACGGCTTAACTTTTACGTCTTATCGACTATCGATTACTTCTTACGTTACGGCAACTCTGAGCGCAGCTTTATTGTTACACTTGGCAGTTTAAAACTTTTGATTGTCAAATTAGACCGGACCAGCATTGGAGAATCTGGCTGTATATTTTTTAAAAATTCATAGGATAAGCAGGTATACCCATTTTTATAACAAAAACTGAAACAAAACATACCTGTGTAAAGCTGTTTTGGAGCCTCTCTTAGCTGAACATAACAAGCAACGCTCCATTATCGTCGCGTCGGTGTTCACAAAATCAAAATATCAAGTTTGTCTTTATAGTCTTCAACGAAAATGCACTAAACTGAAATAAACTAGATTTTCTTTGACGAAAATAATAAAGAAAAAGTTTAAACACGATCAAAATAAACCACAAGAACATAGAATATAAAATACAACACGACACAAAGAAAAAATGGCGAATGGCGATCCAACATCCAACTGTAAACCACAGAACAACAGGTAAGAAACGTTGAGTGCGTGCTAACTGATTGCAACATTTGTGAATGGTGGCGCCCCCCGTAGTAGGGTCCAAAGTATTCATGGCGGAAACGGGGTGCGGAAGGGAAGCCACCAATGATCTATTAAAGGTCAAATTAATGTTTTGACCTTTTATAACTTTGTTGTATAAAGTTAAAAAATATTTCCTTATAATTTTCAGAGAAAATATGAAAAATGTCATTAGCGGCTATTTGCTAAAACAAATATTTAAATACAACAAAGCATTAAATACCAAAACATCAATTAACCTTTAAAAGTAATACAAAATTGTATTGTATTTAAAAATAAATCATCAATGTCCTATTTTTACTAATTTCTTCATTTAATCAATATAAATCATAACGAAATGTTTATCAAGTCATCTGATGACAACATGGCTCACGTGAGAATGTTAACGCAAGGTAAAAGTCACAATCGGGTGAAGGTTCTAATCAGATTTCTTCAGTTCCGTTAACATCACGTTGGGCTTGTGTGGAGGTCCAATTCCATCGAGCATTTAACATGAAACAAAACGAAAATTTCGGCAGAATCATCTTGTACACTAAGTACCTAATAGTTATTTATATCACACAAATCAGGTGCACTATTTAACTTTACTCAATAAGTGAATGGTACGTAAAAAAACTCTGGTTAAGTTTCACCTTTTTATTACTGCTATTTATTTTGCTGTCAGTAAAAATGTTGTGCTTTCTACAGTGTCCAGTAGGGCAATCCAGAGTTAAAGTGTATTCGTCAAGACGTATATGTTTATTTCCGAAGCTTAACGCAGGGATGCTACATACAAACGTATGTATACCAATTGAGAACTTGTATTCAGTAAGCTGTTTTTCAAGCTTCTAAAGTCGCAAAAGTTTAGGGAAAATAAAAAAAACTTTGTTTCTATAATCCTTTGGAAAATTAGTGTAGTAGAATTCTTACATGAATATTTACATGAGTACTTAACTCTGCCAAAGGAAGAAGCTGCTATGACTGCAGCCATGTTAGATAAAATACAGAGACAGTTAGATGTAGGTATGGGTGGCAAACTACAAAACTAAATTTCAGATGGCTTTGGTCATGGTGGCGGTTGACATTTAAACAATGGGTTACACTTCATTTGTCAACCGATTGGTTGACAAATGATGTTTAACCCATTGTTTAAATGTCAACCGCAACCATGACCAAAGCCATCTGAAAACGTCTAAAATGAATTTTTCCGACAATTTGTTAAAAAATATATAAATTATATTGAATGTTCTGGAATTAAAATCATCTAAATAGTTACACCTAGCACGAAATATGTTTTAAATATGATTAAGAAAATGGTACTTACCAAACTACAATATCTGATTTGTCTATTTACATCTACAATCTACAATAAAACAAAGTTTGATTAAAATCATTCTTTATGACACAAAGACCACAAAACAGAAATGGTCAAATTCACTATTGCCAACTTTCATCATTTATTTATTATTACGAAACTATGTTCACTTAAATAAACCATATAATATAGAAATAACTTATTAATATTAGTCTAGTCTTCGGAACATATTGGTATTGGAAATACATTTGGCAGTGTATTATTTTTGAATGCTGAAAGTATATTTTGCTGATAGACTTGATGATCAAGCCTTTTATATAACTGCACTTTTAAATATCAAAAAATGAAAAAAACTGTATATTTTAGAACAAACTACACGTTCAATTTAAAATAAAAAAAAAATACCTGGAAAAATGTTTGTTTACTAAACTATGTAACAGAATACCATGTTTCAAGACATGTGTTGATAATTGGCTATATTTTTCTTTAATACAAGAGATCACTTACCTGGAAAAGTAATAAAGTCCTAATTTGCTTTTCTAAGCCGATGAATTGTGATTAAAATCACACATAAAATAATGTTCATCTTTTCTCGAAATTATAAAATGGCTGACGGACAAGAGAAAGGCCAGACAACCGAGAATAAAATATCCTGATTGGTCTAATTTTGACGATCTGTCGAATGGAAGTAGTCCCTCTATGGGAAGGGCGGTAAATAAATGTGACAAGTGGCAGCTGCGATAATCCGTATTTAAAGTTTCAGGGCCCTGCTGTAAACAAGATAAACAGGAAGCTGAAAGAAGCCGAAATATACGCACAACAGCCGATGATTAGTACAATTCACCATCTAATTCAGTACAATTTCTGACCAATGAAAAAATTCGTATTAACGCATGCGCATATACAGAAATATCAGAAGAAAGGATATATTATTATTTATGCCAGATTATATATCTCCATTTCACATTGTTGGCATCACGAATTCGAGACAACCAGCGGTATATTTATTTAATACGTATATGGAGAATGAGAAGTCCGGCGCGTGAGACAAAACATCGTCGTATCAAAATGATGCGAATTTTAGCGTTGTGGCGTGCATTGCACAATGCACCTGAATAATATCAGTAGTCAGCTGATAGAATGGTGATATACGCGGGAGCCCAAACGGCTAGTAGTGGTAGTAGGTTATATTCGAGGTTATTTTGATTAAAATGCAGTACCAGATTTTAAGTTTTAATCGCGCAATTGAAGTTTTTGCAAAAATGAAGAACAGGAGAATGGAATTTCTACATAGATAAGCTTAAATTGGTATGCATTTTTTTGCAATACTTCTCTTCGTATTTTTCTTGTATAACCATCGAGTTGAACACCCAGTTTAATACCTCACGAGCCGCCACTGGTGATAGAGTATCCTAATGCTACAATCATACGTTATAATAACTAAAGGTTTGCAAACGGGTAAATCCAGAGACGGCTTCTAACCTAGTTGGAAATAAAATCAGGATTCGATGTGCAAATAAAATACAAATATTTATTTACCCACATTGTGTTATTTGAAATGGCGAGATAAGAAAATACCATACAGGGTGTCTGAAAAGTTTTAGCATGGTCAAATATCTTTACTATTAATAAAGATAGAGACGCCAAATTTTAGTTGTATCTTATTGGTTAATAAATCTGCTTTTTTATGTAATTTGACTTTTTCAACCCCCTTGGGGGGTTACGCTAGGGAGTTGAGGTCAAAAATTTTGAATGCAAACCTATGCCGGGTGGCCTATTCTTTTAAAAGTCTTCAAAAAAGAAACATTTTACCGCAACTCCCGTATTTTAATGCATTTTAAATGGCAGGCCTATAAAAATTATAAATCGTAAATCGTATAATCGGGCGGGGCACAAGTCGACCATTAGTCGACCTCTTGTGCCATACAGTACCAGTCTGCGCTGCTATTTTGTGTTTGTGGGGCACTTTTTTTCTTTTTTCCAACTTTACTTCTTCATTTGTCGTTTTTGTTTTTTGACATCTGCGCAATAGACCAAAATGCGTACCTCGCGCAAACCGAGCGTGCTAGACATGCGTACGCAATTTCAGGAGATGTACTTGGGTGTCCACTCCCTAGTGTAACCCCCCAAGGGGGTTGAAAAAGTCAAATTACATAAAAAAGTAGATTTATTAACCAATAAGATACAACTAAAATTTGGTGTCTCTATCTTTATTAATAGTAAAGATATTTGACCATGCTTAATTTGCGTTTCCTATGGGGCGGCTGACGCTCGCGGCTGCCGCTCAGCGTCTGCTGACGCCAGAATATCCATTGACGTTGACGCTTGCGTCTGACGCTCGAAAAGAAACGGATAAATTAAATTGTCACATGAGCAGTACTAGGCGTCAGACGCCGTGCGGCAGCCGCGAGCGTCAGCCGCCCCATAGGAAACGCACCTTAAGACTTTTCAGACACCCTGTATGGTATTTTCTTATCTCGAACTTTCAAATAACACAATGTGGGTAAATAAATATTTGTATTTTATTTGCACATCGAATCCTGATTTTATTTCCAACTAGGTTAGAAGCCGTCTCTGGATTTACCCCCGTTTGCAAAACTTTAATAATAACTCACCATGAGTGATTACTTAAGCTGTGCCACTTTTGATCTGTTACCAGAGGCATCGATGTCGAAAACTACGCGGCGGCGCGGCGTACCGTAATTTTTAAGGATTTTTTCTATGGAGTAGTCTTACATGCAACACGCATTAATTAAAAAGGTCAAAATGGCACACTGGTTTACCGTCCAGGCGGGGAATACATCGACAACCGGTAGTCGCAATACATGTGCGCGCGCATATTTTTTTGTTTTTAAGGGACACTTTTTTCCTTACTTGTTTTTGATTTCTTTATTTTTTGTTTTTACATCTGCGCAGTAGACCAAACTGCGTACCACGCGCCAACCGAACGTGCTAGACATGCGCACGGAATTTTAGGGGATGTACTTTGGAGTCTACATTCGAACCCATCCACGTTTAAGAATCTGTCTCTAATTTTAAAGCTACAACTACGTATTTAACTTTTAAACTTTTTTCTCAACCTTTTTTGCGACTTGTTTATTTTTCGTTTTTTATATCTCGTTTTTTGACACCTGCGCAGTAGAGTAAAATGCGCACCATGCGCAAACCGAGCGTGCTAGATATGCGCACGGAATTTCAGGGGATGTACTTTGGTGTCTACATTCGAACCCATCCACTTCTGAGAATATATCTCCAGTTGTAAAGCTACAACTGCGTATTTAACTTTTTTCAACTTTTTTTTGACTTTTTGATTTTCCGTTTCTTATATTTTTCATTTTTTGACATTTGCGCAGTAGGCCAAAATTCGTACCACGCGCAAACCAAGCGTACTAGACATGCGCACGGAATTTCAGGGAATGTACTTTGGTGTCTACATTCGAACCCTTCCACTTCGGAGGATATATCTCCAATTGTAAAGCTACAACTGCGTATTTAACTTTTTTCAACTTTTTTTCGACTTTTTGATTTTTCGTTTCTTATAATTTTCGTTTCTTATATTTTTCGTTTATTGACATTTGCGCAGTAGGCCAAAATTCGTACCACGCGCAAACCAAGCGTACTAGACATGCGCACGGAATTTCTGGTAATGTACTTTGGTGTCTACATTCGAACCCATCCACTTCTGAGAATATATCTCCAATTGTAAAGCTACAACTACGTATTTAACTTTTTACTCAACTTTTTTTCGACTTTTTTATTTTTCGTTTCTTATATTTTTCGTTTTTTGACATCTGCGCAGTAGACCAAAATGCGTACCACGCGCAAACCAAGCGTGCTAGACATGCGCACGAAATTTCAGGGGATGTACTTTGGTATCTATATTCGAATCCATCTACTTTTAAGAATATATCTCTAGTGGTACAGCTACAACTACGTATTTAACATTTGAAACCGGATTTCAATATTACATGACGCAAAATTGGGGGTCGGACTCAAGTAACTGATAGAAAAGGTAAGCAAAACAAAATTAATATGATATTTTGTCAACAAGTCATAGGTGACAATCTGTTTAATAATTATACTTAGTGTAAGTGAAAAGTTAACCTTTAAATATAATAAAAAAAGTGAACTAAAGTTACACGCTGTTTTAGTCCTACCTTTCATGATCCTTGCATCGAAAAAATGGAACATTATTACGATTACTAATATTACACCCATCAACACTACAGTACCAAGGATACGATGTTATTAAAAAAACTAAGTTTTATTTGGCGCATTCGGTACTTCCATTTTAGCAACACGAATTTCACGCGCACAAACTACCCTGTGTAACCCGTGCCTGGTTTGGCCAGGAATCGAGCGCTACGGGCTAAGGTGAGAGGCGAGCAACGGCACAATAAGCAAGTGACTAGACTATTTAGAATACCTTTCGATAATGCCATAGGTATGGAGAATTTTGCGTTCTGTGAGAATTTTACAATATTGTATGTGGTACGGAACCCTCTATTCGCGAATCGAACACGCACTTGACCGGATTTTTTAGTTTACAGAATCACGGCAACGCTCATGAATTAAATTATTTTTGTCAAATACCGTATATGTACGTACTTAATTTTCGGGATCGACGCCTCTGGTAACAGATCCAACTGGCCAAGCTTAGTGATTACTGCTAGAAAATGTATACAATTAAGGTGAAATAGCTTTCTGGTTCATTAGAATAATATTTTGCATACATCATACGCCGTTTCGTTATGTTTTATATATAAACTTTCTTTTTTAGACATGTCGATGCAACATATTTCGGTGTCTTATTTTTTTGGAATTTTCTTAAAATCTCCTAAATTGTCATTTGCTTGCGGCTTCTGAAGAAAATGCTATTTTAACATTTTAAATTTTATTTGAAAAAATACTTTTTTTTCTATAAGTACTTTTTCAACCAGCAGGGTGAATTTAACAGACGCTTTAAGGTCATCCAGAGAAATTTAAGTATAAAACATGTATCACCCTACCTATCTTAGATCGTTTTTAAGGAAGTGGGAATTAAAAAATAAATGATATGTGGCCATAAATTATACCGTTTATTAAACACGGTATTGTAAAAAGAAATATATGTTATTTAAGCTTATTTAGGGACTACAATCTGCTAATGCGAGAACACTGGGTTAAACCTATTAGTTTTGCTGTTTTGTCAATTAGTAAGCTGCACAACTTTCTTTGCGTCTCGATGCTTCCTTGTTGAATAGGTAACGACCACAGCCTTCTTGATTGCGGAGAATACTGATGCTTTTTTTAACTTTAGTGCTACCCTGGTCTGATTTTTCTTTATTGATGGTGATAGTAACGAAAAAAAGGGGAATAACACCTAAGTTTGTTTTTTAATATTTCTTACAGGTACATGCGAAGTTTTCAAGAAATATTGGAATTTGAAAGACGAGATCCCACTCCCGCTATACTAGAACACTTTTGCAACGAACTGGTAAAGATAAGAAATCGACATTCCGACGTTGTAGAAACCATGGCCCAAGGTGTTTTGGAACTCAAAGAATCTCACGATGTCGACTGTCACACAGAGCACAGTATACAGTATTTCTTGGATAGATTTTACATGTCAAGAATATCAATTAGAATGCTTATTAACCAGCACAGTAAGTTGTTTATGCTTTCTGAATTGAATTGGGTTGCTTTTTCTACAATTTTCTTAGCTTAAATAATTGTTTTTTATTACAAGCACAAGCCAAATTGATACATATACAAGGAACTAGTCTTACAGGCTGTTACATGGGCAAGTTAAATTTGGATTAAGATTTTATTTATAAATATTATATCAAGAAAATATACAACGCATTATAGTACGGTCAATATATTTTTGATTCTTAGATGCTGGACAATCATAATCAAAGAGGGTTGCTTCTAGTTCAGTTAATTTTGGATGCTAGACATTTGAACAGTCTAGCAGAATCCAGTACATAACAAAAATTAATATACCTACCTACGTTTGGTCACTTTACCATATAAATAATTTGTTTACAAATATAGAAAGTTATATACAGTGACAGGCAGAAAGTGTGCGACATATGGGAAAATTGTCATTATTAAATTTGGAAAAAATCAACTTGGACATTTATCTATGCATCACTTGAAACCCAAAAAACGATTCTGTGATGCCGACTGTCATTTGACATTTGGTGGGAAATTTAAATTTTCTGGGGTTGTATAGCCAAAAGCGAGGCCAAAAGTCACCTATTTGTAAAAATATCGAAAAATTTTATTTGAAAAAAGTGTTTATAATTTAATTCTTTGTCCCTGTCTTGTAATACATGAACAAATTTTGGTTTATAGGCACGAAATTTATTTTTTACTAAACTTTTCTCATCGGCCGTTCTGGCATTCCAACATGTTCGGGCCGTTGAGACAGCAGCATAATAAGGTTTCCCACAGTGGATTGTGTGACATCCAAACTTGCATGTTCACTGGTAACCGGCCTGCGATGAGGAACTTTGTATTTACTATCAACAGAACTATTTTCTTTAAATTTACTTAAAAGTCTTGCCACTGTTGAATGATGAACATTTTTTCCAGGATGTCTAACATTAAATATTTCTACAGCATAACGCGAACTTTGATAATTATCGCCACATATTAAAACTAACTCAATTTTTTCTTGAACACTAAAATGACATCATCGCTTGACAAATAGAAAAATTGTTTATTTCTTTCACAGCCACCTGTGTAAAAAGTTGGTAGGAATAAGGTACATTTTGTTTGAATTTAAAAACATTACCTGTTCTTGTTTCGTTAGTACATGCCTACTTTTTAGTTTTTCTTTTAGTTTTGTGTAATAAGTTACGTCTTTAGAGTATTTTTTAATAGATACATCCGTAAAGTTTAAAATACTGGTTAAAAATATTAGAAAATCACCTATGCGACAGTTATTCCTCTAAAACTGCAATTTTCAATTATTTTTCAATAAAAACGTACTAAACAACTGGAGATCAACACAGTTGATCGTAAAACATTTATTTAAGGGCAAAAGATCTATTTTAAACGCGGAAACAGAAAATGTATTAATGGTAGTATTTTTATTGACAAAAACGTGATAATTTTCAAATTTTTCCCAAACAAACCCAAATCTGCACACGGCCATAAATTTAAATTATAAACACTTTTTTCAAATAAAATTTTTCGATATTTTCACAAATAGTGTGACTTTTGGCTATACAGCCCCAGAACATTTAAATTTCCCGCCAAATGACAAATGACAGTAGGCATCACAGAATCGTTTTTTTGGCTTTCAAGTGATGCAGAGATAAATGACCTAGTTGCTTTTATTCCAAATTTAATAATAACAATTGTCGCACACTTTCTGCCTGTCACTGTATAGTCATGGTCAAGAAAATCGTACATACCGAGAACAATCTATCGCACCGGTTTAGTAACTTTGGAATATTCAATTTTTTTATGAATATACTTGGTTTTGTAGCACGGACGAAGGGCTGTCCCCCATAAAGAAAGTTTAGAAAAAAAAATATTTATAAATAGCTATTTTCAAATTTATACTGCCGAATTACCAATAACTCTTTGATATGATGGTTTCTTTTATTAAAAATAACATGCGAATCTTTAATGGAACAAAATGTGATTGAAAGCTTAGAAAAGTGCGTGTGTTTTATTTATTATTGTGTTTCATATAAGCATTTCTTTCCTGCGCTCCTAGTTATCATAGTTCAGTTACTCTTAAATCGTCATTACTACAATAATAAAATTGTTTAGTTCTAAATTCCATGTAAGGAAATTCTTACTCAAACATTTCTTATGTAAAAAACTATTAAAAACGTTTAAGTGTTCAGTTTTTAAATTATATCGACAGCTAACAAATACGTATAAATACAATCGTGTCGAAAACCCTGATAGTAATCGAACCATTAAAATTAAAATGCTACTTATTGTAATGCTGGGGCTACATTTGCGTTAACCTTTAACGCGTTAATTAATGCGAGAAAAGATTACGCGCTAGGCTTTACATTTTTAAGAGGATGCACTTATGCGTTTCGTGTCATTGCCACCCGAGCTATCGCCTAATGCCATTAACAACACCGTTATAAAATTAATGCGTTAATATGTGGCTACACTTGTCTTGATGTCATATTACACGTTAACCATCATTTTAAGCGTCATATTAGGCGCAGGTGTGGCCCCAGTATGAAAACTACGCACCTAGAGGATTTTTTTAGTGCGACGTTTACACATAAATTGATTTTTGCGAAACCAATAACTCTTACAAAACCACTTAACCCTATAGTATTGTTTTTAAATATGTGGAACGCGTGTTGGAGTACCTGAGTATTGTTCTGTGAATACATAGGGGAAGTTCGGGTAGTCTTGGACATGTAAAAAACAGAAATATAATATATAAGTAAGAAATTTAAGTAAATACTTTTATTTAAAATAAACAACAATACTTAACCACAAAATCTTTATTATTTAGCAGATTAATAAATGTCGGGTAGCCTAAAAAATAATATTTGAAAACGACCTTGACCTTTTTTGGTCTTACAACAGTGCTGCTAAAATAGGTCGAATGATTAACATCTGCACAGGCTTCGCTGACCCAGTTTTTGCAGGTTCGGCATTTGATTCAACTTCTCTTCCACAGTTTTTTCGCAAATAATACAATCAGTTTTTTTATCACGATCGATAAGGAAAGTTTTTAGAATATCTATTGTTTTTGTCTTTAGTTGTTTTTCTTTCGGTAGTTTTACTGCTTTCTACAAATGTGTACACACATTGTAAGGCTGTGTCGCAAAGCAGCCGGCTGCCCCAACCGATAGTTGCCTGTACTTGACATGGAAGTTCAGGGCATATATTATATGGATAAAGTAATTCAGCCGTGTCAAATGCAACACTCTAGGCACGCAGATACGTCCAAACTGCGGGAAAAATCCACAACGGGGCACATTTGATAACGCCTCGCAAAACAGCCTCGCAGTGGGAGTATAGTCTATGCATTTTACATTTTTTACTAACTTAAAATGTATAAACATAATCACCTCATAAATTTCCTTAAGGTGGAATCACCAGTGTCGGAGTCCGCATTTTTGCTATTTCAACTCCCTACATTACGCACGCGGCTCAGAAAAGTAAAATACCCGGCTGTGATCTGCAGATCTGCAGATATGCCTTACAGCTGCTTACTGTCCGCTAACAAGGCAAGGCAATAAAGTTTTTATGTTGCTTATTGTTCAGAATAACAAAAAATTTAAAAAGTTAAAATGGCTAAACTATACACTCTTTCACAAAGCCGACCGATTTTAGCTCGCTCAGTAGCTGCCTCACAACACGGCAGAAATCGGTGTGAGGCTGGTACACATTATGCAAGTCCGTGTCAGTGCAACTTTCATTTTAGTATATTATATATTATGCGTAACGGCGACATTTTGAGCTTAATAATATAGAAATAAACAAAGTCTGTGTATTTATTTTTTTCCAGAAAAGATTTAAGTAAAAGAGTCAAAAAACTGTTAATTTTTTCCGTTGATACGTTTCGCAAGACACTTGTCATTTGATATCCGATTAAGTCAAGTGATTGGTGTTACCTACGGTCCAGAGCTACCCAAACTTCTCCTAAGGTACAATGTGCTCAAAATTTATCTGGAATAATTATATTTGTTTAGCTATTTTATAAAGCAAAAACAAGTAAACGTATGTCATTTATTTACTTTGTGTAATAGGTATTTATGGTGTAAATATTTTCAATCAATTTGTGAGATGAAACGGTGACAGAAAAAACGTATAAAAATATTTATGTCTTAAGCCTTGGATTGTTTAAAAAAATTACAGAGTATTTGTCCCTGGATAGTTAGTCTTCCCCGAACCTTCAGGATCTCGGTCTTTTTGTGCGAACACCAAATATTTTTTCGCAGCAATTATGACTAGTCCAAGGATAATTTTAATCTATTTAGTCTATCTATCAACACACAGCGTTTAGTCTGGACGGTAGATCACTGAAACAACGTCATATTGACAAGCATGAAGAATTAATTCCAAGTTTGTTAGCTAAAGCTACAATTAAACGTGGCCGAGGAAGCCTTTTCGAGTAGGGCTGCTTCTGCATATCATGATATAACGTGAATTCCTTACGCTTTATTAAGAGTATGCAATACGTATTACATATTACCCTATGCAAAGTGAAACATTCTATTGCAGTTTATTTTTCAACTGATTGGAAACACTCTTAACGATTTGTTCAAGAATGACTATGTCAAAAATATAATTTTGGATGCATTTTGGATTTGCTCTGATCAGCACACTCCCCAGACCGGTTGGATTGGGTTTGCTTGGGTTAGCGCACTCCCCAGACCGAAACTCCATTGAAAAGCAGGGGCGTACCGACCTTGTATCTTTTACCGTTTCGGAGATAGCAATAGTGGTAGCACCTATTTTAGACATCTGTATAGAAATAACACGCTGATGTAATTATTCAGTAAATACGGAATAATTATTTGTCTTGGGTAAATACGTATATAGTGTTTTAGTTAGAGCTAAAACTAACACAATTTTTTAAAATTGCCCACCCTGTATCTACAGTATCAAAAGTGCCTTAATTTATATCAACGGCATAAGCATTTGCTGTAGACAAAACACAATTTTTGTAAAATGAATGGTATTTTAGTTAGAGTAACAAAAATAGATATAGTTTTTGAAAGTGCCCGCCCTATATATATTTCACTGGAAATGTAGCCTGTTTCGAGCCAGGACAAAGCCTAATTTATTTGTAAAATTGAATTTTTTGTTCAACTAGTTTTTAAGTTTTTGCGCTAACAGGCAGACCGACCGACATAAAAAAGCCCAAAACCTGACGATTTGCAAAAATTTCGAGATGTGATTTTTTCACGAATACAATAAATCCTCTAGCTAGAGAAGTAAGAAGATAATTAATTGTTCGCTTTGTATACAAGGTAAAATGCCCACCTAGCTTTGTGAACGAGAAAGCCACTATACACGGTGTCCCATATAAGAATGCACACTACAGGGATCTCGTAAACCAGAAGAGATACAAAGATGATTAAATTAGAGAAAAGTTGCGCTTTGCTGAACCTTTCAAAGTCACGATACGAAATCTAACAAAATCCGATTACTTCCGAAGATATTTGGGAAAAACCGAATTTTCCCGATTTCGTTTTTATTTTTTTCTGACTCTATTTAAAAAGATATGACAAAATAAATTTCACATTCTCATTGCCACTTTTTCTGCTCTACAAGCCGACGTTCTTAGATTTTCAATACGACGTTTCGTTTCTTCGCAACCATCATCAACTTCATTTTTTTTAAATAGTCGAAAAATTTTGTTTTATTCCTAAAAAATTTTAATTTTAAATCTAAATCCCACGACATATCGCTTCTTACATTTATCCGACGTTTCGGAGGAAAAAATCATCATCAATATTATTTGATGATTATTACGAAGGAACGAAACGTCGGATCAAAAATCGAATCACGTTATCATGTAGAGGAGAAAAAATTACATGGGAATGTGGATTTTATTTTGACCTGTCTTCTTTTGTGAAATCAGAAAAAAATTAATTGCCAAAATTTATGTTTAAAATTTCAAGAATTCGTAGATTTTTTTCTGATTCTACTGTAAGAGATAGATTAAAATAAATTTTACATTTTTATTGCCGTTTTTCTCCTCTACAACATGACGTCATTCAATTTTTGATTCTACGTTTTGGCTTCTCTCGACCATTATCAATTTTTTTTTAAATAATTCGAAAATTTTGTTTTAGCACAGTTAAATTGCCCTTGTTATTCTGAATTCAACGACTTATCACATACGTGCAAGTAAGCAAGATGTTATTATCAAAAAACAAAATATTTTATTTTTACGCTACAAAAAGTTCATTGAAACAATCTTATTTAATCATATGTTCAGAATAACAAGGGCAATTTAACTGTGCTAAAATAAAATTTTCGGATTATTTAAAAAAGTTGATAATGGTCGAGAAAAGCCAAAACATAGAATCGAAGCCAAGAACGCCAGAAAAGCCAAAACGACAATAAAAATGTAAAATTTATTTTAATCTATCTCTTACAGTAGAATCAGAAAAAATCTACTAATTCTTGAAATTTTAAACAAAAATTTTGGCAATTAATTTTTTTCTGATTTCACAAAAGAAGACAGGTCAAAATAAAATCCACATTCCCATGTAATTTTTTCTCCTCTACATGATAACGTAATTCGATTTTTGATCCGACGTTTCGTTCCTTCGTAATAATCATCAAATAATATTGATGATGATTTTTTCGTCCGAAACGTCGGATAAATGTAAGAAGCGATATGTCGTGGGATTTAGAATTAAAATTAGAATTTTTTAGGAATAAAACTAAATTTTTCGACTATTTAAAAAAATGAAGTTGATGATGGTTGCGAAGAAACGAAACGTCGTATTGAAAATCTAAGAACGTCGGCTTGTAGAGCAGAAAAAGTGGCAATGAGAATGTGAAATTTATTTTGTCATATCTTTTTAAATAGAGTCAGAAAAAAATAAAAACGAAATCGGGAAAATTCGGTTTTTCCCAAATATCTTCGGAAGTAATCGGATTTTTTTAGATTTCGTATCGTGACTTTGAAAGGTTCAGCAAAGCGCAACTTTTCTCTAATTTAATCATCTTTGTATCTCTTCTGGTTTACGAGATCCCTGTAGTGTGCATTCTTATATGGGACACCGTGTATGTACAATTCCAATGTAATCAGTTACATAGAAAATAATTAATTTTTAAAAATTTCCCACTCTGTATAAAAATTTTAGAGTTCATTTTCCACCTAAAATCGTCAGCTGTGTATTTATTTCTTTTTCCTACGACCACCTATGAAAGTGAGAAAAAAATCACGGTTAACTTGGCTAGAAAGTGCCTTATATCACACGCGTGTTGAAAAGTACTTTTCAACACATGTGTTGAAAAGTACTTGTCAACATGACGTTTGAACAGATGGTGCAAATTTAATTTTTTTTATTTTCAACACGTGTGTTGAAATGTTTTTCAGCACACGTGTTGAAAGTGGGGGTATTAAATAACTACAGAAATTTGGGTTTTTTGGTAAAGATTTTTGTGGTCGTAGGAAAATATTGTACATTACTCGTATGAAAGTAATTTTCGCACACTCGTGGGATTATCGCACTCGGCTGTCGCCTCGTGCGACAACATTCCCACTCGTGTGAAAAATGTCACTTTCAACGCTTGTTATTTGTTATGTAATATACTATTTCGCCAATGTTCTAGAGTTATTGCAAAACTAAACAGACGTTTCCCTTTTCACATTGTGTCTGTGTAAAAAATCTAAATTGAAACTGAAATCTTCGGGTTCATCCGAATACTGTTTTTCAAACTTATTTAACAAACTTTTGTAACAATAAAAGGAATACTATCTTATCAGCGGTAAAAGCCTAAGCTATAGACAAAATATGATTTGTGTAACATGAATCGTTTTTGAGTTATGAAGCAACAAAAATTGAATTTTTTTTAAGTTTTCGCGTCAGCCAGACAGACGGAAATCTGAAACAGTGTTTTTCGTGATCTTGGGGCCACCAAACGTGGTCTGAAAAAGTCTCGAGAGGTGTTTTTTTTTCAGGCATAAAATACTTCATCTAGCGGGGGAAGTCAAAAGATCAATACAATATGAATGGGGCGCCAAGGTTTGGGCGGGCTAAGGGCGCCCTATGGCCACTGAACAGAGCACATCCTAAACACGAAACGTCCGGGGTCTTAATTATTAAAAACCTGCGAATGGAATCGTCGTCGAGTTGATTCAAACAGAAGTCCCGGAACAAACTGTCCAGACACGAAATACGTTGCATGACCGACAACTCTATTGCATGGATGCTCTGTGGTTAATATCGTTTTTTTCTATTTTGTCCTAAAATTTCAAAAAATCTTTTTAGGAAATCTATAAAAAAATATTTAGTTTTATGTCTGCTATTT
Source organism: Philopedon plagiatum (assembly GCA_963971165.1). Taxonomy (NCBI): domain Eukaryota; kingdom Metazoa; phylum Arthropoda; class Insecta; order Coleoptera; family Curculionidae; genus Philopedon; species Philopedon plagiatum. The sequence goes on along the minus strand of OZ020195.1, from coordinate 32,451,321 downwards.
AAGTCGATAAAGGAGAAAAAATAAAGATTAATTTTGCAATGACTGTATCAACAAACACATAGGTTAAGCATTAATTTTTAAATAAATATACAGTAATGCGTTAAATATTTTAATCTTTGTAAATATTATAAGCACACTTAGGATTTTGCCGTATTCCCATTGACTTTTTTATTTGGAATTACTTTAAAGTAAAATAATAATTAAGGCTGGCACTTTTTGGTATGTTTTCAGTGGCGCCGAAAAGTGGGGCGACTCGGGTGACCGCGAGATCCGCAAAGCAAACAGTACCTCTCTTGACACGGTGTTAGTGTATTTTACGGGAGTTTCGATTGATAAACGACTGAATCTCTAGTAAAATGAATAAATGTTTAAATGTTCCGCGGACCACCTGTAGTCGGCGGACCACCGGTTAAGAACCACTGTTTTAGACCATTTAGAAAAAACCCTATACAAACGTACACTAACGTCCAAACGTATTCGGGCAGTATTTGGTATGAGAGGTATTTTAAATGCAGAATAAAACCAAATCTTATCAACGTTTGGGGGTCCAAACGTCCCAAGGACGGTTTTTAAGTACCTACATTTTCTTAGGTTTTCATTACTGTAATACTTAGAATGGCATGTTTTAGATTTGATGTATATAGAAAAATAAACAAAAATACAGCTTTATTTTTATACATTATGTCCTATAAAATCATAAGAATAAGTTTAAAAACAATTTTTTCCCTGGGTACAAAACACCCCGTTGGACGAAATTGGTCATTTTAACCCTTACGCCTTCGAGGGCTTATATTAAGCTGTTCTAAAAGTTTAATTTGTAAACTGTCAACAAAAGCAAACATAATTTTACTGCTTTATTTTGTTAACTGAAATAAATTTAATCCAATAATGGATGGTGCCTAATAATAATAACACATAAAAACGTCGGAGCTAATAGAATTTGTTATTAATGTTATCCAGACACCCGCAGACGAGTGTCAGGACACGCTTGTGACAGTAAGAAGTTACGTGATCTATTAAAACAGTTTCAAAATGCCTAAGTGAAGAAAAACCAGTCCAAATATATTGCAAACAACCTTGGTAAGCAGCTACATGTGGACTTCGTAGGGAGCGACAATCCAATCGAAACTGCAAAAGCGGCTAATACACAATGCGACCCACCCACCGCCATCAATGGATTTTAGGATATTTGGCCAGACTTAATTATTATAATGCACATTTCACGGAACAATTGTCTAAAATTAGAGTAGGTAAATTTTGATAGATATATTTTGTAAATTATAAGTTGTATTTTTAACTCAGTGAAGAATGACCCAATTCACAAATAATGTTTTATAGGTTTTTGTTACGATTTAGCAGGTCCTTCATAAGTTTAACCTTTGTAATGATATGAAGGTCGTTGTTTATAAACTTGGGTTAAGTATCGTTGTTTCGTGTTTTTAACTATAATAAGTACGGGTAAAGAATTATAAAATATTAAAGGCGGGTTCATACAGCGATTTAATTTAATTTAATATTTAATTTAGCGTAACTTAAAAAGTTGGTTAGATGGCACGCCATAATAGCGTTCATACAGTTGATGTAATTTAAGACTTAATTTAAAAGTTGACCAACTTTTATCTTTTAGAATTAAATTAAATTAAATGAGGGTTAACGCGCAAACTCAATGAGATGACGCAGTTGGCATTGACACTATTGACAGTTTTGAAAGAAAAATATTCATAAAATGTAAACAAAAGCTTTACATTTTTGTGTATTTCCCATTCCTTGTGTTAGCTTGTTTAATTTAAATTATTTAAGTGAGTTTGTTTTTGCAAAACTAAAAATCACCCAACCCACACTTGAAAATCGCAATGGCGCAGGCGTAGCACGATGTATTTCATTGGCTGAAAATTAAATCTTAGGTGGCTTAAATTTCTGGATGAACACCATAAATTAAAATTAAATAAACTCTTAAATTACCTTAGGCTAAAATTAAATTAAATTGCTGTTTGAACCCGCCTTTAGTGTAGTATGTATAATTCAATTCGTTTAATTTTTGATCATGTCACAGCATAAATGTTGTTGGTATTGTATGTAAGAAAATAGATACTAAAAATCGTAATACAAATATTGGATTTACGTCAGCCATTTTTTATGATGTCTGTATTTACTTGGAAAGCCGTATTTTTATAAATTTGTAGTTTTAATTTAAAATAATATATAACAAAGCCTCGTTTTATTATGATTTTACAGGTCCTAAAGTAAGAGTTAAAAAACATAATTTTCTACAAACCACATGAAACAAATATTTATTTGTAAACTTAGTTGCGTATTATATTTGTAAATATGATGTTACCACTACCACTATTTCGTTGTAAAACTACATCTACTGCAACTTCATCGCTTTTACTGAAGGACTAAGTTGGGTGGGTCAGTTGAAATTAAATTAATGTTGTTCACTAATATACACAACGGTTTACATATACTAATTTGGAGTGTCAGCTTCTATCAAGGCTTGTGCATTTAATTAAATGCAAAACAGTGGCAAAGACTACGTAAATTAAAACAGAGCAAACCTGATCTATACTCTTCGAAAATCAATTTTTCGAAAACATTTTTTTGAAAATATATCTTCGATAGCACAATTAAAAAAAAATTAAAACAATTTTTCGAAGTTACATTTTTTCGATTTTTTTTTGAAAATACATTTATTAACTAAAAACATTTTTTCAAAAATAAATTTTATCCAAACACTTTCGCATACACATTTTTTTGAAGGCGTTTCTGGGAAAAATTTACTTTAAAAAATGACTTGGGTTTGAAAAAATGACTTTCGAAAAAGATGTTTAAAAAAAAATCAAGAAAAAGTTTTTCGTAAATTTTCGTAGATTCATAACTACCGTTGTTCGCTGTGATACAAGATCAAACAGCTTGACGGGACGAGGGCGTACTGTGGTGTTTATTCTGGGCTGAAAGCTTGTAGATTTTCGCTACACAACGTTTTGTTAATTTAATTATAAATTATCATATTAATTTAAAATACTTAATTTTAAAGTGCTACCTGGGTACTACCTAGTTATCTGGCTCATTCAGCATAAATACTGAAAATTAGTACTACCAGAGACTATAAAGAATATAGACAGACACTCGAATACACCGAAAAGCCGGTCTCCCTTGAGACCGGTGGGCTTACTGGTTTATGGTTTAAAAGTATGTTTGTCCACCATTATATATATATATATATATATATATATATATATATATATATATATATATATATATATATATATATATATATATATATATATGTAGATACATAGTATACATATTTATATAATGGTAGACAAACAAACTTTTAAACCAGTAAACCCACCAAATGTCTCAAGGGAGACCCGCTTTTCGTTGCACGGCAGTGTTCGTCCAGGTATTATTTAGTCTATGGTACTGCATATAGAGCCATACAGACATCGCGAAAATTCAATATAACGGAGTATACGTATTTCTCCTGTGGCAGGAATTTGGTCGTTTTCTGTAATTTGCATATACAATATAGTTTTTGAATTCTATCTTTTTCCAATTTGGAACAAATCAACATTTTCTACATACATTTTCTTAATTGGTTGTGGGAAAAGATTTTTTTCACATTGTATCAGTAAAATTCAAACGTAATTGGATTGGCTGTGCGTTCTTAAGGACATTTTATAAGTAGTCGTAGAAAAAACAGTTTATACCGTTTTAAAGTTATGTAAAAAGGGAAACTCTAGTGGGTTCTCCCTTTGGTTTTTCATCTATTCCATCTTGTCGTAGCAAGCGCAACTCAAAAAATATCGAAATCGATGCTCTTTAACAAGTGTATTAGCCACAAAAGTTGAATTAACACATTTTAATTTAAACCAACGCGCAGGGAAACGGATAGAAGTACAAGTATTGCCTTAGTATACAGTGTGCTCCAAAAAATTTTTGCCAGAATGCAAACAACTTTTAGTTTTTTATGAAAATCACTATATAAAAATTTCTGTTTAGCTAAAGACTGAGATTAATATTTAAAAAGCTGTCAGATGATATATAGCGGGTCCAAAAAATATAAAGTTTTTGTCTGTTAGTGGTTAGCGACGCGGCCTATGTCAAGTCTGTAGGTACTACCTGTACTAGTTCTCTTTCGGTATAAACCTAGTGTTTTTTGTTGTGTTGCTGATTAATATTTGTTTTTATTAAAATTCATGTTTTTATTTTAAGCATGTGTGCCGATATCTCTCTAATTGTAAGTTTATTTTCAGCTTTAATCTTCGGTGGACAACTGGAAAACGCCCCGGGGCCAAATAAAAGCAAGTATATAGGGTGTATCGACACTCAGTGTGACGTTGTCAGCGTTATTAAGGACGCTTATGAAAATGCAAGGTTCCTGTGCGATCAGTACTATTTAGCTTCTCCCGACTTAGTAATTAACCAAGCTCAACATAATGGTAAGTGTAGGTATAAGTAAAGCTCGTACGTTCGATAAAAAGAATGGGATCATAGGAAGTCAGTATTATTTTACATTATAACCTTTACAACGCTAAAGGTTTAAATTTTTCAGCGTATGCATGAAATATAGGGATTCGTATTCTTCTTAATACTGTAACTAGACAACTCTAATTTTGGGTTATCTACTTTACCGTCTAACTTTTCCGCCCTGTTCCATGCTATTATACTCTCTATAGGTCCTGGTGTAAATTGGAAGTACATAAAGGCACTATGGCTATGATATATAATTATAGCCATGAAAACTTACAGGTATATTGATAACTCAACTATGTCCAGAAATAGACGATTTCTCCTTAACAACTTACGATAAGTAACTTAACTTTAATATTTTTTTTTCAAAAGAATAAACCGACTTCACAAAAGAAAAAGTACTAAAAAGTATGAAATAATATTTTTACGTATTTATAACTGTGGTTACTGGTATACTTAATTTTGTTCAAAGTTAGGTAACTTATACATCGAAGTTCTAAACTTTGAAGTCGGCGCAATTTCACAGTATAAGACTCCGTAATGATAATTCATAAACAATTAATGAATTGCGCTTATTTTAAAGTTCAGAACTTTTGTGTACCAATTACTTAAAGTCGAACGCAATTAGGCTGACCATTAGGCTCAGTAATAAATAACTAAAAATACTACTCTGTATTAACAATTTATTAATGTATTATATATCATTAAGGATTCTTATTATACATTAAAATTGCGCCGACTTCAAAGTTTAGAACTTTGGTGTACAAGTTACCTAACTTTGAACAAAATCAAGTTTACCAGTAACCAGAGTTATAAATACGTAAAAATATTATCTCATACTTTTTAGTGCTTTTTCTTTTGTGTCGAAGTCGAATTTTTTTGAAAAAAAAAATTGTTTTCTTTTTAGTTCACCTATTCTCCCTTCATATTATCACCCCCTATTTAAATTTGTAATGTCCATGTAATTTGGATTTCCAGACCTCAGTAAACCCGAAAATGACATAGTTAACATTTTTAAAGAATTTTCCACCGCTCCGTTTGCCCCCTCCTTTGCTGTATTTTTTTTACATCCGTTACATAGACTTAGCTTTTCTGACCTCAATAACCCCGAAAATGACCCATTAGTTAACATTTTTGGAGAAATTGGCAGTCGCTCCTCTATCCCTCCCCCTCTCCTCCATCAATTTTCGTAACATCTGCTGCACAAAATTTAATTTTTTGACCTCAATACCCCCCCCCCCCCCCGAAAATGGCATGTATAGTTGACATTTTTGGAGAAATTGTCAATCGCTCATTCCCACCCCCCCCCCCCCCCAGTAATTTTTTAACATCTATTGGATAAAATTATATTTTCTAGCCTTAATAACCCCCAAAATGACACATTAGTTAACATTTTTGGACAATTTCCCAGTCTCTCCTTTTTATCCCACCCCCCCCCCCCCCCCCCCAAGTAATTTTTTTAGCACCTGCTAGACAAAATTATATTTTATGGCCTCATTAACCCCGAAAATGAGATACCTCTCAACCCCTCCCTTTTATTATTTTTTTAACGTCAAATACCAACAGGACTACCGGACCCTCATGCTAAACACAACGGAGAAAACATTATTGAAATCGGTGCTGCCATTCCAAAGTACAAAGGAAAAAATTGTCGATTTCAAAAGTGTTTTTTTTTAGTTTTTCCAAGTTTTTTTAGGTTTCCACTTAGTTTTAGTAAAAACAACCTAAAAATGGGACCATTTGGGAGAACTCATCTACAAAACAAATTTTTTTTATCGAAATCGGTCAATCCATTTGCTTGGGTTAAATTATGTGTGAACATACATAAAAACAATACATACGGGTCGAATTGAGAACCTCCTCTTGTAGAGTCGGTAAAAAAAATTCTGACTAAAGCTTCAGTTCTTCGATCAAATTTTTTCAGAGTTGGACAAGGAGCAATATATTAACATTGTGTATGTACCATCACATCTGTACCACATGCTATTTGAGCTATTTAAAAATTCCATGAGAGCAGTAATGGAATACCACAACTTAAGTACTGAATTTCCAGCCCTCGTAGTAACTGTGTCTAAGGGAAAAGAAGATATTTGTTTAAAGGTAAGTTTATGATAGTTTTGGGATAAAAAGGGAGCGATTGGCAATTTCTTCCAAAAATGTAAACTAATATGCCAGTTTCCGGGTTATTAAAGTCAGACAATCTAATTTTGTGTAATAAATGGTAAGAAAATTAACGGGGGTTGGGTTGGTTGGGGGGTAAAAGAGGCGGCTGAAAATTTTTCCAAGACGTTAACTAATATGTCATTTTCGGGGTTATTCAACTCAGAAAATCTAATTTTGTCCAACAGTTGTTAAAAAACAGTTAATTTAAAAATAAAAATTATTAACGTGTATGTTCTCCTCTAGCTGTAATAACAAAGCGCATTCTGCTAGGTATTGCATTAATAAAAGTGACGATTCTTTCTTGAGGGATTAACCCTTTCGCTGCGGCTATCTGTACGAGCAGCTCCATACCTGGTTGCGGCTATTTTTTAAATTTTTTATTTATTTATTTTTTGCTTGAAACTTTCAGGAACGCAATAATAATGAATAAAAACTATTTTATTAAGTTCACAAGAATAAATTTTTAAATAATAAATAAAAAAATAAAAATAATACAACAATACAAAAATAAAATATTATTGGACAAAAAAACATACGCGCTGTGTTTTCAAGGAAATAAGATAAATTTTATTACATTTTTAACAATAAACAGACAAAATAGAATATATAAAAAAATAAAACAAAAATAAAGAAAACGAAAATAAGAAGAAAGAAATAAAGAAATAAAGAAAAACGAAGAAGAAAAAATAAAGAAAACGAAATAAAGAACTAAGATACGTTTACAAGATACGTTTAAAAATAAATACACTAACGGTTAAAATCATCATCATAACTTGCCGCGTGTCCGCTTCGCCTTTTCAGGTAGTCGGCCAACGCAACGGCGGCGGAGGGAGAAATAACCTTGAAACGATTGCAAGACCGAATAAATAAATAAAAAAATTAAAACAAAAAAAAATAAAAACAAAAATAAAGAAAACGAAAATAAGAAGAAAGAAATAAAAAAATAACGAGAAACGAAGAAGAAATAAAGAAAACGAAATAAAGAACTAAGATACGTTTAAAATACACTAACGGTTAAAATCATAATCATAACTTGCCGCGTGTCCGCTTCGCCCTTTCAGGTAGTCGGCCAACGCAACGGCGGCGGAGGGAGAAATAACCTTGAAAGGATTGCAAGACCGAATAAATACGAATAATATTCAATATACCATTTGGCGTCAACAGCAGTTCACGGTAAATGCAGAAAAACAAAAGGCGTCTTTAGCACTGAGGGCACGAAACATTGGAGACGACAATTGGCGTCAATAGCAGCGAAAGGGTTAAATTATATTCTTCAGAAAGTGCTATCCTTAGCTCCTGGTTGCATAGGGCGACGACGAACCGCTCTTTTCAACTGATCCTAGAAATCAGAAGTGTTCAATGGGGTTCAAATTCGGATTACGTGCAGACCAATCTAACTGTAGAATACTAATCTTATCTAAATATTCGGTTACCACCCGTGCAACATTATCGTGCATCAATATAAATTGTTTACCGATTAAGGGAGCACGTGGGACAACTGCCTCTTCAAGAATATGTTCAATATTTGGTAGGGTTAGTGGGATCAGGTCAGTTATTTAAAGAAAACCCTTTTGTTTTCAATGCCGACTTTTCGATTTATTTAAAATCGTCCTCAGGGCTCTACGGAAAAAGGAACAATAAGTACCAATTAGGCCCTTTTTATATAAAGGAGAGTTATGAATTATACATTTCTTTCTAATATGCACAATATTTGTATGTATAAGAAAAGATTCTTTATGTTTTTTTGTTTATACGCTTTGCCATAATACTTTAATAGTCATTATTAAAAGGTTTACACCAAGTAAAATAACAAAATAAAGGGGAAACAATAGTAAACAAGGAAGCAGAATAAATAAGACACTTACCAAAAAAAAACGGGTTTTCCGTGTTAAAAGCAAAATGAAATTTAAAAAGGGACACATTAGATACAGAATGACGTACAAAATAGACGTAAAACAATTAAAACATATAAAACCACACTGCTTATGTATTAAGGTCGCCTAAGGGATCTATTTGCTTTTTAGATTCTATAAATTAACAATAATAAAAACCAACATTCCAAATTTATTGGCTGTGTGTTTATACATATAGAGTTAGCATTTGATATTAAAATAATATGATGAAAATTAAGGAAACACAAAAGAGCTGGTATTTTAACTTTTATTCTTGAATTAGCTCTTTTGTGTTTCCTTAATTTTCATCATATTATTTTAATATCAAATGCTAACTCTATATGTATAAACACACAGCCAATAAATTTGGAATGTTGGTGTTTATTATTGTTAATTTATAGAATCTAAAAAGCAAATAGATCCCTTAGTCGACCTTAATACATAAGCAGTGTGGTTTTATATGTTTTAATTGTCTTACGTCTATTTTGTAGGTACGTCATTCTGTTAGATGTATCTAATGTGTCCCTTTTTAAATTTCATTTTGCTTTTAACACGGAAAACCCGTTTTTTTTGGTAAGTGTCTTATTTATTCTGCTTCCTTGTTTACTATTGTTTCCCCTTTTTTTTGTTATTTTACTTGGTGTAAACCTTTTAATAATGATTATTAAAGTATTATGGCAAAGCGTATAAACAAAAAAAAAATAAAAAATATTTTCTTATACATACAAATATTGTACATATTAGAAAGAAATGTATAATTCATAACTCTCCTTTATATAAAAAGGGCCTAATTGGTACTTATTGTTCCTTTTTCCGTAGAGCCCTGAGGGCGATTTTAAATAATTCGAAACGTCGGCATTGAAAACAAAAGAGTTTTCTTTAAATAACTGGCCTGATCCCACTAACCCTACCAAATATTCATACAACTGGCCACTAACCTTTTAAAATATGTTCAATGTACCTATGCGCATTTAGTGTCCCATTTTCCACAAATATTAATTCAGTTCGCGGATCAGTTGAAATACCGGCCCACACCATAACGGAACCACCATGATAAGATATTATCTATGTTATGGTGCATTCAGCAAATCTTTCATTTGGTCTCCTATAAATGCGTTAATGTCCATCCGGCGACCAAAGACAAACCCTCGACTCAGCTGTGAAGAGAACGTTAGTCCACCACTCTACAGACCAGTTTAAATGTTCTCTGGCAAATCGTAGCCCTTCCTGTCGATGATGCCGAAGTAATCGTTTTTTTTACCGGCCTACGTGAACGGAGCTCAACTTCGTTTAACCTTCTTCGGACCGTTTTGTCACTAATATTACCATTCGTAAGTCATTTTTTAATGCCATGGGAGATACTATTCGTTCCCTTAAGGATCTTACCACAAGAAAGCGATATGAGTACCTTACCTTCTATACCTATATCTCTGTTAAATAATAGGAATCATCAAATAATAATCATAATAATAATAAAACACTAATAATTTATATAGGAAAAAAACAGCTGTTTTATGACTTAGGTACGTAATATCCATTTTTTATACAAATTCTCCTTTTTCATAAGTTTAAAGTGGTCATTAGTGACTTCACAATTTCTGCAACAATTAGGCGCGGGCAGGCAGGCAGGATAAAAATGTTTGTTTTTACCTATGATTGTTGACATTTCGACTTTTGAAGGGAAGTACGGGAGCGTTTTAATTCTCTGAAAAAGTCCCTAGAAAATATAAAAAATCCCTATATCCCTAGGATTAACGAAAATCCCTAGAACTAAGGATAAAATCCCTAGGTTGGCAACACTGGGGATTGTGTTAAATGTAAAATTAACAAGATGAGCTATCGGGTTGGAAAGCCAAGTGGAGGAGATTCCCGTCGCGTCGTGTGACACGACTCGTGTCCTCGGGAATCCGTTTGGTAATTGCAAAAGAAATTTAGCAACACTGTTGGAAATTCGTGGCTGCGCTTCCTGTTTATCCACACAGCTAATTGACCGGCAATTTAAAATATATATTTTTAGACAAACTGCGGCATCTTGAGCCCACTTTTGGCACTCTTCGGCGTTCTTTACCTTTTCCAAATTAAATGATGAAATGTTCTAGGAGAAAGGTTCGTATCACAGAAATTTCTTAAGAATGGCGAAAAAGACTTAAAAACGTAATTTAACCATAATGTTGTGACAGGTCGATTCTGCCACAGTGTCAGGGTTTGTTTTACTAATTAATTTTATTCACGAATGCCTGTTTAGGTTTTATTTTATAATTTACCTTAAACAAACAGTTGTATCTTCGCTCGTACACGTACACGTTTGACCTGCCATGTTCTCAGGCTGGTTTCTAGGGTTTCTGTTCTGAGTAATTGCTTCTATCTTGTCCCCAAATCAGCTTGTCCTTTCATGGCTTGTAGTTTGATTTAACGTTCTCCTTGTTTGGGCCCTGAATTTCGTTTTCTTCGCCTTGCTTAAAGTCCTCCCTGTGTATAGACAGTCGCTCTTAGTCTATTTATGTTAACATGTTTTTAGAGAGTAAATTTTAAGAGGCTACTTACATTTTCATATATTTGCCAGTTGTTGACATTTTCTCTCGACATTGGATGGGATTTAATTCTGGTGTTTTCCACATGCACTGTCCTGGTTTCCTCCGTGCTCTTTAACATTCGGCCTTCGTGTTTTCAGATCTCGTTTTAGAATTTTATAATCAATTTAAGAAATTAATTTTCATGTTTTGAAGGTTAGGACAGCTGTATGTATGATTTTGATTTCGTTTGACGGAACTGTAAGGCGGGACTGTATCAAGTTCGGACCGCGGGGTCGATTCACTTTAGATATGGTGCATCGGTGGTAAGAACCCATTGACCTGTTCGCATACACGAACGGTCCCAAAGCGCGTTCGGGAGCCGTCGATATATGAACGCAGCAGGTGACGGTTTCGAGTGTGGGAAGGTTGGAATTTTGTGGCACTACGTCATCGCTTTCCTTTCATTAGTTTCGACATTGTGGGTTTCTAGTTGCTAGTATCTTCGTATACGTCGGTACTGTAATAGTGCGTCTCGATCGGTACAGGCGTAGGTATCACTCTGTAGTTTCGTGACTTTATTGATTCACGCAAGGGGCCTCTGTATGATTTTAGTGTCTTTGTTTGATTGAGTGGCGACAATTGGAGTTCTGAGTTCCGGTGGTTTTTGCGATTGTTTTTTAGTATAGGGTCAAAGACTTGTGCAATCCTGAATTCGGGGTCATTTGAGGGAGCAGCTTCTAATCCATGCCTGGAATTGGTTGGAATTTAGTAATTCTTGTCGGTATGCCGTGGCGCCATCTTTAGACTCTATCAATCACTGTCATGGTTCTCCACTCAGTGTAACCGATTTCTCTCCCCCGGTCATTTTCTGTGCCGCCGCTTTGGCGCTTGCGCAGATATCAAAGGAAGGGCCATTTTGTTCGGTCGAGAGGAAGGTCTGTCGGGCATTTCCATCTGGGGTTTCGACAAAGTTGTTTGCAGTGTCTGGTTTCAGCCATTTTAAGGCTCAAGTATTTTTGGATTAAAATCCCGGGACCGCGATTGAATTCCTTTGCTGAATTTTTGCCTGCAAGATGCAGGGTTTTGTTTGCAACTTCGATCGTTAACATTGTATCAGCCATCAACATCGGCATGAATGATCCTGGCCCAAACCATTGGTAGCTGCCCCTTTTGGTGACCCTTGAATTTAGAATATCGAGCCCTCTTTGTCGAGGGTTTTTTCCGGTGGGTGTTAAGAAGACCAACTATTACTTGTTTCGGCGGGCGCTAAGCAGCCTTCCTATCTTTTTTGGTTGGTGCAAAGAAGCCTCCCTATTGTCTTAAGTAGGGGCTAAGGAGCCAACCTATTTATTCGTAAATGAGGACAGACTTCTTCACGAAATCTTTGTAGTCTGATTCGTTTCTTTTGCGGGGGCAAAAATCGCCCAACCCCTTTTTTTGATATCTGTGTACCATGTAAAACACCTTCTGTATATATATATATATATATATATATATATATATATATATATATATATATATATATATATATATATATATATATATATATACATAGATATATACATAGGTTTAAATGTATTAAGTTGTTTTATTCAGCTCACTGCGCCCTATGTTTTGATTGATTGATTACGCTACAGAATGGCGGATAGGTGGTTAATTTTTTTACTTTTCGGTATAATTTATTTCAATTTAAAAACCACGCGTCGCTGTTTTGTGCTAAGTTCCTAAATCAATCTTTTTTATTTTTTTGTTGGGAATATTTGACAGGCACGTGATCGATTGTATTGTTTACAACAATTATTCAAGTGCCTGTTAAAAATTTACTTGATTATTATTTGTAATTCTTTTACTAAACAATGTAATTTTTGAAAAACTACCTTATAAGTATTGTATTGTGACAATATGCAACTGCCCCCCGCCCACGAACAAACTTTTTTTTCATGTGCCAAGAACAGCTGAAATCAGAAAAATTTTACGTAAATATCGTTAAATGTTAGTATCGCTAAGTGGAAGTAAGCATATTTTGCTATACAATTAATTTTATGGTATAATAAATCGTATCTAAAGATTGAACACATGTTGAGGTTATGATTTACCACTGTCAAGGTATAGCATAAGATAAATGAAAACAAAAAAACTTATTTGAGCTAATTAGCACATAACAGTCAAAATATCTTAAACAAATACCTTGAGGCGTTTACTCCTTTATTTTCTGCAGATGTAGGTAAAGTCAGGATTTGTAAAAAATAAGCAGTCCTCATAAATGCATCAACTGTGGGCAGCAAAGAAAATAGAATAGTCGGAAAATTATCCGATTGTCCTTATGGTCATTGTTGAACAATCTTTTTTTTTCAAATGTAACGTTTCTTTTCCACGAAATCTCCTAATTTTCGGGAAATAATCAAGAAAATAAATTACAACTCGAATTTACAGTACACCAGCCATAATAACACCTTTATTTACATATCATGTAACGCCACAACCAATTTGATTACGTTTTGCAAGATTCAAATTTTTTATGAAGATTGGTAATAGAAAATATTTTTATTTATTAATAAAAAATAAATAGCAACCGCTATAAATATTTAAGTAATTTATGTAGAGAAAACAAAAACAAATATTTCAGTTGAATTTGAATTTCCTATTGGTTTATTATAACTGTGAAATGGTTTGAAACGAAGTAAATTAACAAAATATATAAATAATGGAATAAATGTATCAGTATAAGATCGTTATGAAAATTTAATGCGATAAATGCATAAAATCAGGTGATAACGAAATAGTATCAAACATTAAATTATTATTGTTTTATGATGCGTGTATAATTGACAATTTTTTATTTGTTAAATTTATTGCTCAGATATACATATGTTTATTAAATTATAATATAAAATAAATATAATTTTAGATGTCTGATCAAGGTGGTGGCATTTCGAGATCAACAACGGACCATTTGTTTAAATACATGTACTCTACTGCACCTCAGCCCAGCAAATCTGATGCTCATACTGTCCCTCTAGCAGGCTACGGGTATGGTTTACCAATTTCCCGTTTATATGCAAGATATTTCCATGGAGATTTAATATTGTTAACGTGTGAAGGTTACGGTACTGATGCGGTCATTTACATGAAGGTAGGTGGCTTTTGCATTCTTAGGATTCAGTACCTAAAGTTTCTTAAAATATCCTCATAAGACTATAAAGATTAGAGACGTAAATTTCGACACGGATGTGTTAAGCTACAATCACAACATAAAAGTAAAATTAGGTATATCAATAAATATTTCTATCTATATACCTATACAGTGACTGGCAAAAGTTGGCCACATATGGGAATTATTTTTATCATTGGAATATCGAGAAAACTGTTTCTGGCGATCGTCCCTACATTCCCGATAACCTAAAAATTTATTTTACAATTTGTCACGTGACCGCTGGTTTGATGGGAAATCCCAGAAAATTGAATTAAACTGTCAAAAAGTGAGGTTAGTTGGGAAGATATATAAATTTTTTTTAAATATTTAGAATTCCGTTTTAAGTCGATTTGAGGCAAAAATTCAAAAAAAAATTAACATTTAAAATAAGTTTAATATATTTTTTATTTGAATGTTTAACAACTCTTGATCTCATCCACTTACGCGATATTTAGCAATATGTTTTTTTCTACATTTAAATCGATTAATTGCGAAAATTGCTTTTCCAGTAAACAACCGGGTGTGGCCAGTCTTTATTTCTCAACGTCATATTGAAATTTAAATATCCCTGCAAGCATGTTTGCTTAAAAAAGCCTAATTTTATTAATTCTCACCAAATATTCTTTGAAAATAGTTTTTCGAAATAAAGCCTAGCCGGTCAGTGAACAAGTAGAGAATCAGTCCCAAGTGAAAGTAAAATAGACAAAATGTGCTGTTGCCGGATTTCGGATTTCATCGCTAGAGCGCGTACTCTCACCTCCCTACATATACCGACAGAGGCAGCACCCAACACGCTATGATTTGGAACGGCACGCGCTCGCCTTTCTCCTGTTTCTATGTGGCAACATCAATGCTTTCCCGTCTGCGTTGTGTACATCTGATTGTTATTCTTTTTCGCTTTGCCACACGGGTGTTATAAAATTCACTGCATATATTTGAATAAGTGGCTCCTCGGGTAGCCTACAGACATACCCAATACTTTTTCCCTCAAGTCGCACATTTTTTATCTTAAAAATGCCCAAATACCGGCCCTTATCCCACGCTTCTGAAGAGCCTGACGTCACAGGCTCTCATATTATAAAGAAAAAACAAATGATCCAGCCAAACTTAAATGTTATGGCGACATCTCATATTTTTATCAGTTTTAGTAAACAGAAAATAATCCAAAATATTTTTAATTCCACAGACGCTTTTTACCAAAAATGTGTATTTTAATTTAATAGGGGGCAATTTATTTACGTAATATGGGACAATCGTGAAATCGGTTGAAATTGTAACCAGAACGAAACAGGCTATGTTGTACCGTTAACACAAATAATTGTCACTTACCCATTACGTTATTTATTAATGAGATGAGCATAATTTCTACTAGCTTAAACTTTCTGCCTCTTAAAAAAGATTAAAAATTAAACAATAAATTGTTTATAACCCAGTTGAAAACAAACTTCGTGAAAGTTCTTTCAGCCGACGCGACGCTTCAAAATTTGACTGCACCGCATAAAAAGAGTTAAATCACCCATTTATTACTTTTTTTTGGTAGGTTTCTGCCTTCGGTATTATTATTCGCATAAACAAACGGTTTAACGGTTTCGTCAATATTATAACAAAATGTGAAAAATTACCTACATCAAACAAATTATTCCGCAATACATAGTTTTTGACAGTTACGAAATATAGCCTCTCGCGCTCTTGCTTGCTGGCCTCCGTCGCAAAGCCGATCTTCAAATAAGCTGTAACTAGCGTAGGCACGCTATTAGGGAGATTTTGTAAGAGGAAGTTGCGGATACGCTAATCCATGAACAATAAAATTTGGAGTGGTATTTTTTTAATCAGAGTTTTTACCTCATTTGCTAAATGAATCTATAAGCCTACCAGAGATTTTGAACACCACATTAAATTTTATCGTTTATGGGTGAGCGTTGGTAGTTGCAAAATCTCACCATGACGTGTTTGAAATAATAAATACATTTTTAGTTATCAGTTTTTCATAACAAACCTTTTATTTTTCTGTGTTTTTTTAACAGTGATGCTAGTAAAAAATAACGTGGAGTCTTTTAAGCATTGTATGAAATTAGTGGAATGTTTTTTTCATTAATGGCTATACCTACGGTGTTGTTAGTATTGCATGAGTGTGTCAATTTTAATGTAAAAATCTTTTTATAATAGGGGAAGTGAATTTTACAGATTTTACTTCAAAAGCAGGCACGGCCCGTGAAATTTTAGATGTGTCGTATCTCAGTTCCTACGCATGGGACCCACACCAAATTATAGGATGTTACTATTGGGTACTCTAGAAACATTTTCGTAAAAAAATATATAATTTTAAAATTTGCGAAAAAAAGTTAATTTTTTGGGCCGCTTCACCTGAGATCTGAGGAAGTTCTGAAGAAAATTTTACTTCCAAGGTTTTTTCATAAATTTTATCAGATTTTATCGATAAAATTCAAATTTCATTGAATTACCTCTAATATCTTGAAATTAATTAGTTTTTAAAATTTTTACCCCTAAATATTTTGTCTAAGATAGAATTTAAAATGTCATTTCTTTAAGGAAAATTAGAATATTTTCACTTCACGACATTTGGAATTTGTTGATAAAATTTGATATATTTTATGAAAAAATATGCTGAGTAAAATTTTCTTCAGAGCTTTCTCAGATCTCAAGTGAAGCGGCCCAAAAAATTAACTTTTTTTCGCAAATTTCAAAATTAAATATTTTTTCACGAAAATGATTGTAGAGTACCCAATAGTAACATTTTATAATTTGGTGTGGGTCCATGCGTTGGAACTGAGATACGACAATCTGAAATTCCAGGAACCGCCACTGTTTAAAAGTAACAAAAATTTGGTTTTCAGTTTTTAATAGTCCGGGTAGATATATAATACCGTGGAATCTTTTAAATTCTTGGGTTTGATGCGTTATTGGAACTTTTTTAATGTTAGTCAGGCATTGGTTCCTTGCATTAAATTAATAGCTGTACTGTGTTGTCAGTGTTTTTGGTATGTTGGTATTTTCAAAAGAAGTGTATTTTAAAGGGATTTTACTACAAAGGTAACATATATTTCTTATGCTAACTTGTTACATAAAAAAATTATTGATAGAATTGGCAACTTACTCCGTATCATGTGTTTCTTGCAGTGGCGGGTACCGCTGGTTAGAGAAAATTGAAGGGGCGATTACCAGCTTATTATTGCGAAGCGCCATTTATGACTATTGTTCTTCAATCTGAATTCATATCAGGACTTACCGGTTTCAGTATATGCAGTGAATTTCATAACACCCTGTATATCCTAAGTTTTGCCAAGCGTGTATGAACTTCTCATTAGAAATAAGCAAGCACGTTCTTAAAAACTTAACCCCTAAGAGGGTAAAAGAGGGGTATGTTTTTGAAAAAAGATCATCAGATTCGATTTCTTTCTTGTGTAACTTCAGAAGTGTACTCTTCCTATTAAAGAAAAGATGTGGTAACCACCTTTTGTTATAAATTTGTTGTTCTCAATTACTTTAAAAGTATTTGAATGAAACAGAAGTGAATCGAAACGGAAACGAAATAGCATACATTTATCTCGTGTTGTCCATTATAACCGTTCTATTCACGCCCCATAACCATACCGAATGAAATCAAATGAAGGCGCCTTTTTATTATTCGATAGTCGGTAGATTAAGTAAGGCTGTCACAAGTTGTGTGAAACCAAGAGTTGGTAGCTTTCAGTTAGTACACACTAATGATAATCCACGCATGATTTTTTCCGGGTTATTAATACTTTGTATATAGCTCAATTCCAGCAATGTTTACCAGGCGCGGCCCGTGGTTTTTTTTACAGGTGGGGCAAAATTTTGTTGGCAACTAGTGATATCAACGCAAGAAGCAAAACACATTTTTTTAATTAAGGAAGGTTTTTTAATAATGTGCCTAGTTTTGCCAAGAAATTATTTACCTACAAATAAACACCGCAAAAATCATAAAATAGGTATTGTAGTATATTGAACATCGCTACTTTAGATGTTTATGACTTTTAGTATTACTTTTCTATGTGTTTTAGTTGAAGATTGTTAGCGGCTTTCCGTTTTGATACATCTGCGTCTCCTCAATAAAAGTACGATTATTCGTAAAATAAAATTAACATGCTAGCCGAGACTCCGTTTTCTTTATAAATACAATACTGGCGGCTAGACATATTATTACGATCTTTGTCTACGCACGCACAGGCTGCTAACTGTAGTAGATATGAGATTTTAAAAATATTTTAAGGATAAACAAGTGCTAAACTGGTTGCTTTTAGAGTCGATCAAATTTTTTAAATAACAAAAATTAAAAAAAAGTCTACCCGAGCGCAGCCTCGAATCCACGACCTCTTGGTTCACTAGCTGAGACTCTACCTCTGGACCACATTGATGTGAGAAAACCCGTGTCGATGCCGTTATATTTGATTACTAACATTGGTGGCTGAGAGATCATATTTCTATGTTTAGCCGCTTATTAATAATACATTAATACAATGCCCATATTAGGTACCTAATTAGTTTTTCTTTGTCCAACCCAAATATTTTGAAAGAGTATATTTCACGGGGAGGTTCGAGTGTTTATTGGTGGCGCGATATTATTGGTGCGCCGTCGACAAATTTTGCCTCTTTTTAACTTCCTGAAGCGCGTATGTCTGTTTATCTCTTAGCTTTAATAAATTTATATCGTCCATATAAACCTATAAGGCCAATTTAAAATACGACCCACCCCGGAGCAAGCTTGGATATCTTTCGACGATGGCTTGGCTTAATTCTTTCTTGGGGAGTTTTTGCATGGAACGTGCACTTTTTTGAAAGAAAAGTTTGGTTTTAAAAATAAATTATTAGGTGGATCATTGAAAATAAATTTAGGCGGGTCATTGACTAAATGACCTTATGGACGGGCCGCGCCTGATGTTTAGTTTCTCTACTGTCGGACACAGTTGCTTACATGTATTAGAAAGCTGTTGATGGAATATTTATTTGGCGACCCTGTTTCTGAGTAAAAACTAATCCCAGACTACCTATTGGAGTATACCTATGATTTGGAAAGCTGGGTTGCTAGATGACGTTATTTTTAATTGCTAGTATAGTATAGTAGTATAGTTTTTCATTAAACGAAAATGCTTTATACTGCAACGTAAAATAAAGTCATGATTTCTATTTATTTTTTAAAAATACACAAATCTTATGTAATAAGTTGTTGTGTCTTAGGCCCTGTCAAATGAAGCTAACGAACTACTGCCAATCTTTAATAAAACCACGTCCAAGTTCTATAGGAGTACAGTCCAGACCGGTGATTGGTCAAATCAAGCTACTCATATCAGCGACAGACAGATAAGTACGAATACTAAAAAGCACCAGCTGCCCCAGTCTGCTCAAGAAGCTTTAACTAGAGCGCTTTAATATTAGTGTTCTTAGTCGAAATTGACGTGTCAAGTAGAAAATTTATTTATGTAACTATTTGAATGTTTGACGATTTCAAATTGTGGATATGACTGAATTTTTTTATTTATGTCTTGGAATTTGACAGTTGTAAGAGGACACAACAAATCAATTCTAGTAATATAAGATTAATCATAGTAAGTCGTGCTTTAACAATGTGGGCGAATTTATTAATAGAACAGTTAAATGGTTTAGCAATTAAATTATTACATCTACTTCAATATGTGATTATGTTTTTTTAATATTTACCTTGAATCCATAACCATGTTTAAGCTCATTTTAAACTTTTGACCATAATGCTGTACATAGACTAGGTTTGCACATGAATCCACATCTATTTCCTAAGTTCATTTTAAATTTCTGACCATAATCATGTACATAAACTGAGTTTACACTTAAAGTTATTATCGGATTACAGGGCCGCCAAGAGCTCTTTCAGGGTTCGGGCAAAATGTTGACTTTTTGTAGATGGTCGATCTGGGACCCATCCAAGTTAAAGGGCCGGGGATTTTTATGCACAAATTCTCCGCCAACTTAATTGTTGACTTTTTTTGCAAAAATTCCCACTCAACCAGATTGCTGACGTTTTGTTTTTGTGAATGATCGGCTGGAGGCCCTTCTAAGTTGAGGGTCTCGATCAACCTGTCCCTGTTTCCCCCTTCTCCTAACGGCGGCCCTGTCGGATAATAGACAATGATTATAAGCTTTTAATTTCCGCATTACCAATGTCAAACATTCAAATAGGCCTTAGAAAAAAGCATTACAGTAAAATAAGAATTTAAATATTTACGGTAAGTGTCAAAAATAGGTAGTATCATTATGACAATTTGATTTGCTGCTTCTATACGGTATTAGTACATCATTTCTGTGAGAGTACGACTTTGCATGAGCAAATTTCCGTAGAATCATTTTACAGTAAAAGAAACAGAGATGATTATTTGGCAACTGATAAGTTTGTTAACTCGCTAAAGAATAACTCCGAGTTTTTATCTTTTAGATGATATGGTCATGACACTATTAATAAGACGTATATTTTGCAAATTGTTCTTAGCAAAAAGGACCTCATGTTAAAAGTCATATTTTATCGCTAAAAAAATTATAAAAGAATAAGGTACTTTTAGACTAAGTCAAAGTGATATATTAGTGAGGACATCCATAGTCAGTTTGTGTGATTAAAGTTATATTAAGTATATATTTATGTTTCTAAAAATTGACATATCAATATTTTCTTTTTCTTTAAACTTTATAAGAAAAGTTCCTTTTTCAAAAATAAAATTTTACCAAAAACTAGAATCTGAGACTATTGTGTTTGTTTTAGCAACAACATTTTTGTTAATTTTCTTTACATTAGTGACAATACCACATTAAGACCGTTTTTACAATCGAGTAATTTTATTAGCAGTACAATTAAAGGAACTTCGAGATAATGATTCTCAAGCTAACTAAACTTTTAGTAGAGTAGCATTTTATTATTGCTTTGCAACAATATATACTACAGTGCTTAAATTTAGCACATGCCTCGTAAGTTTAAATTAACAAGAATTACTTCTCTAAGTTTCGAAAAGGTTCATTTAAGTCCACTTTAAGTCTTTTGTGCTTTTTATTATTACAATTTGGCAAATGAATTAAGAAGCACTTGTAGTGCGATGAATATATTCGTATATCTTTGAGAATCACTTAGGGACGTCCCTGTGTGTGAGTTGTAAAATATTCTATTTAGAAGTATTGTTCCAGTTAAAATTGGTGCTACTAGAAAAAATTTAACAAACCCTTTTTTTTTCGATGATACATTGTTTGGGTTTGGTAGCCAAAAATTAAGCAAATTATAAATATAATTTTGGACAGTTCTTTATTTATGGGTACACTCCACATTAGAGATTCTTAATGAGTTTTTAAAAAGTTATATTATTGATGAAACGACATTTTAAAATCTACAGGCAGGTTCCAATACTCAAGCTTATGTTAAAAGTCTTTAGTTTAAGAGCGGTATAACTCGTTACTACTATTTTGGGTTTTTAACATTATTGTTCTCGAGTTATTTGCTATAAAATACCAACGACGATCCAGTGTAAACTAGCTTCTTCATTTAAACTGCACCCCACAAAAATTCGATACGTCTGTCGAATTTTCTATGCGCCCAGTTTTAAAGAGAAGTACAAAATAAACTTTTGATTTATCTAATGAATTATGTCCTTATGTATCTAAACTGACATCATTTTTATAGCAAATAACTGAGCAACAACGTCAAAAAAATAGAATGGTAATGGGCGCAATACTGCTGTTAACTCGTTATTAGTGAAATCCTATAACACAACGGAAAATAACAGTTTCTCGATTTATTCTTGGTATTAAAAAGTTATCTGTCTTATGATTTATTGATCGGAATCGTATCTACTTGGTGGCTATTACCATATTTCCTTCTATAAATTGTTTTGAAAATTTTCCTCACAAATTTATTTCGCTAACAAAAAAAATAAGTGTTTTAATAGAAAGATAAAAAAGATATTTTATTTGTGATGATGAACCTAAATAATCCAGAGATCGATTGAATTATATCCAAAACAGTAATTATTTAGGTGCGATATCATACACCCAGTTTAATGTCCATTATTGCAGTAAAATGGAATATTTTCATAATTTAGATCCAGGATCTAATGTTGTAAATATACAAGTGGTAATAACGAAATATCACACGTCAAAAATATCATACCTACCTAACAGTCTGATGTTTAATGTTCCATATTTCAAGAAGGTAAAATGAAACCCTTCTTATGAGACCCAGACGTCTGTCTGTCCGTCTATTACTGGTAGTAAGATTATTAATAATTTAAGATTATTAACTATATAATTGATTGATAGTGGTCAATACGGCTAAAAAAGTTTTGATTTTTTTGAGCTTTATTTTTGAAAATGGAAAAAATACCGCCTACTATAAATACCACAATACTATGGACATGAAATAAATGCCGAAAACGCACTGGTATATATATATATATATATATATATATATATATATATATATATATATATATATATATATATATATATATATATATATATATATATATATATATATATATATATATGCGTTTATTATATATTTTTTTTGATATTTTTTATATAACTTACCTTACGAAAGGGTGTCAGAGACTTTCATATTTTCCCTTTTTTATATCAACTACACTAGTCAAGTTATCAACCGAGGAAGCTTTATCATTTATCTGGATATTATAACTGTTATAAATATCGCATCGTCACATTTAGCAAATATAGTAAAGTAATACAAGAATGTTCTTTACTCTTCATGAAATATGCACCCTAAATAGAATTGACTCGATTCTTCTTCCACTGGGTCAGGACTTACCATTTTTAAAGGATTTTAAACTAATTAACAATATTTAGTATCTAAGTTCTGACACTTATAACGGCCATTTATTTGCTAGACGCCTCTGTTATTAAAAGAATCGTGTAAACTTTATTATTATTGATACAATTTTAGATCATTTAAAATTGCCAGATAGGTTATTTTACCCCTGTTAAACGAAATAATGCAATTTTGACATACCACCATTTTGTTTTAGATTTAAACAAATGTTTGTAATTTCAAAATAATCTTTTACTCAGCAAGGTTGTCGCTCACTTATCAACACGGCATTGCCTCGCTTGTATATCCACGGTAACTCCTGTACATCGACTGAGGCGATTCGTTGCATAAGGAACGGATATCTAAAAAGGTAAGCGCACTTGTTAGAAACTCCATAAGAACAATCGAAACCGCGCATACCGACGTGACGCAGAGTTGACAAATGAGGGACAACCCTTAAACATTTCCAAGAAATATCGCAAGCGACACTATCTTTAAGGTGGTTTAAGGAAAAAATTTTTAAAATGTCGCCTTGCAGCAATTTTGATTATTCAATAATTACATTGTCAAGCAGTGCTTATATATGTAATTAAAGTGTACGAAATTTATCTCATTGGTTCTAAATATAAAAGTGCATTAAAGATCCGCACTGTGTCTTTATCCCTAAAAAGCTTTATATTTTTTATAGTCATCAACTACCATAACACGAAAAATAAATTTTAATAATACCAAATAAAAAGTTTGAAACTGGAACAGTTTTACTAGCTACTGTTATATAGTTATAAAACCGGCTTTATAACATAGTTCTTCTTTATTTAGACTTTTTATATATTTTAAATTATATGAACGGAGATGAAAAAATACTTTGTGATTGTCCCGTTTTGATTTAGTCCATCAAAAATAAATAATAGAAAATAAAACTGGACAATATTTATAATACCTTCCTCGTAATAGAGTTTATTTTACGAGATACATCGTATACAAAAGTGGTAAGATATTCTACTTATGCATTTGGATTTAAAAAACCTTACAACGTCTAAATAAAAAGTTTCTTCCATCAAATTTTTCTCAAAACGAGTCTAGATATAAGAAATTATGCCTAATTATTTTTTAACCCTTTAAAAGGTGTTTAAGGCGGTATTCTCCACGTGGCGTCCACGGTGGCCAACCCAATTCCATTTTCACATGGTTTTTTGGCTTTAAAATTTTTAACAATAACATAAGTATATTAAGTATAGATTCAACGTGTATAATGATTTCATTCAGAAGAGCAATATGTTAAAATATCTATGGTGACATTCTTTCTGTTACTAAGACCTCAGTATTCTTTGTAAATATCGTTTTCCTAAAATAAATTATAAAATATCTTGAAACTTTTATTAATACGCTAAAACTACCTATAGAATCTGAATCTATGGTTAATATTTTCACAATATTCATACAAAAGAAAAATAAAGCAAAACGTTGTACTAAAATGAAATTAAGTTGGCCAACGTGGACGCCACGTGGACAATGCCGCCTTAAATTAAAATAAAATGTTATATTTGAGTGTCTTATAAAGACAATTTTGTTAGCATGTTTTATGCGTTGTTTAATTTATATTATTACAAAATTTTAAATTTTATATATTTTCAGTTGTTGATTTTTATTGTGCTGTATATATTTTTACTTTGGTTTGTACATAAATACTGAAGTAATAAAACTAAGTAAAAAATCAATATTTTGTTTTTATTAATAACATTTTCTACATATTTTAAAGTTTTTCATAAATTTCAAAAGTGTATTGAATTCCATCCTCTTCTTGCATTTCTTCCGAAACGTCTGGACCCCTAAAAGTTGGAAGTATAAATAAACTGATACACCTACACTGTGAATTTGTCAGATGCTCCCCCCTCCCCCGACTCTCTACACTCTAGAGTCTAGGCAACAGTCTAGACTCCAGACAGATATATTTATTTAGTATTTGCAGGATAATTTTAGTGAGTTACAACGTTGAATATATTAAGGAGAAAATCCACATTTCTTGTTGACAAATACCTGAGCAATGCAGATATACGTATATTAATTTTTACGTTTTACATTTTTTAGTTAGTATTAAATATTTAAATAATTTTCTTTTCTAACACTAAAAAAAGTAGGTTACATGTAAGGATAGTTTTTTGAAACTATCCTTTATTTAGGTTAATTATAAATGTAATATTGAAAATGAATATGGCTAGGATCTCAAAAAATTTTGGCCTGCATGCATTTCGCGACATCCAAGAGGTGTTACGGGCCTCGAGCGCTTTGGCTGTGTGCGTAATATTTGTGCCGTATTTGTGGTAGTTCTGCTGTGATATTTGACATTATTTAAGACCGTACTAAATTTAAACCCCTTTAGTGAATTAGGCTGTACAATACTGTACATGTCTATGTCTAAGTCGACGTTTTTTGTTCTTATAAAATAAATGTTTGTTCCTATAGAGTTATGATTATTTTATTTCGTAATGCCTTCGTATTAAACTGCCTTCTTCACAGATTCTATAGCCTTTCAGGATGTAAATAAATAGGTATAACATTCCATAATAAAAAAGGACGTCGCTGCCGTTTATACCTTAAAATAGTCTTAAAATTACGACAAACATAATGATTTTTTACAATAATCTACTGTAAAAAGCATATTATATTACCGGCAGATATTTAAATTTACAATAATTATTTCAACAAATTTCATACAATTTTACATCATCTTACTGTATCCAAAATGTAGAAGTACATCATTTTTATTATAGTTGTGGTATTTTTAAATATATTTTACACTGATTTC
Organism: Philopedon plagiatum; assembly: GCA_963971165.1. Taxonomy (NCBI): domain Eukaryota; kingdom Metazoa; phylum Arthropoda; class Insecta; order Coleoptera; family Curculionidae; genus Philopedon; species Philopedon plagiatum. Next base: position 32,425,466 of record OZ020195.1, on the reverse strand, counting down.
ACAGCGATTTTTTAGGGGAATTTACAAATGGTATATTAAAACATATTTACGTAATAAGTGTCAAATTACAATTAGCATGTAAATTCGCGGTGATATTTGATGGCCAAAAATAACCAAACATATTTATTGTAATTTTACCATATTTTCGTTTACAGTGTGTGACGTGCAACGATTCTGGGAATTTTAACATGAAGGCAATATTCGATTTGATTTTTTGGTTTGGTATCAAGGTATGCATGAAGATGACCTGTCTTTTTGCAAAAAAATCATTAGTTCTGATGAAGCATGTTTTACATTAAATGGAGTAGTTAGCTCCCAAAATTGTCATTGGTGGAGCTCAGCTAATCCGAGATTTGTTATCCAGTGTCGAGATCAGTATTAGTTTAAGACAAATGTGTGGTACGATACTTTAGATAACCAACTGATAGGCCCATTTTTCTTCCTAGACAATATAACGTCGGACTCCAGAAATAAGCTATTTTGGCTTTGTTAATGGCCTTAGATGCGTGGTTTAATCTCTGGAAAATTCCAAACGTTACTTACAACACGTGGGAAATAAGACGCGCAAATTACACCTACTCTAATAAAAATAAGACTTATAGGCAAAGTACGCGTTGGGAGAAAGGTAAAGTTTTATATAAAATATATTTATTAGTAATGTACCTAGAATACATACCTTACTCTTTTAATATTTTCTGGCAAAGCAGGAAAAAATGTATCACAGTCAAAATCTTTATGGATTCTGGTTAGGTAAATCCTATGAAAGTGAGGGTCAAAGATTGCCTCCTAAAATTAAATAATTTACAAATTACCATTAGTATTGCCTGTATGCCATGCCATCGTCTAAGAACCTACACAGAAAGAAACTTGGCTAAAATCAACTCAATAACATACCAAATCAATCAGATCCAGGATTGATATAGCGCCTATCACAAATTAAATTAATATCATTTAACTATATTTGATTGATTTTGTGTCTGGTTTAAAGTTTATCATTATTAGATAAATTTAAGAAAACAGGTTTAATAGACTTTAGCACAAATGCGATTAATATTATATCGATGTTTGATAAAATTTATTAGTATATGATTGTGAAAAGAAAACATTTGATTAATTCAAGTTAAAATTTGATAAGAATTACTACCTGTTGAGTATAGCTTAGTAAATATATGCTATAGTATACTACATATTTTATTGAACCTCACATTTAGGATGCTTCTTGTTTAAACACTAGGTGATTACTAGCAAATCTTAGATTGGTTTAACTAAAATTTTGATTATTTACAAATTTTTTTTATTAAATCCAGCAAAAAATTAATAAAATTTGGTAAATATATGAATAGATATCCATTGGGAAATAATATTTTCTACTTTTTTATTAAACAGTAAATTATTTGAAAAAGTTATATACGAATTAATAATTAAATGAATTTTAGGACATTTTATATGTATATTAATCATGAACATATAATAAAATTAATAAAGTATACTATTACTTGTTTAAAAAATTTACCTTAATTTTTACACTAATGCCGTTCTCATTAAAGATTTTTGGTTTCTACTAAATAACCTGTCCTACCTAATAATTATATCTTTTTATTCGTTATATTCTCTAGTTTGCATTACTAATAGGGCAAATATGAAAAAAACTATTTTTATATTCAGATCAAGATTTATTACCTATTTTCAGTAAGATTTATGTTAGGTTTACGGTTGGTACAAATTCGAAAAAAAATTTACTTAACATCTTAACTTAAAATTAAATTAATACTAAATAACATATTATTTTACTTATATATGACGACACCGAAACTCAGAAACCAGGTATATGGTTAATACATGTTTTGATTTCATTCAAAAAACATCTAAATAAAATTAAAATATCTGACGTCCATTTACAGATTAACCATAAGCTAGTATCCAAACTTAATTTCTATTTTATTAAAATATCGACGTATTTTATGTAATGTTGGTAACTAGTCATTCTGCTAATTAATAAATTAGTTATTAGGTCATTAGTCTAACACAGTTCCATCCATTTTCCAGATTTATTCTGTTTTGATTTTACCACTGCTATTGGGGGGCACAACGTGTGAACTTATTTGGTAGTGATGAAATCTTTAATATCTGAAACAAAATAAACACCTATCTAATTAAAAAATATCATATACATTTAAATTAGAAAAAAATTAACACTACAAGAAAAAAAAGGAAAAAAGTTACAAATGGAAAATATGGGACATACCAGAAACAAAATGTGGAATTATGACTTTTGGAAACTACTTTCCAAGTTAATACATAGTTTAGTTATTCTTACCATTTGTTAAGTCTTCTCTTCTCAGTTTTTTAAGCAGGCTGTGTTTATCCTTTATATGGATCCGAAAGTATGGGATTATTCTTGATGCAGTCTTGCCACTTTTCATGTAATCTGTTAATTTTCATATTGATTTCGAAATGTCTATCTGTAAATATTTGAAGAAATTAGTGGCAAAGTTTATTCTGGAAAGCAGCCTAAACGTTTTTAACAGACTTCCTTAGGAAGCTGGTAGGTACTTAGACCGCGAATTGGATGTATGATTTCTTTGTCCACAGGTATACATTTCATATTATTACAATTAAATTAAACACGTTTTAGAAGGAAATCTTTTGGGAAAACAAAGGAATCGCAAAAATATGAAAATAATCGTAAAACATAACATACATTACATTCACTACCCATATTTAATACACCTAAATATCTATCATTAGTAATAATAATATTATTGTTTCCTTTTGACATAGTACTACAACGACCACAACAAAAAAAGGACCTAAAAATAGCTTACCTTTTCTCGTAGTAGAACACTGGAAAAACTAACAGACGCAGCACAGAAACTTTATTTTATTGCGAAGCATACACCATGAATTACTAGTAACAAATGAAGAAGTCGAATAAGCAGCAAGAAGGAGGCCGATTGACGATTTAAAATTACAAAGTTTGCACTAAATTCAATCTTTATTTTATTAAATCTATAAAGCTGTTACTAATTGTATTCTGATGTTGATAAAACAAATATATAACAATTTGATCGACATAGGCTTGTAACAATCTAAAATTTGATAGATCTTGTCATATTACAATTTAACTGTTAGTGCAATTCGATAAATTTGAGAAACCCAATGATAAATATTAGTAAATAAATAAATCATTAAATATATTCTAACAAATATTTTTCTTAAATATAGCGAACAGTCTCGCTCTGAGTCTAGCAAATAGTTGGATTGATTTAAACTAAGTTTAAACAGAGCTAATCAAATTATTAGTGATTTTAAAATAATTAGATAGGTTTAATAAAATTCTGGATAATATTTAGCATACAAGCAACAAATTTATTTCCTGATATCTATCCTGTACCCCAACGTCGTTTCCATGTTCTTACCTCGTAAATTATTGTTCTTTGACAGAAACATTTTTACACCAAATTTCAAACCCCTCCTCTCAGTAATGAGGGAGATATGGGGGTGGCAACCCTTAACTTAAAAATTCATAATCATTAGAAACTATTTGAGATATCTCAATGACATTTTAACTGTGCATAGTTATTTATAAGGTTTATATTATATAATATAATTTTTTCAGATTTTTATCTCATTAATAAATGGTAAAAAACAAGATGTTTAATTTTTAGGGGTGGTTCATCATACTTACCCCCGGAGTGACACCAACTACAAAAAATTAGTATAATCGTCTATTCTCTAATAATAACATAAAAAAATTACAAAAAGCTCGAATAGGTGAAACATTGTTAAAAAAAAATAAAAATCAATGTGACATATAAAATGAAGCATATATTTTGGTGAATTAATGTAAAACCACCCCTAAAAATTAAACATCATGTTTTTTACCATTTATTAATGAGATAAAAATCTGAAAAAATTATATTATATAAATCTTATAAATATCTATGCACAGTTAAAATTTCATTGAGATATCTCAAATAGTTTTCAAGATAATGAATTTTTAAGTTAAGGGTTGCCACCCCCATATCTCCCTCACTACTGAGAGGAGGGGTTTGAAATTTGGTGTAAAAATGTTTCTGTCAAAGAACAATAATTTACGAGGTAAGAACATGGAAACGACGTTGGGGCACTTTTCATATAGTTAACCGGCTAGACCTTTGACTAAATTAGTTAATTTGGTACATCAACAGATCCACAGGAATATTAAGAGCCACAGCGGATTTATGTCTAGTTCGTGCTTTCAGATATTATTTATTATAGATTTATTAGTTGTTGTGTCCATAGTGTATAAAAATATATTTTGAAAGTCCGTTTGTAAGTATAAGTATATGTATATCTGTATTTTTTAAATATAAAATGACAGTAATCGTAATTTGAACAAAATTTTAACTTGTTTTCGTACTTCATTTGTTGCACGAATAAATTTGAAAACGGCAAACAGAGAAGTATGTATAGTTTTGCCAGAGTTACCTGAATCTCATAAATCTAAATTATTAAGATTTAATTGGTATAAAAAGCCAGACAAAGGCCTGCCGGTCATACCCGGTCGTGTCTCGTGAAGGAACACCTGCAGCGACGATTCGTTTTGTCTCTTTTCCACTAAGGGTAATATTATATTGGCGCATGCAGAGGAGGGAGTCATTTTATTATAATTAAGACGTTACGTAGACAGATGCTCGTTTGGAACATGATTTATGTGATATCGGCACGGCTGCGTCAAAGGTGTCGGCTTCGTTACCTTTTTTTGCGGTTTCACTTAACTTTCGTTAAAGTATAGGTATACTGATGGTTTAAAAAGTCTATAATATTAAAATATTTTTGTAGGTACAGTATAGCATTCCACCTGTGTGTAATGACTATTATTGGTTCCTATGAATTACTCCACTCGCCTTAAGCTTGTGTTGCAAACTTCGTCTCAACTCAGGGCCGGCGACAGAAATTTTGGGGCCCATTACAGTGATTTCATTGTGACCCCTCCCCCTCCCCCCTGGTCCCTAGTTTACGATAGTTAGTGTATTTTAGTATAGCTTAGATTGATGCGTATCTATTAGGGTTGTCAACCCCGACTGGTTTCGGTAATCCCGGGATTTTCGAGATTTTATTGTTTAATCCCGGGATTATTCCTGAAAAAAATTTAAACGGATACAAATATTAAAATTTTTATTTATTAAATACCGCAAAAATATTAGGGCGTCCAAAGTTTCGTCTTTCAGGCTAGCACGTATTTTGTTGCAGAAAACTCGTGCGGAAGAGAAACATCGCTCGCGCTCTATGCTTGTGGGCCGAATGGTTAGTAGGAATTCAAAGGCTTTTTGAAGATTGCGTCCGCGACTGCCAACATTTGCAAATAAATCAATTTCTTGAGTCAGGATTGCGGACACCCGAGTCTTATTACTGGTTTGCTTTTGTAATGGCATTTAGTAATGCTTTTTGCAGTTTGACGTTGAATGGCTCATTCTCGTCTGCTCTTAGAATTTCTGCTATGAATTCTATTTCACTTTCGTTGTGTCTATACTCGATTTGAAATTGGTTGATAGTAATAAATCATTAAAATCCGTCAAACACGTACACAGAGTGGTCCACCTAAATTGCCAAGTTTTAAATAGTATATACATTGAAAGTCTAGACCCTTTTGCATTTATTAAACTTTCCATTCCTATAGATCTGATAAGGGCGTCGAATACAAAGCTTAACCCGAGGCTCGAACAATAAGCGGTAGTATTCTACCTGTGATGTTTTGCACTCATGCACGTGCTTTCGGGTGGGTTTAAGTTTATATTAAACACAATAATTATATAATTTAGTGAACATTCGGATGTGTGGCATAACAACCGGCACGTCAGGTAGGTGCGCCTATGGAATCGGCTGCTAAAAATGATTTATTACTATCAACCAATTTCAAATCGAGTATAGCCTGATTAAGTGTTTCCAATTTAGATTTAATGAGGGAAATATTTGATGTTTTGAAGCAGTGATCTTGTTCAGAGTTTAGAATGTCGGGATTTTTGAGATAACAGAGAATGTCAGAATAAATGGTTCTGCGTTGCTTAATCCTTGTTCCCAATGACTCTTATAGTTCCATATCGAGTGGTGTTTTAATTCTGGATAATTCCTTCAACATGAACTTTAATGCCGCATCTGCTTCACATACGCATCCATATCGCGACGGCATAGGGTTTCAAGTGTAACTTTTACAACGCTATTGAGAATCCAAAATTGGTGTTAGGTTTAGATCAATAAGATCTTTTTTTATGAAATTCTCTAATAGTGTAAAACGCTCGAGCATGTCAAGTAAGCTGTTCCATCTCGTTTTGTAATATAATATAACTTTAAACCCTTTCCCATGATCATTTTTAATAGGTATAATTTTGTAGTAAATCATTTTTAGTTGGCGATTTTCTAAATGTTCGAACTATTTGTCTAACTCTAGACACCAATATACAGAGGTCATGATTATTGGTAATGATTACTTTCAAAAAGTCACTTTTTTCCAAAACTTCCACCTTGTCCATAACTTCAGTGCCTTATATCGCTGTCGGTGTCGCTAAAGAACATTTCGAGATTAATTCCGAAAATATTAATCAATCCCGGGATTTTCGAGTCCAGTTTATACTCCGGGATCCCGAGACCCCGGGACTTCAGGATCCCGGGATTGCCACCCCTAGTATCTAGCAGGCACGGCCCGCGAGTTTTTTTACAGGTGGGTCAAAATTTTGTGGGCAACTATAGTTGCCTAGGCTATTACTATAGTGATATCAACGCAACAAGCAAAATACGTTTTATTAATCAAGAAATGTTTTTTAATAATGTGCCTAGTTTTGCCAAGAAATTATTTACCTATACAAATTAACACCGCAAAAAACATAAAATAGGCACTGTAGCTACTACATATATGACAGTAACATGAAACCTTAGATTGCCAAAACTTACAAAGCATTTACTACATTCGCTACATGAATACTGATTAGGTACCAGAACTAAAGGGATTTCTAGTTATTGGTGCAATTATATCCAGTTTATCTCAAACAAAAATTATTTACGATAGAAACACTAGTTATTGCATAATAGAAATGTAGATACCTGGATGTTTCCTTTTAACGTGAGCTCTCAAGTTAGAGGGTTTACAGAATTCCAATTTACATTCCACAATGTGTCATTTTAGATTCTCATTCTCAACACTTCTTGTGGATTAACGACTCTCTAACAGGATAGTACCTACTACCATATCTATACAAATGAAAGTATTTTACAAATAACACAAAACACCAAAGCAAAACTAACCAGTATTTTTTGTACCTGTTTACTAAAGTTTTTGAACAATTTAAAATTCTGTTGTTATGTAGGCAATTAATTTTGACACATCGACAAGAAAAAGGGTATTTTTTCGCGAGATCCCGTTGACCAACCGTGAACGGCCGGGAACTAGAAATCACATGATATATGCATTGATATATTAAGTAATATACACGTGACCCGCAGTTCAAGGTAGATCAACGGGATCTCGCGAAAATACACTCAAGGAAAACACAACCTAGAGTGCATGCCCGCAGTTTTAAATCGATAGCTGGGTTGGATGCTGCAGCTGCGTTTCCAACTTCTTGTCAAAGTCGTAATTAGTAGGTTTTAATGTTTGATAGGCACAGTTACAATTATTAATATTATTATTAGTAGTAATTAGGTACTAGTTACCTAAATATCTTAAAATAAAATTAGGTAAGCTTATATTACATGTATAAATGTATCGCGAATATTGTTTTAATAATAAATTGGTCAGATTTAAATTAGTGAGCCAGAATTTGCCACAACCCGACACCCGGCGCGGCGGCGTTGACAAGCACGAGCTCCCCGAAAGCGATATTATTGGTGGGACGTCGACAAATTGTGTCTCTTTTTAACTTCCTCAAGCGTATGTTTGTTTCTCCCTTAGCTTTAATGCATTTTATGTAGGTAGTCCACATACACCTATTAGGTCAATTTAAAATACGGCGAGTCCAGAGCAAGCTTGGCTTGATCACCGTTGTATACGGTGGTGGCTTGATTCTTTCTTGGGGAGTTTTCGCATGTAACTTGCACTTTTTTGAAAGAAAAGATTATTTTTTTGGTTTAAAAAAATAAAAAAATAAATTATTAGGTAGACCAGTGAAAATTTTAAGTGGGTCATTGACCAAATGACCTTATGGACGGGCTGCGCCTGGTATCTAGGCAGGTATCTAATAAAAGAATGAATCATTTTTTAAAATTATTTATTGTTAGAAACAAAGCATTTTTAAACTTTAAATAAGCCTTCTTACTTTTAATGCGACACAGTCCTTTATAACGTCACTGAAATCTATTTCGCGTGCGGTTTCATGCTCTATAGATAGCAATGCCAAGCTATTTAATCACTCTTTTAGCATTGTTCGGCGCATTTAATTTTTTATTAAGGCAAGCTTGCTAAATGCTCTCTTACAGCACTGCACTGCAAAAAATCGCAGTGCAGTGTTCACTTCTGGAAAAATGTTTTCCAATTGTAACTTGTAAACTGCATTTAATAATTCTAATGTACCTGTAATTTCTTGAAATGTGGCGTGTTAAATATTTTTGAGGTGCTCCGCGTGGCCGAAGCGTTGCTTGCGGAGTAGCGCCGAAGATTAAAGAGATCATCATTAACATGGGGCCCCCTCTATCGCCCAGGGCCCGGTATAGCTGTACCCGTAGTCCCCCCCCCCCCTGACGCCGGGCCTGCTCATACTTATGGGTAATTGCCAGGATTACAATATACACGTTAAATTATATAATATTGTTTTATGTGCGTAAACGGACAGTAAGTAAGTAAGTTATTAGGATTTATTTTAGTAAAACTTACCTTATATAGACTGGAACCGCCTATAATCCAAACATTTTCGTATAGCTCTTGAAAATGATCACTTGCTAAATTTTCTATGGCTTGATTTAAGCTTTTGAACCCATAAACACCTTTATACTGACTAAAATCTAAATCTGATCTACTTAAGACAAAATTGATTCTGTCCTTTAGGGGTTTAAATTTTTCTGGAATACTGTCCCAAGTTTTTCTTCCCATGATGACCACATTTTTTCTATCATCACTTTTCGTAGAGGTTGTCATTCGAGTAAAATATGCCATTTCTTTTCTATAAGGTCAAATTTTTGGAATTAAGTGTCACAAAAATTGTGTGCAGCCGCTCTATGAAGGCAATTCAGAGCGACATATTTTTTACAAAATTTTAATTAAAACCGAACGCGTTAAGTTCAGAACCTTCTTGATATTATACATACATAGGTAAAAACCAGTCCTCGTTACCTAACTAATAAATAATCATGACAAACAAATGTTACCAAAATGAAGGAATATAAAAAAAATACTTAAGCTGTGCTAGTCGTTGAGAGACTAAGGTGTAAGTACCAATAAGTCCCATTTTTCTTTATTTATGTAAAAATTTCTACAAGTCGCGACACTACTACATTGCAGCACGATCCTAATTAGTAAGCCAGAAGCCAGTCATTAGCTTTGTTTTGGTTCAAATTAAGAACTGTTCTAGAACGGTTCGTGACTGCGTTATCGAATTTTTCATGTTTTATTTTAGCCAAAACTGATGCGAAAATTAAATCAAAATGTATTTTTTTAAATCTGGATCCATTGTATTCTAACTAAATAACATATTATTTCCAAATTGATTTGAATTAAAATTAAGTGACAAAAATTCAAAAACGCAGTTACGAATCGTTCTAGAACAGTTTTAAATTCGAACCAAAACAAAGCTATTATAGCAACTTGATAAAGGGAAAAAAGTTTTTAATTTTTGGTAGGTGGTTGAAAGAGTATTGGAAATGATGAATCTCATTTTGCAACCCTCTCCAAAGTTGGGAACATGATAAAATCGTTAAAAAAATACTTATTTTAATAACTTGGCAGACAAAATTCCGAAAGTTCTGCAACGTTGAAAGAACGTTAATTAACTAACTTTGCACAGTCCATTAGATTTGCAACTGTCTGGAACGTTAAGAACATGGATTTTTAAAAACAATTAACGCTTTTGTTTATATCTTTGCAAACAAAATATGGAAAGCTTTGCAAACTGGTTTTTAAACTTAATTTAGTGTTTCCAGTTGCATAAATTTGCAACTTTTTTTGTTACTGGGAAGATTATTTTATTTCAAAAGGTAGTTTTTTAACGTAACCTCGTCAACAAAATTTCCAAAGTATTCAAAAAGGGTTGCAAATACAGATTAAGGTTTATTGCATCTTGTATTAAGTCTGCAACTCCCTACGGTCGGGAATCAAGTCAAATTAACAATATTAATATATAAAATTCTGCCACATTCAATAAACACGGTATAAAGTAATGATAACCGAAGCCTACTGAAACTAAACATGTGGCTCCGTGCTGCATCCAAATTTATTCATTACCGATGAGATCCGAGTAACAAACTAAACGAGCCGCTCTTGAAAAATAGTAGTCCATTCAGCATACTTGAGTGTACCATTCACAAACGACCCAACACTTGAACACTTATTCGTTCATCCGATACTTACCGGGTCCAAGATTAAGCAGCGCTATATTTAGACCACTAGACATTCGCTCAAAGTAAGTAGATTGATTGTTTCTCCAAACATTTTATGTAGCAAAAAAATTAAATTGCTTTAATTCACAACAGTATAAAGATATTTTGAAACAGGAAATGTATTTATAATCCGGTTCTGTACACAGTTAAAGCTACGGGCGCATTCAGAATCGACGCCGGGTGTTCAGGGGTAAACAACCGACCGTTCAGAATCAGGCAGCCAGCCGTTGTTTCTTATGGCCGTGACGTCATTGACAAGTTAATTTTTACCCACGGGGCGTCGATTCTGAATGCGCCCCTGCGCTTGAGTAGGGATGTCCGATACGCCGAAAGTATCGATACCGATAAAGCATCGGTTGAAAAATATCGATTCTCTAAATATCGAATAATATCGATACTTTTCCGATTCGAATTATGTTATTTTTTATTTTAAGATTTTTAACTTTGCTTTCTAAAAAAAGTGTGAGTGGTAATTTTATTTTTCTTTAGGTAGGTACTGATACTAGTAAATATTTTAAATAAAATCTCAAATTTAAAAAAATAATCGTTGAAATTTTGACACAAATATTGGGGCAGTAAACAGCTAGTAAGTACATCGCCTATGCCTATAAATTCCAACAGTGGCACTCTATATGAAAAATAGCGATAGTGATCGGGCTTTCTTTGCAAATTCTTACTTTGTATCACCGTTCGGTATGTTTCGAAGAGAGCCCGATCGCTATCGCTATTTTTCATACAGAGTACCACTGCAAGAGTCCAAGATTTTCGATTGGGGATGGAGAGCAGAGAGTGCACCACGAACCACGAGTGTATTTGCATTATTTTTAACATGAGAAAAAGAAGACAATAGAGATAGACCCAAATTCAATCGTGTAAAGTACAATGACGTTGATGCCGGCGGAAAGATTGTTGCGGCGCCGTCTCTCTCAAGCCTTGTGTGACTTCATTAAAAACCAGTGGTTTTTAATGAAGTCCGTTTCCTCTCCGCCGGCACCAACGTCATTGTACTTTACACGATTGAATTTGGGTCTACACTTGTGCTAACTAATTTTACCAATCGAAAACGCTCTTATATTTTATATTATTAACTGTCTCCAAGGTCGGGCCGGGCATTCCGCTCCAGTTTTGCAAACCGCATTAAATAAATAAAATTATGGGATTTGGGATTTTATCCAAGTATCGATACTATTTGATCGATACGCAGTAAAATGTATCGATGCTCATCATATATCGAATGAAAAATATCGATATAAAATATCGAGTATCGAAAGGTAAAGTATCGATACTCAAAAATATCGTATCGTATCGCGCCATCCCTACGCTTGAGCGCTCGGCTGCGCTCGTGATAAAAGCCGAGAAGGTTAATGGCTCTTCTCGGATAAAAGCAGAGAAAAGAGTGTTAACTGATTACAACTTAACCCACATTCTACGATTTACAGAGATACAGAGGTAGCTTTAATTTAAGAAAACAATACAGAATATTACTTACTTTAATCGCCAAGGTAAATTACCATTTTTACCGATTCCCATGTTGTCACTAACGGCTACTATTAAATTTAATTTAATACTCATGTTATCCGTTTTAAACTAACGTGAAGAGGTATGTTTTTGTATTTTATTTTTGTAGCAGGTGGTAGTTATTTCACGTATTGGGAGATTTTTTTAATTCAGAACTTTTAACGGTTTAAATAGAAATGATTGAAGATTGAAGGTAGAAAACGGGCAGGGGCACTCTTTTCTATGGTCGAGGTACCCAGTAAAGAAAACGAAAGCAGCAGAGGTAGGTAGGTATTTTGTTGGGTTAGGGGAGATAACCGGCTCGAAGAACAGTATCGGACTGGCTTTATTTGACTGACGAGCATTATATCCGCAACTCTATATCGCTAATAATTGTAATTAAGTATCTTTCCAAACAAAAAATACACGCTGTATTAATATTGACGGATATTGTGGATATTAAGATGTATACCATTTTAGGTTACATTTTTGCTTGTTTCGATATAGAACGATTTTTGTATCAGTTCGTTTTTTGAAAAATGACGGAAATATGAGTGACATTGATCACATGAAGTAACTTTAATTTTCTCGCAGTTTTAAAGTTCCATTTATGTTTACATACCTACCTCCTGATTTTGCTATTTCTCACTTGTTTTGCTGTTCGTTTTTGTCTAGCGTGTCATAAAATCATCTTTTGCATAGTTTAATGTTGGCTAGGCTAATTTTTTATGGTAATTATTCGGATTATTGTATGCACCGAATTTTTTCATGAAATTTTGCACAGACCCTAATTTTGGGTCGTAGAACACGAATCCGACGTCAGTCAGTTTTTGGCGGTCTCGAATGGTTTTTCCAAAAAAAAAATTAATTTTTAGGTTAGCTTTTTCAATGAATTTCTTTAAATTTCGGCACTTTTACTTGACATCTATACAAGTCATTACACACTATTTTTCTGAACCATATTTAGGCAAATTTATGTAAAAACACATTAAAAAAACAGAGAAAATATCAAAAAACTAAAAGAAAATAAACACGCAAACCGTGGTATACATTCTCGAAATTTCCGATTGAATGACGCGATGTTGCCAAATTTACACATCGCTTTTCCCACAAATTTTAACAGTTGGACAAAATCTGTGCAAAAAGTTGGATACACCCAAGCAAACCTGAGCAAAAAGGTGGTCAGGTTTGCTCAGTTTTCATTGATATAGATACAATATATCTATATCAATGAAAACTGAGCAAACCTGACCACCACTTTGCTCACCCAACCTGAGCAAGAAGGTGGCCAGGTTTGCTCAGTTTTCATTGATATAGATATATATGTATCTATATCAATGAAAACTGAGCAAACCTGACCACCTTTTTGCTCAGGTTTGCTTGGGTTGGGTATACACCTTTTTGTTAGTTTTTTTATCATTCCTAATTTACAACTTTTTCATGAAAAATAAGTAAACCTGGCAACGCCGGACACTTGACAGCTGGGAAAATAATGGCGGCTAGTAGTCAATAAAAATGGAATTTTCTATAGGAAAAAGCAATTTTCTTAGCTATTTTTGCCTAAATGTGGTGTTTTGTGTGACGAAATAAAATAAAAATGATAAGTTTACAGATATGTTTAAGTGAAAGTGTCGAAACTTAAAGGAATCTATAAAAAAAGGTAACCTAAAAGTTGAAATTTTTTTTTTCTGAAAAACCATACGAGACCGCCAAAAACTGACTTCGGATTCGTGTTCTACGACCCAAAATTAGGGTCTGTGCAAAATTTCATGAAAAAATTCGGTGCATACAATAATCCGAATAATTACCTTTTTTATTTATGCTGTTGCAGCATAATATATTAAAGAATATTTTTAAAGTTCCCGCCAACCTTCAAAAAGTTAAACAAATCAGAATTAGGAAGATATATTGGGGGTTGCTCGTAAATTTAACTTTAGAAGCAAGTCTATACTATAATCTGGAAAAATCACTGTCGTGTAGTACATGTAGTTAATTACCTAAAATTATCAAAAAGACACATTTTACCAGTTTTCTTCCAAAAAATATCAAATAAGACAAAGTAAGTTAAGAATAACATTATTTATTACCCATAAAATCTGATTTATGCATTTACTTAAGTTGGCTGTTTTTCAACGTCAACTTAGGTAAATGCATAGCCGATTTTATGTCAAGTAAATGTTCTTTTTAACGTACTTTGTCTTGTTTATTTGATATTTTTTTTTAGAAAAAAAAAACATTAAAATGTGCGTTTTGGATAATTTTAGGTAGGTAATTAATAACACGTACTACGTGACGGCTATTTTACTTTTGGTACTTTCTATTTAATGTCTTGGTGAAAATTTGCTTTAAAAATGGTCCATATTAATAAAACATAAATTTGCATATACAAATTATTTAAAAAGAGTTTTACAAAATGATGTTAAAAAATAAAAGTTAAACAATCTTCTTCACTAAACTACAAAGTTATTTTTATAAAAATAGCAACCAGGGACTTAAAAATGGCGTCCTACTCAAACTGAAAAAAATGCCTCCAGTGTCGCCATTTTGAGAGCAAACTACCATTTGTGATATATCACCGAAAAGGGAATTTAAAGAGCTATCTAATGGTCTAAAAAAATTGGTAGGTTGTCGTTTAAAATAATAAAACTTAAACTCAGCTCCGGAGAAACCATAATCCGTTATTCAATTGTTCTTATGGCAAAAAATGTGTTTTTGTCAACTAAAGCTTCAACCCAAAAATGATATTTCTATTTTTAATATGAACAAAATTAGGGTATATAAAATGATTTCGTTGACACCCGGTATATGTATATTTCTTTCATATCAAAACCGACAATAAATAATCCTAACCTATATTATAAAAACGAAAATATGTTTGTTTGTTACTCACGTTTCAACGGAGTAACGGATCGCAATGAATAGAAGAAGCAAACATCACGGAAAATATAATATATTTTACTTTTTATCCCGACTTCATACGAAGTTCCTCCGGGGTGTAAAATGTAATGTATAATGAAATCTGACGTCTCCAACAACTCTTATGTAAGTGGACCTCGAATATATTAAAACAAATTTATACCAAAATCACCTTCCGAATTTATTTTTGTTTGATTGGGCTAAATAATTATTGTTTTCTAACTAAATAAAGAAACACATTTTTGTTACTGAATGTTGTTCTAAATAATTGTTTTCTAGGAAAATAAAAAATACACCAATAAAACTTTATCAGAGTTGATTTAATTTTTACTAATAACTACAAAGCCAACTTTATTTAAATTTTTTATTAAGTAAGTAAAGTTTATAAATCGAACTTGTAAATAACAGCTTTATAAACCTTATGCTGAATTAAAATAAATAAACGATTGATTCTAACACCGAAGAACTTAATGCCGTGGAAACAATTTAAAAAATATATATATATAATTTGATTTATGTATCTAACTATTTAATAAAAAATTGAAACAAATTAGGTTTTGTAGATATTCCGAAAAATTAAATCAATTTTGCATCAAGTTTGATAAAGCTTTATTGGTGTATTTTTTATTTGCCTAGAAAACAATTACATATTTCGAAGATAGCGCGTTCGGCAATTCAATCTTTTTCATCGTTTTACTCGGAATTATTGACATACACGTGATCGGTCGTACTGTTTAAAATAATAGGTCATGTGACCGTCAAAAATTCCGAGCAAAACGATGGAAAAGATTGAATTTGCCGAACGCGCTATTTTTTAGAATAACATTTAGTTACAAAAATAAATTCGTAAAGTGACTGGTGTTAAAAAATATTATATTCAGGTTCGTTTAATTAGGATAACCCAGGATTGAATCAGGCTAAAAAATTGTAAAAAATGAACATTTTACCAGATGGCAAAATACGAATATCGTTAAAAATTAAAAAATAAGCAACTATTTTATTTGACATTCTTAGAAATTTTGGAACATAATGCAATTTTTCGTCATTTTTTGGAAAAATGTCAAATTTGACCGTTAAAAAAAGTCGCGTGATTGCTCAGGTGGCATCATTTTTTAAGCAGAAACTAACGGCAAAATCAAAACTTACCTAAACCACCACTGCCACTACTACTTTTTATGGATACTATTACGATTTATTTTTTGTACCTTGCGTATCAGGCAGTGGCGGCTGGTGAAATTTCAAAGTTGTATATCTCTGTTCCTACTTATACAGGACCCGTACCAAATTTAGGGGTTTTAATAGTGAGCCCACTGGGAATGTTTTGGTAAAGAAAAGAAAACATTTTGTAATTTGCGAAAAAAAGTTGACTTTTTGGTGTGCCCCTCCTAAGAAAAAAATGAACACGTCTAGGTATTTTATTTATAATTTTTTCTAAACAAATTTTACATCATTTTGTCGACAGTTTTTAAATTTTGAGAGAAAAAAATGTGTTAGTAGAAAGTTGTAGTCATTTGAATTTTTTCTTAAATTTTATTTTAGGCTTAAAAAAATTCAAATGACTATAACTTTCTACTAACACATTGTTTTCTCTCAAGATTTAAAAACTGTCGACAAAATGATGTAGAATTTGTGTAAAAAAATAATAAATAAAATACCTAGAAGTTTTCATTTTTTTCCTAGGAGGGGCATACCAAAAATTTAACTTTTTTTCGCAAATTACAAAATGTTTTTTTTCTTTACCAAACCATTCCCAGTGGGCTCACTATTAAAACCCCTAAATTTGGTTCGGGTCCTGTAAGTAGGAACAAAGATATACAACTTCGAAATTTCACCAGCCGCCACTGGTATCAGGGTTAATCTTTTGAATATTAAAAATTTAATGGGGTGTGATTTAAACGGGCAGCGAAATTTTACAATTTTGACACATCGTAATATACGATTGGTCGGCGAAATGATGGTGAAGCTTGATCAGGTAATAAATCAAAAAATGGTCTGCGTTTTAGATTTGAACAAGCAGCTTCAAAAACTTTTAAGCAGTAAAAAAAAAAATAAGTTGAAACTAAATAAATATTTGATCTGTGCGAAATAATAGTATGCTATTCAATGAGCATATAATGGTGGCTGTTATTCACGCGGATGAAGTTTATGACACGAGCCGCAGGCGAGTGTCATAAATCATCCAAGTGAATAACAGCCATTATATGCGAGTAGAATACTATACTTTATCCAGGACTATCAAAAAAATTTAGATAATATTAATACCTATATGTTTTTATTTTTAAATGTTGACGTTTTGAATTAAACTCGGAATTAAAGTAACCACAACAGCGCGACAACGCAACGTGACGAAGCTAATGTTTTCATAGCCACCTTTGTTTTTTATTTTGTGCGTACAATCGCATTCCAAGCCGGCTTGGATCGAGCACAGCTCTTGTTTGGAGTTTGGATCGAGATATCCGTGGAAGCGGTGAATAATGAAGCCATTATTCACTAGTGAATAATGAATATTATTATTATTTCATAAACTCATGTCTAACAATCAAATTATAGACGAGTCGTGGATAAATTACATTTTATTTTTTTTTGCCTGCTCCAAAATCAAGTTGGCTGCTGAAAAAATATCGTAACATTACAAATTGATGGGTAATCTAATACTGTTCTGACTGCTCTAAAATTAACTTAGCGTGTAATAAGGAGTAATTAATTACGTAAAAAATAAGGCATTTAATTAGAAAACTTCAAATATTGATTAATGTAAAAGCACATACATTTCATGGTATTATTAGTAAGGCTGCCCACCATGGGCGCCCACAGGAATTTTAAATTTGTATATCTCTGTTGCTACTTACGGGACCCATACCAAATTCAGGGGTTTTGATACAACTAGGAATGTTTTGGTAAAGAAAAAAAATATTTTGTAATTTGCGAAAAAAAGTTAAATTTTTGCTTGATGAGAAAAAAATGAACACGTTTAGGTATTTTATTCATTAATTTTTCTGAACAAATTTTACATCATTTCGTCGACGATTTTTAAATTTTAAGAGAAAAAAATGTGTTAGTAGAAAGTTATAGACATTTTATTTTTTTTTTAAATTACGTTTTAAGTTTAAAAAAATTCAAATGGCTTTAACTTTCTCCTAACACATTTTTTTCTCTTAAAATTTAAAAATTTTCGACGAAATGGTGTAAAATTTGTTGAGAAAAAATAATAAATAAAATACCTAAACGTGTTCATTTTTTTCTCAGGGGGGCCAAGCAAAAATTTAACTTTTTTTCGCAAATTACAAAATATTTTTTTTCTTTACCAAAACATTCCTGGTAGGCTCACCTGAATTTGGTATGGGCCCCGAAAGTAGCAACAGAGATATACAACTTTAAAGTTCCTGTGGGCGCCCATGCGGCCCACCGTTAGTGCCGCTCCAGTAGCATTACCTCGCGGGGAACTCGGCCGCAGCAGCAGTTCAATTTTTCGAATTCTTTAAAATTACGGTACGCAGCCGGGCCACGCGGCACGCCGTCCGGTCTCCCTACGAGCGAGTGTAACTCGCACCTGACCGTCTTTTTTTATTTCACGTGAATATACATACGTACTTAATTTTCGGCATCGACGCCTCTGGTAACAGATCAAAAGTGGCCAATCTTAGTGATGATCAAAAGTTCAACAGACGAACTAAAGAAACCGCCTGAACTTGTAGACAACGTTACCTTCCAACGAATCTCGGCGCTATCTTCAAACCCTTGCCAACTAAAAATATTAAATACAGGTCATTTGACTTTCTGGCTTTTAAAGTAAAATAGTTTGCAGAAAACGAAACGCTGCTTAAAATCTGCTGAACGATATTTAAATACCGAGCACATTTTATTCACAGCCTAATTTATTTTGTCACCAGCCGACTAATAATTTCACCGCCCAATTAATAATTTTACAGCTCGAATAGATTTCGGACTGCCTAACGGGATAGTTATTTGTTTCTTAAAGTTTTATTATGAAGACCACATGAACTATATTTTGCCCATCATTGTTTCACAGGCAGTTTATTTAAAGTATTGACAGAAAATTATTATACCACCCGAGTAATTTTTTTGCCGGTTGAGCTTACCTATCTACTTATTTAAATCGCAGCAGAA
Organism: Philopedon plagiatum; assembly: GCA_963971165.1. Lineage (NCBI taxonomy): Eukaryota > Metazoa > Arthropoda > Insecta > Coleoptera > Curculionidae > Philopedon > Philopedon plagiatum. The sequence continues at coordinate 32,406,362 of OZ020195.1, read as the reverse complement.
ATAATTACTAGCCAATTTAATGTAACCTTGAAACTATGTCTTTTCTGTCATTCTTCCAGTTTCGTATAGGGATGGGCTTATGAGGGGATGGGGGAGTGTCCCCCAATGGTGTTTAAGTTGGGAAAATAGGGGTATAAGTTGGAGCAGGCTTAATTCTCGGAACAAATTGTACAAATGTCGAAATTTCCTATTGGGAGAGCATTTGCAGAGGTCGGCCGTTGGTCCTTATATCGGTCGGTCCAACCGCCTAGACATGCCTGTGTAAGTCAAGCTGTTTTTTGGAACAGTTTTTGACTACCAACTTTTAATATTTGGCGTAATGACACAAATCTTGCTTGTCTGCATAATTCAGTTTGTGGTCATTGTTTCAAAAAAGATTCTAAATTTTTGGAGACATTTCTAAACATGAAAATAATTCTACATGCATAAGTTGCCATCCATTCAAATTTCCCCGGATTTGTTTTATTTTTAAAGGTGTCTGGCGGCCCCCGGGTGGGTTTCTTGAAATTATCCGGGGGCGATGCTTTTCTGTGTGTTTTTTTTAAAATGCTTTATAAATGACGTTTTTTTGATCAACAGTGTTCACAACTTAACCGCGCCCTCAGGATGTGACACGCTGATGACTTGACAGTGTTTTTTTCTTAAATTTTGGTTGACAGTGCACAACCTGAATAATTCGGAATAAACTCAACTTCAATTCCTCCATCACGGTCGTTAGAATCATCCGACGTCATTGTCGACGATCATGCTCAAAAATAAAAGTCCGGGTTTTAGGCTCAAATTCCGGGGTTTCAAGGATTTTTGTCATGGTGTAGTAAGTAAATTTATAGATGGCAATCATATACCTTCAAGTACATAGAATAAGTATATCAACTAAGAGCTAAAAATGTGTAGATTTAAATTTAAATCTATGTCATCATATATCATTCGAGGACATGGCGGAAAAAATAGGAGTTCTTATGGAAACAAATAAATGTTGTCAATAAAAGGATATATAATTTAGAGCTTTTATTTTTCATACACATTAAAAACGTACTGAATTCCATGTTCTTCTTGAATTCCTTCCGGCACATCTGGATCACTAAACACAAAAAAACATATCAGTTACTCTACAAGATCTCATACAGGATCAGAAGTTTTACAAGCAAAATATACAACTCTGTAAGAACCAGTTTTATAAATTTATTGTAAGCCATAATCTTAACTGCAAACTACAGAAAACTGGCCTGTCAGTGGTCACTTACTAAACTGGCCACTGACAGCTTTGTACGGGTTTGCTCAGTTTTTTATTTTAGCCCAAGCGGCAATTACAAGACATACTTGTGAGTTAAAAGAAGCAACATATTTGAATCTGCTCAAATTATTTATTTACTTAAATAAAATAACCAGGCTATGCTATTCTAGTTTTGCCAACCATACTATAATATATAGTATTGTACAGTTGTACATCTCTGTTCCTACTTACAGGACCCGTACCAAATTTAGGGATTTTAATAGTGAGCCCACTGGGAATGTTTTGGTAAAGAAAAAAAAAACATTTTATAATTTGCGAAAAAAAGTTGAATTTTGGGTGTGCCCCTCCTAAGAAAAAAAATGAACACGTCTAGGTATTTTATTTATTATTTTTTCTAAACAAATTTTACATCACTCTGTCGACAGGTTTTAAATTTTAAGAGAAAAAAATGTGTTATTGTTATTAGAATTATATTTTAGGCTTAAAAAAATTAAAATGACTATAACTTTCTACTAACACATTTTTTCCCTCAAAATTTAAAATCTGTCGACAAAATGATGTAAAATTTGCGTAAAAAAATAATAAATAAAATACCTAGACGTGTTCATTTTTTTCTTAGGAGGGGCACACCAAAAATTCAACTTTTTTTCGCAAATTACAAATGTTTTATTTCTTTACCAAAACATTCCTAGTGGGCTCACTATTAAAACAACTAAATTTGGTGCGGGTCCTGTAAGTAGGAACAGAGATACACAACTTCAAAATTTCACCAGGCGCCACTGGTATGGTACTGTTTTGATTTCGTGGTTAAATATTTTAAGGAAACAAACTTATGATCCTGGAGTGTATGGTTTGTACAAGAACTGAAAGAAAAATATCAATAGTAAAATTAGGAATGAAAAACAAAGTTATGTCTCTAACTTCTTACATAACTCTACTAATAAGAACAAGACCCTTTGGCACATTGTAAAAACAAAGTAAAAAGAAAAAATATATAGTATTTCATTCAATGGTACTTTATTATCAGAAGAACGAGAAATCACCATTGCTTTGGTATACATTTTTGTGATATCATTGATGATAAGTTAAAAACACATTTTTATAATGACCTGGACTAAACAACTCTAGTCATTTAGAAAATTATAGGTAGACCTATTTCAATACTATGTGTTTTTCCAAGGTCATCGAAAAGGTCGTTAGTAAGTTATAAATGCGTTCTTAAAGCACAATAATATACTATACCGTATCGATTTAATTTTGAGCATGATGACAGAAACCCATTTTACAACGGAGAGATCAATTATGCCTCTCTCTCATGTTCTTTCTCTCTCATTTTTTCTCTCTCGTCTTCTTTCTCTTTCATACTCGTAAGATTTTTACAGCTGGTAGAAAGTTAGGTTATGTGAAAGATAAACATGACATATTATTTGAAGCCTGTCTCATGATATAAGTTGTTTTTGCAGTGTAAAAATATACTTAAAAAGTTTATATAAAGTATTAGCAGCTTAAATTCCTGTCTTCTATGAATCTGGGACTGACTAACAAGTATTGAAATATTACGCAAGGTACATATTTGTTCTCCTTTACATTACTTGGACCGGGCGTTATGGGAATGAGTAACAGGAATGCCGACCCGATATAAAGGTGAGAATAGTGAGCATTACAGACGATTTATTTATTGAGAAAGTAATGAAAATTGCGCCCTAGAAACGTTTGGTTTCAGTTTAAAGCTGAGGTCACTGTGCCATTACAAAGTGTATCTATCCTTCTGGAACTAAGACTCAACATTTACAGTTAAAAATTGTGAAACTACTTGGTATATTCGATTGAACAATTTTTATCGCGTCTTTAACTTACACAAACGTCACTGTTCGCAGGTAGGCTTAATTATAGATCCATTTTCATTATACAGGGTGTTATGAAATTCACTGCATATATTCAAACTGGTAAATCCTGGTATGAACTTAGATTAAAGAAAAATATTCATAAATTGCGCTTCATGATAAAAAAAAGTAGAACTGGTAATAAACACACCGTATAAAAAACAACGAGCATTGTCAGTTACTTTTGTACAAACTTTTATTTTGACGTCAGTCAAGTCAGTCAGTCGCTGTGGCATTGCCAATTCTCTCTATAACATTCCTATGTAGAAGGTTTGAAAAAATATTATTTTTGTTATCTTTAAAGTAAGAAATCCAACTAACTATTTCAAAAAAATAAATTTCAAAAAGTTAAAATACTACAACACAAAAAATAAAGAGATCAGCTGTTCAAAAGTAAAATTTTATTCAAATAGGAAGCCAAGAAATTTTTGAAGGAAAAAGAGTATCCATACAAAAATTTTAGTTCAAAATTAGCTTTGAACAAAAAAATCCTAATACTTAAGCATATATTTTTTATTTGCCTATTTTTAATCACATTTAACAAAAGATTTGGCTTTTATTAACAGGTTTATTTATATTGTCCTTAATTTTGAAGCGAAATTCTTCACAACTTAAATTAATAATAAACTTTACCTTCATAAACTCTTCCAGTATTGAAAGTCATATTTAACAGTAACAACACAGAATACAGTCAATAATAATAAAAAGAGCACTCGACTAATAATTAAAATTAACGAAAGTTAAACACAAATGCTCCAGGCTTTTTTATCACTATCCGCCATATTAAAAACGAAAACTAATGTTTTTGTTACTTGGAGTAAAATCTAAACAAATACTAAAACAGTAAGTAAGAATAGTCATTAATGTAAAAAACATTCCACTATGTAATTAATTAAAACACAATGCTTAAAAGAACCCAAGGTATTTTTACTATCAACACTGAAAAACTAAAAAGTTATTTATTAAACAACAAGACTCTTCTCGCCATTGACATTATAGGTATGTCATTGACCCTTAACAAAAGACAGGCAACCCAAAACAATACTACAAATAGTAATGGTTGCATTACCAGTAGTTTTCTGGCGCATTCGCCAGTTTATAAAATGTCTGGTTTTGGCTTATTTCAAAGTGCTCTGCTACATAGGCAATAATACAAACACGCGTCATATTTTAAATTTTCGCGCCAAATCAGCGCCACCTACTTCATCAAGACACTAACACAAGAAGTGACAAAGAGACATGATACATGTATCATGAGAAAGAGAGATCGAAAAAGAAGCACTCTAAATGTCGTCAAGACAGTCCATTTAACCTGTAACAACAGCATAAAAACCATACAAGGAATGTTATCAATATTTTTTCTTTAGAAGTTTTAAATAATAATGTAATTTCTTTTCACTACCTAGAAAATGGTCTTCGTCGATCCGTTGTTAACTAATATTTTGATCGGTTTTATCTAGTTTGTGGTTTGATTATAGCGTTTCTTAAATTAGCCTAATAGGGTTGAAAACTAAATTAAATTTAATAATATTTACGTATTATGGTAACGTTTGCGGGTGCAAAACTCATTAATTTATGGGGATATTTTCAAAAAAATCGGTAAGTTTAAGATAATTTCTTCTTAACTGAAGGACGAATAACAACTTTCTGAACCTGCTGCGTGAAACAGAATAATGTGTTTTTTACAAATGCTATAATGAAAGAATTTTGGTTATACTTTTAAAATAAACTGGTCAACAAAAAAATCGGCAAAAGCGAATTTTACTCGACTTTTCAAACTGCTATAATTTTTTAAAAACTTAACTTTTTTGAGATCGGTTTTCGGATATCGACAGCTCGTCTTTCCCAAATTAAGCAACAAGAAGTGATTTTGCAAAGGAAGCGACATTTTCATGCTATACAGTGTAATTAATAAGTTAATGCAAAACTACTAAAAGTTTAGGTGTGTGCCATGTTGCCAATAAATTTTTTTGATCGTTTGGACATAGCACGCTAGTAAGCTGATATCAATATCTCCAGACGTGTTCGCCGGAATTTCGATTAATGGTCTCTGGCGAAAAATACAGGAGGAAACAGAAAAAGCACACAAATTTTGGTAGCATCATTTTTAAAACGCTGTAATTGGAAAACGGATTAATAGACTTTGTCGGGCTTTTTGGGAATTGAAAGCCCTTTTTGTGCAGAGTTTTACCTAATAAACTGTTTTACGTTCAATGTCAAGATGTTTGCGTTGTATAGGGGTGAACTAAAAAGTAAATGAAAAGTATTGTTAAAAATAAATTTTCTTTTAATTTGTACAAATTGAGCAGTATGCGTGTTTTTTCTTTCAGAAATAGGGCGTTTTGTCTAACTTTGGATTAGTTATACAGCGTGTCCCGAAACCATCTTAACAAATGCGGAACTTTTTTATTTTTAACTTTACGAAAAAGGTAATCCTTCATAAAAAGTTCTGCATCGTGAGAAAATAGCATAGCCATTCAAAAATTTGATCTAAGACATACAGGGTGGCTCAAAAATGTAAAAGTCCTAATCCATTTGAAGCTAAAAAGACACAAAATCGTTATTTAAAGGCAAACTGCCACTGTAAATGTACTAGTGTTAACTTCTTATGTTAGTAAATTAGGTTTGAAATATACAGGAGGTCCCAAAAATAAAAATGTTTTTATTATCGACTTTACAAAAAAGTACCTATATCTTTATAAAATGTTCTACATTGTGAAAAAAGAGCATGATGATTCAAAAATTTGATCTAGGACATATAGGGTGGCTAAAAAACTTAAAACTCTGAACTGGCCTTAAAACAAGGGTAAGCTAAATTTTAATTCAACCAGTATGGTATTTGTGCAACTAATTAAGTGATAAGTAACCACTTATACTTAAAATGAGACGTACAGGGTGATTGAAGGTTTACTTGTATTTAATACAAATGAAATATTAGGGTAAAAAACATATTAAATAACTAAACATGACTAAATAACTAAATAAATTTAAACCTCCACGTAACCTTCGTCCTTTTCCATACAGTTTATCTTTAAATAAAGATTTGGTGTCTCCTTAACTTTACGTAAATTGAGAATTTCAGCTTTTTAAGCCACTCTGTATTGTCCTACATAAAGTTTTTGATTAATCATGATCTTTTTCACAATGTAGACTTTTTATGACGATATTTTTTTTGTAAAGTCAATAATAAAAAATAAATTTTATTTTTGGGACCTCCTGTATGTTCCAAACCTAATTCGCTAACATAAAAGTTACCTCTAGTACATTTACAGTGGAAGTTTACTTTTAAATAACGATTTGTGTCTTTTTAGCTTCACGCGGATTAGGACTTTTAGATTTTTGGGATACCCTGTATGTCTTAAATCAAATATTTGAGTGGCAATGCTATTTTCTCACAATGTAGAACTTTTTATGAAAAATATCTTTTCTCCCGTAAAGACAAAAATAAAATGTTTTCCATTTGTTAAGATGGTTTCTGGACACGCTGTATAACTAATCAAGAGTTGGACAGAACGCCCTAGTTTTGGAAGAAAACAAACACATACCGCTCAATTTTCACAAATTAAAAAAAATCATTTTTAACAATGATTTTCATTCACTTTTTGGTTCACCCCTATACAACGCCAACATTTTGACCTTGAAAAAGAAAACAGTTTATTAGGTAAAATGCTACACGAAAGGACTTTTAATACCTAAAAAGCCCGACAAAGTCTATCAATCCGTTTTCGAGCTACAGCGTTTTAAAAATGAGGCTACCAAATTTTGTGTGCTTTTTATGTTTCCTCCTGTATTTTCCGTTAAAGACCATTAATCGAAATTTCGGCGAACACGTCTGGAGATATTAATATCAGCTTACTAACACGCTATGTCGGAACGACCAAAAAAATTTATTCGCAATATGGCACACACCGAAACTTTTAGTAGTTTTACATTACCTTATTAATCACCCTGTATAGCATGAAAATGCCGTTTCCATTGCCAAATCAGTTCTTGATACTTAATCTGGGAAAGACGAGCTATCGATATCCGAAAACCGCTCTCAAAAAAGTTAAGTCTTTAAAAAGTTATGGCAGTTTGAAAAGTCGAGTTAAAATAGCTTTTGCCGATTTTTTTGTTGACCAGTTTACTATGTAGTTGTGCTCAATTAGTATTGTTCGTTTGGATTTTTAACTTTTTCTTAGCAGAAAGTTTAAGCTAGTAGGAATAACGCTTATCTTATTTATAACCTAATATAAGGTGTCATAAATATTAATTAAAACTGAGGCCACTACAAAAAAGATTGATTTCGCAGTGCCTTTTTACTATTTTTTATTTGTTTTTTCTGAGGAAAAGGTTTATTTTTTTTTTCTTTCTCTTAAATTAATTATGCTTAAAATCAGAAAATAAATTCTTCTTAAAGATTTATATGTCTGGCAACGTTACAACAAATTCAATTGTTTTAAGTTTTCCGCGCGCATTTTTCTCTCAAGAGCTATGTCGGGCCATGTGTTCGCTCAGCCAGGTGTGTCGAATATGGTCGGGTTTTAGGGTATTTTTGGAAATTTTTAAAATGTTCGATTTAAGAAAAAAAAACTAATGGGTATGTCTATAGACTACCCCAGGAGTCACTCATTCAAATATATGTAGTAAATTTCATAACACCCTGTATATCGGAGAATAGGGAATATATTTTAACCTTATTATAAATTGTTTATCTTAATAAAAATATTTACTCATTTTTGCAATTTTTTCTTGATTTATTTAAAAACTTTTCCTGCGATCCTTTTATTGCTAATTATAGGTTCGAGGGAGTATTGTTACTTGGGTAGGAAACAATTTTAAGTAGTATAAAATAAGAAGGTTAATGTGGCTATCCTGACACTGTTTTTGCTTAATAAAAACGAGATTTTGCAAATGCTGTTTGCTGTTTGTGTTCAGTAAAAACAAAGGTCTTTTGCTCAATCATAAAACTTACGTATTTTGTCAGGTTAGAAATTTATTTTTTATGACAATTCCGATTAAACTTTCACAGTAGACAGCCAGAAATACTTGCACAAAAAAAGGCGCCTGTGATAAAATATTTGATTATTCTTTTTTATTGGCGACAACGTCGTTTTTATTTGTCTTTTACTAATGCCCCTTTTGCTAAAAAGGATAGAAAGAAATCGAATTCCGTTGAGATTTTATCAGGAAAAAATAGAATTTTGCGATGATTAATCTTTCGAAGTATATAACCAGCAATACTTCCACAAGCAAAGAATGTACGATAAAAATTTGAACAAATTCTTTATTTATTTGTATTTGTCTAATGCACTTTCGCCAACACGGATAGAAAGAAATCTGATTCCTCCATGCTTATCAGGAAAGAAAAGATGAATATTGTGATCACTAAACTATGTTCTGGTGTAAACTGTCCATGGAACTGACCAATAGGGTGAATTCTTGCTCAATTGTTTTTTCTGTCATCATTCTCACATAAAATTGGATACAATATAGCTTCGAATCATTATGGATTCCGAGAAGGCTGAATTAGCGAGCATTGAATGCATTTAGTATGTGTATCGAAAAGTAGATCAGAATAAGCGTGTGATAACAACATTTATGAACTTATCCCGTGCTTTTGACAGGGTTTATTTGAGTTAAGGGGAATAATTAATACTTGGATAAAATGCTAAATAAACTTGCAAAATTTATTGTATACTGTAATGTTAAATCTATTTATGTCCTTTATGTCCTCTCTTATGCACTTGTCTCCATTTTCAGATTATGATTCAGATTTAAGTGACATATCTGTGTTATGTATATAGCTAAAGGATGAATAAATATGTGAATTTGAATCAGGTTTATCCTCATTAATTCTGTCATATCTCGCCTTCTCACTCCCTCGCTGTTCCTGTTTTTATATTTGCTTCAATTTATCTGAATGCTTTTGCAAGAAGTTTTATTATCTAAATCGTTCCACTGGTTCTAGAAAAAATTGCGAATATATGTACATAGGGTTACAAAATGTGTCCTCTAGTTTATTTCTTACCCTCTCATCCCACCGCATCAGATTTACATAGGTATATCCTACATTTTAAAACCTAATTTAAAACTATTAGCTAATTTTTCAAATCTAAATAAATCTAAGCCGATTTTACCCCACTTGGTTTAAATGATCCGTGTCTGACGCAAGTTAACCCTCGGGCAGCAGCTAATATATACTAAAACCTTCCTGGAGGCCTGAGGTAGTGAAAACAAACTTATCCAGATCCGTGAACGGGTTCTTTAGAAAATCGTGAACATACGAGTACATATGTACATACTCGTCAAACACAGAACCTCCTTTTTCTGAAGTCTGGTAATTAGCTTTCAGTTAAACCTCTTAACATGCCGTGTGTATTGTAGCCGTCAGAAAAACAATTCTTATTGTAGCCTCCATTTAAATCGGAAAACAAACAAAAATGAAAAGAGCATGCGTTATATAAGAAAAATATTATATACATATCTGCTTTTAAATTATTATATGCTTATAGTTATTATCTTTTATTTGACTGAGATTCTGAGATACTCCTTCTTTGAAATTTGTTGGGACATAAGTTGATGATTTGACATATATCTACTAACTTACTAAACATTTAACTTTATATATGGAAAATGCAAAAACTCTAATTGAAAGGACTAAATAAAATACCTTTAGTAGCATTTAACTTAAGTAATATTCGAGAAGGGAAAATCTTTTGCTGCCAAATGATGTGTGAAATCACAAATCTATAGATTTATTACTAGTAAGTCGTATATTTTTTTATTGTTAAAGTTACGATATTTCCAGATAGATCCATGAACTATAATAATAGCATACCTGACTTTCTTTAATGTCGGTGGTAGAGCTGGAAAAAATGTATCACAGTCGTAGGTCTTAAGGATTTTAGTTAAATAGAGACGATAAAATTTGTTTGACTCCAGGCCTTGCTGCAAATAAATAAAATATGTGTTATTAATGCCTAATGTAGGTACATATGTCACAACGAGCTTAAACAGACGAAAAAGAAAATATGAACGCGGTATTCCTTTCTACTGTCAATCCGTTAAAGTGAAGCGTGTTTATTTATTCGAGTCGATTCTTGAACTAACGAGAGGCTGCAGTCGAGCAACGTTCTCGAGTGACTGTTCTCTCCTCTAGGGATGCTGAAAAAATATCGATATATCAAATAAATGATATTTTTTGTTCGATATATCGATATTTTTAGACGATATTTTTTATACCGATATATCGGAATATCGATATTAAAATCCTACTATCGGATCCGATATTTTTCGCCAGCTTTAGTAGCTAGATGGTGAAACGCAAGAGGCCATCGCAAGATAAGAAGAAGAAATTTACTGGCAATTCGGACTTCGGACAATTTACAATACGAATTTCTGGCTGGACGTTGCTAGCCGACGAGACGCCATTGTATTTTAGAAGAGAAGATTTACGAATTTCGGTTCGCTTCGACCTTAGACAAGGCCTTATCTAAGGTTTCGACTGTTTGTCGGACACCATTTTGCAACGCTCCAACGCCGCAAGCCAGTGTTGCCAATCGGCGGACTTTAGTCCGATTTTCGGACTTTTTTTGAAGCTATGGACTTTTTTCGGACCTTGAAGAAATTCGGACTATTTCGGACTTTTTGGATACCAAACGAAAATAAGTAGCATCTAAAAATATTTGAGTTTGGGTTTTGGAACGTAGCTTAAAATTTTTTTTCAATAAAATAAATTTTTCATAATTATTAAGTCTATATGTGCATTTATTAGAAATAAATTATTTTTGGTAAAGTTTTATCATGCTGTAATATGCTAAATATACAGTATTTTGAGTAAATTTTTGCAACTAAAATTGTTTACAATTTTTTTTATTGTTTGGATTGCCGTTACATACCGCCTCATTGAAAACTTAATGATAATTTAGTTAAAAATTTGATACAGTTTTAGTGTATCTAAAATGGACAGTTTTTGTGAGAACGAAATATCGATATATCGAAATATCGATATTTTTTACCGATATATCGAATACCCGATATAATATATTTTTAAAATAACGATATAATAAATATCGATATTTTTTTCCGATATCAACATCCCTACTCTCCTCTCTGGCTCAACAATCTAAACCCTGAAAATCGTTCCCCGCGGGATATTACTATTTCTGTGTCAGGCAAACAGCCGGTAGGCACAGAGAAGGGCAAAATTTGTTTGGATTGGAACTTAGATTGTGATATATTGTATTTGTTTTCGCTTCAAAGTATGTAAACTCATTCCGCATCCTGGTGTCTTTTTCATTTATAGAAAATACTTCAATTTTAATATTTGGAGAGTTTACGCTCCTTTCCAGTTTTTTTTAGTTACCAAATCCAATAACAACTTGATAATAGAACACCCTGCATATATTTTAATTCTTAGATTTCCTATTAATAGCTAAACATTTTTTATATATGCTTAAATCTATCTGTTTTTTTGAAATAATTGGCTTCATTCAGAAACCTGCTTGTTTACACCCGAGTTTTCTTCCGTGAATATGTTACCACTTTTATTAACAAAATTTTTATTTGAGTATCTATTTGAAATTTATAATAAAGAAGTAAATTAGCTAAAAGATGTAAATAAGCACAACATTCCATGCACAGTGTGTCAAAATAAGTATTTTTACGCATAGGTAAAAACACAATATTTCACCTTTTTACATGGGTGTGTGTGTATGTAGGTTAATGGCACTGGTTAAGACCAAATGGCCAGTTTTTACATGGGAATATGCTTATTTTTTGCATTTTCGGATTCTAAAGAAAATTTCAGTATGAGTTAATATACCCTATACCAAAACCTAATAGATTTTTTATAAGAACAATAAAAACAATTTTTATTCCGAATTGTCCTTCACTTACAAGCTTGCCGTATTTGAATTCTATATAGTAGCATATTTTAAACAAATAAAAAAACCTGCTTTTATAAAAGAAAAAGTGTCGTCATAAATAGATTTAGAAGACGGAAATACTAATACTTAATGAACAATATGAAGTAAGAATTGTTTTCATTTAAAAAAAATGTTAGATTTTGGTATAGGGTTTGTGTAACACCCACCACTGATTCCTTTCTCTTCCTTTACGTTTTATATATGGCCGAGACAATTACCTAGGAATACAGCTGGCAGTGACAAGATAAAATTTTGCGGGGATCGGAAGATTTCGTGTCAACTGCTATTAAACCACCATTTTACGTAACACCTTCTCTAGCCTTGCAATTGACTACCTAGACAATATAATACTTACTGCCGAGGTTAGGCACTACCTCCAATTTTCTATGAATTTTTGACTAATTTTATTTTTCCCTTTATTTTTTCTATGTTCCCCTGTTCCCTAACAGAAAAACACAAATTTCTGGATCGACTACACTTTATTTTCACAGATTACGTGTGGGAGCCGCCCAAAATAGACTTTTCACAATTCTTAATTTTCACAAATTTTCCAGTAATCCTAGATAAACTCTTGGATTTCTAACGCACTTACTTTTTCACTTATTTTGGCACTATTTATCAAGAAATTACGACGTCCTCCAAAACTTCCGACTATCCACCGTACTTATTGAACCAGAACTTTTGACTTTGCCGTAGACAGAAACTCGGTTCGCGATAGGGCAGCGTAATACCTTACATCGGTGAACATTTTTCAATTTACTTTCTAGCCGGGATCTTCCCGCTTATATATACGGCCTACCAACCCAGAAACCACATAAATATTGGACGATGGCCGCGAAAGCCTTTCACAATTCAACTATTTATTATTATATTTTTTTCTTCAATAAATATTTAAAAATTCTTTGAACGCGAACCTATTTTATTTGTAATCATTTCCTTTTGTGTTGCCAAATTATTTTTGAGAATTCCTTTTCATATTTATAAATATAATTCCCTTAATTAATTGAATATTCTTTAAAATTTATTTTCCTTCGTTTGTTTACACTGCTTGATAACCTTAAATAAAAAGTTTATAGGCCGTGTCACCACATTTGCTATACTAACTAATACTGAAGCTTTCTGTAGAATCCGGAAATGTAAGTATTTGAAAAAATTGAAATACATATTCTGTTTTATCTCACGTGTTGAAAAAAAATTAATTTAAAACACTGTATAGAATTTTCTGATTATATTTTTAACCTAAACTACTTCTTTGTCATGAGGTTGTAGTATCCAAATAAGTTTGTGTCAATAAAGGTAGTAACATATTCACGATAGAAAATTAGGGAGAAATCAATCAAATTTCTGAATAAAACCAATTACCTCGAAAACAGAAAGAGTTAAGCATAGGATGTTCTGGATAAAAAATGCTTAGTTTTTAATAGTAAGTCTAAAAGTTAAAAATATGCAGGGCGTGCCATTTAAAATTAGCAAGTTGATATTTGCTACCATGGTACCAAAAAAAAAAAAATAAAGCGACGATTATATTTTAATTAAAGTTAGCGCATCGAGAATATTAAAATTTAATACAAAGTTCTCTGCCATAAACTTTTAATAAAATTTTGTCGAGGCTCACTCGGTCCTTTTCATTTTAACTCATTTTCAAAGAATAGTTTCTATCGTTTTTGAAGTGTGACCTTCAAATGTTAGTGAAATTCTTACTATTGGAAGCTGTTTAGCATTTACAGTAATTATTTGGCCTTTTTTTTTATAGAAGACATTATCAGGAGGCTAGAAATCATTATTAAATAATGTATTCTTATTTATAAAACCGCTAAATTAGGTATTCGTCCAATCTTATCAAGCTTTGTTATTATATAGCAATAATAATTTTTAGTTTACCTTGTACACACTCGATCCTCCTATCACCCATACGTTCTCGAACTTATCCCTAAACCTTTCGCTATTTTCTAATGCATTAACCGCGTCCTCAAAACTTTTGAAAACATGAACGTGCTCGTACTGGCTGACATCTATGTCGGATCTGGTTAAAATTATAGAAATTTTGTCCGGCCCTGGAACCTCGGGGAAACTTTCCCAGGTTAATCTTCCCATAATCATGACATTTCTTTTGGATTTATCTTTAATTGCTGCAGTCATACGTTCAAAATAAGCATATTCTTTTCTAAAAGTAAATTTATATGTTAAGTTACAATTTACAATCCAGAGATGTATCATAACAATCGATGTATTTTTGTTGTAGCCGCTAAAAAATATTTACCAATCAGATTTTCACTATTATTTAAAAACAATTATACTTTGTTTATCGCAGGGTCAGATTCAACTGTCTTCTTGCTTGGTGCCTTCGATATAATCTTAGATTATATAGAACAGATACCTTTATTTACATCTGTCTTGTCCCCAACAATACCTCACAGTCGCTGCAAGAAGTGGGGTGTGTTATATAGATACTTAGCAGCAGCATTACCAAATTGGACAAAATTTAACCAGCATGTTTTCATTTAGTTAGGTCTCATTATAATATCTGCTTTTTCTAACATTGACATTTGACAACCCCACATGACTGACGCCATGTGACGAGATGTGCGCCATGCGATTCATGCGAAAGATGACAACTGACATGCCCACCATATCACTATCTTTCTTTCTCCCATTCGGGTAATGTTTTTAGATGTTGGCGCGTGGCGACAGAATGATTTATGAATGACTAGTTTCATCTATTATTTCCCTAATCTGAGGATGTGCCCTATTGCTACGAACGGGCCTGGCTAGGGTTCTTTTTTAAATATAATTTTGTATTCTTTTGTAATATACATCAGTGGGTTCATTCATTGACATAGGTGCTTCGGCGCCACAAAGAAAGGAATCTATTGCATTGACTTCAGATTAGTAAAATCGCGAATTTAAAAGCGTTTTTGTACTACTTAAATCATTTTTTTTACTTGTTTCTAAGACACAAGAGTTATTAAATCAAACTTCTTGCTAGCCGAGCTATTTTACAAGAAAATAGCAACTTTTCATGTTTCATCATAATTTTTGTAGATATTATTATTTACATTTGTCGTTAACGTAGCGCCATAACATGACACATTCTACAATGGCATTGTGTAAATGTCGTTATGATTATTTGCAAGTCGAATTGGCCTTTACACATTTCCATCCTAAAGTGGCGCAAAGCAAAAACATGACGCCATTCTAGGATGACATTGTGCGTAAATGCTTGCGCAAGTTTAAAAATTACATTATTTTTATTTGCGTTTTCTGATGGTGCACTCCAGTCTTTACTTGTGGGGGGGGGGGGGGTCGTCGTTGTAGCGTGTGCGTGTTCCTGAGCAAGCCTAATTATGAAACTGGCTGTATTCGTATCACGTCAAGTTTTTCAGAAAAAAGAGGAAGAATAGGCGAAAAACAGCTCTTTTGGAGCTCTTTGATCTCTTATAACTAGAGCGGTGTAACTGTTCCCGCGCAGCATAGGCGTACGCGTCATCATTTAAAGCATCGCCGCTTGCCGTTAACATGTGCCCAGTCGGATCCCGAGCCGGCGGTTATATAATATATATAATATAATCGTGCGGGAACAGTTTATACAGCTCTACTTATAACTTCCGAATGGTACGTACTAGAGGCATCTACGACTGCTCAGATTGAAGGGCAAGACTCGTAGTTTCCAATACAAATGCAAAAATTATTAAGCAGAAGTTTTCAAGAAAATGAGTGGCGTAAGATTGTATACTACTTAATATACATGTGTATTGTGTATTCCACTTCCGCTGGCTCTACCATCAACGGGCATTCGCTTACCGTTACCAAATTTCGCAAGCTGCGTACTTGAAAGTGGTTTTCAAGAGTACAAATGGTTGCTCTTTTCATTTCTGATGCTAATTTCTCCCTAAGACCCTCAGTGAATCCAATATATATCGGATTGAAAGGGCGTAAATTCGAAACTATAAACACTGTGTTTTTTTGTTTTGGATCGATACTTTCGATCGATAAGTTTTTGCGCTGGAACCAAATCTAGCCACAGAATTTAGCTATATCAGATTTTCGAAATATTCTAACCTAAAAGTTCCAATCAAGAATTAATAAAAATTCTCGTATCGCGCTACATCATTTAGTAATACCTACTATGCGCAAGAATTTTTGCATTTGTGTTGGAAACTGGGAGTCTCACCCTTCAATTTGGGTCATCGTAGACCTCTCTAGTCTCCAGTACGTCCAATTCAGAAATTATGTTTTAAAATGGAACAACAACGCTATTTTTGTCTATTCAAATTTTATGGCCAGATTTGTAATCAGCGATCAAAAATGTAGTACCAAATTAGAATTTAGAAAGTCTCTGAGAAAAAATCGTGTCGAACAGCGACTTGTTGTGTGGCCCACCAGATTTATTGTTATTTAATAGTGGCCCATGGACCAGAGCGGCCATTGTTTGATTTATTTGATTATTATTTATTGAAATAATAATAATAATTTTATATCAGGAGCTCTAAAATAGGTTGGATGTTGTTTCTCATGCAAATAGCTATTACTGACATATTAAACAATTACTTATTTAAGCTATTGATTTTTCTTTTGCCCGTTTTTGTTTGACTCAATAATTTTTGATTAAAGTATTTGAGATGCTATTGAGTAGGACAATCGTGTTTATGTTGTGAATATTATAACCTTCAAAATATAATAGATGCATTTCTTTATCGAGATAGGTACTTAAAAATTAAATTTATAAAAAATGGTCTTTGAGCCACAATAGTGCAGTTTTAAGTTAGTTTACTAGGTTGTCTTCGAAATTATTTAGTCATTTTGAAATATTACATATTATATCATACTCATATCATATTCGTATGACGTATGTAAGACTTATATTGAGAACAGGAATAAATTGATTTGATACCCAGTAAACACAAGGTGGCTGCTCCAGAAGCGGACAGAAACCATTGCCGAAAGCCGCGTCCGGCCCGAAACACGGCAAACCCCGGGGATTATAGACCGGGCATGTCCTCTTTGCCGCGGCGGCCCATGGAACGTAATGCCGCTTGCGCCATGAGCGACATTACACCCGAGCCCAGTACCATTGGAGACCCACTGTCCGTCCACTGGTGGATTAGCCAAGTACAGTGGATGCCCCGCACACGGCTAGGTGCAGTACCTATAATGCGTGGTTTTAATACAAATTTAAGATAGTCCGCATTGGGCGTTTTAGAAAGACTTACAGAAAAATACTCACTGAAAATTAAAAAAAATAATAATTTGCACTTAGTGTTATATCAATCCTTTACAAGACATTTTAAATATGAATTCAAAATATTTGTTCCTAAACTTGGGATATGCCGGGCTAAAATGCAATTATTTTTGGAAATTTTAACCTATTTTTTCTGTAAAAATGTTTCTAGAATAACCAATGTTGTTAACCCTCTTAAATTATCTATATACATACTTTTAAATAAACCGTTCATTTTGTTCTTTATAAAAACGTGCTGACCATCTCTGCTTCCAGTATTTAAATAGCTATTTGCAGAAAAACAAACCTTGCTCATTTTTGTTGGAAGAAATAGGTATAAATAGTAAATTTAACTCAGCACTTTAAACTAGTTTACAACTTTTCTAGTTAGGAAAGTAGTAAAATGGCAGAAGATAAGGAAAAAAATATTAAACCATAATAATTTATAAAGTAGTGGATAAATTTATTTCAAAACATATTTACACACAAAACAAGGAAAATAAAAAACGAGATCGCCATTGAAAATGCTACAATACACATTTAAAAAAAATATAGGCGAACAACTGAACAACACACAAAAAAGCACCAAACACGTTTATAAAGCGTTTATACCTACGCTTCCACAAAAAATGGCGGTTCATGTCGAGTCGTACCGTCCTGTAAACTCGGAAATTTACTATCACGCATGCTCACTGACAAGCGACATGATTGCGGTAACTTGTCGGTTAACAACCATCTCCAACAAAGCCGCTTAAGAACCGAATGCGGGGCAGAAGCTGATTTTCACAACTGGGCTGCCAGATTCGAAACTGAAGTATCGTTTCTGGTGTGCCGAGTCGCCGAGTCCATGACGCCCAACCTGGCAAATTTTAGCTCCATTTCATAATTGAACTGCCCGACAAACAAATAGTGCTTTCATCCATTGGCATCAAATAGTCGTTGACCTACGGGTCCTGACGTAACAGATGTTTTCGAAATTAGCACTTTGGCTATGTTTTCGAGTGGATGTTGCTTCATTACGATAAGACAAAAAAATATTTTCGCCAGATCACCGCAATGTAAAATTTTACAAGTCGAAGTGGTATCTGAGTAAAAATAATATATGTAGTCAAGTGCATTATAAATAGATCGCTTTATACAATCCAGCATCAAGAATTATTTTATTAAAATAAAAATATTATAATTTTTTTGTGGCTCATTTTTGATGAGCTGCGGATTGTTAGAACAGAACACTGCATACTTTTATTTACTGTCTCGTATCTAGGAAATATTATCAATTATCATAATAAAATTGCACGTTGGGGTCATTATACTCACTACATTGTCAGATATAAATTGCTTCATATCCTTGATGACCTTCAATCTTCCAATAATGAAACCGAATTATTTTAAACAGGAAATTGTATGTCTAAAGTAAATGAAAACTTACTCTAGTTTCCACGGTAAATCTCCATTTTTACCAATACCCAAATTCTCACAGGCAGCTGATATTAACTTTAATTTCACGCTCATATTTATTCTGTCAGATATGTATATTCAACACTTAAACATGTAGAGTCTGCTAGTGCAAAGTATATACTATACTTTATCCATTAACAATAATTAGGTACATACTGCGGTTATCTAAAATTTTGCCTATGTCATAATCTATTTATTATTTTATTTGTAAGATAGCAGGTAGCACGGTATTGCTTTTAAATATCAATTATTTATTTTTATTTCGCAACACTAAAAAAACTTAACAATTTTTAAATAAAGAGTACTTACAAAGCAATCATTGATTTATTTTTGCATTTAAACCGTTAGCCGCAGATTCGCTATTATTTATTATTTATTTGTAACAAATTCTAAGTTATGACTACTCACCAGTCCATGAGCGCCCGCAGACTTTTTCTCAGGGGGGCAAAATAAAAAAAAGTAATATATTTTTAAAGATTTTATTACTAATAATTAAAAAGTATGACAATCTCACAATCTCGGGGGGGGGGGGGGGGCACGGCACCGCCTGCCGCCCCACTGCGGGCGCCCATGCACTAGTCACCACTAACTAAAATTTTTCCTTATCCTAGCGGCACATCCAAAAAATATGATATGCCGCAAGTTGTTTGGATGCCAAATGATAACAAGGTTTGCCAGAACAGTTTATATGATATAGTATTTTCTTTTCACGTAAATAAATACATAGAACGCAATAGAACGCAAAAATTAATTTATCCCTTTATTTACATGATTATTTTAAATCATATACTTTAAAATTTGTATTATGCGCAGGAGGCAAAGTACATTGCCAATAGAATTTATATAAAATCGCCTATAACTAAGGTAAGCTCTATATTGCGCGTTACAAATTTTAAAAATAACTCACAGCATGACGTCATTCGCGAACCAGGATGAATTTGATACGGTTTGGTATCATATCTTCCTTTTATTGTACCATGGTTAGGAGTAAAGCCAGCCGTCCACCGAAGGTGGAGTTGTGCTTAGAGAAGCGGTGTAGAGCGGCGCTATTTTGCCAATTCTTTTTTGACGAACCATCCACTGGTCTCGAGCAGGGTCGGCAAATTTGTATCTTTAAATATCTCCATAGAAAAAATCCACTACAGGAAGATATCTTCGATTTATTTTCTTCTTCCTTTCACGAAAAGTTTCGTCCAAAAACTGTAATAAAGGTTTATTAGTTATGCAGACGCTTTTAGGTTTATTTTCAATATTTTTTTAATGTCCTCAATGTCCTCAAATATTGGTGCTTTCATTTTAAAAGTAGACACCAATTATTGCAACTTGATGAAGGCCAACAAAAAATGACCTCGGGCTTCACGAGATCAAAAATAATAAGAGAATTTCCGCAATTATCTTTAGTTTTTCAACTGTGTCTATAATACCTACTGATATTCAGTTTGCAAAGTGAGGATAGAAGAGCGGAAACGCGGAAAAATCGGTCGGGTACGCCAACTTCTTGGAATATTATGTGGAGGAGTGGAGGACACACCATGATTTTTTTATCCTAATTCGTATTGTATTGTTTTTATCGCTAATACTTTACTTTTTTATTAGCTAGATAGAAAACAATAAGTATGTTTTTAAAAGATTAGGAAGTCTTGTTCGACCTTTATTACTCTTTTTATATTTTTGTTTAAAAGATCCAATTTTAGGTTAGATGTTACGTAGAAAAAATAATAGCATGCAGTAGTAAAAGAAATTTATTTAATAAATTTCCATTATTATTCCTTAAAATTAATGTTTTCATAGACATGCACAATGTATTTATGACCCGCTTCTTCTATAATTCCTTGTGGTACTCTCGAATCTCTAAAAAAGTAAACATTATTTATGAAGAATTGTGTTGTATAGGTATTACTTTTGTGTAACTTACTCCACTCTTTTAACTGTTTCTGGCATATTTGTGATGAAGGTATCACACTCATAAGGCTGAAATACTCTTGTTAAATAAATCCTATAGAAATGTTCAGTTGCATACACCTCCTAAAAAATATGCCAATTTTTTAAATAGAAGCTGTAAGGCGACAAACTGAGTAATGAATAAATGAGCAATAATAATATGATAGTTTTAGGTACTTTTATAATATATTCCTAAATCATTGATTTTAGAAGGTTCTCTTTTAATTAGGTATAACATTTGTTTACTAATTTGCTAGATTACATAATGAAGCTGAAACTTCGATCAGCAAATTTCAAGGGGCGGCAAATCCGTATGCTTGCACTTTCTTCTGACCAATATTTATTATTTACAAATACGATTTGGAAGTTTTCTGTGTCAGATTTATATCTTTTGTGATTTTATTCTTTAAATTATAAATAATCTTTTTTATTTTACTTCACTCGCCTTAAAATTTTCCTTTAAGCATCAAAATATTGTTGATCATATCATGACTGGGTGCGAATAAAGTCTATAACTAATTTTTGGTTTTCGGCTCTACTGGTAGCCCTTTAAATAATTTAGGTCGTAGTCTTGTGAAAAGAGATAGACTAATTATTAAAAAAATTCAATTTTTTAATATAAACTTTTGTTAAATTTAAAGGCTAATTTACAAAGAATAATATCAAGTAATATGACCCCAAAAAACGTTTTAATTGTTAAGATTCTACTAATACGTGGCCTAAATGTAGTGGCTATAATTTAGTACAAGCATTTAGGCCATGTATTAATAATATACAGGGTGTCCGTTTTAAAACTCGAATAACTTGGTAGCCGTGTAACGTAGTGGGGTCGGGTTAGCGGCGTTCGATAGTGGATCGATGCGGATTATTGGACTATTGTTTGTGGAGATACCTCAAAAGTAAAGTTTATGTTGATAGATCTATCACATTGCAAGAGTTAAAACAAAAAATACGGGAAGAAATTAATGGAATACCATCTGAGATGTGTTTAGCAGTTTTTGACCACATGACCGCATTTAAAACATAAAATTCGCATATATTCGGTGTATTCCTTTATATTATTCTTTGTATAGTAACCTTTAGAATCGACAGAAGTTTATACTAAAGGAAAGTTTAGTTTTTAGTTCTGTTAAGTAATAAAAACTAGTCTACTTTTACAAGATCACGACCTCAAGGGTTCCCTGTATGCTGTACTGGAATGGCTTTAAGTTCCTGACTAGTGACTACCAGAAGTCGCATTAGAAAATATAGTATCCTAGGCTGCCATTAGAGTTACTACCTGATAAAGAATTAAGATAGTTGAAGCAAGTAGAAATTTACCAACAAAACAGTTGGGTTGTAGGCTACCTACAATATATGGTTGAATCCATTCATCATCCATGGACTGTGGGAAGCTCGCTCCTTCAGGTGCATTATTTGTGCACTTTTTATAAAAAATTATAGATTTAAGGATTTTGATGAAGTACGGAGAACTTACCGTTTTCAGGTGTAAGAAATCGATTTATCTTGTTTTTGGGATAACTGACCGATTTAGAAGATCTGAATAATATTCTTGATACAATGGCGAAGGTTATTCAATATAAATTTTAAAAGTTGACGCCTCCCAGCTGATCAGTGCGTTCTTATTGGGTGTCACTGTCAAACGTTATAACAATATAAAATAGGTATTATCGCTGGTGCATTGTAGCTTCCAGGCGCGGCCCGTCCATAAGGTCATTTGGTCAATGACCCACCTAAAATTTTCAGCGATCTACCTAATAATTTATTTTTTTAATTTTTTAAAACCAAAAGAGAATCTTTTGTTTCAAAGTTCCATGCGAAAACTCCCCAAGAAAGAATCAAGCCAAGCCATCGTCAAAGGATATCCAAGCTTGCTCAGGTTGGGTCATATTTTAAATTGATTTTATAGGTTTATATAGACGATATAAATTCATTAAAAGTAAGAGAGAAACAGACATACGCGCTTTAGGAAGTTAAAAAGAGACACAATTGGTCGACGGCCCACCAATAATATCTGGCCACTCCCACTATGGAAATACTCTCAAACCGTCCCCTAAAATATACTATTTCAAAACATTTGGTTCGGAAAACGAAAAACTAATTAGGTACCTAATATGCGTATTGTATTTGCATCGTATTAATAAGATTAATTAGTGGTTAAACATAAAAAATTATAAATACGATTTCTGTCAGGTCCTAGGCATCAAATTTAACGGTATCGGACCGATATTCTCACATAACCAGCGTAGCCGTAGGGGTACGATCTCAGGGAGCTGATCGGGAGGTGGAGGGTTCGAATCAGTGTTCAGCAAGAACTTTTTTTTAATTTTTTGTTATTTAAAAAATTAGATCGGCTCTAAAAGGTGTATTGGCAACAAGTTGTTCCTCGATAAAATATTTTTAAAATTGTTGCCAATCTCATATTTACTACAGCTTACTACTCCTCACACATGCAGACCTCGGTTTTCTGTTAACTTGTACAGCTATAAAACATTTGATCTTTAAATAAGTAATTAAATTTAAAAGTTATTCAAGAAAATTCATATAACATAGTCAGAGTCCAATAAAAGCTTTAAAAAAAGAAGTAAACGTTTATCCAACTACAGAATCGGAGCCCACACGTCACTGCCTCGCCGGGCTATGTTTCTGGATTAATTCCTCGAAAACAAAAAAAATCCTCTCTGGAAAAAAACTTTTTCGACGTAAAAAATCCTGATCTTTTGTTGGTAGTGTATTAAAAAATATATAAAATGGCGTTTTTCGAGATACAGCACGTTTAGTGTTTTTTTGAGGTTAAGGAGGCGGAATTTTGAAAAAAACAGAACAAATTACATCATCGGAAAGCCGAGGAAAAATACATCGAAAACTTTATTTGTTATTTTTTTACCGACAGGTCAGTCCACGAAGTAAAAGACGTTACAATTTTAGATCAAAAACACTTTCCCAGATGGACCTGGAAAAACCGTCGACTTCCAGACAGGCGGATATCGCCGATAAGAAGGTGAGTGAACCGTTTTTAGTGTGTCTTTATATAGCACGACGTGCTTATGATAGTAAAAATCACATAATCTATCAAAACAGTTTTTAGCGCATCTAAATAATAATAATAAATTAACAAAAAAAAAGATTTTCTACTACAAATTTTCATACAAAATTCGAAACTTGCAAACATACTATTGGTTGTGACGTCACATGTCATGTAAATAAACGGGTTATAATGGCTTGTACATGATGAATTCCAGTGTTACTTTATTTTCTTGACTATTTCCCAGAGTTAAGGAGATTTCGTGGATAAGAAACATTACATTTGAATAAAAGGAATGTCGCACGTGCGTAGACAAATATCGTATTACTATGTCTAGTCGCCAGCATTTTCATCTTAGGCCAGCATTGAATTTATTAAAGAAAACGGAGTTTCGGCAGCGTTCCTAATTTTATTTTCCGAATAATCATACTTTTAGCTCAGAATTTTGTTCTGTTTATATTCTGGGCTTTTAGTACAAGGCGCGACATCTATTGAGGAGGTGCTAAACTTATCACAACGGAAGCCGGTAAAATCTACTATTTTAGGGTATTAAAACACATAGAAAAAATCCATAAACAGAAAAGTGATACTAAAAGTCATAAACATCAAGAGTAGTAATGTTCAATGTTCTGCAGTACCTACCTATTTTATGATTTTTGCAGTGTTTATTTGTTGGTAAATAATTTCTTGGCATATTATTAAAAAACCTTTCTTAATTAAAAAAGTGCATTTTGCTTGTTGCGTTGATATCACTAGTTGCCCACAAAATTTTGACCCACTTGTAAAAAAACTCACGGCCCGCGCCTGGTAGCTTCAAGTGTTAATAAATTTTCTTGATTGTTGTCAGAAGATTAAAGTAGCAAAGCTTAAAGGTACTTGCTTAAGAAATATTAACTGTTTGTGCTTGTGCTAACAGGCTTCAAATAATTATTTTCCTTTCTTCTTCTTACGCTATACTTTGACAGTGGTCAATCATAAACTCAGCATTTGTCTTCAAACTTTTGTTATGATTTATCATACCATAAAAATAAACGCATGCTTACTTGAATTTAGCAATATACTAATATTTAATGTTTTTTATGTAAAATTATTAATTAACTTTGCACTACTTTCTTCTGACTTCGGCTATTCTTGGCGCACAAAAAATATATTCGGGGCACTTGCAGAAGTATTTTTGCATATTGACACAATACGATACTTTTAGGGTAGTTTTTTTTTTTAGATTTTTTTTGTTTAATAAGAATAATTACCCACAGTTTACACTGTAATCAAGAATCGAACTCTACACAAACAACAAATAGATCTATTTTAAATAAATGATTCAGGTTAGGTGTGGTGAATATAGGCAACTCAATATACACTCGCGAGGTTAATTTCTTATATTCGATCTTTTTGCTCGTATTTTTGAAAAGCACGTGACTATTTATTGTAAACAATACGATTGATCACATGCCTGTCAAAACTTCCGGGAAAAAGATAAAAACGATTGAATTTAAAAATTTAGCTATTTTAGATATCATGTGACGTGGCGGCTTTTAGATTGTAATACATTATACTGAAAAGTAAAAAATTGCTTTTATTTAAATTATCCTCGTAATTTTCTTCAAAACAATATTTTTGGGTTTCTAATGACGATTTACATAAATGTACGATAAAAATCTACATGCATATTCCCTATTCGAGTTTCCTTAAAATAGTAAAAAAATTATTACCTTATAAATATAGTTTCCTCCGATAACCCATGTGTCCTCGTATTGCTTTTGAAATTCCTTATTTTCTAATTTCGCGATGGCCTCATCAAGATTTTTAAATGTATATGTGTCTGGATACTGTGATAAATCCAAATCGGATCTTGATAATACAAAGTTTATTGTATTAGGAAAGGGTTTCCATAGATTCGCATCCCAAGTTTTTCTTCCCATAATCACAACATTCTTTTTGCTTTTATCTTGAGTTTCACTAGTGATTCGAAGATAATAAGCTGTTTCGGATCTAGAAGGAAAACGTTTTGGTTTTCGTTGGAACAAAAAATTTAATGAATTGATGCCAAACAGAGCTAAATTTTGCATTCTTTATCAGAAAATAAAAAAAGGGCCAATCAATATACAGGGCGTATTTTATATTTAGATTCGACGGATGTATGTATTGTATACAGTCCTTATCCAATTCATAAAAACGGAACAGTATGGAGTTAACTCCGTGCCTGTCAGTCTAGGGTCGAGCCAAGCTCTGGCAAAATTGTAATTTGGCGCCTTCCGACCCAACTGTCGTCCTCCTTTGCAAATCCCCCCACTGTCGACGTTTTTCTTTAAAAGCAGCCCTCAGAATTAACTATGGATCATTTTGAAAATTCTCCAACAACTAAACTATTGACTTTTTTTGATATATCCATGGATTTATTAAGAATGGATACGGGATGATTTAACATTCTTTGAAGCCAAAACAAACCATTCTAAGCGACACTGTAAACACAATTTGTAAACATTGGCCACATCTTATTTTACCTTGTATTTTTGTACAAAAAATACGTTAGAAGCATCAAAAGATTTACTAAAAGTAATAAAAGGCCTAAAATATTTTATTTTTCTGCTAAATAATAATAAATTTAAGTTAAAAAGGTTTTATTATTTATACGTTATATTATTTCTAAAGGTTTATTTAAAGTCGCTCCGAGTCATTTATAAATCTATAAGTCGCACTTTTTCTTTTCTAGTTCATTAGACAAAGACGTACGTGTAACCGAGTGTTCAGACCGAGGTTCAGCTGTTTTCCTAAGCAACCAGCACAGACAGCAACACTTCTGAGCTCCAACACTCCAATGCTGTTTTATCTCTTTCTACTACCATTCTTAAGTCAATTACGTATTTCCTTCAAGTTCGTAAACTGTACCCATAGGGAAAGATGTTTTCATAACAAACAACAAATATAAGGCTTCACCTTCAATACGCTCACAGTATACGGAACATCGAATACTTTCTTAATAAATCCATGGATATATTAATCCCTTGCGGCACCTCTAGGCCTCTGGCGTCCTGCCACTTATGGACTGAGCAGGCCTGTATCCATCCGTTTGTTATAGCCTTTTATTTTGTGAACCGTACAGAGCTGAAATTTGATACAATTTTAGTAGACACATAGCCGTGAAATAGAGAAACCAAATTTTACTCAGTATTTTAGAAACCCATCGATCTGAGAATCAGATAAATCGAGTAACCTAAGAAGTTGAAATATCCATATAAATCTTTTCTACTAAAACTTCGCTGAGTTGCAAGAAATTGGCAAAAGTCGTTGCCCTCTACTTCTGTTTTTAAAGCTAAATAGACGGAATGAAAATAAAATTATGAACCTACATTTGATACCTATGTTTATTTTCTATAATAAAGAATGGCCTAGGAGAACTAACACCTTGGTGGAAGAGAGTTTTTTTATATCTCTTAATGTAAATAATATCATAAAATAGTTGTTTATCGAGGATAGAAACCTCTTTTCTAGGTTTGGCAAAAAAATACTACATTATTAATTACTGAAATGATTAGGCCAAACTTTGAGGGAGCGGTTTTCTGAATATAGATATGTACTACGTACAGTCAATGGCAATTCCAACTTTCAGGTTTATATGGAAATATAATGCACATCTGAAAGTTTCAGTTGTCAATGACTGTACAGAATCTGAGGTATAATTATTGCTTACTTACGGTATATTCCAAGGTAAATGTCCATTCTTGGCTATTCCATTGTTTTCACATGCAGCAACAATTAACTTAAATTTAAATGGCATGTTAGGTAAATTTGAAATTTTTTAAATAGAAGTAAAGAGCGTGTAATTACTTTAGCATGCACGCTGTGCAAGAAGAAATATATTTTCTACACCTGAATAATATTTTACGTAGTCGTCATTTCTTTTATCTTATTTATCAGTTATTACATCAGCTTGTTTACGCAGTCATTAAGAATATTTACCTTCATAAACCCGGTGCTAGACGAAAAAATAGATTTCACAATTTATTGTTTTGCTCTTTTACGCTTGTTTCTTTTTCTGTAAGTTTTAGCCACAAACGTTTGTCATAGAAGTTTTTCAATAATGTATGATATGTATCAGAGCTGGGCAAAGCACTCGATGAAAGGGCTTGGAGCACTAAGCCCTTGCTTAGAGTGCTTGCATGCACATGCACAAATTGCACTTGTTTATCAAAAGGGCTTGCAATTACCAATTACTTTCGAAAGTAATTGAACTACAACCACAAAACACTTTTCGGAAAGTGCTTTAAAGTCACTGAAAAGGCTTGAAGAAGATAGAAAGAGTTTGAAACACATTTCAAGGGCTTAAACACATTTAAAGGGCTTGAATCACATACTGAACGAGCTTAGACCAAACTGAATTTTATTATTTACCTATTTAAATTTTGATTATATTACCTAATTACCTAACTGTTTTCTGCAAATAGATAACATATTAGTTTATTTGAGCATTGAGCAGCATACCTACTAAGTAAAAAATGAAATAAAAAACTTTTTTTTTGAAACAACCAGACTTTTTTTGCAACAAAACAAAAGCTCATTTCTTTTCGGGTAGAGCAAATTAAAAAAACGACTAAACAGCCACTGTTTTTAACATAAACAAACTCAACCCTACTGTTCAGTGATGCAATTAGACATTTAAAACTGTAGCCCGAAATATGAACAGTATGTTTAGTGAAACGTAAATGGACCATACCATTAGGCAACCAGCATTGGACTTTGCGTTTACCTGCTTAAGGGTGCTGAAGTGAGCCCGGCGCGGGGACAAAGAACTAGACATTCCTGGAAACGAGTGGAAGCGTCAGTACGCGTAGAGAATCAGTCACGAGAGGGTGAGTTTAAAAAGTTAGTTTTCACGTTTCACGTTTTACACGAAAATCGAAGACACGAACACGGTACTACCCCGAATGTACCGTGAGGCACGAAAATCGAATATTTAGGTCCTTCAATTAGGATAATCGAATCGAAAAACATAATGGTCCTTCGCCCCAAATAAGAAACCAGCAGACACGAAGAAAGAAGAAAATTACAGGGTGAGCTCGTTCTATGCTTCCTATCCTTTCATATCATTGAACCTATCCTAGGTAGAGAAGTTAAGCATGCCTTCAGTTTGAGTTGTAGAGTATGGTTTTGCAAAAAATTGTAGTTAGTTTTGTACGCTATATCGTAATTTATCGTATGTTATCGTAAATAAATCGTACCATAAAAGAAAAAGTGAAATTTCTCGAATCACGGCGGTTTTCACGAACGTTTAGTAAAAATTGTCAAAAATGCCGCAAAAAAAGGGCAAAAACCTAAAAGAGTCTAAAATCGACGATGAATACGCGGAACTGTTGCACGTAAGAAAAGTTGTTTATGCACGATTGGAACGTTTTAATAAGTTTTTAAAAGAAAAACGCGAAATAGATGTCATTCAGTTGGAAATAAGACTAAAAAGTATCGAAGACGATTTTGTAGAGTTTGACCGGTGTCAAACAAAAATAGAGTTTTTTAACGATGAAGAAACCGAAAATAGACTTGTCATAGAGGACACGTTTTATGAAAGTATCGGCTTAGCAAAAACGATTATAAATTCCCAAAAATCGCAAGAAAATAAAATACTTCTCGATATCGGATCGCACCAGGCAAATAGTAATATACCAAATAACGCTGTTGCCAAACTTCCGGAGATAGGATTACCTACTTTTCACGGATCGTACGACACGTGGTCAAGTTTTAAAGACATTTTTAATTCAGTAGTTCACAGACGCGCGGATTTAAGCGACATTGATAAATTTTTGTACTTAAAAATATGCTGCAAAGACGAAGCGTTAAAGATAATAGAATCTCTCGAGGTAACTGCTAGTAATTATAAAGTAGCGTGGGAATTACTGGAAAAAAGGTATGACAATAAACGAGCAATGGTCAATTTTCATGTAAATGGTTTATTGTTTAAATTACCCGAAGTAAATAAAGAATCGTCCGTCGCATTAAGAAAGTTGATAGACACGGTATATCAACACAAAAACGCGTTAGAAAAATTGAATTTACCTGTGGAATATTGGGACGCACTTTTAATTCCGGTCATTTTGCGAAAGTTGGATGACAGAACACGACGCGAATGGGAAAATAAACAAGATGATACCAATTTACCGTCATTAAAACAATTAACAGACTTTTTAACAAAAAAATGCTTTACTCTCGAAGCGCTAAATCTAGAAAAGTCGCATGAATCAAGCAACAGGCCATTTCATAAAAATAATCGAGATTTACCACAACCGAAATTTAAACAATTTGCACGCGAAAACCAACAATATAATATACAGAGTTATTCAGTAACAGAAGGTGTAGCATGTTATTTATGTAAAGATCGTCATTTTATATATCATTGTCCAAAGTTTGCTAATTTATCACTGTCTGAAAAATATAAAGAAATAAGAAATAAAAAGTTGTGTTCAAACTGTTTAAGACAAGGGCATTTAAAGCACGAATGTCTATCTAGTGGTTGTAAAAAATGCTCATTTAGGCATAATACGTTATTACACGAAAGTAATCCAAAACGCGACCTTCAAATTAAAAACGAATCGGAAAAGTTTGCCGAAAATAAGAATCGTAGCGGCAACATCGGTAGCCAAGACGTAGAGCGTGCAACGAGAAGCGAGCTTCAATCTCGACGCGCTGATGCTGATGACGAAAACAGTAACGCACCTCGGCCTACTATGTTAGCGGTCGGCCAGAATTTAAGTCAAAATAAGGAATTTATTGATAACGACACAAATTCAAAATTGTTTAACGAAAGTCAAAGTAACACGCATAATAAACCAATTTATGAGACAAATTATGCTACTTATAACACAAACCAAGTTTTTTTATCAACGGCAACGGTTTTAATAGAAGACAAAGATGGCAATTGGCAGAAATGTCACGCGTTATTAGATTCAGGAAGTCAGTCTAATTTAATAAGCGAATCGTTATGCAAAAGATTAAAGCTAAAATGTGAAAATTTTACCGTGCCATTATCAGGAATAAATCAGATAGTTACAAAAATTAATCGGAGAACATTCGCGAGTCTGAAGTCCAGATTTAGCTCGTTTTATACAAGTTTGCCATTTTTAGTTTTACCCGTCATAACCGAAAAACTGCCATTAGTTGAATTTTCAAAATCTTGTATTAATTATCCGAAAAACATAAATTTAGCAGACGAGAAATTTAATATACCGAAAGAAATCGATTTACTGTTAGGCGCAGGTATATTTTATGATTTGCTTGAAATCGGAAAAATTAAGTTAGGAGAAAACATGCCTGTATTACAAAAAACGTGCTTAGGATGGATATTTACCGGATCTGTAGACTTTAATGAGAAAAGTTATCAAAAAACGGTTTGCAATTTTGTAACAAATATCACGAATAAAGATTTACATGACTCGTTAACGAAATTTTGGCAACTTGAGGAAGTTCCAAGTGAAAAAAGATTATCGAAAGAGGAACAATATTGTGAAGATTATTTTAAAGCAACGACCACGAGAAGCGATGACGGTACATTTATAGTAAAATATCCTTTTGCAGAACATTATGAAAATAAATTGGGAGACTTGAAAAGAACGGCTTTAAAGCGATTTAATAATTTGGAACTGCGGTTAGAAAGAAATGAAAGTTTACAAACGGAATACATAGATTTTATGCGCGAGTATGAGTCACTTAATCACATGACTTTTAAATGTAATTATAACACGGATAATTCTATCGAAAATTTGTCATTTTTCTTGCCACACACAGCAGTTTTAAGAGACTCGGTAACGACAAAATGTAGAGTTGTTTTTGACGCGAGTGCAAAAACTACCACGGATGTGTCATTGAATAATTTGATATTGGTAGGCCCGACATACAAGAAGATCTTTTTTCAATTTTGCTTCGATTACGTCTTAGGGAATACGTATTGAGCGCTGACATAAAAATGATGTATAGATGTATTTTAATAGACCCAAAAGAACGTAGCTTTCAACAAATATTATGGAGATATCAACCAGACGAGCCAATTAAAGTTTATGAATTAAACACGGTAACGTATGGTACGTCATGTGCACCATTTCAAGCAACGCGATGTTTAAAAGAGGTAGCTATACAAAATAAAGAAAAATACCCACGTACGTCAAAAATTATTGAAAACTCGTTTTATATGGATGATTTACTGTTGAGCGTAAACTCTAAAGAAGAAGCAATAGAAATATATCACGAACTTACGGAAATTTTAGCACAAGCAAAATTTGAATTAAGAAAATGGTCATCAAACGATAGATCAATTTTAAATTATATCTCGCAAACAAGTAATAGTAAAGACGAAAAATTGATCTTATTTCACGACAAAAAAGAGCTTAAAACATTGGGGATTTCTTGGGATGCAAAAACGGATATATTAAAATACTCGGTCAACGTAAGAGTTAATGAAAATAAAGTTACAAAACGAACAGTCTTATCGGCTATCGCACAAATCTTTGACCCTTTAGGCTTAGTAGGTCCAGCGATCATAAAGGCCAAACTTATAATTCAGCAATTGTGGCAACTACAGCTAGATTGGGATCAAGAAATACCTACCGAATTAAAAGAATCTTGGTTAAACTTTGCGTCACAACTTAATATTTTGAATAAAATACAAATTAAAAGACACGTTTTAGAAAAAAAGCCAAAATTTATCGAACTATATGGGTTTAGTGATAGCTCGGAAAAAGCTTACGGAGCATGCGTATATTTAGGTTCAGTAAATAAAAACGGCGAACGCGTAATACGGCTGTTAACAGCAAAATCAAAAGTAGCCCCGATTAAAAAACAGACTTTACCCAGACTTGAATTATTAGCAGCACATTTACTTGCGGAGTTAATACACAAAGTAAAACGTACTCTTGATATAAACATCTTAAAAACGACATATTTTACTGATTCTACTATAGTTTTAGCATGGTTAAAAATCGAACCTTGTAATTTAAAAACTTTCGTGGGAAATCGAATATCAAAAATATCGGAACTTTCTAACATTGAAGATTGGAAACACGTAAAAAGTAAAGATAATGCAGCAGATATTATTTCGCGTGGATTAGATCCAAAAGAATTAATCGAAAACGAGATGTGGTTTAACGGTCCTCGCTTTCTAAAAGATAATACGACGACATATTATGATAACGACATTAATTTAAATTTAGAAAGTTTGCCAGAAGTTAAATCGTCTATGGTGACATTAAAAGTAAGTACGAGTTCTGACTTAAACGAAAAGTTAAAAAATACGGAAAACAATACTAAAATAGTTTGGTTTGAAAAATACTCGACTTTGATAAAATTACAAAGAGTAGTCGCATATATTTGTAGATTTAAAAACCGAACAATAAAAAAGACTCCAGTTAAATCAAACGTTTTAACAATAGAAGAGTTAAACGAATCTCTTTTAATTTTAATTAAATTAGCGCAAAACGAATCGTTTGGACAAGAAATTTTAGATATTAAAAAATCAAAGAATGTAAGTAACACGAGCAAAATTTTAAACCTTCACCCATTTTTAGATACGAACGATGTACTCAGAGTAGGTGGAAGATTGTCAAACTCAGACATAGAATTCGATCACCAACACCCGATAATTTTACCCTATAAGCATAAATTAACTTATTTAATCGTACAGGATGCTCATTTAAAACATTTACACGCGGGAGTCCAAAACTTACTTTCTATAATAAGGCTCAAATATTGGCCAGTAAACGGAAAAAACGTAGTTAAGCACATAGTTAGGTCATGTATTAGATGTTATCGTACAAACCCAAAACCGACAAAGTTTTTGATGGGTTCACTACCTCGGTCTAGAGTGACACCTAGCCGACCATTTACCAATTGCGGCGTGGACTATGCTGGTCCAATCTATGTAAAACAAGGTACACGTAGAAGCAAATTAGTCAAAACGTATATTTGTATTTTTGTTTGTTTTGCAACGAGAGCTATTCACATTGAGTTAGTAACCGATCTGACCACGGATAGTTTTTTAAACGCACTAAAAAGATTTTGTTCACGACGAGGGAAACCAAGTGATATCTATTCGGATAATGGTCTCAACTTCGTCGGCGCGAATAATCATTTTCTAGAGTTATATAATTTGTTAAACGGTGATAAACATAACGATTCAGTTTCATCATTTTTAGCAAGTGATCGCATACGGTGGCATTTTATCCCGGCACGATCGGCCCACGTGGGGGGTTTATGGGAAGCGGCAGTGAAATCGACGAAATTTCACTTAAGACGTGTTTTAGGAAACGCAGCTTTAAATTATGATGAAATGCATACTCTGCTTACTCAGGTTGAAGCTTGTTTGAGTTCTCGTCCTTTAACACCCATTTCTACCGACATAAATGATTACTTACCTTTGACCCCATCCCATTTTCTAATCGGCGACTCACTTGCAAGTATACCACAAGCCGATGTCAAAAATATGAACGTTAACCGTCTAAATCGATATCAACGACTGCAGCAACTTTACCAACAGTTTTGGAACAGATGGTATAAAGAGTATCTCTCAAGTATGCAGATTCGTTCTAAGTGGAACAAGAAGTTCGAAAATACCGTCAAATTCGGCTCGTTAGTAGTAATCATCGAAGACAATATGCCTCCGCTACGATGGCCTATGGCAAGGGTGAGTTTAAAAAGTTAGTTTTCACGTTTCACGTTTTACACGAAAATCGAAGACACGAACACGGTACTACCCCGAATGTACCGTGAGGCACGAAAATCGAATATTTAGGTCCTTCAATTAGGATAATCGAATCGAAAAACACCTACTTTTTATTTCTTTAATTAGGTAATGCGCAACACGAAATAAGAATAACAAGTGATGATCATTTTACAAGGAACTTGTTTTTTAAATGCTAATATTAACTACAAAGTATTTAGAAAGAAACTACTAGAGAAGCTTTTAAGTGATGATCATTTTACAAAGAATTTGTTTTTGAACTACTAATATTAACTACAAAGTATTTAGAGAGAAACTACTAAAAAAGCTTTTTTGAATTAAAAAAATATAAAATTAACGAATATTTAATTATAAATATCCTTTGTTCGCTTTTAACAGAAACAGGTATTCAAAATGTTCATCAGACAAAGCACGGCTTCTAGGTGAATTGATTATAGACGCAAATGAAAATAATCTTTCAACACTAGATTGCAAAACAGTATTATATTTCAAAAACATTTTATGAATTGAGGGGTAGAGTCCGACCAAAAACAAAGAGGTACAATAAAAAGCGTCGGCAGAAGTTGCACAGTGGTTTCTTTACGCTCGTCGTTTAGCGACGGCCAGTTGGACAATAAAATACAATAGGTACTTTATATATAAATCGTTATTAATCTGCTCAAGTCTTAATAGCTTCGCTACTGACTTTGACGGCACACTTTCGCGCATCGCCCAACACGTGGCTATCCCTTTATGTTTTTGGTCGGACTTCTAGTCCTTTAAGCAATCTAAATCTACTCTTCGGCCATTCAAATAACGCAATACTTCTAACTCAATATCAGTATTTTTGTGAACTGCGGCAGAGCTCGATTCCGCATTTCCATCCAAATCAAAGTCAAAAAAACTGTCATCCGCGGCAGATTTCATGGGGGTGTCTTCTTGTTGTGAGGAGGTATTAGCGTTGTACTCGTAGCCAGATATTAATTTTGCAGCATCTGTTAAAATTTTTGTAATTCATCACTACTCTTTTAATTGACTGGTCTTTAAGGGCACTAAACCACTTAAACGTAAATTTCGGTATTGCGATAATGGCATCGTTTGCTTCTTCATTAAGATGCATTAAATAAGAAAATCTACGTTCCAATCCTTCATGGCACGCATTTAATATTGGTGTAACTAAACAAAAATTTTCCAACCGTAGTTTGTTAGTTTAACTCCTATAGAAGCTATACATGGCAACAAGAATCCGTAATACGTGTTTTTCTCCTCCTGTAGTACATCTAATGTGGTAGCTAATGGTTGTAAAATGCTACAATAGTCCTCTAAGTACTGAAACTCGCTGTCATTAAAAGCTTGTTTAATGTTAAGTTTTGCAAAAAGATCATTTAATTTATGTTTTTCTTTTAAAATTTGATTAATTGAGTCAAAACGGGAGTTCCATCTAGTAATTCCTGGATAAATAATGTCCCCAACATTTTTTTTATAATTTCTGCTGATTGGGATAAGATGATTTATTCCAGAGTGTTGAACATTTATTCACAGTCACAGTGTGCCTTTTTCCAGTGGCGGCTGGTGAATTTTCAAAGTTGTATATCTCTGTTCCTACTTACAGGACCCGTACCAAATTTAGGGGTTTTAATAGTGAGCCCACTGAGAATGTTTTGGTAGAGAAAAAAAACATTTTGTAATTTGCGAAAAAAAGTTGAATTTGTGGTGTGCCCCTCCTAAGAAAAAAATGAACACGTCTAGGTATTTTATTTATTATTTTTTTCTAAACAAATGTTACATCATTTTGTCTACAGTTTTTAAATTTTGAGAGAAAAAAATGTGTTAGTAGAAAGTTGTAGTCATTTGAATTTTTTCTTAAATTTTATTTTAGGCTTAAAAAAATTCAAATGACTATAACTTTCTACTAACACATTTTTTTCTCTCAAAATTTAAAAACTGTCGACAAAATGATGTAAAATTTGTTTAGAAAAAAGAATAAAGAAAATACCTAGACGTTTTAATTTATTTCCTAGGAGGGGCACACCAAAAATTTAACTTTTTTTCGCAAATTACA
The DNA here is from genome assembly GCA_963971165.1 of Philopedon plagiatum. Classification (NCBI taxonomy): domain Eukaryota; kingdom Metazoa; phylum Arthropoda; class Insecta; order Coleoptera; family Curculionidae; genus Philopedon; species Philopedon plagiatum. The sequence continues at coordinate 32,369,936 of OZ020195.1, read as the reverse complement.
AAACGTTTTTTTTATTTACCAAAATATTCCCAGTGGGCTCACTATTAAAACCCCTAAATTTGGTTCGGGTCCTGTAAGTAGGAACAGAGATATACAACTTCGAAATTTCACCAGCCAGTCTTTTTCTAAGTGTTGGATTGCTGTTGATGGCATTTTTTATATCAATCGTTGCGATTAAATTTATTGTGCACATCGTGTCTAGGTAATTGTATCATCTGTAATTGATTATCATCTTGAGGAGAATCATTCTCTTCCATTGATTCTGTTGAAGACATTTTATGAAATACTGGCAAAATTAATTTTTCATCCTCATTGTCATCATTCAGTTCATTCTCACCTGATTCGAATTGATCGTTGTTTTTCCCTGTCTCATAATCATCAGTTCATTTTTCAGTGGAATCTGTTAAATCCAGACTTGATTCAATAAACTTGTAGGATAATTTCAGACCAAACCCTCTAAAAGTCTTTACAAAATTAGAACCGTTATCCGTAACAGTTGCCTGAATTTTATTGTCATTTAAGGTATAGTTTAAATGAATTTCATCCAATATTTCTGCTATTTTCTTATTACTAATGCTACTGAACGGCGGGTTAAATCACTACCAATCCAATGGCACGTGACACCAAGAGAACTTCTCTTTTTAGCTGGTCATATATCTGCTGTGGTACACACATACTTAACATTGGATAGTTCGTTTCGAATAGTGGTAATAATTTCAGCATTAAGGTTGGTTATGCGCCTTATAACCGTTCTTCGACTAATAACCCGTAAATTCATATTATCGAATATTCCAATAAACTCACGATTCTCAAGGATGGATATCGAAGACATGAAACTTATTATGAATCTTATTAACCTATTTTCAAACTCTTCCTGGGTAATATTATTCGTTTTTTTATTAATAAATGCTTGTAGAGTTTCTTGCTTTTTCTTCAGTTGAGGAGGATTGTCATTTGTTAGGTCGCATTCATCTGTTTTTCTTTTTGATTTTATATTTTTTGCGAAAAAGTATACTGCTGATAGCTTCCTAACTTCTTTGGGTGAACTCTTTTCATATGCTTTAAAAAGTTCGTTGAAACTATACTTATACCAGAAATGTTGTGAAGTTTTGGAAGACATACCATGCACTCCGCTTTAATGTTTTAACTGACAAAATTTAAAAAAAAATTGCCATCTAAATGACTGGTCTGACACTGGCTTCATGATGTCCTAATTGCCCTGTATGGGAACTATCAGACTTATCAGAGTAACCTACTGCTACTGCTTCGGAAGCAAGTGATGATGCTGAAGAAGGTCGGCTACTTTCGACATACGGTAATAGGAATAGAAGGGTGAAAAAAATAAAGACGCAGGCGGCGCATTCGCCATTACCAAAATTTTATCTGATGAGAATTTAATGAGTTTTTAAAAATGATAAAAAAATAAAATAAAACATATGAAAACATATATTTATTAAATTTATTTAAAAAATAAAATATTTAAAAACATAACAAAAGATATTTTAATTTAAAACTAAAGATCTTTGCCCTGCCATGGTATAGGGACTGAAACACATTTAAGATTCAAAACAAACTAAAAAACATACTACTTATTATGGAGTAATTAGGTACCTAAAAGGTTTTTTTGCGCACTTTCAGCTAGCAAAAGTTATCAATTAATTACATTATGGATGTCTAATCTATCCAGAATCTCGCATTCCACATTTAAAATCCCTAAGGATATAAAACAAATTGATAAAATCAATTAAACATCCGTTGCTTGTGTTCTTCGCTCATCGCTGAACTAAGAAGTATATCTCCTTTCTTTTTGATTGGCACTAAGCTTTTGAATTAGCATAATTTTATATGGTCTGTACTTAAAATACTTTAACGTTCATTGAACTGTTCCATAAGTCAATATTATATCTCTTCTTCCATACCTATCTGAAATACCGTACACAATAGGGAATTGATTTTTTTGGATTCTCTTGAAAATATAATAAAACTTTTTTTTCCATTGCCCAGAATTCCTCTTTCTTCTAGTCTTCTATTTGTTATTATTATGGTGTTTAATGATGGCTTTCTTTGTCCCTCTTCAATACTTTCTTCATAATGTCTTTCAGCCACTTTAACATTATTGTTATTTTTTAAATAAGTATAATTTTAACATTTGATGTCTCTCATTAATAGAATAACTCATTTTGCATAAAAATAAAATTATAAATTCACGGTGACTAAAGTATTATTACCAACCTTGACATTAACTTTGACTTACCTACGAAGAAAATTTAAAAAAGTAGCAGGTATTTCGTTCGCAACCTGGATAGTTAATTCGTTACTGTTACTGTTTTATTTAAAAAGCCATTTTAAATTCATGACCCCGCAATGTAAACGACATTATAAATATAACTGAAACATAGTTTTTGATGTATTTTTTCCTCAGCCTTTCGATGGTGTAATTTGTTTTTCAAAATTCCGCCTCCTTAACCTCAAAAAATACTAAACGTGCTGTATCTCCAAAAACGCCATTTTTATCTTTTTTTTAATACGCTAGATCGAAAGATCAGAATTTTTTAAGACGAAAGGGTTTTTTAAAGATAGGACTTTTCATCTGTTTTCGAGGAATTAATTGAGAAACATAGCGCTGCGAGCCTATGCACCGCGTAGCGAGGCAGCGACGCGTGGGCTCAGGCTCTGTGGTTGTATTCATGTTTACTTCTTTTTTTTTAATTTTTTTGAGTTATATGTTATATTTGTATTCAAATCTTAACAACTCTCTTTAGGGTTGCAAATATTGCCGTGAACCATGTATTGCATAAAACAACAATCAAACTTTTTACTGCGCCTTGCCGCGTGCTGCAAAGGCTCACCGAGCTATGTTTTTCGATTAATTCTTCGTAAACTAAAAAAGTCCTCTGTGGAAAATAGCTTTTTCGACGTAAGAAAATCCTGATCTTTCGATCTAGCATATTAAAAGGAAGATAAAATGTCGTTTTTCGAGATACAGCACGTTTAGTGTTTTTATTTTAGGTTAAGCAGGCAGAATTTTGACAAACAAAGTACACCATCGGAAAGCTGAGGAAAAATACATCGAAAATTATGTTTCAGTTATTTTTTGAATCGCGTTTTCATTGCGAGATCATGAGTTCAAAATGGCATGCTTTCAGGCTCGCGCGCCACATTGGGACATCTGAGGCGATTTGCCCCATATCGCATATTTATCAATACATAATATAAAGGGGTTGTTCTTTTGTGTTGCACGAAATTACTTTAGCCTACACTAATTGTTGTGTTAAAAAAACAAATTGCCTTCAAACATTTTCCCTTTCCATCTTAACCTTCGATCCTTTCAATAATGTATCAAGAGATTGCATTTGCCTTCCTTTTAGACGCCTACGGTACATTAGTACTTAGGTTTAAAGTCTACGTGGGCTGTCCGTCCAGATATCAATTTTTTTTTTCGTCAACTGATAGATAAAATCTTGAGTGCGTACTGAAGAAATGTGCGTCATAAGTTATCAAATTATGTATTGAAACCGGCAGATACGGTCCTATATTTTAATTTTTATTCTACACTAAACTTATTTTTAGATATTTGACACCTATATATATATATATATATATATATATATATATATATATATATATATATATATATATATATATATATATAGGTATATATACATATATATATATATATATATATATATATATATATATATATATATATATATATATATATATATATATAGGTATATATACATATATATATATATATATATATATATATATATATATATATATATATATATATATATGTATATATACCTATATATATATATATATATATATATATATATATATATATATATGTTACCAGCAATCTGTATAATCCGGTATTCTATACAATACCTAGGCATTGTATAGAATACCTAAAACGTTTAGGTGATGTATGAAATATGATTTATTTTATACATTACCTAGGTATTCTATACAATACCGAATGCGCAGCGGGTAGTGTGTGTAAAAGACAAGAGCGGTGCCGCGCCGGTGTAGTGGGAGACGTAGGAGCAGGGAGTATGCAGTATCCAAGTAAACTCCGTGCGACGCGGGCGGGAAGACTAAGCAGCGTGCTTTTGTTTCATGAGTGAATTTATCTATTTAAAAATGGCGGCCGACAAGCGACGCGGACGAGAAGACTAAGCAGCGCGCTTTTGTTGTTTCATGAGTGAATTTACCTATTTCAAAATGGCGGCCGATCAACGAGTGTCTCAGATGAGAGAAAGATTTTCTTCACAATTGCGAATTAAAAGGGAAGCAGCAAATACTAAAAATCGCACGTTTATTGACGATCGACGGTATGAACAATTGTTAGAAGAAGTAAAAAATGCAAAAATAGCCGAAAAGAAGTCTCCCCGGGATTACTGGTCACTGAAGCGTTATGATTCTATACCTGTTGGTCAACAACATAAGTTGATATTTCCTGTGAATACTCCTGAAAACAATATTATATACTACGTCGCTGATAGTGAATTATTCCAAGTACTTCACGATACACATCAGAGTATCGGCCATGGAGGACGAGACCGAATGCTGAAGGAGCTTTCTACACGATACAAAAATATAACTCGTCATGATATTGAACTATATCTGCAACTTTGCGAATCGTGCCAGCAAAAACAAAAAGGAGTAAAAAAAGGGATCGTCGTCAAGCCTATACTTTCATCCGAATTTAACTCTCGCTGTCAAGTAGACTTGATCGACTATCAATCTCATCCAGACCGGGAATATAAATTTGTAATGGTCTATCAGGATCATCTAACGAAATTTGTGATATTAAGAGCACTGAAAACAAAACGCGCGGAGGAGGTAGCGTACAATTTACTGGATATTTTCACACTGATTGGTGCCCCAGGAATCCTACAATCTGACAACGGTAGAGAATTTTCAAACCAAATTGTAAGTAGTCTTAAAGGATACTGGCCGAGTTTAAAAATTGTTCATGGCAAGCCTAGACATTCCCAAAGTCAGGGGAGTGTCGAACGAGCAAACCAGGACATCGAAAACATGCTAACAACTTGGATGCAAGATAATGGCACTGACCGTTGGAGTGATGGTCTGCGATTTGTACAACTTATGAAGAATAGAGCGTACCATTCAGGTATCAAAAGAACACCTTACGAAGCTCTTTTCGGATCTAAAATAAAAGTTGGTATATCTTTGCCTCTCGATGATACTTACAAGCTGGAAAGTGAAGAGGATCTAGAAAATGTGGTTAAGTCATCAGCAAGTATTTCCATTGTTCAACATCAACAAAGCCAAGCCATAGGAAGCTCTGAGAATAATAAGGAAGCTTCAAATGTTCAAAGTGCGAATGATGAACACACGACTATTCTAAGTTCCGATATTCTTGATGATCCTGTGAATGTTGAAGATCTTCATTCTGTGATAAATGGTCAACCGTTAGATGATCCAAATTTCATAGCAGAACCTGAGCAATCATTAAGTTCCCCATTCTTGTGCTGTGTTTGTACCAAGGAGACAACGGGTGCACATTCGTGTAGAAAATGCCACAGACTTGTTCATGCTATTTGTGCTGCTCCGGAAAAAGATATGGCAGAAGGACATGGTTCTAAAGTTGTTTGCCCTTTATGTGCGAAAAACGCCTTAGCTGTAGAGAACCGCATCAGTTCCAAAGAAAATTTAACACAGCAAGCTCAGAAAATGCTCAAAACTTCTGAAAAAAAATTTCCTCCTGTGCCATTGGGTACCACTGTAAGAATCCCTGTTCCAGAAGTCGACAGAGGTCGGGGTGATGCTCGCAATATACTAGCTGTAGTCTTACAAAAACAGATGACGAACTTTATCAACTCGGAACAAAACAAGGCGTTGTAAAGTCATTGTATTCAAGACAGCAGTTCACAGTTTGTCATCAAGAGTTACTTAAAAAAGAAGATGTCCCTAATCAAGAAACAACACTCCGTACAGTTGCGAATCTACAATCTACGGGCACAGGTCAAGGATTTGTAAAATGGACTTGCAAAAAACACTGCGATACTAAAAAGTGTTCATGTTTTAAAAGTAAAATTTTATGCACTTCAAAATGCCATAATAGTCCTTCACGTAAGAATAAATAAATATTTTTTTACTTGACCAATTTTGATTAAGGCAGTAGACCTAGGTACTACCGAGGGGCGGCTAACTTCCAAAAGAGGTGTACACAGATTTTAAATCAGTATTGATTTAATCTGATTTAACACGATTTAATTGCTGTAACGCGCTGCCCAGCACTGTAGGTGATGCCAAATTGTGATGATGATTTAACGAATGTTAGGTGATTTTTGTGATTTATTGATGATTTATTGTGATTTTACATGATTTAAAGTGATTTAACTTGATTTCAAATGATTTAAAGTCACTTAAATTGATGTAAGTGATTTAAAAAAATCAAAAAATCTAATGATTTAAGAAAGATTTAAAATGATTTAATGTGATTTAACAATATTATGTACACAGATTTAAGGGAGTGAGCCGCCCCTCGGGTACTACCTACCTATTTTTACAGAATTGTTTCCTAATTTTTCAATCTAATTACCTGATTACTTATAAGCAAATTAGATTATGTTACTTAAGTCGTTACATTTTGCGTTAAAGTTTTGTGTAATAATTCTTATTTTTACTGCAAAAAAGGTACATATTATATTACTTACCTTTTTTATAAAGATTACCTTTAATGGGTAACCTAATTGTTAATTTCAATAAAGTTTCAGCAAACATAAGATGTTTTATTTGTCCTTCTTTTTCTTTTAACTTTATACATTACCGGTGGACCAGCAATCCCTAGGAATTATATACATTACCTAGGTAAAGTATGTAAGGGAGAATAATATTCATATTTCATACATTGCCTGGGCGCTCCAGGTATTCTATACATTGCCTAGGTATTGTATAGAATACCTGAATTATACAGATTGCCGGTAACATATATATATTATACTCATTGGACGCCCTGGATTTCCATAATAATTGTTTTTCGAACATGTGTAGACATATTCGGAGACTGCGTCTTAGCTGTAGAATTAATATAATGTTTCGTCAATTGCCCATGATTATTTCCTTACCTTTTATAAAACAAAACTACGCCTATGAAAGTAACCACATCAACTAAGTGCCCCAAAAAGTCGCGCGACCATTCATAATACCTATCACAGTTACTTACGATTCGCAGCCCTTGTCGGCCGAAGTGTTCCCAGTAGCATCCCTAAACTGTTTGCGATAACACTACGTCGGGCTTGTTTAGGTTTTATCAATATACTTACTTGTGCCTCTCACTTTAAAGAAAATAAATAAATGATACAAAAAAGAAGAAAACTGGAAAAGAAAGTTACAGAAAAAGAAAAGTTGCTCATACAAAATTAGTTGCCTGAAAATGTGAATTTTTTGCCATTATTGATTAAAAAGTCGTCCCGCCTTTGGATCAATATTCTGATTGCCGGCCGGTAGCGTGACATTATAATGACGTTGGATTCGCTAATATTGTAAGAGCGCTTACAGAAGCGGTTCAGAGGTTTTCAGGTATGGTAGTTTTTAGATTATAATAGAGAGTTTTCGCTAGAGATTAGCGGGATTTTTACAATGCATTTTTTTGGGCTAGTGGTACACAAAATATTGTGAGTATCTTTGAAATAAGTATTTTGAGTGTTAGCAAAAAATGTTGTGTATGAAGCAAAAAAGTACTGAAATTTGTCTTTAAAATTATTTTACTAATCTGCAGTGAAATATCTGTTCGTTGCAAAGCTCGTTACGTAGCAATCAGTAAAATTATTAACCTCCCAAGCAGAGATTGCCTTTTCAAATATAGTCACTTATTTTAATGTATCGGTAAAAACCATTTAAAAATAGATTTTTGTTTCCAATTAAAAATTGTTCAAATGCGATCTCGATCCTATATTATTATCATCTTTCTTGTCGATTGTGTGGAACAAACGATTTTATAGTCTAAGAAAAGGTCCCTATTATCTAGATTTTATCATATAAATAATTTCATAGGTTTTTAATTAAATGAATCATCATCTCAGTTACATGATTTTAACTAATTATAACACGCCACTATCTATATGTACCGAGTGTCACAAAATAGTAGCTCATTCCATGACAAGATATCAATAAAAAAAATTAAATAGTTAAATGAGGTATAGTTGTGCACTTCTTGACAAGTAAAATGTTGCTAAACCTTGTTTAATATAAGATTTAATTTTTAAATGGGACATCCTGTATATGTTTATTTTATTTTGGTTTAGCTTGATATTTTTAGTTGGCGACTCAAATTAAGGAAGCCAGCTGAAATTGGCTGATTTTTAACAGGGACGAAGGACTCACTTGACGACAAAATTGACAAAGATGCCAAATAACACGATAATGAAGACAAAGACGAAATGAAAACATTCCCCGTTATAGTAGTAACCATTACCAAATCGGCTAAAGAGGACGACAGGTTCTTAATTTGAGTCGCTAATACAAGCATGTCTGATTTGTCACTTTTTGGAATTTTTATTTTTTAATCTAGAGCGCGTGGTGAGTTAAATTCCGAATAAACACATTAAGTTGGCTTTGGGCTCTGAAGATGAGTTTTTAAATACTTTTATTTTTGCAGCCAACTTATGATTATGAATGACTATTATAGTCTACATTCTTTTTATAGCATATCAGTTCCATACACAAAATGCTTTCCATATTAAAGAAAAGTTTAAAAATAATTATTATTACGTTGTGTAGGATCAAACGACTTGTAAGAAAATTACATGTTTTTTTTTAATCCAACGAGCCACGAAACGAATTTTCAGGAAAAATTAAATTCTAAATGTAAAAGGAAATAAGTGCAAAAGTAAAATTGTATTTTTCCGTAGCGTATGATCAAAAAAATAAGCCTTTTAGTAGTCCACAGCGATCTAGATTAAATATGAGAATTCAAAACAAATACTTTTGATGTCAAAAATTCTTCGCCTGTGGAAGTATTGCTGGTTATCTACTTTAAAAGATGAGCCATCGCAATCTTCTTTTCTTTCCTGATAAAATTCCCCAAGAAATCCAGTTTCTTTCTATCCTTGTTGACAAAAGGTGCACTACCAAAAACAATATTTCAACAGCTTTCTTTGCTTGTGCGGTTATTTCTGGTTGTCTACTTTGAAATATTTATCAGAATCAAGAATAAAATAATAAAAAATAAATTACTAATCTTGCAAACTACTTAGGTAACCGAAAGAAGCCTTTGGCTTCGGTGAAATAGGAAACAATACTCAATACTTGCTACCCATCTAATGAATTATTCACAATAATTGGATTGGAGATAAAAAATTTAAATAAATAAAAAAGAAAATTTAGCCAAAATGAATAACTGTTTTTATTAAATTAAACAATTATAATAATACGATTTAAAAAAATTCTCAATTCTAAGTGGACCGCTTGCCTTTTTTACTAATTCTTCTTTTTCAAATTTTCTTTTTCTGTATTGCGCTTCAGGAAGCTTTTTTCGATTATCAGACATCTGTAAAAAGAATAACGTAAAATATAAAGGGTCGACATACTTTTGTAATGAAAGAGTAGTACTTGGATAGGTCTCGATAAAGGCTGATTTTTGCAAAAGAACGCTCCGACAAGGCGGATTTATTTTAAATTTTTTTCATATTTTGCAAAAATTGACCCAAAAAAACCGGTTACATGTGTGTCTACTTTAATTTAAAAAAAAAGCTTTTGTTTTTTCTGATCCTCGCAAAAATTTTGTCATATTTTTTGTATCTATCATTCCAAGTCTTGTTTTAACTTTTTTTATACAGTGTGTCCATGAATTGGCTCCGATTAGGTTTGTATAAACAACATATTTCTCAAAGTTATTTTAAGGCTGCCCGCCGTGAGTGACGTTCCAATAGCATTACATCGCGGGGAGCTCGGCCGCAACAGGAATTCAGTTTTCCTGCCATCGTACGTGGTGTGTACGCTGACGTGTTGATTCTATTTGTTTATCGCTTCGCTGTGAATTTGGTAGTTCGTAATATGCCGAAAGTGTGCAGTAGCACGCGACTACTTGCGCTCCGCAGACTGTTTTTTTTCATGGTCGCCCGCTCCCCAGACGCATAATTTCCCCAAGGTTGTCCGTTCCCCAGGTGGGTATTTTTACGAAGGTCGCCCGCTTCCCAGACGCATATTTCTCCCAAGGTCGTCTGCTCCCTAGACGCGTATTTTCCAAGGTCGTCCGCACCCCAGACGCGTATTTTTTCCAAGGTTGTCCACCCCTCAGACGCGCCGCACTCGCGGAGCGACATTAGAGACATACGCTATGGTGCAAATGTTTAACCAAGCCAATCCGAATTTTTAATTCTAACTGTACCTATAAGTATTATATTTTATATAAAAGATGTTTTCAGATTGCTTTGGTCATGGTTGCGGTTGACATTTAAACAATGGGTTAAACTTCATTTGCCAACCGATTGGTTGACAAATGAAGTTTAACACATCGTTTAAATGTCAACCGCAACCATGACCATTGCCATCTGAAAATTAGTAATATTATCACTTATAGTGTACGTAGTTGCTTCTATACGCCGCCACTGCACTGGTGTAGCATTCAAGCGGGCAGCCTTACTTAGGCGGGTAATACACTATAAAAGATATTTGAGAAATATATTGTATAAAATATTTTGTAATATTTCTTTGATGATATTTCTTTTACAAAAGTTTCTGAGCAGTATTACACTGTTAAAGAACTTTGCTAATTTTTAAGGGACTTTCAACGCCAACAATTATATTATTGTTAAAAATGAATGAACGGCGTGCATTAGCTTGTGCAGTTGCGATGAGTGCCGCCGTCGTCGTTACAATGCGTTTATTGTTAAAAAGAACCGGTCGACTTTGGGTAAGGCCCTGTGTGGCAAGGCGTAATTTAAGAGGTATCCACCATAATCTACTTCAAGAGTTACAATCTGAAGATATTAAGAATGGATGAGGAAACATTTAAGTAAGTTTATTGTTTCGAAGATAGCACCATTTATATCCCGACCGAATACACATTTAAGGAATCCTATCAGCGTTGAGGAACGCCTTTTGGTTACCTTTCGATTTCTGGCAACAGGAGAGACTTATGCCAGCCTACAGTACAGCAGTCCTATACCCTTTCAGGCATAATATTGGCTTCTTAACCCATTTAACTTGTTCTTCATAGGTATCCTCGACCTTGCATCCGCTTCTGACTGTATTTATTACTTCGACAATTCTTTTATTATATCCAGTCTTTTGTTTCGGTTTTCGTAATCTGGATGTGGATTCTCATACAACATTTCATAACTCTCAAATTCGGAACCTAACAATTTCGTTGCCGAAACGCGCCAAGCAAAACTTGTCGCCCGCCATATTATTTTGAAACTGTCAAATCTTTTATCAAAGATAGTCGCCTGTTGTTTTTTTTTATAAAATATCGTTTATAGAATGAATATTTTAAAAAAGGTGTGCTATTACACTGTCAAATCTTTTATAAAACATCTTTTTTAAAACATCTTTGTCAAATATCTTTTATGGTGTAATACCCGCCTTACACTGTCAAATCTTTTATAAAACATCTTTTTTAAAACATCTTTGTCAAATATCTTTTATGGTGTAATACCCGCCTTATTATTTTTCTTTTTTTGATATCAGCACATACAACTTTTTTATCTCTCATAACATAATTTTTACAGTGCATTGAAATATGGAAAGAAACCCTATGTACACCACGTACTTAATGATTATCCCTGATTTTATTTTTATTACTTAGAAAAAATATACCTATGAAACTATCCTAACCATTTAAATTTTTAACCGAACATAACAAAAAATAAATGAAATATATAATAAAGTGTACTTACCTTTATTAAATTTATAGTTGCCACAACAATAATCACAAAATCGAACACAAAAATTAAGGACTAAAAAACAATTTGTTAAAGTTGTTGAGACTGAGACGTTTAAACTTAAAGTAACACCAAAGAAAATATAATGGGTTAGAAATGTTAACTCCTAAGTAAAATCCGAAAACACAAAATTAAAAAAAAAATCAATAAAATAGTACGCACCCTATAACCAGATGTCGCTCTACCGCGTTTTCTCGTGGCGGGTAGTTTAAAAGTGATATGTTTAATATATTAATTTATTTTCAAGCCAGTATTTAATTGTTTTAAAGACGATTTATTGTTTTTTTTTTCGTATGACACAATAAAATATTATGTATTCAGTAAAACCAGCTATAAATTGATGATTTTACTGATTAAATTATATTTTCGATCAAATTACCTATAAACAAACTAAAAAAACAATAATAGTCTTTAACAAACAAATACTGATATGTACTTATAAACCCTTCACAGAATAATATGTAAAAATATAACTTATATATAAAACTGCAAAGTATGTACACTTGGGCATTATTTACCAAACAGTTTTTGTTATCACATTGTTATTAAAAGAATAGCCCAAAATGAAAATAAATAAAAAAAATACAAGAGAAGTTAATAGATTAAACAGGAAGTAAAGAAATGTGAAATTTCCAATTAATTTTATAGAGTCTCGACTCGGGACACAACTCCAGTCCCGAATAACGTCATTAAATTACGTCATTAGTAGTTTTGTCGGGACTGGTGTTCCGCCCCGACTCAGGACAGGACTCACATTCAGTCCCGAACAACGTCATCAAATTACGTCATTATTAGTTTTGTCGGAACTGGTGTTCTGCCTCGATCGGGACCCACATCCGGTCCCGAATTTATAACCGAATCGTACATTCACCTAAATCACCAGTTACAAACATGATATACTCAGTCACAGTATCTATGTCTACTTAAGTTGGCTATATAGGAAAAACTTTTTTATTAGTAATTTTTCGGAAAAAAAAACTAGCTCCCTATAAAAAGTTCTGCATGGTCTAAATCTTATAATAAAATCATCAGACATCAAAATGTATCAGTCAGGGTGGCGTAAGGGCAAACTACCTTATATTTTTAAAATTTAAAAAACTGTTACAAAAGAAAATTGTTTGGAATTAGAAACTATATTCAAATATGCAGTCAAGTTTATGTATTGATTTTTAATTTTTTATTGTATTATTTTTTTATTTATTTGTTTATTATTTCGCTTTTAATTGGGCATTCGGTGTAATTCGACGAAATAAATTTACCATCACGTGTCCTAAACTTAGTATGTACATACTGTTTTCATATTAATTGATATATGTAGTTCTTTACATCAGTATCCGATAAGAGCTAAAGATTTTTTTTCCAATTTCTTACCTATAAATTAGCATTAGCAGAAATTAAAGCTACACTTGCGTATACATTTCTAGTTATGTCATCTAAACGTCCTACTATTTTATCAAGTGAAGTAAACCACATACAACTTTCTAATAACAATAACATTATTCGAACATAACCTCAAAAGCCTTCTATCAAACCATTAAGTCGGGACCGGATGCGGGTCCCGAGTCGGGGCGGAACACCAGTCCCGACAAAACTACTAATGACGTAATTTGATGACGGTATTCGGGACTGATGTTGGGTCCCGAGTCGGGACTCTAGTCACAGCGAACGATTTATGCAATAAAAAAATGTGCATATTCCTTATTGGCATGATATTTTGTGGTTTACAACTTAAATTTTTTACTGTTGCAAAGTGTGATGATGCCCCCCCATGATGTTTCCAAAAAGCACACAACATTTAATAAAATGCTTCTAAGACAAATTCTGACCTAGAAAACCATAACGAACTGTAGAACTCCGTCAGAACTATTATGCACTGTAGCCAAACTTTTGTTTTGGCCATAATGGGGGGCTGCGTAAAGTTGGCCCACTTTTACAAAAATATCGTTTTTACTTTGAAATTAATGGAATCATTAATAAAAAGTAAAAAGAACTCTAAAACTCTTTATATGAAACTATAAACTGCATTAATTTTTAATTAATTTTGCATTTGATGGGCCAACTTCACAGACATGAAAAATGTATGACTAAAGCATTGGGCTAGGTTGTAAGTCAAAATTATACCTAACTAAGGTTTGAATTATCCCTTTATTTTAATTAACTTGCTGTAGCTACAAAATTTTGATTTAGTACCGTAAAATTTCGAAGGAATTAGTTACTTATTTGGCATAATATATTCTCAAAACAATTTTTAAGAAAACATTGATATTATACCTAAAAATTTTAAATTGGACGTAACGGCCGAGATCGATTGATCGAAATTTAACGTCAATAGTTCAACAACGAATTCATTAGGTTTTCCGTAGTTAAGCCCTCAAAAAGAATGTTGTAACGTTTTTTCCTTTCTATGTAAATTACAGATGTTTGAAGAAATCCTCAGCGCTGAGATACATCCGGACAATGCAGTTGTAGTCAGACCAGGATCACATCGTAGTTCTACGACGCGGTCTGGGGGTAAGAATGTGTGAGGAATCAGCATGCTTGGTACCTCCGTTGGAACAAGTTCCGAATGGATCTTCTGAATCCCGACGTATGTTTGGTTTGGTGTTTACAGCATGATGCATGCTTATGGTGTTTGCATGTTAACACTATGCTTCCGAGCACTAGTTGAATAAAATAAAAATCGTGGATATTACTACAAAAATTACTTGCTTATTTAAAAGTGTTTTTTTTTCGGACGTTCAGAGGAGGGAAGTTGATGAAAAACAATGCCCTTTCGTCTACAGTCAACGATTTTTACTTGCTTTTCAAATTATTATCGTAAAAAAAGCACCTCACAATTTTGTGTTGGATCCCTATAATTTGAGATTTTTAGATTACACAAAACACGTCTGTTGCCGCAAAAATTTAAAAGGTACCTGAGAGAAAACAATATTTAATAATAATAATAATAATAATAATAATAATAATAATAATAAAGTGCCTTTTATTTGTGTTATAATAAATTAGAGAACATAATTTTGAAACCGGGTGGCGAGATCTAGCATAGCTATTCTATCTAACCACCCCAATTATTTTAAATAATAAATAGAGCTACAGTAAACATAGATAATTAACCTGTCCAAAACCCAACATAAAATGAAAATGATTTAAAGAATAGGGTTAGTATATTGAAGTACATAATAGTAGAGAGGAGAACTATATAATATACAATATTACTATTGAAATAAGATTAGCTTAAAAACTATATATAAATATTTAAAAATGTAATGCAACACGCAGAAGATTAACCCCAGTGCGTTTAGAAAGGACATATTTTTTTAAATAATTCTTAAAAGTAGTAACTGATGAGCAGCCCCTAATGTATTCGGGCAAAGTGTTGTAAACCCTGATTGCCGTATACGTGAAGGAGCGTTGGAAAATAGCCGTACTGTGCCTGGGAACCTGATAAAGATTTCTATGACGGGTGTGTCTTTGATGCACGTCGCTACCTCTGATTAGTTTATTAAATAAGTAGTCAGGTTGTCTAGCTTGAGAAATTTTAAAAACCAGAGTCGCTAGGTGAAAATAATATCTTTCCGAAAGATTTAACCATTTCGAAGATATAAAGTGAGGTGAAAGATGATCATATTTTCGTAATCCATAACTAAATCTGAGGCAGCTATTTTGGATTTTTTGCAAACTATATTTGCTTTGAACAGTCAAAGCAGGCCAATAAAGTATGTCACAATACGTCAAGTAAGAAAGTATCAGAGAATCGCTCAGTCTCAGTTTGATGTCAGTGGTAAATTTATATTGGGCTTTACCCTAACTCGAAGCAATATAGACTTCTGGTGAACAACATATACAGGATCAGTACCCTAAAAAATTGTTTGGATCTATTTCTGCTTTTGCTTTAAATCAAAAACGAACCGTTTCTTTGTTGCGAGATCTCGCAGTCGTTTCAGTAGTAACAACCATGGGCGCCCATAGAGTAAATTTCAGGGGGGTGGCAACCAACCAAAAAACCCTATGTTACAAAATCACCAAGTTGCGCAGTTGTTAAAAAGCATCGTGGAACCCGACCACTGAAAACTAAAAATATATTAATTTATTTAAAAGCACAAGTCTTTTAGGGAACGCCAAGATTTAATTAAACACGTTATTTGATATTCGTGATTAAGTATAGGCAACCTATACGAACACTTATTAATTTTTGTTGCATAAGGGAAAAAGGGTTATTTGTGTCGAGATAATAGTGAGATTTTGCAACTAGAAATTGCAGACACGGTAACTCATAAACAATAAAATTTAAAGTGGTGTCATGATCTCATGATTTTTTAAAAATTAAAAAAATGTCAAAGTCTTCCTCATCTTTATTCTTTGGTTATAAATTCATTTAGCAAATGAGGTGAAAACTCTGATTAAAATACCACTCTAAATTTTATCGGTTGTGAGTTAGCGTGTCTGCAATTGTAAACAGTTCGACTGATCACGTGTCTCTCAAACAATTCCAGCAAAACGACAAGAGAAAAGAGACGAGGGCCAGTGACAGGGAAGCAAAAGCGAGATAATATGTATTTTCTATCTGATTTTCAAAGACGAGTAAACTAAAAAAAAGTTTTTATGCGAATGGCCAGTAATAATAAATAGTACCAAAAGCAAAAACCTAAAAATAAGTAATAAATGAGTGCCGGGTGCTTTTACTGTTTTTATGTGATGAGGTCAAATTTGCAAGCGTCGCTGGCAAAACTTTCACGAACCTTATGTTTTGAACTGGATCTTGGATTTAGTTAATGTTAAGAGGTATAGGATAGTAAAAAAGGAACCCATACAGAAATTTGTTATGTGAAAAAATACATCCTGTACCTAATACATTTTTAAATACGTAGGAAAGTAATATCGTATTTCATGTAAGTAATTTTTTAAAGTATAATGCGTTTTTGGCCATTATAAATTATTAATAGGGTATTGTTGGACAATTCTAGCGTAATTTATTAATTTTTTTAGTAGGACAAATTCTCCCTCAAAAATAAAATGTTTCGTCTGATTTTGAAAACTTTACAGTTGTTCGATTAAATAAAAAAAAGTGTTAAGTGTGTCTCTAGGGAAACCCAGGAGTCACCTATTCCAATATATGGAGTGAATTTCATATAGATCTGTACCTATATAGTGTGTTATTTGAAATTTTTAAATATGACCAAAATGAATAGTAAAATTCGAAAATTAAATAATGTAGGGGTGTTCCATTTAAAATATTAAAATTGGTATATGATCCGTTTTTAACCAATCCGGTGGAAAATAAAGTTTTTGAAGAAAATTATAAAATTGTAAAATAAAATCGACGATTTTTTGACAGAATGAACAAATTCCTTTTTATATGTTTGTAGGTATCTATTCTTTACTTACCGACCATAGGTATACACATACAGGGTTATGATAAAGAAACGAATCACCCTTGTAAACCCGCCAATTTTATTTTTTTGAAATGCATTGTTTCACGAAAAAAATATGCTGGGTGGATCAGAAAAGTGCTACGTGTACGAACATTTATTTTTTAAATGAAACACCCTGTATATTTTTAGATTTTTGGATTTTACAGTGAATTCTAGATATTTTTTATGTAACATATCCTATCCTATACCTATCTTTAACTGTTTTCGAAATATTAGCACTTTTAACTTTTAAAATAAAGTAAAAACTATTAGGAAAGCAACCAATAAAATACGCAAAAAAATTATCTTATAAGATGTTGAAAATGTCCTCCACTAACTGTTCTGCAGTAGACCAGTCGGTCTAAAAAATTCTGTTGTACATTGTGTACCACTTGTGGAGAAATTTCTAGTAACTCATCGAATGGACTCCTTAAGCGTATCGACTGAGTCGGGTTTAGATTTATAAATTAAATATTTGACGTGGTCCATAAAAAAAATCCAGCGGGTTAAGATCGGGCGATCTGGGTGGCTATTCTATTGCCCCTCGTCTACCTATCCAGGAAAAATAGTTTTTAGTATTCCCTCACATGAGCAGCATAATTCGGAGGAGCACCATCCTGTTGAAACCATGACGTCAAACTTGGTAAATCAGGATTATTGTCTTTTGGAAACAGAGTGGCTATGGCTGGAACTAGATCATTTTAGAGAAAATTTAGATATCTGTCTCCAGTGAGGCTTTCATTGAAGAAAACAAGTTCCGCCCAAACATTAACCTTTTGATTACACTGAGTATGGTTTTCTTCGAACCAGTGATAATTTTCCCTTGCCCAGTAAAGATACTGGGCAAGGGATTATGCGTGTGTGAAATAATGACATAGCTAACAGTTAGTTACGCAAGATTTATCCAAAGAATTTGTTTCTTAGATTAAGCTACTTTTTCTTTAAATGGTCAGATCAACAGACAAAACTAAAGATAGTTTTGTCTGTTGATCTGACCATTTAAAGAAAAAGTAGCTTAATCTAAGAAACAAATTCTTTGGACAAATCTTGCGTAACTAACTGTTAGCTATGTCATTATTTCACACACGCATACCAACATAATCAAAATTTCTATGCATTCATCTTCAACAAGGCCTATTTTGGACGTATTGACAGCACAGTAAAATTGAAAATTTTATTGATAAGTTTATAAGTTATGTGACATTACCTTAGTGACAATTTAATGATTTATTTGACGTTAACTGGTTGATATAGGACATGTTACACTAAAAATGTCTTTAAAAGTTAAAAGTGTTAATATTTCGAAAACAGTTGAAGATAGGTATTCTCTATGACTTCTACTTTTATCGTCACATACCAACATAAGGCAGAAGAAGTATGTGAGCTTTTTATTTGATTAAAGGGGTAAATAAACGTTATTTGTCGCAAAATAGTTTGCAAGTTATTTTAGCCTTTTCCTTTCGTTAGCTTTGAACTTATATTTCTATCACATGTAAACAATGCATACAAGGGTATAAAATGTATTTTTATTAAATACGGAAGCTTTTCTTCAAACTTTTCAAAAAAAAAAATTGATATACATGTTGGCTTAAATAAACTGTGTATATAGCAGCAATCTTATGGAATTCTAAGATAAATTCTAGACATATATATTTTATATAACACATTATATGTTTAAAAAAAGAGAGATGGCCACTTGGTTTCAACCAAGCCATTAATCCAACAATACACACACACATTATAGGGTTGAATCGAGTATCAATTTTAATTTTTTTATTTTAATATGACATGGTAATTCAGAATTATAATTCACTAGAGATTTTCGATCTTCTTAAGTCATTCATGTTACGACTTTTAAAAATATTGTGCCATAGTTTCTTTTTCGGTACCTACTTAACTTTTTTTATTTAAAATTCTTCTGAACAGTACCTAGTTTAATTCCGATAACGCCTACTTATGAAAATAAAAGTAGGTTATTAAAAAAATAAGTGTTTCTTATATTGTTTTTATATTTTCCACTTGATACTGATTATTGATCAGATCCATTAACGAGTTATGGAGATAAATAAAATGTTGTTTACCCAATAATTACGCATGTAGAAGCAATGTGTCAGCAAAACTGTTATAATGCCATTTACACCTTAAAGCTTAGATTCAATCAAGGTGCAATTTTTTTATTTATCGTTTTACTTTCTTTCTTGGCATAGTACGTTTCGTGGAAAATAAATGATTACAAGTGGAGGCACATTTTAACTATAAGCCCCATGTTTTTGTGTCCGATAATATACATATGTTTCTACTCTTTTGTGGTGCAACATAATCCCACATCCCATTGAGGGTTAAATTATTTAATCATTCGCCTGTTTAAAACGCGTTGCAATTCAGAGTAATTACACCAAATAGAAGTATATTTACATAATATGTCAAATTAAACGTATTAAAAGTATTAAATAAAATTGCTGTAATTTTTCAATTGGGACTTGTGGTATACTTCCGTGTTATTTGGCATAGTGTGGTTCAATTCTAGGGTGGTAATTACTGTAGGGTAGGAGTAAACACACCAAATAGGTATAATATGTAAATACCTACAATACACTGACAATTATTAATATGCGCTCTTATTACACGCGGTATAGCGACAGTAGACATTTTTATTATTTTTAACTAATTGCTTTTCTTAAATAATTTACAAATCCTTTGAGATATAGTGTTTCCATAATAACCAAAGTTATTCGCCCCAAAAAAATGCCTTTGTAAGTAGTTTTGCATGTTATGGTCTTTCGTACCGCATGTTAAGCCGGCCTAGACTTGAACCGCTCTTACAACTGCAACTGCAACGTCCGAGGCACAAACTATCGCAAACTAAGCGAGGTTCAAGTCTAGGTGTCGCACATGATACAATAAAAGGAAGATATGATACCAAACCGTGTCAAATTCGTCCTGGTTCGTGCATGACGTCATGCTGTGAGATATTTTTGAAATTTATAACGCGCAATATAGAGTTTACGTTAGTTATAGGCGATTTTATATAAATTCTATTGGCAATATACTTTGCCTCCTGCTTATAATACAAATTTTAAAGTATATGATTTAAGATTATCATGTAAATAAATGGATAAATTAATTTAAAATAATAGATATTGGTAAATTGCCTGCCAATTGCGTTCTATGTATTTATTTACGTGAAAAGAAAAGGTAAATAATTTTATAAAATAAAACTATGCCTAATCATTAAGATAATAATTCTTATTTAGAGGCATTTTCTTATTAAAATATATACCTACAGAGTCTGCCGAAAATATGTTATAAATAAGAATTTTGTTTGTTCCTATAATTTGTCAAATATTTTTTGCTGTGAATAACATCTGTATGTTTGCGACGGAATCATATTTTTTATGATAGTTTTTTGGGCTTTTTACACTTTAAATAGTAAATTATTAAAAATTATTGTATTTTTGTATTCTTTGATTTTTCAAATTTAAAAAAGTCTTAAAATACCAAAAATTATTCTAAACAAGGCAAAAATATCAAAATTTATGAAATTAGGGAAAACAATAAATCATTTTTTTAAGAAAATAGCCTTTTTTCAATGTGTTTGTTTGTCGCATTTTCTCGATTAAAGTCTGGTGATTTGTTACCGTGGAGATTTTTAGCAATTGTCTGTCACCGTAAACTTTTTTATTGAAGCGAATTTGTAAAAACATTAAACACATTTGACATTGGCGACATGACACAATTCATGCTTTAAATAACCTTCATAATCACACTCGTTAAAATGTCCAGAACAGTCTAGCATTTTTTACATTAAACTTATCTTCCCGTTTGCACAGAAGCTTCCAAACACTTTGTGTTTCTTTGTCTTTGGGGAAGTTAAAAACTTTAATATCGGGCATAAAGCCCTTGCATTGATTGTACACATCACAACCGTACACAACAAACCACATTTTCAATTTTAAACTCTTAAAAGTGATATAAAACACCAAAAAATAACTTTAAAACACAACGCGATCTTAACAAAGACGTGTCTCGTTTACAAAATATGGCGGAATTACTCACAGCGTGACGTACATGGCAACGCCTACCTGCGCGGTGCCATATCTTCTTTTATTTGTATCATGGCATCAGCTGAAAGTGTATTCACGGACAAACAATTGCGTTTGAATATTATGGGCAAAGTTGTAAGGTTTTACGGTATTGGAAACGGGTTAGCACTTCTTCCTCGATAAAAATTTTGTTTTGTCTTTTTTTAAAGGTCCCGAGCAAAAAATTAATCGTGCCTAGGTACCTACCTTAACCTAAAAATTATGTTTTGTTGTCCAGAAAATCTAGCGAACGGTGGATCGGAGGGCACCCTAAGGTCGGAACAGGGTTAGCACCTGGTTAGGGGCCCTGCCCAGTCTCTTTCCTTGCAAGCGAAGAGGGATCGGTGCGAAAAAATCCACTATTGTTCCTTCCTCTGCCCATTCCCTAGGCCCTAGACCAACCCTAGACTCTAGTATGATTTAAAATCTTTGAGCTATCGCACATGTGGCAACGTCGGATTGTTTGCAGTTCTAGCCGCTCCTGTCGGAGCCGGTTTGAAGACATTTGCCTCTTGCACTTCTGTGTGGCAAGCAATTAGTGGATAGCGTAGTTTGTCATTTTACGTTAAGTACGATCAAGTTTATCTTTGACCGAGCGTTCTGCAGTGCGCACGCCCATGTATGTTTGATGTTGTTTACAGATTTAACTTTTTTGACATTTTCACAAATACTGTTTGCTGATCTACAACTTATTTGTTTACGATTCGCTGGTTATGCTTATTATTATATGTATGTCTCATTTCACTGACAAACTCCACACAATAAATGGAAACACACAAATCACGTGGTGCTACCAACAACAATACTGCGAAGTAGTGGCGATTCAAATTAAGATTATGGCGTCCTCTTCAGCCGATTTGCCTACTACTCCATCGGGGAATGTTTTCGTTTCGTCTTTGTCTTCCTTATCGTGTTATTTGGCATCTTTGTCCATTTTGTCGTCTAGTGAGCCCTTCGTCCCCGTTAAAAATCCGCTGATTGCAGCTGGCTTCCTTAATTTGAGTCGCCAATAGAGTTACGATGCAACTGCGGCCTAACGTTTCACGGCGTAGGCTTAGTATAAAACGTAGACCACCTCCCCGTTTTATTGTATACAGGGTGTTATGAATTTTACCTAGTATATTGAAACCGTAAATCCTTGTATGAATTCAGATTGAAGAAATATGTCCATAAATGGCGCTTCGCAATAATAGGCTAGTAATGGCGCCTTAAAATTTCTCTTACAAACGGTACCTGCCACTGGCACTGGCAAGAAACACATGGTACCAAGAAAGTTGCCAATTCTATCAATAATTTGTCTATGCAACCAGTCAGCATAAGAAATAATATTTTTGTTACTTTTAAAGTAAAACCCCTTAAAATACACTTATTTTGAAAATTCTAGATGAACAAATACTAATATACCAAACAACACTAACAGTAACAGCCATTAATGCATAAAACCAATGATTGACTAATAATTAACCTTAACAAAAGTGCCATTAACAAATTAAACACAATACTTACAAGTTTCCGTGGTATTTTGTCACTATCAGCATTATTAAAAACTGAAAAGTAATGTTTTTGTTACTTTTAAAGTAAAATCTCTGTAAAATACACTTCCTCTAGAAGAGTTTTATTTCGGTTTGAAAATCAGCATTTAAACAAGTAAGAAGAGACAGACGAGGGAGGATGAGGCAGGGACGCAAGAGCGACATGAGATGTATTTTCTATTTAGCTTCAAAGACGATTACAAATTGGTAAATAAGCCTGGAATATTTTTCGGAGTAATAAAATATAGTATTATAATAGTGACAAAAACGTTTTTTTGATGCGAATGAACAGTAATAATAATGCTAGAAGCAGAAACCTAGCAAAAAATTACCAATAAATGAGTGCCGGGTACTTTTACTGTTTTTATGTGTTGGGGTCAAATTTTAGAGCGTCGCTGAAAGCAGAACTTTGACGAAGTTTAAGTTTTCAACTTAGATTTTTTTTCAAAAATGTGCAGGAATTAAAAAAATCTTCTAAAAAATGCATTTTCGGCAAAAATACATCTTGTACCTACTACATTTTTAATTACGTGGGAAAGTGATATCCTATTTCACGTAAGTAGGTAATTTTTTTAAAGCAAAATGCGGTTTTGCAATTATAAATCAATAATAGGCTATTGTTTGAATATCCGTAATATATAACAGTTAGCAACTTTACTTTAGTGAGATCTGTTCTTGAATTACAGTACTTAGTTCTTATAGATGGCGTTTACGCATATTCTGTACCGTTTCTGTTTTAGAAGAAGTATAGACTATGTGAGATTGCTACTGAGGGAGCTGCCCGATTTTTGTTTTCTAAAAACATAATATTTTCCTCAAAAATAAAAGTTTGGCAACGTACTATGCGAATGAGATTTCCGGGCGCGCGTATGGTCTGGTTTTTGGGTGTTAAAGAAATTTTTTTAGAGGTTTGATTAAACCATAAAAAGGTATTCAGTGTGTCCCTAGACTATCCCAGGAGTCACCCATTCCAATACACTTAACCATTTCCATACCACCCTGTATAATTTCTCTGATTTCACTGTAAAAAATATCGAAAAGGGACGTCAATATAACAGGTACTAAACACCCGGTCCTTAAAAAAGTCTAAATCTTTTTGAAGATTAGTGTGTTTTCATTTCCAAGAATTATTAATTTATTTTAGAATAGGTGTGTTATCGAAAATACACTGACACTTTTTAGAGGGGGGGGATGGTGTCTTTCCTGTCTATCTTATATCGTCCCTAATTTCGAAAAAAGATATCTTTATTGTTTACATTTCATTTGTGTTTAACATAAAAGAATAAAAAGTAGCCTTTTATAATTTGTTTTTAGTATCACCAGAAAGTGGAAGCGGTTATACATCTAATGGAGAAGCACTTGTTGGTTTTCATGAAGATGCTCTGTCCCAGGCGGCTATGGGAAAGGCACAAATCGTGCTGGCTATTGTTTTGGGGCTTTCGCTGGCTGCCGACTGTTCAGAGGTAGCGATGCTAAATTTTATTCTGCCCGCAGCTGAGTTACACCTGTGTATTGAGGAGCACAAAAAAGGATGGTTGGGTGGGTAAATTTAAAGATTTATTCCTTATGATATACATATTCGGAGGCAAATCATAAATAAATGCAATTTTATATTTTTCATTCCGCATATTATTTTAATTCATCAATGGACAGCTAAAAATCCAAAACCTTTAACGTAGAAAAATGTGAAATATTAGGGATATTTTAATTTAACCGCCTATAAAGAAGGGCTTAAGAAATGTATTTCCAGAGGTTTGAAAATTTCAGTGGGTTTTTGCAGAGAACGAAATGTGCAGACCCATCTCCGCCTTATGGTTTTTAATATTTGAATTTATATTTATTTGGATTTTATATTATTTTATGTGATGCATTGCTTATGTTTACTCCTTGAAATAGCATAAAATAAAAATGCAGATAGCTTGAAAATCTTAAGGTAGAGCTATACTATCAATTTAAATGATTTTGTATTCATTGTAAGTAGCAATCATCTTATAGGTATCGTCTTAGATTATTCAGCAAATCAATAATCGAAGGGTATCATACTCTATTAATATCCGTTTAACATACAGAGTTATAAGTTAAAACAATAAATTTTTGACCATACTTTTATTACTTATTGGTCAATGGTTTCCTATTTTCAAATTTTATTTGGATTATATAATATATGTATATATATATATATATATATATATATATATATATATATATATATATATATATATATATATATATATACATATATATATATATATATATATATATATATATATATATATATATATATATATATATATATATATATATATATATATATTATATATGTTTCAACGTAGACTTTCACGGATGGAGAAATGTGAAGAAATAGTGATCCGGGAGTACATCCGTTCGTTTGTTAAATTCCTATTGGAATCTGGCAGACGTTTCGCCAAGGTCTCACTTGGCATTATCAATGCTTACTCGTTGCTGTCAAGTCAAGTTTACGACTTGACAGCATATATATATATATATATATACATATATTATATATATATATATATATATATATATATATATATATATATATATATATATATATATATATATATATATTAATATATATATATATATATATATATAGTAGAAAAATGGAAGATTTCTTGGCCTATAGGTAATATAATAAATGTAAATGCGAAGATTTACTTCTTCGCTAGTGCAGCGAAAAGGCCGTGAATGAAAAATAAAAATAATGAGGACTATCTTTGATTCTGGTCTGGGTGACCTCCTGCTATCGATTTCTGGGCCCTTACCCATCAGCGGGCAGGCTTACACCCAGGGTGGCTGAAGAACAGACCACGATTTGACCAGAATCAAAGAGAGTCCTTATATCCAAAATGTTCGGAAAGGATGGGTAAGATGTAGTGGCTCGCGCCAACTAGTTCACCCAGTGTTGCTCCAAAAATGTTTGGCTGCTAACACAATAATTCTCGAAAGTATGTCGAATGTCGATTTTCTCGACGTCGACGGTACAAATGCACCATTGTACAACAATAGTAGAAAAATGGAAGATTTCTTGGCCTATAGGTAATATCATAAATGTAAATGCGAAGATGTACTTCTTCGCTAGTGCAGCGAAAAGGCCGTGAATGAAAAATAAAAATAATGAGGACTATCTTTGATTCTGGTCTGGGTGACCTCCTGCTATCGATTTCTGGGCCCTTACCCATCAGCGGGCAGGCTTACACCCAGGGTGGCTGAAGAACAGACCACGATTTGACCAGAATCAAAGAGAGTCCTTATATCCAAAATGTTCGGAAAGGATGGGTAAGATGTAGTGGCTCGCGCCAACTAGTTCACCCAGTGTTGCTCCAAAAATGTTTGGCTGCTAACACAATAATACTCGAAAGTATGTCGAATGTCGATTTTCTCGACGTCGACGGTCTGCACTAGCGAAGAAGTAAATCTTCGCATTTACATTTATTATATTACCTATAGGCCAAGAAATGTTCCATTTTTCTACTATTGTTGTACAATGGTGCATTTGTACCGTCGACGTCGAGAAAATCGACATTCGACATACTTTCGAGTATTATTGTGTTAGCAGCCAAACATTTTTGGAGCAACACTGGGTGAACTAGTTGGCGCGAGCCACTACATCTTACCCATCCTTTCCGAACATTTTGGATATAAGGACTCTCTTTGATTCTGGTCAAATCGTGGTCTGTTCTTCAGCCACCCTGGGTGTAAGCCTGCCCGCTGATGGGTAAGGGCCCAGAAATCGATAGCAGGAGGTCACCCAGACCAGAATCAAAGATAGTCCTCATTATTTTTATTTTTCATTCACGGCCTTTTCGCTGCACTAGCGAAGAAGTAAATCTTCGCATTTACATTTATTATATTACCTATAGGCCAAGAAATCTTCCATTTTTCTACTATTGTTTTACAATGGTGCATTTGTACCGTCGACGTCGAGAAAATCGACATTCGACATACTTTCGAGTATTATTGTGTTAGCAGCCAAACATTTTTGGAGCAACACTGGGTGAACTAGTTGGCGCGAGCCACTACATCTTACCCATCCTTTCCGAACATTTTGATATAAGGACTCTCTTTGATTCTGGTCAAATCGTGGTCTGTTCTTCAGCCACCCTGGGTGTAAGCCTGCCCGCTGATGGGTAAGGGCCCAGAAATCGATAGCAGGAGGTCACCCAGACCAGAATCAAAGATAGTCCTCATTATTTTTATTTTTCATTCACGGCCTTTTCGCTGCACTAGCGAAGAAGTAAATCTTCGCATTTACATTTATTATATTACCTATAGGCCAAGAAATCTTCCATTTTTCTACTATTGTTGTACAATGGTGCATTTGTACCGTCGACGTCGAGAAAATCGACATTCGACATACTTTCGAGTATTATTGTGTTAGCAGCCAAACATTTTTGGAGCAACACTGGGTGAACTAGTTGGCGCGAGCCACTACATCTTACCCATCCTTTCCGAACATTTTGGATATAAGGACTCTCTTTGATTCTGGTCAAATCGTGGTCTGTTCTTCAGCCACCCTGGGTGTAAGCCTGCCCGCTGATGGGTAAGGGCCCAGAAATCGATAGCAGGAGGTCACCCAGACCAGAATCAAAGATAGTCCTCATTATTTTTATTTTTCATTCACGGCCTTTTCGCTGCACTAGCGAAGAAGTAAATCTTCGCATTTACATTTATTATATATATATATATATAGATATATATATATATATATATATATATATATATATATATATATATATATATATATATATACACTATCGGCAAAAAGTGGAGAAACAAAAATATATTTTTTAAATATTCTTTTACCCTGATTATGAACTTTAGTCTGGCCATTAGGTTAAACACCACTGTAGATGAAAAAGCTTTTCCAATACTAGTTGATATTTTAATAGTATTTACAAAAGAATAGATTATTTTATTTTTAAAAATAAGAGGCAAAAAATGGAGAAACATTTTTTTAATAAATAAGTTGTATACAGTATGTTTAATACCGAGTAGCATAACCCTTATTTTTTATTACTTCTATACATCTAGACTTCATAGATGACATTAGTTTTTCGATGCACTCAGGAGAAATAGAATTCCAAATTTCGGATAATGCCAGAAACAGCTCCGCTGGATTTTTAAATTTTTCTTTATTCTTTTGACGCAAACGACGATCCAATTCTTCCCACAAGTTCTCTATAGGATTTAGATCGGGACTTTGTGCCGGCCATTTCATTACTTTAATCCTGTTGTTTTCTAACCAGCGTTTTACTGCGACAGCCGTGTGCTTCGGATCGTTATCATGTTGAAATGTCCAAAGCAAGGGCATATTTTCATCTGCATAAGGAAACATTTGATGTTCAAGTATGTTAAGATAAACAAAACGGTCCATTTTTCCTTCTATTTGAACCAGAGGCCCCACACCAAAGCCAGAAAAGCACCCCCACACCATCACACTGCCACCCCCATGTTTGATCGTTCCCAGGGTATACTTTGGATTCAGCCTGGCAGACTTTGGGCGTCTTACCCATCTTATTCCATCTGATCCAAATAAGTTAAACTTACTTTCGTCCGAAAATAAAACAGTTTTCCACTTTTGAATGGTCCAGTCAAGATGATATTTTGCAAACTGAATTCTTGCTGCTCTGTTTTTGGCAGAAATAAAAGGTTTTTTTGCAGGACGCCTTCCATACAGTCCCATTTCTGTTAAGCGACTACGAATACTGCGGATAGAGAGTGATATTTCTGGAAACTCATGCTTTACATGAGTTGCAGAAGCAAAAGGATTACCTGAAACAAACCTTTTCATTCTTCTATCTTCAGCAGCACTGGTTTTTCTGGGTCTTCCTGTTTTTGGTGGACTCTTTACAGTACCTCGACGCTTATATGATGAAATAACTTTACTAACTACAGACCGAAGGAGATTAAATTGTCTTGCTATTGAAGCCTGTTTTTCACCCCTATTAAATTTTTCAACAATTTTGCATTTTAAGTCATTTGACAAAGAATAACCACGAGGCATTTTTTAATTTTTGTCAGCTGGTAAATTCACTAAAGTGAACGACTGTGCGCGAATAAAACTGATAAATAGAGAAAATAAAATGATAAAAGAATTTGTTTCTCCATTTTTTGCCGCAATAAAATCACAAAAAAGCTATGGGCTAACAAAAAATGCAAGAAGTTGTGTTTTTATCACTACTGTAGTAAACTAGGACCTAAATAAATTGTGTTGTACAGGGTCACTAAAATAAATTTTTACTTTAAACAAATAAATTAAGAATTTATATTTTGTTTCTCCACTTTTTGCCGATAGTGTATATATATATATATATATATATATATATATATATATATATATATATATATATAGTGGCGGCTGGTGAAATTTCAAAGTTGTATATCTCTGTTCCTACTTACAGGACCCGAACCAAATTTACGGGTTTTAATAGTGAGCCCACTGGGAATGTTTTGGTAAATAAAAAAAACATTTTGTAATTTGCGAAGAAAAGTTAAATTTTTGGTGTGCCCCTCCTAGGAAAAAAATGAAAGCGTCTAGGTATTTTATTTATTCTTTTTTCTAAACAAATTTTACATCATTCTGTCGACAGTTTTTAAATTTTGAGAGAAAAAAAGGTGTTAGTAGAAAGTTATAGTCATTTGAATTTTTTTTTAAATTTTATTTTAGGCTTAAAAAAATTCAAATGACTATAACTTTCTACTAACACCTTTTTTTCTCTCAAAATTTAAAAACTGTCGACAGAATGATGTAAACTTTGTTTAGAAAAAAGAATAAATAAAATACCTAGACGTTTTCATTTTTTTCCTAGGAGGGGCACACCAAAAATTTAACTTTTTTTCGCAAATTACAAAATGATTTTTTTCTTTACCAAAACATTCCCAGTGGGCTCACTATAAAAACCCTTAAATTTGGTTCGGGTCCTGTAAGTAGGAACAGAGATATACAACTTCGAAATTTCACCAGCCGCCACTGTATATATATACATATATATATATATATATATATATATATATATATATATATATATATATATATATATATATATATATATATATATAGTTAGTGAATATATATATATATATATATATATATATATATATATATATATATATATATATATATATATATATATATATATATATATATATATATATATATTCACTAACTCTTAGTTTTGAATACAATATAATTTTTATTTTTTTTTGTTAAATAATAAAATAATAAACGGGAAACACCTTGCCCATACACCATACATAAAGGACAAGTTCATTTTGGCATCCGCTACTCGTCGTAAAACTACAGTCAACGAACTCCGCATATAACGAACGACCGGTTATTACGAACAAAAATTATGGTCCGGCCAAAACGACATAAGAATGTATGTATTTTTTGTTCGTTTATAACGAACCCGGCTGTAACGAACTATCGGCTATAGCGAACCCTATTTTGATTAGTTTTTTGCTTGTGAAAGTTCGGTTATAACGAACTATCGAAATTTCACGTACGTATTCCTCCCATATTTGTAATATAACGAGTCGGGTAGCGACCCATGATAGAATAAGTAGCGACCTGTCAGGCGCCATTTCAATTTTTAGTGTAATTTTGGCAATAGACGAGGGAATATTGTTTTAGCATGGAGCAGAGCGCGCCAAAATTTAGCAAGAGGCTATAACACTTGCAGAAAATGTTGACATAGTTACAAAACTGCAAAATGGGGTTGCAAATGCTTAAATCTGTAGGGACTACAAGCTACAGAAGTTAAAGACTATTAATATTCGTAAATTTTAATAATAATAATTTTGACAACAAAAGTGTTGAGCCTGGTGATTACTTACAAACTAAAATTGAATATCATGTACCAGAAAAAAGAAAAAATGTAAAATTACTGATTTTGTATAAATTATACAAATATGTACCTATGTATAATAAGTACATAATTTAAAAATACATATTATGTTGATTATAATAAACGACTTATAAAAAATTCCTATACAGATGTTAATACTACATAGGTACTTGTTTTATTCTCTGCACTTTGGATATAACGAACGCCCTGCTATAGCGAACTGTTTAAAGATCCCCTTGGTGGTTCGTTATATCCGAAGTTGACTTTTAAACTTTTAACTGTGGTCCACATCTAAAGTAACATTTTAAATAATAGTCATCGCTTCAGGGGCGGATTTAGAATTTTGTTTGGGGGGGGGGGGGGGAGGGCAACGTTACCTCAAGGTACACAAAAGTATAGACAAAAAGGGTTAACTTTGCGTGCGACATTGTTCTTGTATTGTTTAGGGTTCTAGGTAATTAGAAAAAAATAAGAAAATCGCGGACGGGAAATTTTTCCCACTCATACAGAACAATGGACGAAAAATATGAACCTGTTCTGGCAGTTTTCTTTTATTTATAGCTTCTGTCCATTTAGATTGGTTTAAGAAAATTTTTCGAAAACACACTTGTTGAACGCACGAAAGCATTTTTCCTCCAAAATAGAATTTTTACGAAAATACAGTTATCCGAAAACTAGGATTATTTGTCAAAAACCTAGTCTCCGAATTTTTTTCAAAAAGTACTTTTCATAAGTACATTTTTTAGGAGAAAACCTTTTTCTTTTATTTTTCCAAGTAGGTACATTTTTCACACATTTTATCGAAAAACACTTCGAATATTCCTTTTTTTTAAAACCGTATTATGAAAACGTAATTTACTCTAGAGTAACGTTGTGGACTTACGGAAACATATAAACCTAACCAAAAACGGTTCGTTTATGCTAGTTTAGGGTCTTTTTCTGTCTTTTTTTCATTGACATTTTCTAAGCTAGGATTTTTCGAAAAAACGTAATTCAATTTTCGAAAAACTATATCTTTAAATAAATATATTTTTGGCAGATTCTTTTTTTGAAAATAGATATTTTCGAAAAACTTTTGTAGATTCATTGTCCAAAAATCATCATTCAAAAAAATTGGTTTCCGGAGATCTTGAAACCTGTTCTGAAATTCTTGTATTTACAAGCAATAAAATAATTGAATTTAGGAATACTAAGGTAAAGCGATATTCTCAAAGTAACAGTAAATTCGATTAACACCATATGAGAATAGGCACTTTGAAGTTGCCTAGCATGAAATTTAGTTTCAGAGGACTTTAAGAGATTTATAACTTTACATAAAGTAACTTAGCTTTAAAAGATTTTCGTACTTAAATCTAATATAAATATTAGAATATAAATGAATACACGTACACGAAAATTATCTGTAAGAAACAGGCTCATTTAATATTACCTTTTTTTTCGAGGAAAAGTGAAATAAATATATTTTTAAATTTCCCAAAATGTCTAGGGTTGTTGCACTGAAAATACTTCTCGAATATTAATACAACTGTAATATCTATATAGACATGTGAAAAACGAAGTAAAAACATCACCGTATCAAGTATGTATGTATATTAAACCAAAACTTATAATTTTTATCCATTATTTTTTAGTCTCGATTACTCTTTTGGCGATGGCATGTGGCTCTGTATCCTGGGGCATTCTTGGTGACTATGTGGGTCGAAGGAGAGCCCTTACTCTTGCGTTAACAGTAGCCACACTATTTTCAGCCGTTGCTTCTGTAATGCCAACCTATGGGACATTTATGACTGCCAGGTAAGTAAATACATTATTATATAACATTTTTTGGATTTTTTTCTAAAAACATCATTTTCAGAAGTAATTTTTTCGAAAAACATTTTTTTTTTTAATTACTTTTTGAATATCTATTTATTCGAAAACGGATTTACGAAAAATTTTCGACATATACACGTACATATATTTTATTTCGAAAACACATTTTTTAAAATTTCTTTCCAAAAGACACTACGCTAATAAATTTTTTCGTAAAAAATATTTTCCAAAAATTGACAAAAAATACGTTATTTTATGTTATATTTTCGAAAAATTATTTTGTCGAAAAAGCGTTATTAGAAAAAATGGATATTCCAAGAAAGTGTTTTTCGAACAGGACGTTTCTCAAAAAAATGTATTTGCGAAAAAATGTTTTTGGATAAGAAATTTCGAAAAATTGGTTTCCGGGGAAAAAATTTTTGAAAAATTAAAAAAAAATTCGACAAAATTTTAAAAAAATATATATATTCGAAAAATGATCCGTACCTTCGAAAAATTGTTTTCCGGACATTTTTTGCAGATCCAAAAAATAGTATTATCTATACCTAATTCATTTTTTAATATTTTTTTCTACGACTATTTAATAAAACCATCATTTTCATGTAATTTTTGAAAAATAATATTAGTCATTATTTACGGGTAGTGAATAATGACTCATTGTTCACGGTCTGTGAACAACCACAACAAAGCATTTTTAATATTCACGGTTCAAACCAATCAGAAAGTAACTTTAACAAATTTCTAAAATACTAAAGCAAGCCTATAAAAACAATTACCGAATCGTTGTGTCAAAAGTCATATACGTATTACTACTATATAGCGAACGACGAAAAAATGTTGAAGCAAAGACGTATCCTTTGGAAACAATTGCTAACCACTCATCACGTGACTACTGAACATACCCTGGGGCGGGCGGGGGGGGGGGGGGGGGGTGTGTGGTTGCAGCGAACGACGAAAAAAAGACGTAGCCTTCGGAAACAATTGCTAACCAGTCACATGACGTATTGAACATCCCTCCTAAACAACCACGTGATTTGCCCAGGTATCTTTAGTTTTGAAAGGTAAAAGCTCACATTTTAAACTGCTGTCAGAACTGACAGTGACAGTTCCGTCAAGTGTTGTTACATCACGTGGTACATAACAAAAGATTTATCTTTGCTTCAAATTTTAACAACGGGTAGATTGGATGCTAACAATATAGTAGTAATACGTATATGTCAAAGGTATACTGTTAACCTAAATTTCAACATGTCAAAATTTCTTAAATTTAAGAGTAGGTACATAATTTATGAACATTTGGTAATTTAAGTTTCAGATTTTTTAATAAAATTGTCGTAGAAAAAGTATAGTATTCTACTAGCGGTAATGTCTATTATATAGTCGGATGAAACTACATCCTGGTAAATAATTACTGTCATTGCCGCTCGTGACTATAATACACTATTTTTTACATATGTTTATATGATTTTGTACATACCCAGATATTATGGCCTAAATAC
The DNA here is from genome assembly GCA_963971165.1 of Philopedon plagiatum. Classification (NCBI taxonomy): domain Eukaryota; kingdom Metazoa; phylum Arthropoda; class Insecta; order Coleoptera; family Curculionidae; genus Philopedon; species Philopedon plagiatum. Next base: position 32,335,811 of record OZ020195.1, on the reverse strand, counting down.
TTTTCACAATTGCGCTTATTATGATCCCAGTTTCTTACTCTAGAACATAATGGTATTGAGTATGATATAATTTTATTAGATGAATATAGAAAATATTTGATGTTTAAATATGATACAGGTACCTTAATTATATAAGTACTTTTGATCACTTCCGGATTATTTCCCTTCTTATAATTCGACTAAGGTACTGATTATTTAAGAAAAATATCTAAATACTTACTGAAAGAAAAATATTTGATAGATACTTCTTCACAACATCTCTTTTACTGTTTGAATATGCTCTTAAGTTCGTATTTAATTTATTTACTGAAAAGGTAAAACTATTTAAAGTAAGATGTTTAAAGATGATAAAACTGTGCTTTGGTGCAAGAAGGCCAAAGTCAAAATTGACTGTTTTAAGATGAAAAGGTTTTAAGTTTTTTATGTCGATATATCTCAAAAACTATGTGTTGTAGAGCAACGGTTTCCAACCTGTGGTACATTGTGGTACATGTACCACCGGTCGTACATGCAATAGTTATCCCCGGTGGTACGCTAAACAAGACATAAAATAAGCACCAACTAAAAACAGATAAACTAAAATCATCCAAAAAAAGCGACAAATTTTATAAATATATTGAAGAAAAAGAAAAGATGGCAACATTAGCAACACTGATTGTGAAAACTAAGTATAATAAAAAATATCTTTAATACTTATTGTTAAAATTTTATTTTATCCCTTGGTAAAAATTTTAATTGTACTTAAATTGTAATTATTCAGAATTGCCTAGAATGAACTAGATAGATATTCTAATTAGGTGCCACCTAATACGAGTAGGTGGTACCTAAAATTACGAAACGTTTTTGGTGGTACGCCATTAAAAAATATTGGGAACCCCTGTTGTAGAGCATCTTGAAAGTTATTCGGTAAACGTGTTACTATTCTTTATAGTATGCCATTTAAGAAAAAAAAAGTTTTAAAAACCAAAATATAAAAAAAAAAATTACATTGGCACTTTTAAAATTGACTAAGCTTTGGCTATGGCCCGTTAAAGGAAACAAGGAAGCATTATTACAAATATTTTAACTTCAAACAAAAAATAGATTTTTAACATTAAAATACGTTTTGTGTAGAAGTGCATGATAAACTTAAATAGGTAAACATTCCTGATTCTCATGCTTATAAAGGACCAATGTCTATACATATCTCGCGCCCAAGGTTGCGCCACTAGGCCCAGTGTCTAACATTGGCCGATTTTCGTATTGAGCAAAAATGTAATGCTAAGGTCCCAAGTTTACATAGACCATTTTAAACAAAATAACCACTAAAATATCAATTGAGATTGGCCCTATTATTTCTGTTAAACGTTAAATTTGACATTGGGCATTTTACCATATGTTAGGACATATACAAGGTAACTAAAAAACATGACATTGGTCCTTCTTGCACCAAGTCACAGAATAATTCCCACACTTCCTGTATTAATAAAACTTTAATGAACCACACACCAATCCTGAAATCATTATAAAATACCTTCAGCGCACAGACGGAAAATGACTGTTCCAAAGAATGTTGTCACGATAGAGCGGTCATAACTGACCACATAGCATTCTCTTAGATTCGAGAATGCTGGCCGTATCTTTTTTCCAAATAATGCTTTATTTACAAAATCAACATTTTAAATTTGTATAATTTTAAATAATAATAATAATAATGTGTAAGTGGCTTTCCCTCTTCTTCTCCGTTTTTCCCAATCCATATGGGGCCGAGGTTCCTTGCTAATCGCCTCCAAAACGCCCGGTCCTAAATTCCTTCCAGGGGAAGCAGCTATGCAGCAATGCATCTGAATACAGTTTCAAAAATTTTCAATTTTAGATTCTGCTCCGGATTAGGTGTAGCAGGAGCCTTCCCTATTGCCTTCAGCTATTTGACTGAGACTTGCTCGCGAGCTACAAGATCTAGATATACTGGCATATTACACTCTATGTGGCCTGTGGGAGCAGTCTATACAGCAATAACATTTCATATCACAATGCCTACATTAGGCGCAGATATCGTAAGAGACAATCGAGAACACTGGAGTTCTTGGCACAGGTAACACGTACTTATTGTTATTAAAAATTTATATTTGTTTGGTTTAGGAAATACAGATCCACCCCAGAGAAAGTAATGAAGTTACACAGTGCGGTCTAATTATTCTTGGTCCTTTTACTTTAACACATTTTTTACAACATATATTTTATCTACACTAATATTCGCGTCAACTAATATTTTTATGCCAATGAATCCTAATTTTAGTATTATTAGATCTAGTCATCTGAAGCAAGAATTCTGACTATAAGAGGGTAATGGTTCACCTTAGCAAATTTGAAACTTTGGAAATGGCAAACGCGTTAGACATTTTCATGAAATAGTAGCAGCTATTCCCGACTAGTTCTTTCATTATAGTCTTTAATGGTAGCCTGTCGTAGTGTCGTGATTTCCGTAGAAAACCACCGTAATATTCGGCATTTACGGCAGCAGTACCGCGTTCTTTAAAGACAATAATCAATTCCTTTTATATCATCGAAAATAGAGGCGTTAACTACATGGGCGTCCCCAGATCTTTTCTCAAGGGAGGGGGGCCAAATAAAGAAAATATATATTTTTAACGATTTTATTTGTAGTAATTTATACAAATACACTAATAATTCAAAACAGAAAAAATTCGGTCAAGTGCAAGCTATACTTGCACAATTAGTGTTCCGTGCCATCAGCCCCCCCCCCCCACTTAACCTGAGCAAGTCTCGACCGCCCGATCTCCGCCCATCTGTTCAGGTTCATTTTGTTCTCCGCAAACGTTTTGGTTGATTTTGCCTTCTATCGCGAAATATCAAGAACAATAGGATGTCAAGTATCAATCAAGTAGAATGCTAGCGCCAGCTAAATTGCCAGTTATAACTAAGTTGAAATTCAACCAAAATAAAATTACACTTATCAACAATATTTAAGGTCGGGCATTTGGATACATGCAGATTTTGACAGTTGAAAATCACCTAAAACAAACTCTCAGTCGTCGCCGAATAATTATTACCAGAATTGAGAGAATTTGAGAGGGTTTTGATTTTTGTACTTTGCGTAACTTTCGCTATTCTTCGGGCTATCTCACCTTTTTTTGCTCAGGTTTGCTTCTTATTCTTGTTCTTATTCAAGAAATGGTGGTTGGGTTGGGTTGGGTTGTAGTTTTATATCAGCATTACAAAGAAAAGTCAATGCTCCTTGGGGATCTTCGTTGTACAGTCGATTAATAGCCACAAAGTTTTTAATCGACGACTACTTTTAGCACCATCTTGTAAGCTAAGGTTTTCTTTAGATGTCACGATCATTTTACTTCCCTAACTGATCAACTATATTGATTAATGTGTGGATAATGATTGAAGTGAAATACGATATAGAGCTTTTAGTCATCGATTAATTAAAAAAATTCGCCCAAACTTGAGCAGTCCAGTATCAAAACCGACAAAATCTATAATTTACATTTACAAGCAGCTTCCGATCATAGGACATACGAGTATTTACACCAAAGTTCAAGTATGTTTAAAAGTATTTGATTTTGACTGCAATGTGTGGCGTGCAGTGTGCAGTGTTTATAAGTGCAAAATTAGTCAGCCTTTGCACCAAACTTCTGTTGAGTATGTCTTCAATGACATTTTAGATGGCAAACTCACGTGGCACCAATAATAATTACCAAAAAAAATTGTTAAAAGTTTTTTATATCTTTTCTTACAGATTTCTACTGCTAAGCATACTTCCGACAATTGGGTGTATTATAGGATTAATTTGGGCATCGGAGTCACCGAGATACCTTTTGGAGGCTTCAAGAGAAGTAGAAGCTTTGGCGGTTTATCAGAGACTTCACAGACTAAATAAGACGAGAACTCAATATGGGTTAACCGAATTAGAACTTCCAGGAAGAAGTGCTTATAGAGATCGGCCATTGAGCCCTACCAGAGCTATGTTTGCACAAGGACTTGAATCGGTTGGTATTTTATCACCTAAGAAGAGAAGAGTTTTCAATAGACATTGATGACCCAAACTTGTTATTGTTATTTATTCTTACAAAAATTTACCTACGTAAGAAATTGAACAACTAGTAAATTAAATTTTAATAATTTGTATATAGATGTAGATGGTCAAAGACATTGATTACCGATTTTATAGTAAATATAATACTCTGTGTCGGCATTTACTGTCGCTTGTTTGCGCATGGAATTAACAAGGTTACTAATTTTATTGTGTCTTTAAGATAAAGTGCCCCCCTTTCCACTTATTTTTTAATCGGGCAATACCATTTTTTGACGACTTACATGAGCAAATACAATACTAATAAAACTATAACCAAATGCATTTTCAGCCTGTCTACAAAATTAGCATAATAGTTCCCCTCTAAACTCTAGCATCAGTTACTTTTTTACCCATACAGACATGTTCGATCGATCAAAGACATGAAAGACTCGGTGTCCATGGTAAATCGGTAAAATATTAACTTGGAAGTTTTGAAAGTGGTTTTATAAGTAAGTTATGTGTTCAAGCATATTCTGCTCTAACATAAAGTGGTTAAACAATAATTACCTAATTCTGAGGCGCAACAAGAATTTTAACTGAAGGGGGGAGGGGGGGGTCCGTTAATTTCTTCGCAGTTTAATATATTTAAAACCAAAAATACAACCTATTAAAATTCTATATAAAAAAATTGAAATGACACTTCATACGTAAGTATCAAACCTAAACCAAAAAGAAAACAGTGTTCTTAATCGCTTAAAAAACTTTTTAAAAAAAGTTGAAGAACTATTAGCTTTCACTATAATCATCAAAAAAATTAATAGAAGATATTTGTGGGCATTATATATTCCTTCAAATATATTATTATATTTACAGACGTAAAATAGGTATTTAACTTACTTGACATCAATCTTCAACGTAAGTTTTAAAAATCAATGACACTATGATGCATTTCACCTAGAAATTTTAAAATAAGCACCACCTTTTGAAAGAATATAAATGTAAAGCTTGAGGTATGAACCTTGTGTTTTATCCTATATCATAACAGTCTAATTTCATATTATTATTCATATCTAATTTCATATTAAATTGGACATTTCATACTGTTCAGTAGATTTCAAAGTTTGCATTCTGCATATTGTCAATATTAAAAACCATTTTAGTTAGGACGGATCATTAACAGAGGTAGGTACAGAGCTTCCAGAAATCAAAGGTGAATAGGCAAGAATTCGTTATGTAACGCAATAAACATGCAAGCAAATAAGAATTGTGATTTCTCATTGTAATCATGATTACATAAGAAATCGCAACCTTTTGATTCCTTTAAGTAATTACGATTACAAAGGAATCACGATTACTGAAAGTAATTATTATTGCTTTGCAATAATTTCTGCAACAATTTTGGTGATAATTACACATTCCTGAAAAAAATCGATTATTTACAGATTACTAATTATCCTTTAAAAAATCCACCGCGATTTCCAATTATAAAAGCAATGTAATTATTTACAGTAACCGATTGCAAACATAATCGATTACTTCCCAGCTCTGTACATAATCGATACATTTTTATCCAAAAACAGTACACTATGTGTGGAAAGTCCACTCCGGTTGATTTTTTTGAAAACTAGACAAATTAGCGAAAAATATTTCAGATATAACTGTTAGGACTTTTAAAAATTTATAAGTTGAAAGTTAGTTGGAATATATAGGGTTCGGAAAAAAGTAAAAGGCAATTCAAATTCTTTATCCTAAAACAATTATCTTATATACATGAACGCCCAAAAAGTTATAGCTGACCAATATATTTTTTTTTATGAAAAACACATGGTTTGTAAAAGTTTAAACAATTTTCAATTTTGTATTTTTTTTAATTATTTATTTTTTTATTTATTTATCTAAATACGTACATTACAGAGACACTCCAAATAGTACAATCCATGCAAAAGAAAGATAACAAAAAAAGTGAAAACAATGTAAAAAGTACAAATGGGTAAAACAATCTTATCCAGTCCAACACAATACTTCAAACAGTAATCACTGATATTATATATTAAGTTTGTTAATAATATTTCGAATTTTATTTTTAAAAGTTACCGCAGAACAGTTACAATTCAGGTTATATGGTAATATGTTTAAGTAAGACATTATTCGGTCATTGGTGCTGTTTTTTTTCCAATATCAGTACAACTAGGGTTTATGGAAAATAGTTCTAGTTGCCTCGTATGGCGATATGGCACTCTAAAATTTATCAAGGCTTAGAGGTCCGCGCAATCTACCCATTATTCAGCAGCTTGTGGCCAAAGACCAAGGTCAGTCGCACTCTGCTTGTCTCCAGAGCATCCAAACCCAATATACCGAGCCGCTCATGGTACGGTAATAGAGAACCGTCCACATTTAGCTTAACCAATAAAAACGTGACAAACTTCGATTATACGCGTTCTATTCTTTTAATATGTATGTTGTATAAAGGAGCCCATATCAAGCAACAATACTCTAGGTGGCTCCGTACCAATGCGCAGTACATAGACTTAAGGTCCTCGATGCTCCTGAAATCCCAGCACTGCCGCATGACAAAGCCCATCATCTTAAAAGCCTTTGCTGTAACACTCAATATGGACAATAAATCTCAGTCCGTATCGAAAATGACACCAAGATCATTGACCAGTGTAACCCTCGGTAGTAGAGAGTCATCAATATTATAAACATGGTCCACAACATACCTTTCTCTGGAAAAGGATATAACTTTACACTTGGTTGTGTTTAGTGCCATTTTATTATTCTCACACCACTTCAATAACTTTGTTATTTGATCCTGCAACAACACGCAATCACTCGTGTTAGAGATGATGCGGTAAATCTTTAGGTCATCGGCGAAAAATAGAAAGGAGCAATGATCAAATATGTAGGATAGATCATTCACGAATATCAAGAACAATACAGGACCAAGACGAAAGCCCTGGGATACTCCAGAATGAACCAGGATGTCTTTTGAAAGGTAGTTATTAACTTTGACGTATTGGATTCGATTACGGAGATAACTGTTAACCCAGGAGAGTAATGGATCTCCAACACCGTAATGTTCCAATTTTTGTAGGAGGATATATTGTTCGACCCGGTCAAATGCTTTCTTAAAGTCAAAATAAACTGCGTCAACCTGTAAACAAGAATCAAGGGCAGTTGCCAGAAAATTGCTATAAACACATAAATTTGATTGGCATGACCTACCAGAGAAAAATCCATGCTGATTCGCCGTGATTTTGTCCCTAAATGACGCGAAAAGGTGTCTGTCACAAGTGACTCCAAAATCTTAGCGACACATGATAGGCCAGAAATTGGTCGATAGTTGGTTACATCTGATCGATCGCCACCTTTGAATAGCGGAGTGACAACGGCAGTTTTCCATGTGGAAGGAAACTGCCCGGACCTCAAGGATGTTCTGTAAATGTAACTTAGTGGTAGGGATAAAGTCAGACTACAGTTTTTAAGGAATTTTGTCAAAGCCAGCGCCTTTATGAATATCCAGGCTGACCAATTTGTTAAACACCCAGTCACTGTCGGCAGGAACGTTACACAATTTAATACCAGTAATTGGAAAACTTTGTGCGTTGCAGAGAGCTGTTCCATCTCCTATTGAATATACCGATTGAAAGAAATTTGCGAACATATCCGCCAGCTCCCTGGGATCCACCGAACTAAATCTAAATATTTAATTTTTTTGGGAAAACCAGTAACAGTCCGCTTTAGTTTAAGATAGCTCCAAAATGATTTTACGTTTTTTAAAATATTATTTTCTGTTTGTTTCAAATGACTTATAGTCACTATTGATAGACTGCTTGGACTGAGCCCTTAATACCTTGTAATCCTGCTTTAACTTAGGATTCTTGGAATGTTTTAACTTTATGTATATTTTATTTTTCTCTTGAATTAGCTTAACTGTTCTGGGTGAGTAATACGAAGGAAAATTTAATTAAATCAAATTAAACCGATTTATAAAATGTTTTAAAACATTTTGTTTGTATTTGTTTAATGGAGAACTTACCAGTTCCGTTCAACTTAATTAATTTATGCTGGTGTCAATATTTTTTTACATTTTCTGTATTGCCAATTAATTTAAAGTCATACATGTTTAAAACAAAATGTGTCTCAATGGAGCAGAAAAAATAACTCTTCTTATGATGAAAGGTTTTCGGGATAATAGATAAATAATCACAGAGATAATATTATGACGAAACACGAGACCTAGAATAGCCTTTCTAGATCGCCAACCTGTTCACAAATCTACAATGAGTGTGAACTGTTCAAAAATTAGAAACAACGGGAAATTGCAAAAATATAGATAGATCAGGAATACCAAGAATGGCCACTAACGAGGACAAAGTTTGCAGACGCTACAAGATTTTATTGGAAATCCAATTTTGTCTTTGAAAAGACACAAGTAGACATTTGTTTTAAGTCCGTCCAGAATACCTTAACAAATTCTTTCTTTCATCAAAATTTTGGTCCAAGAATTGTCAATAATAAAAGTCACGGCGTTTAAAAAAAATTCTAAAAAGAAAATTTTCTATGCACTGTCACTGACTTTTAACAATAAAAAAGGATGCCTGACTCCCATCTATCACTAATGTAGTATATTTATATTCTGCCTAAAACCTAGTCTGATCAAAACAATTTTTTCTCGCATTTCTAGACCTAATTTCTGGTCTTCTTAATATCAAAGAATCTAATAAATTCGAACTAACTAAATTTAAAAAAAAAAATAAATTAATTTAGTTGGTTGAGTATATTACATTGTTGTACTTTTTTTAATCGAAGTGACCTGTTATTTTTTGAAATAATAATTTTTCCTTAACAGTAAAGTGTCGTAGATCTTTTCAGCATGAATACGTCACAATCATATACACATTATTTCCAATTTCCAATGTATTTTGTATAACTTATTAAAATTCTTACAGACTTTGTCGTAATTCATAGCAGTTAGCAAACTACATTTTTGAAATTTTTCTCAAAGGAAATAAAACTGAAGTGCACATAATCTAGAAAGTATTTGACCTGCAAACTGATGCAAATAATTCAAACTAGTGTCTTTACTTTAACCAGCTGCTTTAGTAGATTTTGGGGAAGCATATTTGAATATTTTTCTTTATATTAATTTTGTATCACTCCTAATTATTTAACTCAAGACATATTTCCATTTTCTTTAGCAGCAGTTGTTTTAAAATTGCCACAAATGAGTAAAAACCGAAATTGATATTTGTGAATGAATTGTTGATTAAGAGTGAGTTGCCAAATACAACGTTTGTGCTTCAAGATCTAAATTTTTTAAAATATAGGTGAATTTGATTATTAAACCACTAGTATCATAAAATTGAGTCAGTAAAATGAATGTGAACATTTGAGTGATAACTTTATTAATTAAAATTAAATTTTTAGTCAGTATTTATTAATTTTGTTATTTAACAAACATAACATTGCTTATACTTTAGGTATATACATATATTACGCTTTTATACTACTCACAAACATGAATTATATAAATCGCCTTTAAAAGTTAATATCAAGGACAAGCTCTCTTGGCAGACAAATTTATACAAATATACAAAAAATCAAAATAATTAAGAGTTTTTCAATGCTATAATACTGTAATATTTGTTGTATACATTATTATTATTTTTTTATTTATATGGACCAGGGTTAGTCAAACATATAATAGCTCTGTTCGCAGAACAATCACAAACTAGTCAGAGCCAATAAAATTATTGGAAAGCAGTCCGCAAACTGTCATGTGACCAAATAGCTGACACTTGATTGGCGCTGATCGGTTTATGATTTCTCTACGAGCAGAGCTAATAAAATTCTAACTTATTTTTAGTTTCGAGAAGCATTTCAGAAAATCACGTCGCCAATGCATTTTCGGACAACTCTACTTCTAGCGACTTTACATATGCTGTTGGGATTTATCTACATGGGAATGTCAACATTTTCATTATCACTTATTAAAGAACTTCGGCAACAAGAATATCTTGCGGAAAAGAAATTTGTTGAAAACAAAAATTTTACTGGAAAATTTAACGATACAATTGAAAATGTTGTTTTCAGAGATTGTTTGTTTGAAAACGTCTCTTTTACGCATATGAATTTGATTCACGTAAATTTCTGGAATTGTACTATTACCGAATCCGAGTTTGTTAATGTGAAGACGTCGGTTCTATCATTTGAAGATTGTTCTATTAGAAACTCCAGGTAAGATTATAGTGTAAAAAGTAAGCCACATAGAAGTATATCAAGGTTTCTTAGCCCTTCTTTTGTGCGTAGTATTAATATTAATTTATAATTGCGTGCAAAATGGCAAAATTAATGTTTGTAATTGCATAAAAATTTAACGGCCAGATTCTCCAACGCTATATCGTTCTAATTTGGCAACTAAAAGTTTTAAACTTACAGGTGTAAGAATTACACGATCAAATTTTATACCATCAATTTGTTTCTGAGTTTTTTCGCAAATTTATAAAGAAAAGTGTAATTTTAGTACGTACTTTTCACAATAATAATTAATAGCAACACCTTCCAAGACAAAAATCATTAGAAAAGCAAGCAAACAGCTTAAATATTAGAATAACTTATAAGTTTGTGATGACCACTTATTAACATTAACAGGACAAAAAGCTGTCAAAACCTAACCAACTAGAATATCTTGAAATTGAAATCAGTACTAAATCTTGAACCTTTTTAGGGAATCTGAATAATTGTTTTATAAGCGTGATGTCTTGAAAGGTAAAAATTTTCTAAAACTTAAAATATATCGGCATTATCAAATTCTGCTGATGATTATTTCAAACCTGAACCATCAAAGCGCAACAACCGTTTATTTGGTGAAAAATACTTAATAACACATTGGTAGTTGATTTAGAATTAGGGGTGATCACAAATTTCGGGATCCCGGGATTTTGGGCTAAGAAATCCCGAGATGTGTGCCATATGATTCTTTCTCCCATTCGTCTAATTTTCTTAGGGTGGCAATAGAATGATTTACGAATGAATAGTTTCATCTGTTATCTTCTAAATCTGAGCGTGACACACTGTATACGTATATTATGTTAAAATTGCAGAACTGTAGGTGGAAACATTAACTAACTATTAAAACTTAGTGTTTTTAATATAAACAATTATCGAAACGCTACAACTGATTTTAAATATATTGTAAAAAAATTTAATACTGCATTTTTCCCCGATTCGTTTCTCAGCATATCACTCCTATGATTTTACTTTGGCTCCAAACCACCATCCTTTGTCATATGACATGAATTTATTAAATAAATGGATACGGGATGATTTCACATTCTTTGAAGCCAAAACAAACCATTCTAAACGACACTGTAAACACAATTTGTAAACTCTGGCCACATCGTATTTTACCTTGTATTTTTGTACAAAAAATACGTTAGAAGCATCACAAGATTTACTAAAAGTAATAAAAGCCCTAAAATATTTTATTTTTCTGCTAAATAATAATAAATTTAAGTTAAAAAGGTTTTATTATTTATAGGTTCTGGTATTTCTAAAGGTGTTTATTTAAAGTCGCTCTGAGTCATTTATAAATCTACAAGTCGCACTTTTTCTTTTCTAGTTCATTAGACAAAGACGTACGTGTAACCGAGTGTTCAGACCGAAGTTCAGCCGTTTTCCTAAACAACGAGCACAGACAGCAACACTTCTGAGCTCCAACACTCCAATGCTATTTTATCTCTTTCTACTACCATTCTTGATTCAATTACGTAGTAATTCGTAGTCTTGTCTATGTTCGTAGTTCGTAAACTGCTCCCCCAAGAGAATAACAAACAACAAAATATAAGGCTTCACGTTCGATACGCTCACAGTATACGGACATCGAATCATTTTATGTAATAAATCCATGTCATATGATATATAAGTCTTCAGTGTGTGACCTACAGGGGAATGTGTATTTTTCACCCACATCTAGCAACATACAAAAATATAAAATTTATTTTCTCCTTTTAGGTTCATTGATACCGACTTAACGGACCACCATTTTATAAATTGTAATTTAGTCAACAATACTTTTTTCTCTCTCATTTCTAATTGTGTAGTGGAATTTGACTACAACATATATTTGGATGACCTATATGATGAGACCCTTGGATGGTAAGTAAGAAACCACAATTTATTAAAGTGTGCTAATAATATCGAACATATTGGGCATATTTATGCGTAAAATAGTACTTTATTCATTAAACAATATTCCTTTTTCCCTAGCTATTTGTGAGAAACGTCTTATTGACAATTTTCTTGGTACCACATGATTAGGGTTGCTATCCCGCCTTATATATCGGGACTGTCACCTTTATTGGAGTTCATGTCCCGACGCGACGTACCGACAAAGGTATCAAAAGTCCCGATCGACGTAATCAAGGCTTTTTAAATTAAATTTTAAAAGGCACAAACACCACAAACGTAATTTTGAAAGGATTTTAAAAAGGAGGCTACTACAATAGCGTGGTGCAAGCAGCAGACCTCTTGCGGATTTGTGCGTAGCGTCCCGTCGGCGTCTGTATTCTTTGGTTCTTCAAGGTGGTTTTGTCGAGGTGATTTTTTCCAGTAATAATAAAACAAAAATTTAAGCTTATCTCATTTAAATTAAAAATTACTCTATAAATAAAAATAAATTACACGTCTCCCAGAGATTATAATCGGATGCTGCCGATGGCGTAAATAACATAATACAATTCTTTACCCAGGGCCAACACCAGCCCCAGCCACAGCCTGGCTGCTTCCCTCTGGCAATTGTATAGAAATATACATATTGTCGTGTAACTGTAAATATATTTAAGTAAATAGATGTAAGGAAGCATTACAGATATTAATAAGGAAGAAATAAATGATGTTTGAAATGTTATTCTTTGGAAATCAGTTCACTTGACGTCTAGCGGTTAGTAATAGTAATAAGGGCCCAAGTCATTTCTAAAAAATTCAACGTTTTCGACTGGATGTCGCTATCTGAAATCCCAGATGGGAAAAGTTGTAAGAAACAATTATATATTATCTCAAATCGAACAGTTGGATAATTTTAGATTACTGTTTTCAACATCTGTTATACCTTTAGAACTTAATGGAAGAAAAAACTCTTTAAAATAGTGGAAAAGCAGTTCGACTAAAGAAAGATGGTTAATTTTTTTAAAAAGCACAGAACAGACCCTGCGTACAATCCAAATTGCGAAAGAATTTTTTCCTCAATGTCCAACTAGTAATCAGAAAAATGAAATCGTTTATTAGCTGAGTCCATTGAGGCCATTCTGCAATGCCAGTATAATTTTAAATTATCATGTGCAGAATTGTATAAGTGCATCAAAGATCAGAAAGATCATCCGCGAAATTTAATATAAAACTGGCAAATCCTAAATAATTTTTGATTTAGTTTTAAGGAATATCAGTTATAATATATTTGTTCCTAATATAGTTGTTTTTGTGTTTTGGTATTTAGAGTTAGGTAAATTTTAACAAAAATTTCCCCCTTCCCTTCGGGCCTTGTGACCCGATATGAGCCAGATGATTTATGGCAACCCTGCACATGATGTGCCTTTCAATTATTAAAATTATGGTAAATAAAAAACAATAAACAATTGTTAAATAAGTACTTTATCTGTCTGTAGGCCGACAAGTTTAGGTATATTTAAAAAATGTTCTAAATAATATTTAAACTTAAAAAGTAGCTTAAGCTCTTGATAATTGGGATAGTTAACTACCTTATTTATTTATTCCAGGTCAGGAGCGATGATTCCATCATTATTTGTAATGGGATTTATCCTAGAACTTTCAACAAGAACAAAGATAACAGTGATTCTTTGGCTCCTTATTAGTCAAGCAGGTGGCGGAATACTACTATTTCACCTATTTGGATATAGCATTACCATTTTTATGACAGTTGGAGCTATTCTTAAAGTTTTGTTAATGTGTGTGCTAAATGTTATTACTTTGGTAGTACTAGAAGCTTATCCTTGCAACTTAAGGTAAGTAAATTGGCATTTTTGTCTATGCCTGAAAATTTTTATAAATTTAACATCTCAAAATGCCAACATTTGCCTTTTTTAAATTTGACGTTGCTTTCTGATTTTGTCGCGTAATGTTGCAAAACTATAAAAAGTTTTAGAATACAGAACAATTAAAAAATAAAATTTTTTTTATTTTGTGAACTACATTTGTTAATAGTACTTGGCTAGTTCAGTGGACTTGTTTACTCTTCCTAAACATCATAGTTTAAGCACTTGCATCTGAAACAATGGACCATTTAAAATAATTTATGGTGATTAACAATCATCCTTAGGTACTAGTTAAATATTTAAAAGAGCTAACTTATTACGGGTAAAGAACGACCCTCGAGCATGGGTGACACCTTGCTTAAATCATACGTATACCTCGAGGTCTAAGGAATTTTCAGGGAACGACTATAAATACGAACCTAAAATTCAGAGAAATTTGAAAACAGTCAAAAAATATGTTACTACGCAGGAGAGCCAAACACATGCTCCGTCTGCTCTTTGTTATTATAAGCTCGGTTGCACAAAATAATCTAAGAATTAGTTAATTGGGTACTTGCAATGTGACGGCATACATAATGATGCCAGCTTTGACAGTTATCTAAATTTATTACTCGATTAAACTCTTTGTGAAACCAATTAATAAACTTTTGTTTGGTCTCGTGAGTGCTTTTACGCACTGTGTGACCAAGTTGTTGCGATGACCACTGAGATTTCGTTAGACGCACAGCCGGTCAGTGAGTCGTTCAACCCAATAAAATTGAATTGAGAGTATAGCACTTCGCGTGACAGAAAGAGGTACCAATATATTTTTGTGTCATGAAAGCAGTACCGCTTATTTTTTTTTGCAAAAAAGTTGCCATATTTATTTTAAAGTGGACATTTTAGGAAAACCAGACATAGAATACGTTTTCACGGTGACATACATGATGCAGTAAAACGAAGGTATGATACCAAACCGTGTCAAATTCGTCCAGGTTCGCGCAGGACGTCACGCTGTGAGTTATTTTTGAAATTTATAACGCGCAATATAGAGTTTACGTTAGTTATAGGCGATTTTCTATAAATTCTATTGACAATATACTTTGCCTTCTGCTCATAATAGAAATTTTATAGTATATGATTTAAAATGATCATATAAATAAAGGGATAAATTAATTTAAAATAATAGATATTGGTACGTTGCCTGTTGCCTGCCAATTGCGTTGTATGTATTTATTTACGTGAAAAGAAAAGGTAGAAGTGAACCGAAAGTGGGGCGCCTTATACGACAAAAGATATCGTGGTGTAGCGTAGCGGTGTGGTGTAGTCTTACATTTTATGTTTGGGTTAAGCTTGTAATTGAAAACTTTTTTATAATTTTTTCCATTTCTTTAAAAATAAGGGTACTTTAATCTTAGTGAGTTTTAAGAAAAACACTATTTGTGCCCGTGGTAACAACTTTACATAAAATGTGATATGTCAGCATTTAGTTTGACAATAAGCATTAACTTTTATCGGGAATACTTTTTTTGAGAAATCAACAGTAAAAAAGTTTTCTAAGTATTGCATAATTTATTGGACTCACACACAATAATGAATAAACAGATTTATTTTTTTCTTTTAGATGCACCGCTCACGGAATGATGCGCAGCCTATTCCATATTGCATCACTTTGTGCCATTCCGATATACAATACGTTGGTTAATACAACTTTAATTTTTCCTGCAGTTTTAACTATATCGCTTTCCTTTTCAGCAGCTTTACTTTCCTTAAAAATTCAAGATAACAGCAAAGTTCTTTTGTAGTAAGAATGCCGATTAAGCTTAAACTGAAGTTGAAATCTATTTTTTTCCCTGCATTTTCTTAGTTTGTACCAAAACCAAAAGGTTTACAAGCGTTAAACAAACATGAATATTTTTTTATTACTATTTCCCTGGATAGCAGGCAACTTTATTCACAAAAAAAGTTTTAAAAATAATTCCCAAGAAATATAGGTTTTGGAAAAATTCAGTAAAATATATTTCGTTTTTTTTATATAATAAATTTTGTTTAATATATTTTGGTACGACCTTCAAGGAATTTTGAAGATATTATTAAAATAACTTTAACACAATTTAATTTCGTAGTAAATTTATATATTACCCTTAAACTTCATAGTTAAAACTAAGACAAATCCAAAATACACACTTAACATTTAAAGGTAACTCCTATATATTTACTTGAAAAGTTTTTTGCGCCATATTAGGTTATTCTCTTAACTTCTCAATTAATAAAAGAAAGTCCTATGTAGAAATCATTCCCGCCAACCATAGTATTAAAATAGAAGCTATATATTTTTATTTAATACCATAAATTTTTCTGAATAAATTAATATTACTAAATCTACCTCATCCAATTTTTCTTAGGGGAGCCGACCCCTTTTATTATTGCGCTCACTCACTTAATCTTTTTTTTTTATATTATATAATTACACTAAACTTATTACCTCACATGCATCTTCTCATTTTCAACGAACTCCTTGCAATTGTAGAAGTTGGATTTAATATTTGAAGTTATCTCGCTTCAGAAAACGGTGGTAAAATACAAGCCATATATACAGACAGACAGTGTTTCAGTCCAGGGGTACCAACTTGGGGATGATATCTCTAGCGAAACTCTATACATGTGAATATCATTATTATTTTACTTCCGCTAAAACAATAAAGAAGGAACACATGGTTTAGCTGGCCTGCTGGCCGCTTTAATTTAACCTCTGAATTTTATTATTATTATTATTTAAATTTGGAATTCACGTAAATAACCCAATCCACCTAAAAGAAAAAGTTGTGCCCCCGCACGTTATGCTAGATGGAAGGGTATAAATTAATATGTGGATTAAAAATTCTGCCTCCCTACTTGACCTCACAGGCATTTTGTTCTTTGTCTTTTTTTATCTTCTGACGGCCCACGAAGATCGACGTCTAAGTATTATGTACCGTGGGTGTACTGGAGAAATCCGACTCACACATCCAGAGCTGGAAACATCCGTAGGGATTTCACCAGCCCTTTAAGAGAATATGTGGGGTGGTACCACCTTGGCCGAGGAAGAATTCCTCTACCACCTTCCATTGGTCCCTTGTCTGGTAAATAAAAATTTTTATTTCAATTTGGAATTTTTTTCGTTTCACGGTCTGGGTTGTTGTCAGTATTGTTAGGGAAAATCATGGGGTTTTCAGCTTCCAGACTTAACAAACGCGAAGGACTTGGAAAGCGTCAATCACGAAGCTGTTCTAGTTCTTCTCTTTTTCTTCCACAATATTGTAGCTGACTATTTAAAACGGTGTTTTATTTTTAGCTTACTGAAGAAACAGATAATAAAAGTACAATAAAAACAGAAGGGTTAAAAAGTAGTTCTATACATCGACGTCGATAAAATGCTGGCAATTAGATCTAAATCGAAACAAGTAACACAAACAAAAAGTCACGGCCGGCACCGCGACGTATTATTTCTGATCTAAATACAACTATATTGTACATTACTAAATCGGACGTCAGCATGACGGATTTTGTAACTAACTACAACGTCAACTACACGTTCATATTATTTGTATTTATTGCTACGTCGCGTCGCGAGTAGTACAATGTCGGAAGTCGCAAAAATGCTGCTTGGGTAAGGGAAAGGGTTTTCACAGAGCTCTAAGATGATTAAAACCTTAAACTACGAAAATAGACTACAGATGAATATATTGTAAATAGGTATGATATTTGTAAGATAAACCTACCACGTTAAAATCAACAAATCTGTTTTTACCAAATCGGCGGTTGGGTAGATTGTAGAAGAAATCGATAGATCTACCAATATATCGGTACACCTGGTAACCCTGCGTGTGTAATTTCGTTTTCTTCAACCACTGCCATGTGCGCCCTTAGTGTTAAACCTCCTTACTGTTGTTTGTACATCTCATTATGTGTAAATCTTTTTTATGTGCTCTCATACGAGTTACCTTTATATTTGGGTGTTATGTGAAATAATATGTTATTTTATTGTTCAGCATTATATATAGATTATAATGGGAATACATAAAAACCAAAAAGATGATGTGAAAATAAGACATATTATAAAATTAGATGTCAACTTCTTATTAAGAATGTCTGTGATAAGTTTTGTATTTCTTAGATTTTATCAGTTAGATTACAGTAGGTATATGATGTGTAGCAAGTATGTATTTGCTGCATATGTGTGTACTGCATACATATGCTGTACATAGAGCATCTTTTCTACAATCGCGAATCTATGCTCCAGAATTAACTATAATATACAAAGTAAGGTTTAATTTTGCCTCATATGAGATAGCATGATACAAATAAAATAAATAAGGTAAACCGTGTCAAATTCGTCCGGGTTCGCGCATGACGTCACGCCGTGACTTATTTTTGAAATCTATAGCGCACAATATAGAGGTTACGTTAGTTAAAGGCGATTTTATATAAATTCTATTAGCAATATACTTTGCCTCCTGCTTATAATACAAATTTTATAGTATATGATTTAAAATAATCATATAAATAAAGGGATAAATACATACATTGATTGATTGATTGTCCGCATCACAACCATACACATCTCATTTTTACTTTTAAACTCCTAAAAGTAATATAAAAACACCAATAAATAGTTGAAAACACAACGCGATCTTAAAAAAGACGTGTTTCGTTTACAAAATATCGCGGAATTGGTCACGGCGTGACGTAAATGGCCACGCCTACCTGCGCGGTATCATATCTTCTTTTATTTGTATCATGATGAGATACTTCGATATCGTCAAAAATTTTTTTAGTACATTATACATTTTGTGGTCAAATCTATGTTTTCGCGCGATTGTCGAAGTATTACTTTATATATTATATTACTTTCTGTTTTTACTTTTTTATCAATATCCTACCAATAAACAGTTCATATCAATTTTTTTACTTAGAACACAACATAGGTAATTTTGATATGCTGTTGTAACAAACTACATTTATAGATATCTAGCAGTGTTAGATGTGAGGATTTTGAATTAGTAATTTACAATTAGATAATACTTAATATATCTTAATAAACAATTTAACAAGTATGATAGCATTTTCTGTTTTTTATTGTTTCCAGTTATAGATAACACTTTTCAAATCGTTGAAGAATTCGAAGTGAGAATTATATTGTTACGCACACCAAAGCAATAATATGCAGGCATCAATTATTGCAACATGAAACAAAACATTTATAAATTATATTTTTAAAAATATTTTTTCACATCTAAAATAAAATTAAAATTACAACTCTCAGATATCTAAGATTAACTTTTTTGCACACCACGTTTAAAAAATGTGTTGTAATCTTTATAATAAAAAAGTGCTTGTCGTACGTTATATTATTATGACGTGCATAATAAAATGCGTATAATACTACTACAAATGCTGGGAGACAAACGATCGCGGTGCGATGGTTCTAATTTTATCTGAAAATCTATAATTTTTGTTCAACGTATATCAAGTACTTACATTCTTATTACCAATTTAGACTGTTTAAGAACAGCTGTATGTATTACTGTTTTCATTGCACAATGGGCAGAGAAGCTAAAAAGTTAAATAGACGAATGAAAGTCAATTGAAAAACCCTAACATTAATAGGGCTTTGGTAGACCACTTGTTTGAGAACTTACCCCAAACGCCACTAGCGTGCACTCTTGAAACGACTTATCAACGGTAGAAACAAATGACACGGTTCGTGTCTTTTTCAAAGTTGTTTTTAACTTTTGTTGGTGACATCATTAATTAATAATCAAATTTTTTGGCTACAGAATCATAAACTTCAGGTAGTTTTATTTTGGTAACTATTAATTTGTATTTGATATTTTTAGTATACGGTATACGCTAATAAAACATGGATGCTGAGTTTATTGGAACGACAATAAAGTCCAAAAATATTGGACTTATGTTATGTTCCAAGGTAGATTGAACGTTGATTATTTTATTTCTACCAAGTTCGATTAACAGAAGATAAAAACCTTTCAATATATTGTTACAATCTTAGTTAGTCTAGTCGTATATGATTTCGTAGGCTGCGCACATTCTTTCATAGTAGTGTTTTATTTTAGGAACAAGCTTAGATGCGTTATTTGTCAAGAAAAAACGACTTGTTGATATCATGAAATGTTTTGGAGCTAGTAGAATAGACGAACAATTTAATTTAATAAGAGAAGAGCTCAAAATGTGGACTAATTCTGACGAGAGTAACTTTGTTGATTTAAAGCGAAAGCTATTGCATTTTAAGTCACACTTTAAATTTTGATGGACAAAAATCCGTAAAAACAATAAAAATTTTCAGAACATTAGTAAGTAAGTACTTGCTTGACATATCATTTTAGTCCCTCGAAAGAAATGAAAAGAATGTATTCGTTTCGTACGAGGGAATAAAAGCCATGTATCAAGCCAGTCCTTATTAATATTCTAAAATTTTGCATCGATTCTACACACTTTCGTACACTGAGACCTGAGCTTTGACTCAAAATGCGATAGCTTTCGCTTTAAGTCAACAAAGCTGCTCTGTTCACATGTCGCTCCATTAGCTCCAGAATATTTGCGGCATCTTTTCTTTTGAGAAACAACGTATTTGAAGTCGGTCCTAAAAGGAAACAATGTATATATATATATACAGTGACCGGCAAAAAGTTCGCAACATATGGGAAAAATTTTTATTAGGAGAGTATTGGAAAAACTTTTCCGGGGGATCGGTTCTGCATGTCCGATAACCTAAAAATCAATTTTGACATACGTCACGTGACCACTGGTATAGCGTCAAATTAAAAAAAAAATTGTTAATTTACAAAAGTGAGGTTAGTTGACGAGATATCAAAAAAAGTTATTTGAAAAAATTGCTTAGAATGAAATTTTAGGTCCTTGTGCAAAATTTTAAGATTTTATTTAAAAAAATTGGAAAACTCAATTTTTTTTAAATATTTTTTTATCGATTTACAAATTTCCAGTTTTTTTCGTTTAGATAGCTTGGCTAATGTAAAGCCCATGTATCTGGATGAAAATAAATGAATGTAGTAGTTTTTTCTACAATTGACAGGGCAAAATTTAAAAAAACAGGGTTTCGCCGGACGCTAGCTGTTGCAATGATTTGTATCTAGCAGCAGTGTCAAAATTTTAGAGACATTTCAATGAGATTACATTGAGAAAACCTTAATCGTCTTAAATATATCTGAAGTTCGACTTTTTGTAAAGTTAAGGGGATTAAAATAGATAATAAACAAAAAAGTACCTGTTTATTTAATCGAAATTTCATAAACGAAAACCAATGTAAGAAAAACTTAAAAGTAGTCAAATTCTGTACTAACAACATAAAAAATCATTGTTTTTCCTTGGGTGCACAAAATTTAAAACTCAGTATGACCACCATTTCTCTCCATACATACTATTGTTCTCGAGCGCAACTCTCGATTAACATTTCGGAGCATTTTACGATTTATTTGCAATACACAATTTCTAATGACATTCTCTAAATTTTGTATATTCCTAAAGGGTCGATGTTTGTACACAGAGTTCTTTAGGTATCCCCACATAAAGAAATCTAAAGGAGTCAGATCTGGTGATCTCGCAGGCCACGGATTTTCAGAAAACCGTCCTATCCACTGGTTTCCAAATTCTTGATCCAGCCATCTCTTCACCTCATTTGTGGAATGAATGCTAGCTCCGTCTTGTTGAAAGTATAAATTTCTTCTTTCGGCTAATGACAAATTGTCTAAAAAGTCAGATATCTCAGTTTGTAGAAATTCTAAATATCGTTCTGAATTTAAATTGTCTCTAAAGAAAAAAGGTCCCACTATTCTGAGGTTGAAAATTCCGCACCACACATTAACCTTAAAACTATATTGGTCTTTACTCTGAATTACAAAGTCTGGGTTTTCGGTGGCCCACCATCTACAGTTTTGTGAACTGACGGTTCCGTTAGAGGTAAATGTAGCTTCATCCGAGAAAAGAACGTTCTTTGGGAAATTAAAATCTTCCTCAATCATACCTCAATAATCCCTATCTTTTAATACTTGTACAAATTTAGGTTTGTACGGATGAAATTTGTTTCTTTTTAATATCCTCCGCACAGATCTTTCGTGAATGTTAGTGATCTCCGATATTTGACTAACTGCTAATTGGGGTGTTTCTGTGATCGACAAACACACATCCAGAGAACCTTCGTCACCTGTTACCGGTTTTTCATGGGAAACTTTATATTGATTTTCTACCGATCCCGTTTCTTTAAATTTATTGACTAGACGAGATACTGTGGAATAATGGAGGGATTTATCGGGGTGCCTCTCATTAAAAATTGCTGCTGTTTCTCTATGACTTTTGTAATTATCTCCAGAAATTAAAATAATTTCTATCTTTTCCTGAAGAAGTAGTGTGGGTGCCATTTTAAGGAATAAAATATTAATAAACTTATGTAAAATATCAAACTTAGTAAGATGCGAGACATAAACCAATGACATAGGTTGAAATCAAACAAATTATAATTTGTTTGACATTTTCTGTTGTTTTTAACCTACTAGATTATTTGGTTGTTTTAATTTCAGAGCCTGCTTTGGTAGTTTTAAGTACAACTAAATAGACCTGGTTGTTAAATTTATGTGCGAAAAATCTTAATAAAATCTTGATACAGTCATTTCATTAGATTCAAACCATTGCAACAGCGAGCGTCCGGCGAACACCTATTTTTTCGATTTTGTCCTGTCAATTGTAGAATTGTAGATCTGACTCCGTTAGGTTTTTTTATGTGGGGATACCTAAAGAACCCTGTGTACAAACATCGACCCTTTAGGAATATACAAAATTTAGAGGATGTCATTATAAATTGTGTATTGCAAATAAATCGTAAAATGCTCCGAAATGTTAATCGAGAGTTGCGCTCGAGAACAACAGTATGTATGGAGAGAAATGGTGGTCATACTGAGTTTTAAATTTTGTGCACCCAAGGAAAAACAATGATTTTTTGTGTTGTTAGTACAGAATTTGACTACTTTTAAGTTTTTCTTACATTGGTTTTCGTTTATAAAATTTCGATTAAATAAACAGGTAATTTTTTGTTTATTATCTATTTTAATCCCCTTAACTTTACAAAAAGTCGAACTTCAGATATATTTAAGACGATTAAGGTTTTCTCAATGTAATCTCATTGAAATGTCTCTAAAATTTTGACACTGCTGCTAGATACAAATCATTGCAACAGCTAGCGTCCGGCGAAACCGTATTTTTTTAATTTTGTCCTGTCAATTGTAGAAAAAACTACTACATTCGTTTATTTTCATCCATATACATGGGCTTTACATTAGGCAAGCTATCTAAACGGCAAAAACTGGAAATTTGTAAATCGTTAAAAAAATATTTAAAAAAAATTGAGTTTTCCAATTTTTTTAAATAAAGTCTTAAAATTTTGCACAAGGACCTAGAATTTAATTCTAAGCAATTTTTTCAAATAACTTTTTTTGATATCTCGTCAACTAACCTCACTTTTTGTAAATTAACAAATTTTTTTTTAATTTGACGCTATACCAGTGGCCACGTGACGTATGTCAAAATCGATTTTTAGGTTATCGGACATGCAGAACCGATCCCCTGGGAATGTTTTTCCGATACTCTCCTAATAAAAATTTTTCCCATATGTTGCGAACTTTTTGCCGGTCACTGTATATATATATATATATATATATATATATATATATATATATATATATATATATATATATATATATATATATATATATATATATATATATATATATATATATGTATATATATGTATATATATATATATGTATATATATATATATATATATATATATATATATATATATATATATATATATATATATATATATATATATATATATATATATATATATATATATATATACAGCGTGTCTTCGGAAGTTCTTACCATATGGAAAATTTTTTTATTATTGATTTTACGAAAAAAAGTGCCTCTTTATAAAAAGTTCTGCGTCGTGAGAAAATAGCATTCACATTCAAAAATTTTATCTAGTACATACAGGGTGGCTCAAAAATGTAAAAGTTCTAATACACGTGAAGCTAAAAAGACAAAATCGTTATTTAAAGGTAAACTGCCACTGCAAATGTGCTAGAATTAACTTTTTTATGTTAGTAAATTAGGTTTGGAACATACAGGAGGTCCCAAAAATAAAATTAATTTTTTTATCGTCTTTACAAAAAAAGTATATCTTCATAAAAAGTTCTACATTGTGAAAAAAGAGCATAGTTATTCAAAAATTTTATATACCTAGGACATACAGGTGGCTAAATAATTTAAATTGTGACTTTCAGCTGTTTAAGCCACCCTGTATTGTCCTACATCAACTTTATAAATAACCATGCTCTTTTTTTACAAGGTAGAACTTTTTATGAAGATATACTTTTTTGTAAAGGCGATAAAAAACATTATTTTATTTTTGGGACCTCCTGTATGTTCCAAACCTAATTTACTAACATAAAAAAGTTAATTCTAGCACATTTGCAGTGACAGTTTACCTTTAAATATCGATTTTATGTCTTTTTAGCTTCACGTGTATTAGGACTTTTACATTTTTGAGCCACCCTGTATGTACTAGATAAAATTTTGAATGTAAATGCTATTTTCTCACGATGCAGAACTTTTTATAAAGAGGCACTTTTTTTCATAAAATCAATATAAAATTTTTTTCCATATGGTAAGAACTTCCGAAGACACGCTGTATATATATATATATATATATATATATATATATATATATATATATATATATATATATATATATATGTATATATAACATTTGGAGGTAGATTAAGACAAAAATTCGTACAACTAGCTATAAGAGAACTATCTCAATAATGAAGTAGTGAAAAGTAGCAAAATATTTAAAGGTATTAAAATTCTATTAACTCAAACTAATAAAAAAATTAATACTCGATCTACCTTGGAACATAACTAAACTAAAACGTCAAATGTTTAGAGATTTTATCTCAATTCAAATATATTAATGTGTGTTTAGGGTATTTCAAGGTATACTAATAATGTCAAACCCAATCAAACTAAAAGTTACTAAAATATAGTTAAATACCTCAAGCCAATGATTCCATAGCAAAAAATATTATTTTACAAGTCGAAAGCAGTTTTGGAAAAGACACAAACAGCATCACTTGTTACCACCGTCGATAAGGCGATTCAAGAGGGTACTCTGGTGGCGACCGAGGCAAGTTTTAAAACATCTGAATACTGTGCATTGTGATCTATTAAAGCACCATCAGTGGGTGTTTTTGAATTGAATTTCATTTTTCTATTTAATATCAGATATTGACAGATTACTTATCACAATATTCTTTCCTGATAAAATTACGGAAGGAATGAAAATTCTTTCTATCCTTATTGGCAACAGGTGCATAAGAAAAAGACAAATAAAAATGATGTTGTTGCCAATCCAAGAGAATGTGTTCAACTTTTTATCAAAGCTTCCTTAGTTTGTGGAGGTAGTCTACTTTGAAAGATTCAGTACTACCTATTTGAGTAGCCAAAAGTAGCTTTTGACTTTGGTAAGTTCTATGTTTCTATGCCAAAAGCTCTCTTGTTTTTACTTTCACCGAACACAAACATTATTTATGAACATCTCGCGTTTATTCACCAAAACATTGACAGTGTCAGCATATCCACATCCATCTTTTCATTTTACACTACTTATACTTCCTATTTACTGCTTCGTATAACTCAATACTAGGTAATTAGTTCCTACCCCTTAAACGAATAATTCACAATAATAGGATTGTAGATAAACTTTTTAAAGAAAAATTAGGAAAATGGGCAAAGAAGATTTTTATTAGTCTTCATTTTCATTGGCCACAATCCAGAATACGAAAGATTTTTATTAAATTCAACAATTATAATAATGAGATTTCAAAAATATTCCATATTCCTTGATATATTGTATAATGCAATTTTATGTGGTTTCTAAGCTAAGCTCGGTCCAAGTGTGAAGAATCGAACAAATAATATGTAGGTTCCGTGCATAATAATAATTGCGATTTATTTTTTTGTTTTATTATTATTATTATTATTATTATTATTATTATTATTTTGCTCTGGCCTTACAAAATATTCCACTGCGATTTATAAAATACAGAAATTTGAGCCGCTAACGCTTTATATAAACGTATTTATTTTTATTTGTATCTTTATATTTTTTACACTACATAAACCGCTTACGGGACAAGCTTGAAATATGTTATGGTGATGTTTTTCATAACTGAACTTTTTATTAGTTGCCAAAATTTCAAAGTATGAGAGAGAACGAAGATGAGAGAAGTACATACTTTATTTCTCCGTTGTAAAATGGATTATTGTCATCATTCTCAATTCAAGTTGGATAGACTATAGGTAAGGTTAGAGAAATTTACTTTTTCCTATCAATGATTTTTGGACTTTGGCCGACGCCGCGACGTTGAGTTTTTTCTTGAATCTTTGAGTTTATTGTTGATTGCGTAACATCATTTGCATTCGATATCGGTCAGCTGATTCACAACCGAAATATCCTAAACTTTTTAATAAAACATTGTGTCAAAAGACACTAGAACTTCTGTACACTATACATTTTTTCTGTTTGTATAATAATGGCTCTCTCCAACACCAACCAATCAGAATGAATTAAGTTGTTGAATTTAATAAAAACCTTTCGTATTCTGGATTGTGGCGAATGTCCCGTCACGGTCCTGGGCCAGTTACTACACCCTTGAGAAGCTCTTAATTTTCCAAGATTCTCCAAGTACTTAGTTTTTTTAAATTATTTTGTAATAAATAATAAATTAGTTACTACGTGGCTACTACATTGAATCTCTTTTTAAATCTGATTACTTACTATTATGTTAACAATATTAATATGTTTGAGGAATAACAGTGCGCAAATCCGACCGCATCCACCCTAAGTCGGGCATGGTGTTCGTTGTTGAAATATTTCAAGTAACAATGCTGCCAACAGTCCAACATATAAACGTAAATATCTCACATCTCCGTCCTTTGCATAGGCATGCAAAGTAGATATCCATAATGAGTGTTATGGAAAGCAGATAAACTATTTCTTTTTAGAGAGCTGTGGTAGGAAAAGCTAAAATTGTGTAGATGCATTCACACTGCGCAAACTCTAGCACGCTTTGTTTTCACAAACTAGGTGGAGCTAAAAAATGACAGTAGAAATGGCAAAAAAGGCTTTAGAGATTGAGCTGAAAAAATACCATGGACCAGAGGTATTAAATGTGTAACGTTCGTTACTGTTATGTTTTCAAATAGTTCAAATGAATCACGTGGATTCGCGACAGCATGAACTCAAGGTAGAAGTATCGATCAAACTGTCTGACGTTGATGACTTTTGAGTAGGTAATTTGTCCGATGTTATTCAGAACGCTTGTTGGTGTAAGCAAAAAGAATTGAGAAAATTAAATAAAATGTAGTTTTATCCCTCCTGTTTGACCAGATGATTCTTTGTTAGGGACTCTAAAGGGGAAGACCTAGCCTAATAACCTAAGGGTTTAGTTGTTTAATCTGTTTATTTATCACCTTATTTAATTAGCTTATGTAATTAGCTGATCTGATTAATTACTTCATGCATCATGTTCCTCTGTTGATGAGTTGAGGTGTTTTGAAGTCAGTTTCTTGACGTTTTGGTAGTTTTGAAAAATCTAGGACGTGTGTCCCTACCTAAAGTAGATCAGTGGAGGAGTGCGTTCCACAAAGAACATCATCAAGATAAATACTTTATTTTATAATTGCTTAGAAAAGCCATTTGCTAAGAATAGCCAAATGTTTTGAATAATAATGTTTATAAAGAAAACGGATTTAATATAGTGTTCTAGCGTGGTAAAGGTGTTGCAACTTCCTAGAGTTAGTTAAAGGATTATCATTTTCCTTTCTATTATAACAGATCCATATTTCACAATGCTTTCTTTTTAAATTAAACATTTAACATTTAATTTACTTTTAACCTTGTTTCATTTTGTGCACTTTGTGAGTTTACTAACCAGGTGAGTTTTTTACAGGTGGGTCAAATTTTGTGAGCAGCTAGTGATATCAAGGTATCAAGCAAAATACATTTTTTTAATTAATGAAGGTTTTTTATTAATGTCTCTAGTTCTGCGAGGAAATTATTTACCTAAAAATAACATCACAAAAAACATAAAATATTCAAATTGCATTTTTGCTGCGATTTTTTGTAAATTACGTTATTAATATTATTTTTTTTTAATTTACTCACCTTTTATGTGGTTAAATGTGTTTGTATATCAAATCGATCCTTCTATCCTTCTATTGAGAGAAATGTTCAATCAGTAGCTCATTAAAATTATAAATACTTCTAATAAAAGGTTTTTCAATGCTAAAGCGCTTAGCCTTGACTCCCCCATTGTATTTCTTAAGAAAGTCTTAATCCTTTTTAGTGTCGAAAAGCACCTCTCACTTTCCACTGTCGTCATTGGAATAGTACATAATTTTACGCTTTATTTTTTTTATGTGTTCACGCATAATTCTTGAACGGATTCCAATAATTTTTTGTGTTTTGTAGATGAGTTCTCCCGCGTGGTCCCATTTTAAGGGTTTTTTTGCTGAAGTGAATTGAAATCTAAAAAAACCGCGAAAAACTAAAAAAAACTCTTGGAATCGACAATTTTTGCGGGTGTACTTCGGAATGGTGGCACCGATTTCAATAATTTTTTCTCCGTTGTATTTCGCATGATGGTCCTGTTGGTATTTGACTTTAAAAAATAACAAAGGGGAAGGAGTAGCACTCTTAGTGTTGGTTTTACCAATAAACACTTGTGACACAACTGTCAAACATCTTTGCAAAGTCTGAATATAGACTACATCTATTTACTTGAAATTGCGAGTTCAAAGGTAAAATTCAAAGCTATCTGCAAGCTGCAAATACCTATTATAAAACTCTTTTTTCTAGTCAGAAATTAAAAATATCATGTGCCACTTACGATTCTATTATGAAGTCGATTTTCCAAAATAGACACGTGTCGCTTACAGAAAGCTTTGAATTTCGACTTTAAACGCTCTATGATACACCAGAACACAAACTTATATTTGAGTTTATAAGTAATTTTAAAGAGCGATTTTAAAAAATCTATGTATTTTTCGGTCTTACTTCGTTCCCTGTTTCCAGTGCCTTCATCTTCTAAGAGCCATTATGCCCTGGCAGTCTCTGGTTACACGTTATTAATATCATAAGGGAATAAGCTGCCGTTATAGCGTAGCCCAAGCCAATTTTCTCCTCGGTTTCCCTCGAGGCGTGTAAACGTAGCATAATTGTTTAATTATTGAATATAATCTGGGTGTTCGCTTAGCGCGTTCAGCACCGCAATCAAAATTCGAAATTTCTATGTTTCTGGATCCTTATTTGACCTTAAACCATGTAAAGTTTAATTAAAGTAGGTTGGAGAACTAGTTGTGTTTATTAGAAAAAACCTAATTTTTTAATACCATGGTTGCAAATAGTCTATATATTATTTTGGCGAATTCATATTGAAAAGACATTTTAATTGGGTATTAAATTCGAACATTTTAATTGGGTAATTGGTTATTTTGGTACTCGGGGTCGCGCCAAGCTCTTGCAGCGCCCTGGAGTAAAATTTTGTCACTTTCTCGCTTCCAATCAACCTTTTTTACAAATCCTCGAACTGTCGACGTTTCGATTTATTTTGCAAATGTTAACCTTTTTAATTTAAACCCTGTAGCAAATTCTTGCGGAACTCAATAGTCCACATTCTTTTGTACAAAATCATTTGTGGCGCTTCTAGGCCTCTGTCGCCCTGGGGTACTGCCCCACTTGCGGGCGTGCTAGTACTAAACATTTTTTTAAATTGGTATTCGAAATGAAATGTTATCGTATAGTTCTGGTTTTATTGATTCCAAGATAAAAGACATTTTTATAAAGTTTAAACCAAAACGTTACGACTTTATTTAATAATTTATTTTACCCCTGGGCCGCATAGCAGCAACAGCAAGCTATGGTTATGGTAAATTATATCAAACTGACAAATTCTAATGGATTCTAGAGGTTACTATTAAAATCTTTAGAATATTTTAAAAGGTCTGGACCTTCTGTTCTTTTTCTTCTTATCTTCTACCCTTTTCGCAAATAACCTCTACTGGTGAATCTACTTCTAGTCTTTTTTTTTCAAATTTAATTCCTTCGTGGATACGATCTATCAAGCTTACATATTTAATTGAAAGATCACATACTTTATATAAACCTAAAGATCCTCTTACACCGGCAAGTTTTAAAGCAATTAGTTGCCCGGCGATTATTGCTGGATGCCCGATCTAGTGGAGCTATTATTGAAGCAATATTTATCACGGCCGTTATTATTTTGGCAATGTATAGCCATATTGCTACATGTTGTCAAATGTCGCCGGTATTGCTTTCTTATTACCTCGCCTATTAAATATTGCGGAAAATTTGTACCTACCTTCGTTTTCCCTAGTGTCGTCGTTTCTAATTCGCCTTGTAATCACATTTTGACACAAAATGGTTATTACATCATTTAATATCAAATCGGAGCAGTATTGTCTTATCAATCGGAATGTTGAAATTCTCCAGGTTGGGAAAACATCAAATGCTGTGAGCAAGGAACACAAGGTGGCAGAATTAGAAGGTCGACTGGTTGATCGATTTCAAAAAATGGTCAATAATAAGGACCGTAAAATACAAACATAATATACCCGAATTTCACATAAAACTGATAATTTCAGTTGCACAAACAATTTAATCAAAAATAAACTAATCGAACAGTTTTAATGTATCAGCACTCATGTTAATGTCATCGTCAAAGTCCATTTTAAACGTCACACGGTGGGGCAACCAATGGTAAAAAATCGAAAATGCACTTGTTATCCAGCATCTAGTAACCTATGAATTTATTTAGTAAAATAAGCGAATCGCTCTGATTAGTAATTTTTATTTTGTAGTCTTTAGATAATGCGCTATTAAATTTGAGTATTTTCGCTAATTTTATAACAACAGGAAAGTTGTATTTTTGGTGTTATTATTGCCCCTTTTACAGCCACAGATAGAGGTAAGGGTTTAGTGAAAATTTTTTATCACAAGCTAAATAAGTTTCAGGCATGGATTTATTAGGACTGGATACGGGATGAGTTCACATTCTTTGAAGCCAAAACAAACCATTCTAAACGACACTGTAAACACAATTTGTAAACACAATTTGTAAACATTGGCCACATCTTATTTTACCTTGTATTTTTGTCCAAAAAATACGTTAGAAGCATCACAAGATTTACTAAAAGTAATAAAAGCCCTAAAATATTTTATTTTTCTGCTAAATAATAATAAATTTAAGTTAAAAAGGTTTTATTATTTATACGTTATGTTATTTCTAACGATGTTTATTTAAAGTCGCTCCGAGTCATTTATAAATCTATATAAATCTATACGTCGCACTTTTCCTTTTGTAGTTCATTAGACAAAGACGTACGTGTAACCGAGTGTTCAGACCGAGGTTCAGCCGTTTTCCTCCAACACTCCAATGCTATTTTATCTCTTTCTACTACCATTCTTGATTCAATTACGTAGTAATTCGTAGTCTTGTCTATGTTCGTAGTTCGTAAACTGCTCCCCCAAGAGAATAACAAACAACAAAATATAAGGCTTCACGTTCGATACGCTCACAGTATACGGATATCGAATCCTTATTATAATAAATCCATGGTTTCAGGTTATGTAGGGTGACCAGAAGTTAACATGGCAAAACGAGGACAAACAAGGCAAAAAGGCGATTTTTAATAAAAAAGGATGACAAACATGAACAAAAATATATTAAATGTCTAACTGTAAGATTAAGAAGTATTGTATATTTTATAATATTCTATGAGTTTTCATACTTTTCTGAGGAACCATTTTTTCTTAAAAGAGATGGATTTTCAAGTGGTAAAAAAGCCGGACGTAAAAAAAGCCGGCCGGGCATTCTAATTTTGGTCAAAAAGCCGGACATGTCCGGCTTTATCCGGACGTTTGGTCACCCTAGGTTATGTGATGACGGTTTAAATTTCTATTTTCATTGATTAAAATTTTTTTCTATAATGTCCTTTGAACATCCTATGGATTAAAAGTGATGTTTGGAGATACATGCTGATATATACATCGAAACAAAATAAAATATTCCTACACCCAATCCGAAATAAAGCGAAGATTAAAAACATAATGAAACAACCCTTTAGAATTAAAACAAATAAAATCCTGACGCAAATATAACTTTACGAGATAATTGTGTCGTACCGTAAGGTTCAACCCTATTATTTTTCTTCGTATAGAGCTCAGTTAACGGACCGACTGGGATAAAATAAGGACTTTAATAGCACGCCAGGGAATTCACCCCAATAAAAGTGTAAATCCCTGTGTAATACGAAGTGTTCATCTAAAATAAACAATTTTTCATCGAGCCTAATTGATAAAAATTATTCTAAATTCGTTGACGAGCCTATTTTCTGGTGCCGACCAATTTCAGCTGAGCCTCTAAGTGTTTAATAATAGTGTGTAGAGATTGCTTTCGAAATAGGGGAGATTTTAGAAGCAGTTGGGTATATATATTGCTGAAATATTATGTAAATATTAATTAATTGTAGAAAAGTATTGTAAATTATTAACATGTCAAAAATAAAGTACTTTTGAAATGAAATGGTATTATTTTGTATGGCGAATTCTATGGTTGGTTGGTGTTATGAAATTCACTGCATATAAGCTGGCCACTCGAACTTACACAGAGATTTTTAGGCAAAATTTAAAGTTCAATATTTTCAACAGGAATGCAAAATTTTTGAACGCATCTTGCAGATTTTAAGAGCTAGTTTTTTTCGGATTAAGCTGCAGGACGTATATTTATCGTAGGACCATAGGTTTATTATATACGGGGTGATCAATGAAGTCATGCAAAAAATCAAAGAGTTTGTATAAGTGAAATTTCCGCAAAAAATTTTGTTGGTCGTTGCAATATGGTTCGTTACTATATAAGGTAACATCAATATCTCTAGACGTTTTTGTCACTTTTTGGATTAAGGCCATTAGGTCTTGTACACACTACTAAACATAAAATTTGGGTAGCAAAATTTTTAAAATGCTATAACTTGACATTGGATTGACGGTTCTTGATGATTTTGACGGATTTGGAATCCCTATTTCACGTAGATTTTCTATAATCTAAGCATTTTCTTTGGGGGTTGAAATATACAGGCTGAAATTTACACATTATACCGGGTCGATGATAGACAAAAACGTAGCGACAAGAAAAAGTTTATTACATTATATTCTACAATATACAAGATTGGTTAACAACGGCCGAAAGTCAATTCTTACAAAATTTCTAATTCTAAACCTAATTTAAAGGTTCCTGCAATCCCTAAAAAACCCGGCCAATATCAATGGAATAGTGTCCTATCTTTAAATACCTAATCTTTGGTAATAATTTATCCGAAATTAAGTAGGTACATTAATAAAAAAAAAGAGAAACTAATATTTTGTTGGTCCTCCTGGTCGACGTATTACTTCCCGACATCGATTTGGTAGAGTATCCACAAGATTATTTATAAAATCTTGTGGAATATTCTCCCATTCTTCACGAATGCCCTCACTAAGTGGTTCTAAGGATTCAGGGGGTACATCACGCGATCTTACTTTAAGTTCTTAATAAGACCAAACGTGTTCGATGACATTAAGATCCGGAGACTTTGCTGGCCAGTCCATCCTATTGATGTTCTGTGCCTGCAAAAACTCTGTGATCCTTCGCGCTCTGTGAGGTCGAGCGTTGTCATCCACCAATAAGAATTCTGTGCCGTAATTTAGAGCAAAGGCAACAACAATAGGTTCCAAAATTTCCTCCTGATAAACAGTAGCGTTAACCGTTTGGTTGGTAATGAATAGCTCGGTTTTACCATTTCTTATGATACCTCCCCACACTGTAACACCTCCGCCACCAAATGCCTCTTGAGGGGCCATATTTTCCTCCAAATACCGCTCATTTGACCTTCTCCAAACTAACATTCGGCCATCGGAGTGAATCAAATTAAATCTTGTTTCGTCAGAAAATAAACAATGGCTCCACTCTGCATTACCCCAATTCGCATGCCTATTTGCCCATGCCCGCATATTCGCTCTATGGTGTTGTAATAACCGCACACATTTTGCTCTGCGACGGGCTCTAAAATTTAAAATGTTTGGCATTATGTTGTTTTTGTAAAAATAAATTCTCACCTCAAGTTGTTTTTATTTAATGTTCTTCTCACTGTTCTGTCTGAAACTCTCACCCCAGTTTGTTGCCTTAAAGAGTCATTTAGTTTTCTAGAGTTCTTTGTTCTATTCTGCATAGTTTCTCTCATTAAAATTCTTTCGGTTCTTTGATTTATTTTTGTTTGTATGTTCACCCCCATGCCCATAATTATGATTACCAGTAGTTTCGACGTGACGGTTCAAATTATAAATTGTCTTTCGGCTGACATTGTAAATGCGCGCAATTTGCTTTTTTTATATTTCTTCGTTGAGAAGTAGAATGCAATTTTCCCTTTCTGCCGTGGTTAAACGCCTCATATTAATGAAAATTTACAAAATTATATCATTGAAATGTGTCAGATTATTTCTAAAATAATGTTAACAGTTTTTAATTCCATAGAAACAAATTTGTTTGTAGAAATTACAGCTTAAATATGGGCATGGGGGTAGACAAAGAACTCTATAAAACTGAATGACTCTTTGGGACAATAAACTGGGGTGCTAGTTTTGGACAGAACAGTGAGAAGGACATTAAACAAAAACAACTTGAGGTGAGAATTTATTTTGACAAAAACTTAAATAATGCCAAACCTTAGAGCGCGTCGTAGGTACCCTACGTTTTTGTCTATTATCGATCCGGTATAATGTGTAAATTTCAACCTGTATATTTCAACCCCCAAATAAAATGCTTAGATTATAGAAAATCTACGTGAAATAAGGATTCCAAATCCGTCAAAATCATCAAGAACCGTCAATCCAATAAAAATTTTGCTACCCAAATTTTATGTTTAGTAGTGTGTACAAGACCTAAGAGCCTTAATCCAAAAAGTGACAAAACGTCTAGAGATATTGATGTTACCTTAGGAACTAACCATATTGCAACGACCAATAAAATTTTTTGCTGGAATTTCACTCATACAAACTTTTTGATTTTTTGCATAACTTCATTGATCACCCCGTATATAATAAACCTATGGTCCTACAATAAATATATCTACGTCATGCAGCTTAATCCGAAAAAAACTAGCTCTTAAAATCTGCAAGACGCGTTCCAAAATTTGCATTCCTGTTGAAAATAGAAGAAACTTTAAATTTTGCCTAAAAATCTCTATGTGTAAGTTCGAGTGGCCAGCAGTTTATTTGAAGGGGTGACTCCTGGGGTAGTCTACAGACATATCCAATACTTTTTTTATTTTAAAAAATACCCTAAACCACCATCGTATCCGACGCTTTCAAAGAGCCAAGAGGCTCTAATATTATTAAGAAAATCAAATGATCCAGCCGGGACACTGCCAAAGTTAAGTATTATCTTGACATATCATTTTTTTGTGAGTTTTAAATAATCCAAAGTATTTTTAATTCCACAGACGCATTTTACAAAAAATGCGTATTTGAATTTAATAGCAATTTTTTTACTTAATATGGGAAAATATGGACCACTCGTGAAATTGGTTGAAATTGTAACCAGAACGAAAAGGCTTTGTTATACCGGCATAACACAAATAATTATGACTTACCCTATAATACGTTATTAATGAGATGAGCATTATTCCTACTAGCACTAGCCTAAACTTTCTGCTAAAAAAAAGGTTAAAAATCAAAACGAAAAACACTAACTGAGCACAACTACACCGTATTTTAAAATTATAACCAAAATTCTTTCATTACAGCATTTGTTAAAAAAAAACATTATTCTGTTTTACACAGCACGTTCCGAAAGTTGTTATTCGCCCTTTTGCCAATAAAATTATCGTAACTTACCGACTTTTTTTGAAAATATTCCCTAAATGAGTTTTTCTAAAGTCTAGATGTATCTATCTAAATCGCTTTCTTGCACCCGCAAACGTTACATATTATTAGTGTTGAATTTAATATAGTTTTCAACCCTATTAGACTAATTTAAGAATCACTATAATCATAATCAGAGCACAAACTAGATAAAAATGAGCAAAATATTAGTTAACAATGGATCGACGAAGACTATTTTCTAGGTAGCAAAACAAAAAGAAACTTGATACTTTATTATTTAGAACTACCTTCTAGGTTGAAAAGAAAAAATATTGATAACAATATGCATGCGTGTTTGTACAGTTGTCTAAGCAGTAGGGTACCTAGGTACGCTGAAATTAGCAAAAACCAAACATGGATAAAATTATTCCAGACCCAGACATTTCGATATTTCAACGTGAGACGCAGGAAGTTTGTTTTTGTTTCATATAAATGCGAATTGCAAAAGTGACGAAAAAATGATAAAAAGATTAAATTGCTGAACGTTGCTAATTCCACACAACTTTTTTCCTATCCCTTATGCAACAATAATAACTATTCGTGATTTTTTGGGGTTGCCTATCTTTTTTTACAGGGGTTAAGCTTCGGTTTCCTACAAAGCGGTACCGTAAAAAAGCGGGCGTACTTTGACGGCAAGTGACATCACTAAAAAACGTGTACATGCTTGGAAAGCTGAGTGTTTTCCTTCAGAGCGTTCGGCGCTACCGCTTCATACAAATACTGCACCGTATTTTCGAAAGCGGCCGCTCGGTACGGTGGGATATTGCCAGCACGTTTTTAAGCGGTGCTCCTGTGCAGAGATTGTGTTGTGCGAATGGAATTTGAAAATGGCTGAACAAATTAATTGGTCCAGTGAACAAGACGAAATTTTAATTGACTTTGTTAGAACTCATGAAGGTCTATATAATGTAAAGTCTGCGGAGTACAGGAAGATGCAACTGAAGCAAAGCTTATGGCATGAAATTGGTACAATACTACGTAAAACAGGTGGGTATTATTTATTTACTTTTTAAGTTTTATTTTGTAACGACAGATATACAATCTCTTGTAATGTTCTCTACAGTAACGATTTTGCCATTCAATAACCCCGGGTCCGTTGAAATAAAGCTTAAATTTATCACGAATTTCAAGCGGTGTGTGTCGGGCACGTGCATTATTTTCGGCAAGATCAATTAAGTTTTGCGTTGGTAGAGACATAAGATCATTCAAAGTAGCTTGATTCGGAGCGAGCACTTTTGCTTCACCTAAAATATTATGCAAAATACAGGCACATGCTATTAACTTATCCGTTGTATCGGGAGCAATAGCTATAGGTTGGAAGAAAATGCGAAAATATGCACATAATATTCCATAATTTTCACAATGAAGTGTACTGTCATAGCGGCCGTATTTATTACACCGTTTCGTTACTTTACAATAATGTTCACCGTCAAATCGGCCGTACTTTACTCTGGCAAAAACGGCCGTCAAAATACGCCCGCTTTTTTACGGTACCGCTTTGTAGGAATCCGAAGCTTAAGTAGGTATTTCAAATAATTAGATTATGTCAAATATCCTATTTTAGACGTTGTCTTTTAATAAATAAAGAACTTTTTAGTTTTTCAGTGCTGATAGTAAAAAAATACCGTGGATTCTTTTAAGCATTGGGTTTTAATTAATGGGTCGTTTTTTACAATAATGGCTATACCTACTGTTTTGTTAGTGTTGTATAAGTTTAGCATAAGAAAAGAGGACGGAAAAATAAAAAAAAATCTTTTCTGCTCAGCCAAAAAGGTACATTGAGAAAACGAGAAAGGCAGTTAAGGCTGTTGTTAAAAATCAAATTAAAATCAGGAATTCTGCAGTTCAATTAGATGTTAGTAAATCTGCTTTACGTGGACAGAAAATAAATGCGCCGGAGAAGAATGGTTTAAACTATTTCGCATTCGACATAACATCAGCTTAAAAACACCTGAGGCTACAAGTCTAAGCCGTGCGATAAGCTTCAATCGTCATACGTTGATATCCTTTTTAAAAACTTGCGTACAGTTTTGGATGCAGATGTGTCCGACGATGTTATAACAAAATTAATAAGCTTCGGTTTTCACAGTCTGCGATTGTTTGCAAAAAGAAACTTTCCTAGAAATAGAAAGTAGGAAGAAAAAATATTTATTTAGCAAAACCATTACCTCTGACCACACAAAAATTATATCTATATTTAAAATGAAGTATAAAATAAAACCCCACAATCCAATTTTTAAGCAGTATCAATTTAAATGTTATTAACAGATTCAAGGCTAACACCACAGCTTACATTATTGTAAGCTGTGCTAACACCACGTACTAACTACTCAGTTAGTGGGTACGTGCTAACATATACACAAGACGTGTACATTTTATATTAACAGGTCAAAATTTTGAAGTTTGGAGACTTGGACATGATAACTCGAAATTTCACATGAGAGATAAAATTTAGGAAGTGACTCTGCTGCCGGCGCCGGCAGCCCTAACGGTAATCTTGCTGGGTGCCGGCAACATTAGAAAATTAATGTCAAAATACCTTAATTCAATCAAAAAACAATAATTTATTATAGTGTAAACTTTAACGAAACTTTAATCTTGCTTCAAAAATATTAAAATTATTATTCTGCGAATAATATAATAACCTTCATCCTCGTTCGCCAACTAGCAAATAGCTACAATCACACTCGCAGGACGCTTCCACCTTCTACCATTATTATGTAAGTCGCAAACCTTAGATTTACCAGGCAATAGGTACCATCAGAGACTATAAAGAATAGTAGGTACCATCAAAAAAATAATCTCTCGATAACATTCCATTTATTTTTTCATTCCGTCATCTTGGAAAAATAAACCCTTGAAAGCCCATTTTAGTCAACTAAAATATCAATACAATCAATGGTATGAATTTCTTAAAATATGCATGCATTCTTCAAAATTTTTTGCCTCATCAGTCTTGCTACGATTTCCAAGATTAGTGAGATCCTTTAGTGTCATTTTACAATCTGTTTCTCTAATTAAGATACCTACCTATCTAAAATGATTGTTTTATTTGCCCCAGCCTGCTTCCCGAGTAGTAAAGTTTGACATTTTCTGGCAAATTTAGTCTTTGTTTTGCTAGAGAATTGAAATAAGCTTTGGATGAAGTATGATCGTGATTTTGTTCAAGCTCCATGATGCATAGAAATTGTTTATGTTCACTTACTTTCAAGAAAATGCTAGCCTGGCAGCCTTGCTGATACGTGGAACACTTGCTTGTTGGCATTTTTTGTCTTGGATGGTCTTCCACCTTTAACACAGCTAACCGCGGATAATAGTATTTCAGAGCCGGATTAATATCCACCACAGTATTAGTATTTCCTTGCCTTTGATTGTCAATTGTTCTGCTATTACGCAACCAAAACTAATTGTTTGTGGCTTTCTTGTAGTCCAGCAAAACGCCAATTAAAATTTTCATATGAAGAAAATTGATCACCTACTCTTATGTCTATAGTTTTTACGCAAAATTAAAACAACGCAATGTTTACATATCATTTAAAAGACGTAATTATTTTTATTTGAGGTTAAAACTGCCGGCACCCGAGAAATTTTGTACTCGGCTGCCGGCGCCGGTATCTAGGCATCAACATTTTGGGAACCAGCGCCGGCATTTAATATTTAGACTATTGTCGAAATTTAGACTTCAATCAAAATTTTAAGGTGCGCTTGCAAAAAAAAGATTGCCAGTTTTTCTGATACGCCTTTGCTGGGAGCGTCGGAAAGGCGCCCGACTGCAAATTTGTCCAAAAGCCCTGAAATAGCTTCGCGCTCCTCTCCACAACACATGTTTCGTTGAACCTTTACCTTCGTACTAACGAATGTAGTATTCTGGTAGATGAACTAAAAACCATTTCGATTTACTACATTTCTCCCCCTTGTTTTGACTACTGTTTGAATCCGTTTATAATCGGCCAAATAAAACCCCAATTTAACACATCAAGATTTAAAACACTTAAAACACTTTAAAATTATCTTGCTTAATTGGAACAGAATAGTAAACACTTTTAAATGGCTCTTTAAAAAAATGTCATTAGTAGCTTTAAAAGCCACTATATTTTGTCATTTCAGCTTTTTATCGGGCGTTGAAACTGCATCAAAGAATGAAAGCGTTTTGTAATTCGGTGTGCATTAAATTAAAATGTATTTTTTAAGCGCATGGCAGTTGATAGAAAACAATCATTATAATTACTTCTTTGTTTATGTTATAGAAAACAAAATAAAATGACCATTAAAGCAATGACTTGAACGGTTAGTTTTATTTTATTATTATATACAGCGTGTTCAGAAACCATCTTAACAGATGGGAAACTTATTTTTGACAATAGGTACGGAAAAGAGTTATTCTTCATAAAAAGTTCTGCTTGTCGAGAGAATAACGCTCAAATAAAAAATTTGGACCCAGCGTATACGGGGTGTCAAAAAAAAGTAAAAACGATAAACGCAGTGGAAGGATACTATCTTTAATTTTAGTTGCAAAGGACAATAATGAATGAATATGAAATTTGGCAAAATAACTGTATGGTCCTATTCTGTATACGGTGTTATGGTCATTCATACGTACCTTTAAATTTTTTAAAATGTGTTTTGATATACATGTGTTTTAAATAACATATTACCAAAATAAACAATAAAAAATACTGTTTTTACTTAAAATATAAAAAAAATATTTTCGGAACGTTTTTCACTCATCTAGATTCCTGCAAAAGTACAAAATACAAAAATGAAACTTGGACAACTAATTGTTTTATTTGTAAATGCCGACAGTTGTATCAGAGAAAAATAAGACTGAGAGAATAATATCTCTTCTTCCCGCCAGCTCGATCACGCCTTCAAACGGCAACACCCCGAGATTGGCGCGTAGAATTCTCACAATACACCCCGACATTAGCCAGTGCGGTAGCAACACGGCAGGCAGAGAGAGTTTTCTGCGGCGCCTCTCAATACTCACTCTCACTCTGCTTTATAATAACCCAAAATCTGCAGTGCACGCCCGTGGCAGCTTATTTGAACGTCGGTTTGGAAGTCATCGAAAGCAAATCGTATTTATGAATGAAATCGGTACGAGATATTCTCTCTTTGTTATTTTTCTCTGGTTGTATTTCCTTTTTACTAAACATGGTGCTTAAACTTACCACGGAGGGAAAAATTGAATTAGTATTAATTGTTGGGGACCACTATAAAACATACAGAGGAGCTGTTCAAATTTTTAATGAAAGACATCCGAATAAAATAATAAGCCAAGTACCGGGTCTGTAAGAAATAAATTTTCTGACAAGCACCAGGTTTGGCGGACGGACAAGTTATTTTAAGGAAAAATCATTTTCCTTAAAATAACAAACCGAAATTTCTTCACAAACTGCAGCCTATAAATTTTGATTCACGATTTTTCTTTTGCTATTGGTTTCAAGGTGAGGTAGAGATGACCCATTTATTGCAAGAAAAATAATATTTTCAGATGGGGTCACGTTCACCTCATCATCTCCCATGGTGTGTTCCCAAAAGAGGTGGTGGAGTGATGAGAATTCCCACTTTGTAATTGAGTGTGGTGACCAGTATTCTTTTGAAAGCAAATTTTCACAAGGCATTAAATAGAAAGTACCAAAAGTAAAATAGCCGTCGGCGTCGTGTAGTACATGTTAATAATTACCTAAAATTATCAAAAACACACATATTAATGTTTTTCTTCCAAAAAAATATCAAATAAACAAGACAAAGTACGTCAAAAAGAACATTTATACATAGGCCTAAAATCGGATATGCATCTGCCTAAGTTGACGTTGAAAAACTGTTTGGACGTTAGTGAAAATAATAATTGTCAGAAAAGTTCTATTTTCAAGCTTTTATTTGCTAAAAAATCTTTACTGTAAAACTCTTTGTATAAATTGCCTTTGTTTAATTAATTCCTGTTAATATGTTAAATGATTTATGGCCAATGTCGAAAAGAATTCAGGGCTGACGTTTGGAAATAAGACCACCTGACTATTAATTATTATTATTTTCATTAACTTCAATTGTTTTTTCAATCCAACTAAATAAATGGATATGTGATTTTATGTGTAATAAATATTGTTGTTTTTAACGTACTTTGTCTTATTTGCTATTTTTTTAGAAAAAACCGGTAAAATGTATTTTTGATAATTTTAGGTAATTAATAACATGTACTACACGACGGGTATTTTACCTTTGGTACTTTCTATTTAATGTCATCGTGAAAATTTGCTTTAAAAATGTGCAATATTAGTAAAACATAAATTTGCATAATTATACAAATTATTTAGAATGAGATTTACAAAACGGTGGTAAAAAATAAAAGTTAAATAACCTTTTTGACTGAACTACCGAGTTATTTTATAAAAATAACAACCAGGAACTTCAAAATGGCGACCTACTCGAACTGAGAAAAATGCCTTCAGTGCCGTCATTTTCAAAGAAAACTACCACTTGTGATATATCACCAAAAAGGGAATTTGAGGAGCTATCCAATGGTCCAAAAAAATTGGTAGGTTGCCGTTTAAAATAAAAAACTTAAA
This sequence comes from Philopedon plagiatum, assembly GCA_963971165.1. Lineage (NCBI taxonomy): Eukaryota > Metazoa > Arthropoda > Insecta > Coleoptera > Curculionidae > Philopedon > Philopedon plagiatum. The sequence continues at coordinate 32,293,072 of OZ020195.1, read as the reverse complement.
ATCGCTTCTGGAGAAACCACAATCGATAATCAATTGTTTTTTATGGCAAAAATGTGTTTTGTCAACTAAAGCTTCAACCTAAAAATGAAATTTCTATTTTTAATATGAACAAAATTAGGGTATGTAAAATGATTTCGTTGGCACCCGGTATATATATATATATATATATATATATATATATATATATATATATATATATATATATATATATATATATATATATATATATATAATATCATTTCCTGACTGACTAACTGACTGACTGATTCATCATCGCCGAGCCAAAACCGCTGAAGCTATAAATATGAAATTTGGTCAGTAGTTTTATTTTATAATGTAGAGACTCACCAAGAAGGGATTTTTCAAAATTCAACCCCTAAGGGGGTTGAAAGTTTCTATGGAGAAAAATATTAGATGGTCCTTTTAACTTGAAACTTCATAGAATTACTCCAAGAAATAAATAATTAAACACATGTTGTACAGTTCTTAATAAACCAACCCCTAATTGGGTAAAATTGCGGTTCAAAAATTGTTATACCGCGGACGACGTCGCGGGCGCAATCTAGTTTTAGTATAAAGTTTATCAAACTGCAAATATGCCACATAACTGAAGGAGTGGCAACAGTCATTCTCAAAAAGTAGGTGGGAGACCATATAGTTGACCAGATTAAGAGTAGTCCACAATTAAAAAAAAATAGTAGGTATATTAGACCCCGGACTATTCCTTTAAAAATGAGAGAAGATTCAGCTTCTATTTATTTCTTTTTTATTGAAAGGGGGCATGTAAAGGCGTATTTATTATGACTTTATGGCGGAAGTTTTCCTGTTTCTTTGTCGATTGGTAAAATTGGATTTTTATTTGTGGGGTTTCCAGGAGCAAAAAAGGGGCGCCAGCAATTTAATCCACGTATCAGCTTCCACTTATAACAAATACAATAAATAATATAAAACAAATAACATTAATAGCAACAATATTAATAATAACCATGCAGTTTAACAGGATGTGTCATTGCTCTAATACCCAGGGGCGTTATCTAGCTAGGAGGAAGCCATTTATACAATTTTCGGACAAAACAATAACATTACTTTAGAGAAAGTAAAAAATCGTGAGATTTTTGTAAAAACAACTTTTTTCTAACTATAATAGTTTTCGAGATATTTAAGAATTAAATTTTTGACTATTTTTTAAAAATCCCCTGTAGATAAGAAACTATAGAGAATTTGGCAACTCCGTAAACGGAATATGAATAGGGACTAGAAATGGCACATTTTCTCTAATTTAACCGACCTCGTAACTTTTACCGTTTCGGAGATAGCAATAGTGGTATCACCTATTTTAGACACCCTGTATATAAAATATCATGTCCTGACTGACTAACTGACTGACTGCTTCATCATCGCCGAGCCTAAACCGCTGAAGTTATAAATATGAAATTTGGTCAGCATTTTATAATGTAGAGACTAACTAAGAAGGGAATTTTCAAAATTCAACCCCTAAGGGGGTCAATATAGGATAGGTCATTTGAATGCATTAACCAATTTGAGGTACGGGGGCATTTGCATCCCAGCATCCCATCAAACCCAATCCAACCTGAACCGTCAATTGGTGCCCTTCTATTAAAGTTGTTCAGATTAGACTTAATATACCGTAGACATAAATACATCATCGTCGCTGGAACTCCATTTAACATATTTTTCAGGAGAGGGAGAGGGAGAGAGAGAGAGAGGCCAGTTTGTATTTTTATAAGTATGATTTGATTGGGGGTAGATATGGTGGCCATAACTCGAAATTCGAATTTTCGGAGTTACGTCCCTTTGTCTTTCTAGCGACGACATATCTAGTGGAGATATTTTAATTTAACAATCTGATATGGATTTATTAATATCGCATTAGCAGAAAATTTGTAGGTGCGTTTCGTCACATTCCAAAATATAGGCCTAAAAAAGTCCCTATAAAAATACCAATTTGAATCATAAAATGTATAAATATATTAATGTACAAATACCACAGAAAAATAATTGAGCATTTCAATTTTGAAGTGAATCATAATCCTTATTTATAAGAATATAGCATAATAAAATTATTTTAACATTACAAGCAAATACATCAACTGTCTTTGCTTTTGGAATGTATCAGCAAACATCCCCGTCGTGTATTTCTCTTATTATCCTTATTACTGCCTTGATGACCACTATCTTCACTATTAACATTTTGATCTACAAAATTATAGGATTTTAATAAAAATAAACCCATTTCGGAATCCGGTCATTATCCCAGAGCTAGCGGCAGCGCTTGCGCCTGTGACAACGACTTAAACATGTTTACAGTCGGCAAGTCTTTTGCAAAAACGCAATAAAGCTTGAAGGAAGGCATGCGCATTACAGAGCCAGCTGATTTATTTTTGCAACAGTCTTCTATCTGTACGCCATCTAGATCTGTTTCTTTAATTAGCAACCTAAACCTACACTTTGCAGATGGTCGTATGAGAAGGTCAGGATGGACGTGTTATAAATGTCATGTAATTTTATGCAGGGAATAAAAAACGAATAAATTTATTACCAATGAATTCTATACAAACTAAATAAAAATTATCCGGTCAATTTCGATAAACACTTTCCTTTAAGTAGCGCCATAAAAAAGTCTAGTAGGGTCAGATCTGGGGACTTAAGAGGCCATTTTATTGAATCGGCCTATTTAGGCAAATTAGCTTTTAAATATTCAAAAACAAAAAACCTAAAGAAATAATGTGCATTTTCACGATAACAACCAAATTGCAATGTATGAGACAGTGTTAAATTTTCCCCATTCATGTCCCATAAAATCTGTTGAACGTAAATGTAAGTTTATACTACAGATTTAAACATTGAAACATTCTAAATAAGAACATCATTTTTTTACCTATTATGATGTTAATGTTGCGTAGCATTTCTTGTACCCTTTAAGTGAGCACCTATATAGGGTAGATTCCCTTTAAAAAAATATCCAGATGGCGCTGCCTGTCAAAAAGCACTCACCAACCAAAATATACACGGAAAATGTGTTTCAATTACCGACAATACCGTGTCCAGTGTTGAATCCAGGTAGACCCCCCAGAGATCCACAGTATCCCCGAAGATTATGTATATTCAGTGTGCCCCCCTCCCCCCGAAATTACCAAATGCCCTCCCGGACAAAAATGTCTGGATTCAACACTGACCGTGTCCAAGCGCTTTTCAGAAAATTCAGTTTTTTATGAGATATTAGCAATGTTTCATTCTTGTGAAATACCAAGATAGTAGAATGATAAGAAATTGTCCAATGACTTGGATCAAATTGGACTGCTGATATTTAAAGTTCCATTCATAAACACATAGGTTGCGCCGAACTTTTTAACTCCACTGTTGGCGAAATACATGCCACGGGAACGCGTGCGCAGTATACGAATAGTCTTTTTTCCGAGTTCATCAACGACAAACCGATTCCAATCAGTCAGCGTGCTCTCCTTGTTTATATAACGTAGTTAAAAAAGGATAGTATTCTTAACCACGAGACGGGTTCGTCCACCGGTGAATTCTAACACTGCCGTTCGTGAAGATAGAGACCGAAAGGTTAACGCCCACTTTCAGAAATCAGCTGTTACAAAGCCGAGGATTATTTTAGGTTATTCTCATGTTTTGAATACCGCAATCCGTGTATTTCTTAAGTTTTGTTGCTTTTTTTGGTATTTAAAGTGATTTGGGTTGTGTTATTTTAAACATTTATCTTTTGTGTTTAAAACCATAAATTATTTGGTGTAGTTACTTTTATTCTTGTTAAAATGCCATGTTCATGTTGCGTCCCGGGGTGCAAATCAAATTATAAAGTCGGCGAAAATATTTCTGCTTTTCACTTCCCAAAGGACACGCTAAGATGCGAGTTGTGGAGAAAAAGGATTCCCAGAGACAATTTAGTCCTCAGGAAACATACTACGGTTTGCATAAAGCACTTTGAAGAAAAATTTCTGATAAGAGAACTACAGGCAACGAGACTTGATGGTAGGTAACAAACCCACTTTTATATTATTTTGGTGTCTTGTTTTAATTGTTACAAAACTATAAACATAGATAAAGGTGTTTGGGGTAGCTAATAAACAAATGTAGTGTTAAGATTAGGAATGAAGCATGATGTAGGTTAGGTCAGGGCGAGGACTAGAGGTTAGGGCATACTATAACAAAATATTAGGACACATTCGGTAGGTACCTGCGTTTTATTTAAGTGTTAAAGTTTACAAAAATATTTGTTACTTAAAATTTAGTAAACTCTACATCCCTAGAAGTCTATAATAGGGCATTTTTCATGTAGAAAACCTTGAGAAAAGCTAAATACAGCTGGATCTTTTTCTGTAGAAAAATTAACATGCTTTGTAATGTAAAATTCCGTTTACACCATATTTTTTTATTGTACTTAAGGGTATCTTTAATGAAATTCCCAAGAGTGTTTCGAGTTAGTATGGAAGGCTTCTTGCTCGAAGGCAAGACAACACTGTAAGTTGCATGCCCTATGTCTTTAGGCCTTTAATATTGTTTATTAAAAATTATTTTTTAAACATACATAAGTGCCTAATATGTGTCTAGGAGATGCACTTGATTTTATGTCCTACCTACCTAATCATCATCATCATCATTTCCAGCTGTTTCAACCATTTCCAATTATGGTGTAGCCTCCCTTACATATTCATTTTTCATTTCGGCCCATTGTTGGCTATGCGGGCCCAGGTTAATCCTGATAATTTCTTTATATCATGGTCCCATCTCAAATTTGGGCGTCTTCTTGGTCTTTTCACGCCTCTGAGGTACCATTGTGTAATTCTTGTGGTCCATCTATTGTCAGTTCTTCTCGCCAAGTGTCCTGCCCATTGCCATTTTAGGGACTTGATCCTGTGGATGACGTCTATCACCTGGGGTTTCTGTCTTATCCACTCTATTCTCTTGCGATCCCTCCTAGTTATTCCCAGCATACATCGTTCCATAGCCCTTTGTGCTACCTGGAGTTTTCTTGTTATGTCTGTTTTTAGTATCCAGGTTTCACATCCGTATGTCATGACTGGTAGTATACATTGATCAAACGTTCGCTTCTTTAAGTGGAGTGGCATTCTAGATTTGAATATGATTGAGTTTCTACCGAATGCTCTCCATGCTAGCTTGATTCTTCTGTTGATTTCTGGTAGTAGAGATCCCGAGATGTGTATTAGTTGACCCAGGTATATGTATTCTTCTACTATTTCCAATGTGATGTTGTTTACTTGTATGTCTTGTTTATCTACCAGTTCGTTGTACATTATCTTTGTTTTGGCTAGGTTCATCTTCAGACCTACTTTACTGCGTGCTGTATTTAGTTCGTCAATTTGCTGTTGAAGTTCATCAGGGTTCTTGGCGATTAGAACAATGTCATCAGCGAATCTTAGGTGGTTGAGGTGTTCTCCATCCATGCATAGACCTTTGTTGTCCCAGTCTAGCTGACGGAAGATTTCTTCAAGTGTTGCCGTGAAGAGCTTTGGAGATATTGCGTCTCCTTGACGTACTCCTTTAGTTGTGGGGAATTCCGGAGATCCTTCGTATATCATCACTCTGGCTTTGGCTTCTTTGTATATGTTTGCCAGGGTTTCTATATACGGTTTGTCGACACCCTGACTAGTTAGGGCTTCTATTATAGCTTTGGGATATATTGAGTAGAACGCCTTCTCGAAGTCTATGAAGGCTAGTGCCAGTGGTATTTCATTTTCTTTTGTTCGACTGATGACCTCTCTTAGTGTGTGTGGTCGATTGTGCTGAAGCCACTTCTAAAGCCAGCCTGTTCCCGTGGTTGTGCAGCATCTAGTGTGTTCTGTATTCTGGTATTTATGATCTTTGTGAACACCTTGTATATTATTGGTAGTAGACTGATTGGTCGATAGTTTCTTATGTCTTCTTTACTGCCTTTCTTGTGAATTAGAATTATATTGGCGCTATTCCAACTTTGTGGTATATGTCTTGATCTTAGGCAGTTAGTGTAGTTTTTGCTAGGATTTTCCATGTTCGTTTACCTGCGTATTTGATTAATTCGACCATCACACCGTCATTGCCTGCTGCTTTACCATTTCTCATGCTATTAAGCGCCTTATCTACTTTTTCCACGAGAACTTCTGGGGTGTAGTCATTTATTCGTGGTGTCGTTACCTGTTCCTGTATTGTCTCCGGGGCCTTGTATAGTTCACTATAGAATTTGGTTACTAGGTTTATTATTTCTTCTCTATTTGTGACTCTGGTGTTATCATTTGTTAGTGCCACTACTTGTTTCTTGCCTATGAGGAGGGATTTCTTAGCGGTCTTGTAGCTTTTTCTGTTTTCAATTGCAGTTTCTACTAGTTTTTCGTTGTAATTTTTGATGTCTTCTGCAATCTTCTTTCGTATTGTCTTGCACAGCTCAGTGTATTCTATTCTTTGTACGTTGGTCGTGGCCTTCATTTCCCTTCGTATTCTTAGCAGCGTCCTAGTTTCATCGGATAGCTTCTTGTGCTGATTATGTTTTCTTGGACCACCTATTTCTTTGGCACAGCTTAGGATAATTTCCATGAGCTCTGTGCTTTCTGCCTGGTCTTGTAGTCTGTTGTTGAGTAGCGCCTGGTATTGCTCGGAGTTTTCGACGAGTTTATTTGTGTCTACTCCTGTTGCCATTGGCTTTCTGACCAGTTTCAGTCTTTCGAGTTTCGTGTTTAGTATAACTCTTGCTCTGATTAATCTGTGGTCGCTACCTATCCGAAATTTGTTGAGGACGCTGACATCTTTTATCGTGTTCATCTTGTTGGTTAGGATGAAGTCTATTTCGTTCTTGATAGTTCCATTTGGGCCTTGCCATGTCCATTTCCTATTTGGGTTTTTCTTGAAGAATGTGTTTGCTATGGACATATTCTGATAATGTGCGTATTGTACAAGCCTTTCTCCTCGTTCGTTCCTTTCACCAAATCCAAAGTTTCCTACTTGTTGTTCTTGGTCCTTTTGTTTTCCTATTTTTGCATTGAAGTCGCCTATCAGGTACTTGAATTGGCTTTTGTTACTGTTTAGTGCTTGAGTAACTTCAGTGTAGAATTCTTCCACTACTTCGTCTGAGTAGCTGGCCGTTGGGGCGTATGCTTGGATAATCTGTATGGTGTATCTCTTTGATAGCCGTAGAGTTAAACTGGCTACCCGGTCAGAGATACTTGTAACATCTATTATTCTGTCCTTCCAAGTTTTATTGATTAGAAATCCGTCGCCGTTTGTTTTGCCAGTTGTCGTTCCTCGGTAGTAGAAGATATTGCCCGATTCAGGTTCTATTAGCTCTTCTTCTTTGCGCCTTACTTCGCTGATGCCTATGATGTCCCACTTAGTATTTTCTGCCTCTTTTTCCAGCTCCATGATTCTGGTCTGGTTTGAGAGTGTTCGGCAGTTGTAAGTTGCTATAAATAGCGATGTTGTTTTGGGTGGGTAGTGATTTAGACTCCGTAGATTCTTAGCATCCTCTGCCCGCCTGGCTGATTCCCGGGGACTACCCGCCCTGGGGCCATTTGGGCCTACGGAGAATGAGGGCCGCGGCCTAGGTTTCCTGTTCATGCTTAGGGTCGTAAGGCATACCTTACCACGCTGCCTTAATGCGGATTGGTAAGGGGCCCTGTCCCCCCGGATTTTTGATGGACTATTTTATTAATGAAAAAAAGCCCGTGCCTGGTGTGGGGATCGAACCGACCTAATATTGGTAGGTATATCAGTAGTTGCATGAATGGTATGCAGTGTTTTTGGTAGCCTCAATAAATATTTATGTGATATGACTATTGACTGTTTTTTTGTAAATAAATTAACTCTTGACTAAATGTTTGCTATAATAAATATGTAATAAACTAATTTTAAGGGGTGTTTTGGCAGAGTAGGCAGGGGCAGGGTAAAATTTAAAAAAAAAATATCACGTTAGCGATAAACGAATAAAAGAGGAGTCACTTCTCCTTGACATATACTCGTGTATTTTTTTTTTTGATTACTTACTTACTATTTACTTTCTAAACTATCTGTATTTTTAAGGTACTAAGATAGTACTTCCAAGAAAACACATTGCTCTAACTGAGGATGCTTTTCCTACAATTTTTCCAAATTTACCACAGTATCTGTCGTCAGATTCTACCACAACAAAACGAAAAGATCCTCAAGAGCGAAAGCGACAATACCATGAGTTAGAAAATGAAAAATATCAAAACTGGTTAGACGAAGATATATTTAATAATTTGGATGAAATTGTGGAACAGACATCAAAATTTCGAAATGAAGGTTGGATAATTAAAAAAAAAGATAAAATTTTGTACTTTTTAAAAATAGCGTTGGGTAAAAATCCAACAATAACACAAGTTCTAACTTTAAATGAAGAATTAAAAATTTCAGTTTTGGTTGACAACATTCAAGTAAATTCAAATAAGTTTGAATGCATTTTAGGGAAGGATCTTATTTGTAATTCTTTTTCTAAATTAGATAATTTACTAAATATTATTAATAATTTACCACCACAAGCAAATATAAATGACACTTTGGAAACAATTCGAGAACTTTTAGAAAAATACATAGATCGAGATGTTGATGAATGTGATTATGACGAACAGAACGAGAAAATTATGACAGGATTAGGATTTTTAAATGAACAGCTTCTTTTTTCTTCAAAAAAATATAAATATTCGACAGAATACTTAATTTTTGCTTGTAAATTTTTTTTTGCCTTTCCAGCAGCTTACCGATTTTTAAGAGACAGTAATCTAATTATTTTACCCCATCCAACTTTAAAGACCTTTAATCTTAGGAATTTAAATGGTGATATAAACGACTCATTAAAAAAATATCTAACCGAGAAATGTCAGAAACTTGATGCGCACGAAAAATTTGCTTCTCTTTTACTAGATGAAATATATGTAAAACCTCAAATTAATTATACAGCTAATGATATCGTTGGTATCGCGAAAAATACACAAGATATTGAAGCTGCAACAACAGTACAAGCCTTTATGATAAAATCTATTTTATCCAAAAATAGTGACGTAGCTGCCATGTTACCAGTCAAAAAACTTGATGCACAGTTTTTGTATCAAGGTACACTAAAAGTTTTACAATTACTTTGCCAAACCGGATACATACAAAAATAAATTTTGTACATAGAATCAATGAAAATATTTTATCCATGGTTACAGAAATGCGGGATCTTGGAGTTACATATGATTTACAATTAAATTTTAAGACCCATATGGCTAATATTACAAATAAAGCTCTTAAAATGTATGAATTTGTAATTAGGAATAGTAAACATTTTAATGATATAGGATGTATTAGAAAGTTGTATGTGTCTTATGTGAGAAGTATTTTGGAATATTGCTCCATGATATGGAGTTCTTATTACATAAATCACTCATACCACATTGAAAAGGTACAAAACAAATTTTTAAGGTATATTTATTATAAGAAAAACAGTATATATCAGTTACATATACCTAAACAGGATGTTATGAAAACATATAATTTAAACTTCTCTGGAGGATCGTAGAAAAGCTGCATCCATTATATTTTTATATAAATTAATACATAATTTAATAAACCACTCTGTCTTATTGGCACACTTAAACTTTCATGTCCCCACATATAGAACAATAAATCCTGTGCCTTTTTATGTAGATAATACACGAACTAATTACTATAGTAATTCACCCATTATTGTAATGTGTAATAATTATGATCAAATTAGAGAACAGATAGATATATTTCATATGAGTTACAGTAGATTTAAAAATAATGTAAATAAGTTAATTTAGTTTAAGTCTTCCTACTCTGTAATTAGATTTGTTCTGTAGAGTTTCTAATAATAAATAAGTAAATAACCAGAAACGATAGAAAAGGTCAATATTTTAATTAACATAAAACATAAGTAACACCCTTTTAAAACACAAGCTTAAAAAGTTAGAAACATATTTTATAACATTCCTAAATAATACAATGGACCGATTCGTGACTCACCCTGTATATTAATGCAATCTAAATTCTTTTTTAATGTGATTCTACGCAATTCTATTCACTTATAATGACCCATTAATTTTTAAAATGATCACATTTCATATAACTCAGTTTAATATATTCCATCCTTTCGTGTGACGTCACGGTTTTAATATGACGGCCTTCTCATGGCGACGGTACTGATTCTAATCAACATAACTGTATCTATGCAACACAAAATACCTGGATCAAGGACGGAGCAGCAGCCGAAGTCCGTTCTTGGTCTGCTTCGTACGGGTAGCCAGTGTTGCCAGAACTCATGACTTCTCGTGATATTTCACGATTTCGGTTAATTTCTCCCGATCTCACGAATCAAGTATATTCCGCCCAAGATATCTGCAACCGGCAAAAGAATTTAAAGAATGCAAGGGACGGCTTAAACAACGTTACCAATTGTTTTTAAGTGAGTTTTGACAAACTGTTTAATTTTTCATTAATAAGATTCCTTTTCTTACCACATCTGGTTTACAGACAAATTCGCAACGTTGTTTAAGCCTTCCTTGGATTTCTTAAATCCTTTTGCGGGTTGCAGATATCTTGGGCAGACAGTACAAAATCTCACGATTTTTAGCTTTTACCTTTACAGAAATATCAATCAGCGAATCTCACGATTTTGGTTTTCATTGAAACAAAAAGATTAAGACCCGTCCTATTTACAACTGCAAAATGCTTTTTAACCTATTAACTGCGCATACGCTCCTGTGGCACTGCGCGCAGTTGGAGAAGGAGGCATTCTTGGTTCAAGGAATATTAGTCTAATTTGATCAAAGTCATTGGAATTGTCGCGTTATCGACGATTTGGTTAGTATTACAGTATTACCGTATTGTTCATTACTAAGTACTACTTGTACTTTTTTTTAGATTTTGGTATAACTATTTATAATAACCACTTGCACTGGGTTTTTAATTTGATTTGCCTCATCACCAGATTTGGTAATTCTGGACTTCTGGCTTCACAGGCCTAAGATTGCCTGTTTTGGAGAGTCGATTTTGAGAAAATTATGGTGTCCAACAGATTTACATGTACTACAAAAAGTACCTACTAACTTGTGGATATTACTTTAGCCAACATCGAAGTACGAGGCTTGCAAATTTCACGTTACATCAAGTCGTTATTACGAGAAATAGAAATACGAATCTCAAGAATAAATATTAGATCGAAAAAATTAGGAAAGCATGCTTTAGGTTCCGCCGTGCCGATCTCGCTTGAGGCATGCTCAAGCTATAGGACGGCGAATTTTTAGAAACTAATTCATGCAATAAAATTTTCCAGCAGAATTTTTTTATGTATTTGCATCATTTGGTTTTCAAGTTATTTGTTTTTAGCGTAAAACCCTGGCTGAGCGGTCTGCCATACCTACTGTTTTGTTTAGATTTACCTACCTCTGTTTTTATCAGTTCGCGATCCTTTTAGATTAGAATTAGATACTTTATTTCGATCTGACGCTGACCTTTGCATAGTACTATTCTGTAAGCTATTATCTTTTAGTAAACTTATTTGACTAGCTTTGCATTTGCATATGTCTAAATCACCAAACATTTCATTAGCGGAATATTTTGGCGCTAAAACTTTCTTGCAAACATTCCATATTATGGCGAAGGGGAATATTAGGAAGAACACCATATTTATCGCAAACTGTGTCGAAGGTGCCACATTATGTACTTTTTTACCAGTCTCAGGATGAATCGGCCATCCTTCCTCGTCGTATACCACTACCAGATCTTTTATTTCCCGTTCATAATACCTAAAAAAACATCAAACAATTTGTATAATTGCAAAAATAAACTTTTGGCAGATTATTACTATTTATTAATATGAATAAGGCTGCTCAACATGAGTGCCGCTTCAGTCGGGGGGAACTCGACCGCAGGCAGCAATTCAGTTTAGCTTTATCCCTTGTTGATACCATTTTTGTATCGCGTCGCTGTGAATTTGGTAGTTCGTAATATACCGAAAGCGCGCAGTAACACGCGACTGTTTACGCACAGTATTAGTAGGTTTACATGGGAATTTCCTAATTTAAAATATAATGGGCGGCAAATAAATAATATGTGTGGTTTGTTAGCGGAGCTTATTGGTCTTTAAGAAATCTTTATGTATGACACACGTAAACAGTGCAACACACTCGTTAACAAAAAGGGGCAATGCCCTTATACACAAATTCTTTTCGATTTACTAATTATGCTGTGGTCGTGTAATGTGCCGTTATTTATATTAAATAAAGAACCATTTCGTCAGTTTTGAAAGAAATATAATCTTAAATGGAAATTGCCCGGCCAAAGTACGTTGCAAAGACATTTACCGGCTCGGCTGTGCGCGAACGACTTCATTATCCTTTGGTTAATTCTTGTGAATAGTAGATGACGTGCAAAAAATGCTACAACCTTTAAATGACGAGACAAATATTTGTGTTGGAGAAAAAATCCAGATTTTGCCGGACTAAGACATATTTATATAATAGTAACAGTGCCGATACGAATCTGCTAAACCGAGAAGACCGATCAACCTGCTAAATAAGTTCAGAGACCATTTCAACTACGCAGATATAACATCTGTAGATGTCTGATGCGGACGGTCGTTTTCTTTAATATATAAAAAAAAAATTCGCCGCATCGGATGTCGCTTACGGAGAGACTTTAGAGGCATCGCGCCATGCTACAAATGATTAGCCGAGCCCAACCGGATTTTTAATGCTAACTGGGTAAGTATTACAATTAAATTTGGATATTACCTTTTCCAAATTCAATGAAAGGTTGAAATAAGCTCTTTTGATGCTTCAGATACAGAGTAGGCAACTTAAAAAATTAAATTTTGGTTTGTGCTCTAATAAAAGTATTATCTAGCTGGGCAAATATTACCTACTTATTAAGTAGTTGTAGTTAGCATAATTAAGTAGGTTATTAGTTATTATTTATGAACTTAGGTGAGTTTCATATACGGTGTGCAATTTTAAATAGTATTTTTTATTTTTGTTTTTAATCGGTAGTGTAAGTTAAAAAAAATATTTGGATGTACCTACAGTTAAATTTTAGATTTTTCGTACAATACAAGGTGAACAAATTTAAAAAAATGTGTTGAATTTTGCTTCGATTAACCCTAGAACATTTGCTTAAAAGAAACCACATGCGGAGCTTGATTTTATCTGAAAAATTAAATCTTTATATAGGGTGGGAAATTAAAAAAATTAAAGCTTGTGAATTTTTACTGTGAATATGGTAATAGCACCCTAAATATACTGCAATTTGACTTTTGTCAAACCTTTGTTTTCAAAAAATCTGTGTTTGCTCTAACGGTCTGAACGGTTTTACGTACTTAAATCGACATGACATTACCCAGGTGAAGTCTAAAATTATTTTAACTTTGCACTTAAACGTATTGAATCCGTTAAAGTTGACATAACTTAGGTAATGCTCAGCATTAACGGACATTACGGATAGACAATACCGATAACATATAGATTCATAACTCAAACGGTGAGTCGCTTGCTATTAACAGTCAGTGGAGTGAAGTAGGAGCTATCAATGTGTTAATGTTGCCACTGGAACAAAGATTAAAACATATTCAAATGTTTTTTATTGTCATTGCAAACCGGTTTTGCAAATCGAATTGACGAGGTTGATTTAAATTGATTTACAAAATCGATTCAACAAACTAAATTATTAAATGGTACCTTGAGTAGATTTGTTAAAGAAACCGCATCAGGAGTATCATGGCAAAGATCAGCTCGTTCGTTTCTGCGTTATCAGGGTTGTTAAAAATAAAATGGGTCACTCAAATTCGTAGATTTAATGTTTTACTAGAATCACAGCGGGTAATTATTTACTAAGACTTCAATATTGAGATCGACAAAAAATCAACTTAACCTTAAAATATTACCTTAGTAGTAGAATAGTCATACAGGTATGTTTTGGTTTAGTTATCTTTAGTCGTTCCTTACAGTAAACAAAAAAATGTATCACCGTGTGTACCTATCCAGTACATAGTTTTACTGCCCTATAACCACAGAAAAATAAAGGATTTCCTTTAACTACATAATAATCATATAAACAGTGGCGGCTCGTCGGGGTGGGGGGGGGGGGGGGTCAGAGGCACAGGCCCCCCAAATCTATTCAGGCGTTGATGTCTGACAAATATATTCTCCACAGAAAAGTCACGTAGAATGATGTTTTATTAGCGTAGATTTATTTTATCAACATTTTCTTATTATACCTACAGTGACAGTGTGACATACAAGTGGTGACATTAGTGACACATTTCACGGATGAGTAACTCAAAAAGTTACCTGCGAAATGTGTCACTTTTGGATAAGACCCCGTCAAGTTTCCATAATTATTTTTCTTAATGCATATAAGGATTACATCAAAACAAATTTTATGAGCTGTTATACTTGTATGTTTATTTTTATAATTTTAATATTTGCTTAAAAAAATAAAGCTTTCAGAAAACTAAAGATATTTTTAGGGTTCCGTGCTAAAATTAGAAAAACGGAATACTTCTTATGGAATCACTTTGGTGTCCGTCAGTCTGTCACTGGCGATTTTCTCTGAAACTATTTGACGTAAAAATTTGAAATTTAGCTCAGAGATAGAGTGACGTGAAGTATAGAAAGTTGAATTTTGATTCTGGGGGTTAATTTCAGGGGGTAAATTGGGAAATGGAAAAAAAATTTCAAGGGCATCGTGTAGGGTGTCAAATGATAGATTATTGAGGCACGAATTCAACAATATATATGATGTATTTTTTTATGCATTTCTTAAACACTTTTTGGGAAAAACGCTTGACAACTGCTGTCCCCCACCCTCATCACCAAAAGGATCGCTCAGAAAAAATCTGAAAAAAATTATAAACATTGAGAATTAGATGTAGATTGAGACAAAATTATCAGGATTGGAATATTCTAGCACGATCAATTGTTATAAACAATTTAATTGTTTATTTCCTTGTAACTGCTGAACCATTGGTTTTGGAGAAAAACGTTTTCGACAAAAAATATTTCTCACGAAGGAACAACTTTTGTCCTCACACGTTTTTCAAATTTTTAATTTGGCTCAGTCGAAACGCTCCCCCACTCAGCTCCGCGCATACGCTATGTGATACGGCATTGGCGCCGTGGGCGGCGGGTAGCGCCGCAGATGGGCGGAGATCGGGCGGCCGAAGTTTGTTCAGGTTAAGTGGAGGGCTAATGGCACGGAACACTAATTGTGCAAGTATAGCTTGCACTTGACCGAATTTTTTTAGAAAATACTATCATTTTCGGCATCATCTTTTATCTTAAAAATTTATCTTGTACTAAATAATCAAAAACGATCAAGAAATGTTTGCCTTTTTTATATCTTGCATTGACATATAGAAATTTGAAATTGTGATTTGTGCCCCAAAAAATGTTAGGTCACGAGCCGTCACTGCATATAAACTCGCTGGCTGTAGAACGAGCAAATTTTGCTTCCATTTTTTTGTGCGGTGTGAATAGTAAGACGACACTAAAAATCACAGAAACCTCGGAAGCATTCGGCCCCTTACGGAGATCCGAAGAGCTTCGGCGAGAAGTAGTAGTGGCGGGAATTTGAATTTGCGAACAACTCAAACAAAGACTTAACCTAACCATATATTTACAGTTACATCTCTTTGCCGCCTTTTATAGAGTTATGTCTTTGACTGCCGTGTTACCAGGCACTTTTTTGAACTCTTCGCTTTTGTAATTTGTAAATCGTTTTGCCTCAGTTTGTGAAAAATATTGTGCTTATACAGTTGATTTGTGAAAAATATTTGTTTAATTAAAATTACTTAGCATCTGCTCTTTCCAAACAAGAGAAGAAGGCTGATGGTTCTATAAAAATGTATGGAGCCTGCCCATCTCGTATAAATATAAAGATCTGGAATGGGCCGTGAAGAGAAGATTAGAAGTCAGCACTTGTCAAAACTTGAAAAAAACTGAAACAGCTACAAAAATTATGTAGGTAGTGGTGTAAACGTAGACAGAATTATCTCCGATGCCAGAAAAGAAACATCTGAGAAAATTCAAAGAATAAAGAATATTATAATCATATTATTTAATGAAGAAATAATGTAATGAAGAAGAAACATAAAAATAGTATGATTGCTATAGCTTTAAAAAGAAAGAAATATTATTGGTTAAGGGTTTTTATATTTATTTTGTATGCCAGGTAATGGTGACAGGACTTGCTTTTGTATTATATAATTATTATAAAATCGCTAATTGTAGTTCTATAGTATGGTTTAGGTTTTATTTAGATGTATAAACTGTAATTTCTAGTTGGTACTATAAAAATTAAAATATATAAATATGTACATATCGTGTAGGGGTGTAAGCCAATAGTTATTATATTTTACCTTTATAATAAATTCTGAGTGATATTATGTAGGATAATAAGTTGGTTTTAAAAAAAAAAATCACTCGTAAGTTTCTTGCAGTTTCTTATGGGTTGTAATCGAAACTGTGGATTTCTTAAAACTAAGTTTAAATAAAGGACTTTAATATTATGTATGCTTTTTATTTAATATAAAGACAAAAGTTTTGTTTATTGGGTCATGAAAAACTAAATTCTATATAGATACCTATGTAACAAGTTTAAATTAAGAACAACAAATGAAGATTTTAACGCAATTCAGTACAACTAAACGATTTTACTGTCCAGCTAAGTACTGTACTCAAAATATAATAGAACCATTTTTACTAAAAACAATTATTGTATCGCATATTATCCTTGACACATTCACAAAAATAAATAGTCTTGCTTCAAAATAAGGGATAGGTGCTACGACAAAAAAAAATTAGAGATACTTCTGCTCTGAAGCGACATAATATACTTTACAAGGAACATAAAAGGGTTTAATACTTTATCACGATAACAAATCATTTATTTTGAAGTCTACGACCAAAGAGAGACGACCGCCTAAACAATAACTAAGATTTGAGGTTAGGTTGTTTCGCATTTTTGACGCCAAACATGCGCCAAAATTAGGAAATCAATCAAAATTCCCGCCTCTCGCCGAAGCTCTTCGGGAGAGACCGAATGCTTCCGAGGTTTCTGTGATATTTAGTGTCGCCTGGAATAGTAGCATGGCAAGCAAAGCGGTGCACGGACTGACCGCAGCGATTGAATGAGCCATTTCAATTCGGTCCGACATATGAGTACAGGTCTAAACCAATTCCACTCGGTCCAAGTTTAAGTCCTGTTTCATATGAACGCGAATCGCGATGATTCGCGGATAAAAATCGCATTTTGTCCCTAGGAACATTGACAGTGGGTTTTTAAGAAACGCCTGTCTGCAGATTCCCACTCCGCTGTTGCCATGCAGATTGACCATTTTTCTATTCTAACCTCACTTCATGATTTTCAGTAGTACATGAGATTACCAATATAAAAAAATTTGCACCCGAACAAGTGCTAAACTCGTTGCCAATACACCTTTTAGAGCCGATCTAATTTTTTAAACGACAAAAATTTAAAAAATTTACCCGAGCCCGGCATTGAACCCACAACCTATCGGTTCATTAGCGGATATGCTATCTTTGGACTACATTGCTAATGCAAAAAATCCGGTAAACGTGTTACTAGTGCATCATATACTTAATATTTTTGGCAACATCGGAGTGTGAACCTGCAGGAAGGCGCTAATGGTTTTTAACATAACATAACCTAGAAATTATTTTGTGGTTTTAAAATTTGGAATTAGTAGTGTCCTAATGGACAGTAATAAATCCTTTATTTTTCCGTGATTAACAACCCGTTTCGTTGGAGTCGAAGACGGGTAATAGCCGCATATTTATTATTAAAAAATAGAAAAAACAAGCTCATGGATCAGTTGGAACTTGCGAGAAGTACAAGAAACATCGGGTGCATACCATAATTTAATGCAAAAATGCAACTTAAAGACAAGAAAAAGTCCATATTTCTGCCAATAATTCTGAGCAAATATAAACATAACAAAAACTAGGACACTTAAAACAGATAAACAACGTTCAATATGTGCGTTAATAACAGTTCTGTGTTAATAACATAACCTGAAATTTCCAAAACTGTTACCGCGCGTGCGCGTACGTAAAATTCTCGCGAATATTCGCTTAAAATTAAAATGCTTTCAAGATTCCCGCTCCCCAGATTTGAAATTTTGCGAATTCGCAAAAAAATTTAAAAATCGCTTGACAGTTTCCCGCCATTAAATTTAATTTGAAATTCGCCAATGGGAACAAAATTCGCAATTCGCGTTTATATAAAACAGGACTAATGTTGTAATAGTACTATTAATTTATATGTAAATAATTATGAAAAACATGCCCCGTGTAAATAAATACCCTGTATTATATATAGCCCCAAGCTTATGAAGCTTACTTTCCCCAAAAACAAGGTTTAGACGCCTTTAAAATAGAACAAAACTTTTCTATTTTATAAAACGCTGGTTTAGTACGTTTTAGTGAATACCGCTCACAAAACACTACTCCCATGCCTGCGAGGCACTCCCCCCGTCATAATACCCCATCAGGTTTAAACGCCTTTGAAATAGATTTGAAAATCTACTAGGATCAATCTTTTCATAAAACACCGTGAAAACTGAAATACTATTGGATAATGTTAAACAAAACATATATACCATAGTAAACCCCGACCCTGCAGGTCTACTTTTCCCATAAAAAGGTTTAAACGCCTTGAAAACGGCTAAATAATCAAATAAAGATTTGCTGTGATCAAAAAACCAAATACGCTTATAATAAGTTAATTTGATCCCTAATCAAAAACTTTTATTAAGCTAAAAAGACCCAACCAGTTTATACTATTCCACAAAAATGCCAAAGCATCAAAATTTCCAAAATTTTGCATGATACCGGAGATGTTGTCCCTTCGACGGCAGCAGTCCAAATGAGCATTCCAGCGGAGAGTATATCTCAGCGGACGGAGGTTTTTCGAGGGTGCCTGAACGCCGAGACCCAAACGCCGCTCGAGAATGGTTACAGAATTGTAAAATAGGCGTTATCTATTTTCGCTTATAAATTACGTTTCAGTATAGCAAAAATTCAGTATGGTCAGATTTTTCATCACGATCAGTTGTCAGCATACGTTTATCTTTTATTATAAAGATATATTTTTCCTGAAGTATTCATTCGGTAAATCAAAAAGTATCTACGATTGTCTAAAGAAATTCGACCCAGCTCAAAGAAATTCGTTTCCTAGCCTGGAAAGAAATTCGCCAAAGTCTTTTTTAAGATTTTTCCCAAATAAGTCTTTTTTAAGGCTTCCCAAACTTCACATCACATCCAACAAGAAAAACTTGCAGTTTCAGCCGTCGGACTTCATATTGTCAGACATCAGCTAGATCTTCTAAAGAACAGGAGCAACGCTGAACTTCTAAGAAACTCGAGAACTTCCTGTTCGCGAACGTGTTATAAGTTATACAACTAACTTACGAATCGTAGGGGATTCTAACTCAGTACTTCACACTTGCACTTTGTGAACGAAAGGTTCCTATTCACCTCCAGTACTTGGTCCTGAACTTCTGCGGCAACCGATAAAAAGGCTGTCGTGGTCGCTTCATGAGAAGTTGAAGAAATCCGGAAAATTTAAAGTTGCGCCTCGCGTTCTTAAAAAACTTAAATACCCAAGACAGGTATATCTTGGCTAGTTCTGGAATAAAAACTCGTACACCATACAAAACTTGAAAGTGTCCATAATTGTTGGTACTTTTGGGGAACAGATTGGTATAAAATACTCTCTCCCAACTTAGACTTTTTTTTTTTTTTTTTTTTACGCAAAAACATTTTGTGAACTTAAAAGACTTTTAAAAGAAATTCACCAATACCTAAAAACATTTTAGCGTATTTTAAAAAAGACATTGCCCATTTCGTCAAAAGACTTTTTATAAAGATTTTGCGTCGAAAAACTTGTTAAATAATTTTTCATAAACTTGGAAAATAATTCCCAAGCGGAAACAAAAAATTTTTAATTGTTAAAATTTTTTAAACTTAAGCTTTCTTTTGTAAAAAAGCCGTTGCTTTTTAACTAATAAGAAAAGCTAACTTAAAGAATAAATTAAACTCACTTTTAATTTTATTCAGACCAAAAATAATTTCTAAAGTTAGAATTAAAACTTTTATTTTTTACATTTAAGCGACTTAGAAAATTTTCGTTCTAAGCGACTTAGAAAAATTCCCGAATTAAGCGACTTAGAAAATTTTCACACTAAGCGACTTAGAAAATTTTTTGATTTAAGCGACTTAGAAAATTTTACAGTTAAGCGACTTAGAAAATTTTTAATCTAAGCGACTTAGAAAATTTACGTTTTAGTTTTAAAGACTAGAGATTCTTTAAGTTAGTAATAAGTGATTATTACTTTTAAAAGAGCCACTTTAGTAATAATTATCTTTAGAATAATTGCGCCTTGCTAGCATTATTTTTAAGAAATCTCAACCGTGAAACTCCCCTAATTAAAACATCTTTTTTTACATTCTCTTAGGAGAAAAATAAACAACAAAAAAAAAAATGTCCCATCAGAGTCTACACAGTCAGACCACAACAACAACAACTTCCGAAAGCCACAACCCTGCATCATCTCCCTCTTTTCTTGAGGCGGTTGACGGCTTCCAGAGCAACCGGGTGGAAGGTGGGACCCTCTCAACAACCCCTGCTGTTGCGCCCAACATGGAAAACACCAATCCATTTTTAACTTATCTCTCAACTCCTGTTAATCATCTGGAACAAACTTTTGTTATTCCAGAAAATTCTCGCAGTGTTATTTTTAATCAAAATGTACCTGTAGGATTGTTAGTGGACTTAGAACCCCCACTAAAACAGGATGTTAATACCCCGATTAACGAGCAATTTTTGTTTCAGAGCACGCCGCTTAACGAAAATCTCGCAGATCAAAGGCCGACGCTAAGACGACACTAACTCGGTTTGCGAAGTCCAGTCGCTACATCTCTAATTCGTATGCGGCGCGGTTTAGCAGCATAGCGTGATGTACGGACCGGCCGCAGCGATTGAACGAGTCATTCTAATCCGGTTTGACATAGATCTAAACCGATATAACTCGGTCCAAGCTTAATTCGGTTTGCGAAGTCCAGTCGTCACATATCTAATTCGGTAATTCGTACGCGGCGCGGTTTAGTAGAACAGCGCGACGAACGGACTGACCGCAGCGATTGAATGAGCCAGTCTAATCCGGTTTGACATAGATCTAAACCGATTCAACTCGGTCCAAACTCCACTAGGTTTGAACCGGTTTGCAAAATGGAGTCGTTACATCTCTAAATATGCTCTCTACCCTAAGTCAATGAAGATTTTCTGTATGTTTACTAACCTGTTAAGTTTTTTAGGAAGATCCAATATTTTATCTAATCCCCAAAGACCAATGGGAAGTATGAAACATCCTAAAAATGCTTTTGTAAGACCCATGTACCACAGTGTAAGACAAAAATATAAAATAATATGAAGAATAACTGATATGGTATCATCAAATGCCGAATAGTTAATAACTTGTGTTGCTATTGGTAAGCCACCTGAAATAGAAAAAAATATACTAAAAGCAGAGCAGAGCTTGAAGTTCTCTATATCAACATCGTTTTCTCCCCACACGTATTTCTGGTGTACTTTATAGATTCGTGTGTATTTTAATGTGTTGTCTAGAAATATATACAAGACTGAAAGGCTCCACACATTCTCCATTTTTTCTTAACTCTCATTCTCTCATGATTATTGAACATAATCTTGCATTTCAATAAAGTATGCTAAATAACCTATCTTTGCCCCTTGTTTCCCCTGGATTTTATCCTGGCGGCGCCAATGGCGAGGGGGACCCTTAAGAATAATGAGAGCTTTTTACACGATATTTTAGAGGTACATTGGCAAACTTCAGGAGATCATTGCTTACGTTATTTTAAGCATAAAAGCCCTTATAGAGCATTAAACTTAAATGCATCGTTGCAGGGATTCGATACAGGATGTTAAATATGTAAAAAAAAACAAATTAATTTTTTAAATCTCTCTCAAACTCATGGATTTCACTGTCAAATTCAGTAGGCATATAGACTTTGTTTTTTAAAAATGTAGGTAGTAACCAACTGTTTTTATAGTGGCGTTCGCACGCACACACTCCACTGACGCCATTCGAATTATTTAGGTATTTCATAAATCCTCATTTTACTTGTCTCGGCTAAGACAAAATATTAACAATTCTTTTCCTGGACGCAGTGGCGTCGCTAGGGTTGATGGCCCCTGGTGCGGATATCAATAGTGTTACCCCATATACGGGCGCCTCGAAAGCACTATGTTGTTGGGAGGGAGGAAGTAATTTCGTTCATTATTGTGAGTAATGATATTCTCTACGGTAATACAATTTAAAATTCTCACGTTCAGATTCACTAAGATTAAGATTTAGTACTGGTTTAAATTAAGATCTTATAGCTGATCAGTTGTGTTTTGACAGGTTTTTGTCCTGTCATTGTTAATAAGTCGTCATTAAAAACTTATGAATTATTCTGATATTTAAGCGATTTGCTTGGTTTGCAAATTATTTTCATCTTGGAAAGGGTTGCTGTAATGAATTTAGTTCTGTTACGGTCCAAAGTGCGTACTATAATTGCCCTTTTCATTATAAGTTTGCGAAAAAGCTCAGAAACAAGTTCATAGTATAAAACCTAGTTGTGTTATTCTTACACTTGTCAGTTTAAAACTTTTGTATGTCAAATTAGACCGGACTAGCTTTGGACAATCTGACAGTTAATTTTTAAGGTTTGACTTTTAAAATGTTCCTCTAGTGCATTTTTTAAGATTTCATTTCTTGCGTACAGAGCGCGTTTCATCCCCCGCAAGGATGTCAAGTGGGGCAGACCGCCCCCCATACTCCCTCGAGCAACGCCTCGGACTGAGCGCAGTCTTGTTTCTATTTTATTTGGTGGGAATATAACATATAAGTATATATATATATATATATATATATATATATATATATATATATATATATATATATATATATATATATATATATACTTTATAAATTTTTCTTGGATTTTTTTGGTTCAACAAAATTCAGTAAGTCTACCTCATATTTTTTATTTCAAACGTTTCGGCAACACTTTTGCCTTCATCAGTGTAATTTTTATTCATAAAAAGGTTATTTCCTATTGAAAGATAGGGTGGTCAAAATGACATAATATTTACAAAAAGACACCACATTTAAAAACTTTAAAAAAGTTGTTTTGTTATATTCATAGGACAGCAAATTTTCACCCATTTTGCGATATATTCTAATATACTAGATTCTTGAACCATTCAAATATATTCTTTATAAATTTTTCTTGGGTTTTTTTGGTTCGTTTGAAATAAAAAATATGAGGTAGACTTACTGAATTTTGTTGAACCAAAAAAACCCAAGAAAAATTTATAAAGAATATATTTGAATGGTTCAAGAATCTAGTATATTAGAATATATCGCAAAATGGGTGAAAATTTGCTGTCCTATGAATATAACAAAACAATTTTTTTAAAGTTTTTAAATGTGGTGTCTTTTTGTAAATATTATGTCATTTTGACCACCCTATCTTTCAATAGGAAATAACCTTTTTATGAATAAAAATTACACTGATGAAGGCAAAAGTGTTGCCGAAACGTTTGAAATAAAAAATATGAGGTAGACTTACTGAATTTTGTTGAACCAAAAAAACCCAAGAAAAATTTATAAAGAATATATTTGAATGGTTCAAGAATCTAGTATATTAGAATATATCGCAAAATGGGTGAAAATTTGCTGTCCTATGAATATAACAAAACAACTTTTTTAAAGTTTTTAAATGTGGTGTCTTTTTGTAAATATTATGTCATTTTGACCACCCTATCTTTCAATAGGAAATAACCTTTTTATGAATAAAAATTACACTGATGAAGGCAAAAGTGTTGCCGAAACGTTTGAAATAAAAAATATGAGGTAGACTTACTGAATTTTGTTGAACCAAAAAAACCCAAGAAAAATTTATAAAGAATATATTTGAATGGTTCAAGAATCTAGTATATTAGTATATATATATATATATATATATATATATATATATATATATATATATATATATATATATATATATATATATATATATATATATATATAAACTAGAAAGAAGAATATCGGCTCATCGGACTGTGGAAGTGTGTTCTTCTTTTGCATCAAAGTACGGGGAGTCCAAGAAAATGGACAACCCCGGGCCGGGTAGACCATGACAGCTGTTTCGTCCTTGTTAGGACTCATTCAGACAGCCATAACCCAGTCGCATCGAGGCAAACGATGTTACTGTATCTTAAATCCGTTTTGCAGAACACAAGCAGGAAATAACATACCATAACGCCACCTAGCGGGTGCTGACTCTAATGCAAAAGCAGAACACACTGAAAAGGTAAAAATCTAAGGGTGAACACGGCATCTCTAGCTTGTGACAGAACGCATTTTTCGCAATTTCGTCCAACTTGTCCGCACCATTCGCGCAGTGCAAGGAGGGAGTCACGACGTCCTCACCAGAAAGACGTGTAAATCCTTAACAAAAGGCCAAGTAAAAATAAAACAACAAATAGAAATTTCTTGTCCGTACTATATATAAACTAGAAAGAAGAATATCCCGGACTCCCCGTACTTTGATGCAAAAGAAGAACACACTTCCACAGTCCGATGAGCCGATATTCTTCTTTCTAGTTTAGGTATATATAGTACGGACAAGAAATTTCTATTTGTTGTTTTATATATATATATATATATATATATATATATATATATATATATATATATATATATATATATATAAAAGAAAGGAAAATCGTGCATGGCTAATGGGACAAAACCAGTAAGTTACGTTCTTGCATTAAAGTACGGGGAGTCCAAGACCTAATGGACAACCCCGGGCCGGTAGACAGTTAGCTTTCACTCTTCTTAGGGATCATCAGACTGACTTAACCCTTTGGCACTTTCCCGTACTTCAATGCAATAATGTAACTTACTGGTTTTGTCCGATTAGCCACGATTTTCCTTTCTTATATTATTTCGGACCTTAAACCACCTTTTTTCTTATACTACGGGCTTTTAGACGGAGTTGCACGGCTTCCGGTAGGAGTGAGTGTGCGACTCCTAGTGAACACCGCAAAACTGTGGAGAGCTGAAATGATGCTCAAACGTATTATTGTTTTACGGACTGCCTACAGTAGCAGCTTTACTCTAGTCAGATCTGTTCTTGCATTTCAGTGACTTCCCATAGATGGCGCTCACGTGTATTGTGTACCTCAATTTTGTGACTGATTCACATTGTGTTCCTATTAAATTACTCGTTCTTATTTTTTATGTTGTGAGGATAGATTGTAAAAGTTTCTTCTTTACAGGAAGCAGATACATACAAAACAGATTTATTGGTCTTTAGGTTTATTTCCTAGAATAAATATATGTAAAAATTTAGACAAGTGGGAAAAATAATAAAGAAGAGAACGGAAATATTTAAAGAAGACTTTAGGGGCCCCATCTAATCAGTTGTGTCTAGGGTCTCTAAATGTCTTAATACACCACTGGCGCTGAATACTCATCTTAAGATCTTGTGAATGCAGACAGGTTATTTTTTTATTAAGGAAGGAATATACTTTCTTTCAATATAAGCATTTTTTGATTCTAAAGGTTACTATACAAAGAATAATATGAAACAATGCAATTCCAAAAAACTTACCAATGGCTTAAATGCATTCTATCCACTACCCTTAGGCCATGTATGTATTAGTAGTATCTTAAGGCGAGTTCTCACTAGTCAGTTTTAATGAATAATTTTGAATGATTCATTTTTCATGAGACTTGGCTTCGTCCACACAATGGCATAAATTTATAGTCATTTTAAAACTGACCAACTACTATTTCGTTTTTTAAAAATTGCGCCCTGCAGAAAGCTAGTAAGTAGTGCAGTTATAGTGAAACCACTGCACAGTGGCGCACAAAGGGGCGGGGCTGCATCCCCCCCAGACCAACATACTAGATACACAAAAATTAGAAAAGTGCACTACTAATTGAAAAAGATCCGCCGAATTCAGCAGCTCTATTCAGCCCCCACCAAGACGAAATCCTGGTTGCGCTACTGTCACTGCATATATTCCAAAGACAGTCTTGTTCTCTATACAAGTCTAAAATCTTATCTGTATGTTCACCGCCTCACATAATTTTTTTTTATCTAAGACATCCCACGTAGACTACAAGCCTAAGTACTAACGTACCGTGGGTGTCTGAAGAGAAGGGAAATGTAGTCTATTGACACGGGCTTTGAAGGATTGGAGGTTGGGACGGGAAGGGAAATACCATCATAATATAAACAATCTCAGCACAAATACACAACAGCCGGAAAACTAACATTTTACTTATAAATGACTTGTCAGAGATCGTTTCATAATACCTATGTTTATACTGGTCATTTTGTTTTCATTTTTTAGTAATAATCAGTAAAAATGACAAAAGGTAGACCCTCTTTTCACTTTTAATGAAGGCGCAAAATTATGTTTCATTTTTACTGAACGAATATTCTGATGTTTATTAAATGTTCAGATATAATGAATCATGAAAAGTGATTTACTGAAACGTACCGGTAAGAACTCGCCTTTAATAATTAGTATGTTCTTGCTTGATATTATTGTTTGTACATTAATCTTTAAAATCATCAATGGTTTCAATCAAAAGAAAGTGTATTTTTTTAAATGTTGTTTCGTAACAAAAATGTCTCTTTCCACAAGACCCCAACCTTCAAGGAGTTTAGGAAGTAATTTAAATATGAAAATGTTATTACAGCACGATTAATAGATATATATCCTGCTATAGTCATTACCTTGAAATCCTGCAGCATGAAACTGTTCGATTTCTAATGAACTACACCTTAAACCATAATCGGAATTTAAACAAGTACACTGGCAGTACCAAACGCAAATACATCTATCTGTTCTTTCAAAACGTATCCTCCTTATAGCTATCAACTGTTCTTTTGTGTTTAATACTTCTAGAGAACAATAGAAGCTTTTAACTGGCAATTCGCAGTATATTTCCAAAGTAAATATATGTTGATGTTGGGGGGCTATCATAACCGGCTGAGAAGTTATGCTTCCGAAACTTGCTGGTATCTCCATTGGACATCCCCCAATACTTACGTAGAAAATACTTGTTACTAATCCGGAATTTAATACTTTTGCAATTATTGTGACTTTTTTGGGATTAAGAGTCTCAGTGTAGACTTCTAAAAATAAATAGTTAATTTTCAAAGTACTTGCAATTAATCTGTCAATATATAAAAATAGATTAAAAGTTTAAAGTATGGCCAATACACTAGTTTGTAAGGGCAGCGCAAAATTTATATAAAAAACATAAAGTATCTACTATCAGGTGGTATTTAACAAATAATAGACGTACCATCGTTTACAAAAAAAACTAGCACAGTCCTCTCTCCTAGCCTATATCAGAAATGTTAAAATTAGAGGTTACGTTTAGCTCAGTCAAATGTGACATGATGGGTTATGATTCATTAACCTGAAAGAGGATTGCTTTATCAAGGAGTGTTTCGGTTGTTCTTTTTTAATAATAAATAACAGTAATTAACAATACAAAAATTCTAAAATTTTTTTAACAAATAACACGGAAATATCAAATATTTGGATAATGCGCCATTACTATTAAATACGGCTTGCAATCGCCTTGGTATGCTTAAAACTAAATTTCGGGTATAATTTTTGTCTATCTGTTCCCAAGTTTCAATTTTTTCTCTTAGTTCTTCCTGGTTTCTGGGCAGAAATTGATATTTATACATCAGTTTGGTCATTTGGCCCCAAACGTTTTCGATTGGGTTTAAGTCAGGGCCTTTTGAGGGCCATGACAATACATTAATTTATATTACGCTGTTCCACATAAACTTGAACTAACCTTACGGTATGAATGGAGGAATTATCCTAAAATATAAAATTGTATAAAATAAAACGATTTAAGGCTAAAACAGTTAAAAACGAAAAATAACCCGCGTGTTGAAAGGTAAAGTTATCTCCAAAGACTGGTTGAACCGAAGGTAGCATCATTTGGTCAAGAATTTGGCAGTATACTGTTGCGATAAGTCTTTCTTCAATAACTGCACATATTCCTGGGCCCCTGGCACTGATCCAACCCCAAACGTGAACAGATAACCTACCACTCTTAGTTGTTTTATTAGCAAATTCTTCATTATATCTAGCCCCTACAGGTCTGTAGCCACGAATTTTACCGTTGTGATAAGATTGGAATATTTTTTCGTCCGAAAATACATTTTCCCAAATATTATTTTGATTTATATTGACGACAGAATTCCATTCTTCTTTGCTTGTTTAATTGGGTAAGTAATGTTTTGTTAGCAGGGCATCGATTATTTAATCATCTCCTTCTTATAATACAGCCATATTGTCTAATTTTGGCCTTTGCTAGTAATACCATATTTTTGTCAACATTTAACTCGTTAGCTATAGTAGTTCTTATAGCGCCTCCATCTCGTAGTCGTACAGTTATAATAGCTTTTTACTCTGCATTAAACTGAGGCATTTTTCAAAGCAAAAATATGAACAAAAAATTACTTGACTATTTGTCAAGATTGTATGTGCCGGTGCCCATGAACGGTAATAGGGAATATGCATATAACCCAAATAAATCTGAAATATTTTTTTTATATTCTCTACGTAAATTAAAAGTTTATGGTCGTTGATGTTATCCATTTATTTTGGTCTTTATTAACAAAAAAAAAAGGATTTAAAACTGCAAATTTTCGCGCGAACTTCGAAACTTGTAAAACGTGATCCCATTGGCTGTGTCGTCAAAACTGAACTTATGACTCATCATGAGTACATGACGATTTCCAGTGTTGTAGAGTCATCGAAAACTATAAAAATGGTATTTAAATTTAATGCGTAACTCATCCAATGAAATATACCTGCACTTAAAGTAGAAGGTTCCTAAAATCTTATTCAAGCCGAAATCGGTCCAGGAACCTTCTAATTTTGCAAAAAAATTGGCATTTTTGCGAAATTTTGACATATCATCTTAATAATTTCGAGTAAATAAACTGCAATTCTTTATTTTCATGGCAATCTTCGAAAATTCAAAAATTTTCAAATTTTAGATGTCCCCGATGCAAATAAACCTATTTGTTTATAACTTTACCGAACAAATAAGCGATTTAAATTAGTGGGCGGTATTCTTCGATAATAATTAACGCATAAAGTAAATCAAAAGAATCACTAAATAGGGTAAATAGTGTGGAATAATGTCGGTTAAGAACAGGATTTGTCGGAAAAAAATCAAGAAAATCCGATTTTTACCCCTTAAATACGCTCCTGGTCCTGGATGGCCCATTTGATATTCATTTTACAGTGTGATTATCCCTTTATAAGATAGTGTTGAAAAATTGGGAAAAAAATAGATAGGAAAAATGCAGAGTACTCTCTTCCTATAGAGAATGAAGAAACTAAAAAATATGGATAACACATACTTTGACGAGCTCTCTCCGTTGACGTATATGGGATTTTAATTTGAACCATTTTGACCCCAAACGATTTATGCAATAAAAAAAATATGTGCATATTCCTCATTCCAACGCACTGCAAATTATACGCTAAAACGTTCGGTGTTCACATACATACATACATACATACATACATTGTGTTCATACTGTTCATTGCTGTAAGCTATATTCAACCCCATGTATTTCAACAGCGGACGTTTTAGCGTATAATTTGCAGTGCGTTGAAATTACCCCTCGAGTGCACCTGCACTAAGTCAAATTTTAATAGAGTAGGAGATGATATTTAAAATTATTAGCCCTAGTTTTCACTGGCAAACGATGATACCTACACCATTTGATTTTTTTACCGTGCATGATTGAAATACGTACCAGTAATCATGGCTAATACATCTGTTCGTAAAATGACATTCATATCGGCTTCAAACTCAATATTAACTATGCTGGTGTGGCAAGGA
This sequence comes from Philopedon plagiatum, assembly GCA_963971165.1. NCBI lineage: Eukaryota > Metazoa > Arthropoda > Insecta > Coleoptera > Curculionidae > Philopedon > Philopedon plagiatum. The sequence goes on along the minus strand of OZ020195.1, from coordinate 32,263,029 downwards.
GTATAATACATATAAAGCCGTTTATTTTGATTTTTCTTCGAGGTTCCGTTGAATGGTTTCATTCTCACAGGAGTTTCTGGCAAACGACCGTAGTTTTTTAAAAAATAGCACCCTTTTTTGCCCTTTTCATCTAGATCATGATCATGCTGCCACATTTGCTTTGGCTGATTTCGAAGACACGAATTTCTTTCGACATCACATCTTCTGGGTTGTCGAGCAAATGCCTCGTATCCAACACCTGCAATTTTATTTTAAGAAAGCTTTATGCATACTATAAATATTTTTCCATAATTAAATTCAGGATGTAGTAAATTTTACAGCACATGTATGTAAGTACATTCATACGCCCAGGGTCGTAGCAACGGCAGGGCAACCGGGGCCCGCGCGAGGGGTGCAAAAATCGCAAATCGCGGGCTAACAAATTGCACCACTTGAGCTACGTTTATCTGACCAAAAGCACGCCACTGGACCCGAACATTGAGGGGGGGGGGGTGAAAAAAGTTAATTTTCGAGTATCGAATTCTAATAGTACGGAAAAGTTGCTTATTCGCATGTAAAGGGAAAAGTATTGAAAAGATTCCTAAATTTAATCTTCAGTTCGCGCAAGGGGCCTAAAGTTAAAAAAAATGATAAAAAACGCCAAGTATTACTTTAACGCTCAAATTTTACAGATTAAGTTCTTCGATTTCTAAAATAGAGTAAACATTCTTTATTTCGGTTACCTGATAATAGAAAAAATATTTTTTAAAATCGCACGCTAGATTTTGAGTTCGCGCATAAAGTTTGCGAATTTTGATGAAACATTGATGTTTTTACAGTTTTACAAACAGGAGCATTGTTGTATTAACAATATATACAATGCCATTTTTATTGACAAATTTGTTCCTATAAGTGATTTTATATATTCAATTATTTTGATCCCAAAATATCAGCTTGCAGCTTTTCGCCCATTTCGTAAAATTATTTTTGTTAAAATGACCCAGAACTCACCACGTGAAGGTGGCTGCAATTCGAGTTCCATCCATCACGCCCTTCCGAACTATCCAACCATTCGGGAGGCGGTAAATTATGTTGGTTCACCATTGTCAGTCAAGGGCTTTATCTTTAAATCGGATTTTTGGTCAAATTTTGGCATCGAAGATCTTGAGTGCAAAGTTGCTCTAATATAGCCATCTCTGTTATCGTGTCCGCACACTTTTCCGGCGGGCTCTGTAACAAGTTTTACGCATCTATCAAGTGCTTGGGTGTGGCAGGGAAAGTTAAAAACTTCAAAATCAGTCATAGTTTTATTTTGCAGAAATGATGAAATATTCTCTGTTGTAAAGCTCTCCATCTTTGGAGACATCTTACATTTTGTCCACAAAAGCTGATCTCAGTACAGACCAACAGTAGGTACCTTCTGGACATTATCAAGACCGTCCAGACAGGAAATTGTGCTCCAGATCCGGCTGTAAAAGATCCTAGACCTCTCAGTCATTCCCGATGGTTGACATGTGCAAACCGAGTCTTACGATTATTCATTTCCCAAACGAGTCCTACGAATGAACTGAAGATACTCTCCAGTCACACTGTGAAGACATAGACTCCGTTCTGGTTCGACGTTAAGAGATATTACTCAGTAAAATACGGTCCTAAGGATATCTTTAAGGTCGTGCAAACAACGAGACATTTGCCTGACATCAAAAAATTTATCGATCCCGTAATTCGGAGAAACGAGTTCGTCTGCCATCCAGACAATATGTTGTTGGCTATGGTAGTGGATGAGAGACAGCACATCGTGCGAGAGTTGGGTTACAGGAGGATACTGAAAGCTATCAATAGCCGAATGGTAAATCTGTTATAACTTTTATGCCTCCCTCAATATATTTTAGTGCCCCGGACTAGAGTGAGTAGATTAAGTGGACGAAGTGTAAGTTTTCGCCCATTCCAATGATGGGGAGCTTGACCCAAGCAAACCCAAGCAGACAGAAAATATTTCATCATTTCTGCAAAATAAAACTCTGCATGATTTTGAAGTTTTTAACTTTCCCTGCCACACCCAAGCAGTTGAAAGATGCGTAAAACTTGTGATTGAGTCCGCTGGAAAAGTGACAAAAGAACAGAGATGGCTATAAGGCTATATTAGAGAAACTTTGAACTCAAGATCTTCGATGCCAAAATTCGAACAAAAATCTCATTTAAAGATAACGCCCTTGACTGATAGTGGTGAACCAACATAATTTACCACGTCCTGAATGGTTGGATGGTGGGGAAGGGCGTGGGTGGAACTCGGCATCGAACATCTATACAGCATGCGCAATTTTTTTAAACTATAGCTTCTGTGTATATTGTATAACAATAAAGAAGCGGAAAATAAAAAATGATGGCTAGATCACCACACTAGGTTATGCGGACCGAACATTTGAAAGCACGGTTGCCAGATCTATTTAAGTATAAACTAAAAATGTTTGCACATGGTGTTACCCTTGGGATTAAATTACAATACAAAAAAATTGGTTCTTATATACATATTTATAAAATTGACATGGTTCGGCGTTTGAGAACAAAAAATATTTTAAATTTTTGGGAATGACTTTACCCCCTTAGCAAGAGACTTTCATAACACCCGCTACTATTTTGCACCAAGACCGCAAAGCAAACCTGCATGCCAAATTCCAAAATTTTACGACGCGATGTAGGGTTTAGTAGATCTGGTGAGGGGGTGGTTTACCCCTTATTCCAACACAAAAATTAAATAAAATCGACGTGCTTCGACCTTTTTCATAAAACCCATTGGTTTTTGATATAAAAAATTATTTAATTTGTAGGGGTTGATTTTACCCCTTTAGAGGGTAAGTTTTGCAATGTCTTTTCTTAGTTGACGTTTGGGGCCTAAACTGAAGCTGTGTTCACAATTTCAGCTTTATATCTTTGGTATTTAGTGCTGGGCATTGATAAATCGGTGGTAGGAGTGTATTTTATCCCCTAGGGGTAAAATTCCAACACGAAAATAAATAATAAAATAAAAATAAAACTGAAATAAAATTAACATGTTTTGGCGTTTTCCTTTAAACTTAGTAGTTTTTAAAATAATGAATAATTTAATTTTTAGGGGTTGCTTTTACCCCCTTAGCGGGCGAGTCTTGCAAAATACTTTCTTAGTGGACGTCTACGGCGTAAAATAAAGCTGTGTGCAAAATTTTAACTTTTTAGCATTAGTAGTTTTGGCTGGGCGTTGATGAATGAGTGGGCCAGTCAATTTACAATTTTATATATTAGTATAGATAACAAAATTCTACTTACTAAATTACAGATCTATTGTTTTATGTTATTTGTTTTCTTCTGAGACCAATTTTTAACAAATAAGCTAAATAAAATGCATACCTGGTTTGTTGCAACTCTTTCCACTAAGATCCATATCGCTGTCCTTAACTATTAAATATTCTCCGGGGCCACCCTGTACCTCAGGATACTGGTTTCTGTTCGCCTCTCTTCCAGTAATCTCAGGTATTAATAATCTATTTGTTTTAATATCCAATGTAAATTCGCTTTCGACTTTATTGTTAATCGTGTAATATGCTAGAATATTTCCTGTAACAAATAGATAATTTATAAAATACACTTCCCATCAAAAAAAAAACGGGCAAGAAAAATATGGGCTAAGTTCATGGATTTATTAAGAAAGGATTCGATGTCCGTATACTGTGAGCGTATCGAACGTGAAGCTTATATTTGTTATTTGTTATGAAAACATTTCCCCCAGGAGATTAGTTTACGAACTACGTAATTGAATCAAGAATGGTAGTAGAAAGAGACAAAATAGCATTGGAGTGTTGGAGCTCAGAAGTGTTGCCGTCTGTGCTGGTTGCTTAGGAAAACGGCTGAATCTCGGTCTGAACACTCGGTTACACGTATGTATTTGTCTAATGAACTAGGAAAGAAAAAGTGCGATTTATAGATTTATAAATGACTCGGAGCGACTTTAAATAAACACCTTTAGAAATAACATAACCTATAAATAATAAATCCTTTTTAACTTAAATTTATTGTTATTTAGCAGAAAAATAAAATCTTTTAGAGCTTTTATTACTTTTAGTAAATCTTGTGATGCTTCTAACGTATTTTTTGTACAAAAATACAAGGTAAAATAAGATGTGGCCAATGTTTACAAATTGTGCTTACAGTGTCGTTTAGAATGGTCTGTTTTGGCTTCAAAGAATGTTAAATCATCCATTCATCCCGTATACATTCTTAATAAATCCATGGTTAAGTTTAATCATCTATAACTTTTTAACTCTTGGACCGATTTCGATAAAATTTTCGGCAGTTTAAAAAACGATTTATAAAGTACCCTCGCTATATTCCAGTTTTGACAAAATACTCAGCCTGTTGTGAATATAGGAGGAGAAACAGAAAGTACGTTTTCAGCCCTAACTTTTTAACACCCTGTGGGGAAATTGGGAGATGGAATAATGAACTATCGTGTCTTGTTTTAAAGCCGTATCTTTTTTGAGCATTATGTTTTTTCATTTACTTCGATGTAGTCCGAGAAGAGATACAAATTGAAAAGGAAAGCTTTGTAATTATATACGTTTATTAAACGTACAAATATGAAAATGATTTTCTATAGTCTAGCTTAAATAAACTCAAAATAACACGTTACTTATTTATCATTTTTACTAATATCTTGAGTTGCCCCCTCGTGCCCTAATTACGTTTGCCATACGACGTGACATGCTTCGGGCACAACTGTTAATTGCAAGCGCAGATCCAGAAATTCAGGGAACAGTAATATATTTTTAACTTTTTTATATTTATATTTTAATAGTTATAAATATTATTTATGATTTAGGGGGTCATGACCCTCCCCCCCTGGATCCGGGCTTGGTCAATTACTTCTTGGGGAATATTTTCCCATTCTTCAAAAAGGGCTGTCCGAAGATTTGGAATGGTTTCGGGGGTAACTGTAAAACACGTGTTTAATCATTTATTTTTTGGAGTACTTCTATGAAGTTTCCAAGATATTAGGACCAACTAATATTTTTTCTCCATACAAACTTTCAACCCCCTTATGACCCCTTTAGGGGTTGAAGTTTGAAAAATCCCTTCTTAGTGAGTGTCTACATTATAAAATAAAACTACTGACCACATTTCAAATTTATAGCTTCAGCGGTTTCGGCTTGGCGATGATGAATCAGACAGTCAGTCAGGACATGTTATTTTATATATTATAAAGAATACGTACTTCAATATACGGTAAGCTTATAGTTGCTACGCAACATATTACGTATTATCATTATTGTTTTATGTAAATAACGTATAGGAGTCAAATCGGAAGGTTTCCATTTAAAAATTTATATTTCCTTTGAGAATAGACACATCGAAATAAATCGAAAAACGATACTGTTGAGAAAAGATGGGGCCTTAAAATTAGACACATCAGAACATTATCCCACTGCCCAATTTCTCCACAGGGTGTTTAGAAGTTCGGTCTAAAAGCATTACTTTTACAGCGGGTTGCAGAAAGAAAATTGAACTCGTGACTAACTAACAACGTGATAAATTTAATACGTTGTTATACTGAATTCCAGTATTAAATGTCGGCCGTCGGCCTGCTTCGATCAAATTTCGGCCCCAATCCCCGATTCGGATCTAATCGTATCACATCGGGAAAAGTCGAACGCTAAATGTAAGATTTTAATGTAAACAATGCGTTTTGTATTTCTTATAAAGCGAAGTTATTTTGAATCCAACAAAATATTTTTGTATATTAAAATGGGAAAATAAGCATGGCACATCGAAAAGTTACACAAAAATAGAAGAAAATAAACTTCTAAACATATATTTCTTTAAGGTAAGTAGTATGAAACCCTTTAGCCATAAACCAGTGTATATATAGCTCGGAACATTTTTATAATTTTTAAAATCTCGATTAAAATGGTTTGCATAAAAAATTTGCTGCTTTTCAGCTTCCTTAAACCCTATCCTCTTGTCATCATTATTACAGACCGCCTTTCAGTATATTTATGTGTTTGTTTTAGATCCATTAAAATAGGATTGTTTTATTTCTAAAGAATATAAATTCCTGACCCTAAAAACCAGACTTTTGATGAAACATAAGGCATAAAAATATTGGAAAATTGTTAGTATTTTCTTGATAAGGTAAAATATTGTCATTCATATTCTATCACTTGTTATGTTAGAAAAATTTTGAATACAATTTTATTTCCTATTTTTATCTCACGTTCTATATTTACCCGTAATAGCTAACATGCATACTATATAATTTTTGTCCAGTGCATCTGTCTAAACATTTTTGTCTGTGTAAGCAGGGCCGTAGCTAGGTCTAGGCAGATTAGGCCCTTGTCAAAGGACGCCGCGCCGGTGGCAAGGGGCGCCAAATAGTAAAACTATTGAGTCTATAAGCTAATTAGGTCTTGTTATAGGGGCGCAAAATTCCTGGGTTGCCTTCAATCAAATTTAGCCTAGCTACGGCACTGTGGGTAAGTATCCTGGCCAATTCATAAATCTAATTGCTGGTAGGACAGATCATAAATATTTAAAAAATCTTGCCATGTATCCCGCTCAAACTGTAGAGTGTTCATTTAATCTACCCCAAATTCGTTCAAAATTAGGTTCGAAGTAAAATCCCGCCATTTCTCATTTCATAAACTTTTGGCTCGTGATTACAGATTCAGTTTGGAGATTGGAATTTTTCTGTAACACATTTACTTAACTACCATTTTTATTTATGTGAATCATATTGTCACTATTAAGGATAAAATATCTATGAACAAGTTATTTACCTGGGTTGTAGCGCATAGTGATTTTATTAAGATTACTTTTTAGTCATGTACGTATACTTTTACTTGTTATTATCTGTTCCATTTCCTTTTGTTACAGATTATAGATAAGTTACAGAAAATATATCAAAGATGTAATGTGAAGATTGGCTCAAAATAATATAGGTACCTTAGTACTGGTGACATATATGTTTAAATATTTTATAAATAAAAATGTGTTACTTTTACATAAATAAAATATGTTCAAGGATTTTTTTAAATATTAGTTTACATCAATTTATATCAATACTCATATACTCATTTTCGACAAAAAATCCACAAAATAACTTTAAAATCGAAAAGCGTGACAAATGACAAAGGTGTTTACTAACACGAGCTGCCATGCCAAACGACGCACAATGAGGCTCTGATTTGTAGTAAAATCTCTTTAAAATACCTTTCTTCTGAAAATATTTTAGGTTCAAATATTTAGCAGTAACGTAACAACACAGTGCAGCCATTAATGAAAAAAGAGCACTCAACTAATAATTAAAATTAACAAAAATTATACATTCCACGCTTTTTTACCAATATCCGCCCTATTAAAAACGAAAAGTAATGTTTTTGTTACCTACTATTAAAGTAAAATCTACGGAACAAAAGATAGGCAGCCCAAAGAAAACTACAAATAGTAATAATTGTTGCATAATAGTAGTTTTCTGGCGCATCCGCCCATTTATAAAATGTCTGGTTTTTGTTTATTTCAAGGTACTCTAGGCAACAATACAAACACGCGTTATAGTTTACACTAAGGCAGGAAGTGACAAAAAGAGATGGAAAAAGAAGCATTCTGAATGTCATCTCATCAAGCGCCGTGCGCCTATTTAAGCTTTTACAGTCCACTTAACATTCAACAACGGCATAAAAATCATACAATGAATGTTTCTATACAATTCATACAATGAATGTCACTATTTTTCTTTAGAAGTTAGTTTAAATAATAACGCAATTTCTTTTCAGTACCTACACAAATGGTCTGTGTCGATCCGTTGTTAACTAATATTTTTGCTCACTTTTATCTAGTTTGTGCTTTAATTGGTTCTTAAATTAGTCGAATAGGATTGAAAACTGAAAACTAATAATATTTACGTATTATGGTAACGTTTGCGGGTGCATGTCGACTTTAGAAAACTGATTTAGGGGATCCTTTCAAAAAATCCGTATACGTACGATAATTTTCTCAACAAAGGACGAATAACAACTTTCTGAACGTGCTGCGTGAAACAGAATAATGTGTTGTTTTTTTTTTGACAAATGCTGTAATGAAAGAATTTTGGTTATACTTTTAAAATACTATGTAGTTGTGATCTGTTAGATTTTTTTTCGTTTTGATTTTTAACTTTCTCTTATCAGAAAGTTTCAGCTAGTAGAAATAATGCTTATCTCATTAATAACGTAAAATAGGGTGTCATAAATATTAGTTAAAACTAAGGCTACTCACAAAAAGGATTGATTTCGCAGCGGTCTTTTTACTATTTTTTTGTTTTTTCTTAGGAAAAGGTTTAATTTTTTTTTCTTTGTCTTAAATTACGATTAAAAATAGAAAATAAATTCTCTTTAAAGATTTATTTGTCTGGCAACGTTTCAACAAATTAAATTGTTTTTATTTTTTCGCGCGCAATTTTCCGTCAAGGCTCATGTATTCGCTCAGCTAGGTGCGCTGATTATGGGCGGGTTTTAGGGTACCTATTTTTGAAAATTTTTAAAATGTTCGAGTTAAGAAAAAAAGTATTGGATATGTCTGTAGACTACCCCAGGAGTCAGCCATTCCAATATATGCAGTGAATTTCATAACACCCTGTATATAGGAGCGTATTGTCACAGATCCATATAGCTACAGCTATATGGATCTGTGGTATTATCCAACAAGCCTAGAAATCCCGGGCTTGGGGCGTAAAACTTTTTAGAAATAAGAGGAAAAGCAAAAATGATTCATGAAAATAAAAAATACATATACCTAATATAAAATGACTGTAATGGTAGGAATTTGCTTCTACGTACTTCTTAATTTAATATATACTTTCTTCAGAAGCAGTACTTGAAAAAGTATTGACAATCTAAATGGTGCGCAAAATTGGGAGAGGGCTTAGGGCGCTTGCATGGCTTAATACGCCACTGGTTGATAAAATCAAATTTTTTCCTTTAAGCTAATAAATGATTAAGGATATTCGTATAGTTGCTAACAGGATGTTGAGGTGCACAATTTTAATTGGCTATACAGATTAGAATAAAATTAAAACAGCCGCTTCATTTATAAAAATGTTATAAAGTTCATTTTTACGCAGAAATCTAAATAATGTATGTATGTATGTATTTGATTTTCTTCTAAGTTGGGACTATAAAACCTTCGACGTCGGACGTACTACCTGCTTCCGTAAAGCCGTAAATCATGCACATGCGCAAAACAAGTAAGAAATGCTTTAATTGGCTGAACTCCTTGTTTAAGTAAGTTTGCCTAATTAAACCAACGTTTTGTCAAGTCATGAACCATAAAACGGTCACTACACCGCGGCACCGCTTTGATTTCCTTAGCTCTGCAGAAATAAGTACTTAAAAAACAGAAAAATAACGGAGGAATACCATCGTCGCTAGCATATCGTAGAGTTGATGTTCCAACGGAAATAGAATTCGTAAAAGTTATTTTCCTCCAATTAATTCTTCTTCCTCTCATGCCTATCCTCTGAAATATTTCTATTTTCAAGGAATGATCTAATTCGGGATGAGAAAGTCTGTAAATGGAGTACCAAACATCAGAAAATTCCATACAATGAGCGCTGTCATGGTATGTATTAGGATCAGCATTAGGGGGGGTGTATTTATCGTCACAATCTTGCCCCCCTCTTTTACGGACTTGTTTTTTGCTATTAAACGCTATTATCTTTTTGGGACTCCTTCTACCTAAAATTAAGAATTATTAGAGCTTCTAAAATATTAAATGGGGCTAAATTTTGTCGAGGACTCAAAATATTGGCATAATGTTGAATATCCCTCATATAATTCGCCGTTACAAGGAATCGACAAACCTCCTCAAATTTATTTTTCTTTAATGATTTGAAAATTTTGTGACAATAAAAGAAATTGCAATTTTTTGTGGGCTGATTGTATCTAATAATACTTAAACATCAATTTTAAGTAACATAAACTGTTTATTTATTTTATTTATTTAGTATACAATATCCAACAGGTTAACTAATATTATAGGATCAGGAAAAATAAAACATAAAATTAACATAACTTTAACAAACCACTTAATCATAACAATAATGTATATATAGGTACTATATGGAGAAGTGAGACAAATATCCTTTTAATTTAAGCAGTTAGTAGGTGGTAGAGGAGCTTTTCCTCGACCGAGGAGGTACCACCCCACGCACCCACTTAAAGAGCTGGTGAAATCTTAGCGGATGTTTCCAGCCCTGGATGCGCGAGTCGGTTTTTTTCTTTTCCTTTGCTCTCAGACTGTCATTCTTTCTCTTCTCTCTTCTTTCTCTGTCACTTCTAATCCTATTCTCTTCTAACTATTCACCCTTTCAAAAAAAAACAAATTTGAAAATGATGATGGCGCTCCCAGGGATAAAAAAATTCCGGGGATAAACTACCCCTCCATTCGGATCTCCGGGCGAGAAGTGCTCAGGGGGGCCCACCATCGAAGAATTTCAAAAGTTCAGTAACCTTTGCCAACATCTGCGGGCTTAATTCCAATTTGGACTCTGTCCACCACTACCTCCAATCATGCAAACCCCAGATTCCTTTTCTTACCAAAACCCAAATCAGTCCCAAATCCTCAAGCAATCATCTCCTGTTTCCAGGCTATGAACTTCTGTCATCTTCTCGTCTTCATGGTGGGGTATGTGCCTACATTCGCAGCAGTCTTTCTTGCACCAGACTCCCGAACCTGGAATCAGGCAAACTCGATATTATCTGGCTAAAACTTACCCTCATTTCTACTAAATTTATCTGTTGCATCTACCGCTCTCCATCAGACAACTCCTACAATGAGTTATTTGACTTTCTCTCGGCAAAAATTTACCATCTTATTTCTGAATTTCCGTCTGCTGAAGTTATCGTCCTAGGTGACTTCAACGTCCATAGCAAGGAACGGCTAGGATCCACAAAAACCGACCCAGAAGGCAGAGCGGCAGAAAACTTCGCAATCAAAAACTCGCTCACCAATTTAATCAGAGAGCCAACATATTTTCCCCGCGTTTCTACACATAATCCAAAGCCACTAGATATTTTTCTTACCACCCATCCTGAGCCATACTTAACATCTGTATGCGCTCCCCTTGGTCGTTCAGATCATGGCCTCATTAGAGTCTCTTGTCCCATACATCCCGAGTTCGTTGAAATCATGCCGGAACGCACGATCTGCCGACTGGGATGGTCTTCGAAACTTCTTCTCTGCTTTCCCTTGGAACCCTTCCTGTTTTTCCACTCCCGATCCCTCCGAAATTTGCTCTCATATCACAGATACCATTCAAGCAGGTATTGAAGGTGTCATTCCATATACCCGCAAGAAACCTAAACTCCACCATCAAAAGCCATGGTTATCCAAGGCCTGTGATAAAGCCTGGCTCAAAAAAGTTCAAGCTCACAAAAGGTGTCTTCAAAATCCACAACCCGAAAATCGTCAAATTTTCACCGAGGCAAGGATTCAATACAACCAAACTATTTTCGAGTCCAAAAATGCTTTTAACAACCACATAAAAGATACAGTGCTAGTCCTAACGGCAGCAAATCTTTCTGGTCACTTGCCAAAAACATTAGTCAAAACTTCTGTAGAAGCACTTTTTCTCCCTGGACCTCTGACAACGAAAATCCCCACCTCTAAAGGGAAAGCTGAACTATTTGCCAAACCATAGCCTTCTCGATTATCGTGCATTAACGTCACGTCTAGATTTCACAGATTTCAAAACTCTGAAAAATTATTGCAAAAAATATTCTTTTGACAAAAATTCCAATTACAGTTTCATAGAAGAATATCAGACTGTTTGAGCAAACGTGACAAATATTGTAATGTATCGGATTATAAAAACCTGAAATCCTTTTTTCTTTTTCATGTCATACGAGGTGTTCAAAAGCACATACCTACCATCGAAGACAATCGATGACTAACTTATTTGGTTTGACATTATCAAGACAAGTTATGTCTATTTTTTGACACGATTGTGATTAAGGACTTTTTCTTAGGTATACTCAGTTTACATTGTCTTATTTCTTCTGTATGCCTTAAATTAATTTTGATTTTGAGAAAAACGTGTTCTTGGTTTATGTTATATTAAAAAAAAAGACCAGAATATAATATATATTGTTTAATTATGATTTCTATAAATTTTGTTGTTTTAAAATTTAGGTATGGGTCAGTGTATATAAAGTGTTGCATCGTTTTAAGCTATTTATGGAATGTTTATATTTGTGTTTCTTTTTGATAATAAAGTTACAGATCTCAACTTCATCAAGTTTGATTTTCATATTCATGCTAGACGTGATATTTTAAAGTGGATTTAAAACTTAATAATTTATTTGGCAATAAACATATTTGGTTTTGATTCCAAATAAATTTTTTAGTTTTATTTGCTACTTTAAAATATAAAATAAACAAAAATATGAAGTTTCAGATTGCGCCTGCGCCACCTTTAGTTCGACCAGACCAATTAATTGTCGCTGTAATTTTACGATTGATTGACATTTCATATGACATTTGACTCGATCCGTGCTGCGACAAATAACAACGCTAGTTGGTATTCTTTCTATATTAGTATTCGTTGCTATCAATGCTGGCGTCCCCAAAGTTCAGTCCTGGCACCAACCCTATTTCTTCACCACGTTAACGATCTGCTCTACTAATCCCATCCACAGTCTCACGCCGTGCGGCTTTTTTTATGACCACACATTAAAAATTCGGTTTTCAAAACCCCTTGTGAAAATTTAGAAGACCTACGGGCCAGAATTACAAATACATTTCAGGAGATTAACAACTCCCCCCAAGTGCTCACCAATGTTTTTGATGCTGTAAAAAGAAGAATGAGAACATGTTTGGATGTAGAAGGTGGACACGTCTCTCATTTAGTTTAAATTTATAATTTTTAGGTTCTTTGTAGTACCTATATGTTTTCTTTTTTCAATTCTATTTTATGCAATGACAGTAACAATAATGTAATTTTCTTAAAAATAAAAATTTCAGAACTCGATACCGAAGACATGCGTAATAAGGAATATGCACATATTTTTTTATTTCATAAATCGTTTAAGGGAGTCATTACAAACCCTAAAAAAATGTTTTGAAAAAAATTACTAGGATAATTTAGGTACAAAAAAAGTTTACTTTTCGGTATGATTTATTTAAATTTAAAAAGCAGCCATTTGTCCTTAGTGAAAAATGACGTCAGGAGATCAGCAAAAATATACAAGTTAACGTAAAGCTTAACCCAAAATCGAACAGGTTTGATTTTCTCGGAAACAGTCAGAGGGGGAGAATTTTTTTGGATTGATAGAGGAATAGTTGAACTAGCTTCGGTAAAAAATTCAGTTATACAGGATGTTTCGTTTCGGAGCTATTAAATGTTAAAGTCGAAATTTCCGTGATTTCCGTTGAAATCGGGTACAGGTCGCAAATGTGAATTAAATCGATGTAAATTTTTGGAGGTTGTAGGGGACCCGGAGCTTCAGAACTCTACTGAAACTGGTGAGAATCAGAAAATAGCAAGTAATTCTTTTGAATTTTTTTAGGTCGAAAAATGTCATTTCCAGGCCCCTCTTTGGTCCTAATATCTCGAAAACAAAACGTCAGATCGAAAAACGTATTCATAAGTGAAACTTTAAAATCTCAAATACTTTTTTTGCAATACATTTGCCAAAACCTAAAATCACTGGAAAATGGAAATATTTGGAAAAAACTGAAATTTAGATTTTTTACCCAAATATTTCACGGTTTTTAATTTTTTGTGGGGTCAAAATGGCTCAAATTAAAATCCCCCATCGGAAAGAGCTCGTCAAAGTATGTGTTACCCATATTTTTTAGTTTCTTCATTCTCTATAGGAAGGGGGCAATCGCAGATTAAATTTCGATTTTTTTACTTTTTTTGCCCTCGACATCGCTACATTTGAATCACTCTGTATTTTTTCCTATCTATTTTTTTCCCAATTTTTCAACACTATCTTATAAGGGGATAATCACACACTGTAAAATGAATACCTAATGGGCGATCCAGGAGCGTATATTTAAGGGGTAAAAATCGGATTTCCTTGATTTATTCCGACAAATCCTATTTTTAACCGACATTATTCCGCACTATTTACCTTATTTAGTGATTCTTTTTGGGTTTATTTTATCCGTTAATTATCTAAGAATACCTCCCACTAATTTAAGCCGCTTATTTTTTCGTTAAAGTTATAAATAAAAAGGTTTATTTGCATCGGGGATATCTAAAATTTGAAAATTTTTGAATCTTCGAAGATTGCCATGAAAATAAAGAATTGCTGTTTATTTACTCGAAATTATTGAGATGGTATATCAAAATTTCCCAGGAATGCCTATTTTTTTTGCAAAATTGAAAGGTTCCTGGACCGATTTCGGCTTGAAGTATAAATGAATAAGATTTTAGGAACCTTCTACTTTAAGTGTAGGGATATTTCATTGGATGAGTTACGCATTAAATGCCATTTCTGTTGAGTTTTAGATGACTCTACAACACTGGAATTCGCCATCTACTCATGATGAGTCATAAGTTCAGTTTTGACGACACAGCCAATGGGATCACGTTTTACAACTTTCGAAATTCGCGCGAAAATTTGCAGTTTTAAATCCTTTTTTTGTTAATAAAGACCAAAATAAATGGATAACAGCAACCGCCATAAACATTTAATTTATGTAGAGAATATAAAAAAATATATTTCAGATTTATTTGGGTTATATGCATATTCCCTACTGTTTCCACGGCATACTTTGAGAACGCTTTTTTTTATCTTACGTTACCTACAAAATTTGTGATGCCATTTAGGTAGTGTTGTAGTCGACTCAATCGAGAGCGCACCGCTAGATAGAGTGCTTTTAATCTATTTGTCAGTTCAAGTGGATTATCTGTAGACTTTTGGCTATGGCTTCCACATTCTGTATTATCATCTACGACCAACTCTGGACTAAATATACACACTCTGGAGTGACGTCAGTATATAATTTATTTACAACAAGTCTACGATCATCTAGCTAAAGTCTATTTATTTCGACGATAAACCGAATATAAACAGGTGCACGCTGCCTACAAGTAATCGGTTCAAACGGTAAAATTGAACAGGGCCGCATTGAGAATGAGAAGGAAAACTTTAAACTGCAAAACTCTTTACAATTAAATAAAAACTAAAAGAATTACCAGCATTGACAACCGAACAAATAAAACAACGATTAAAAATCAACGCTAAAAATTAAAACTACAAAACAAGTCAAAACTCGAAAGAAAGTCGAATAGCCTTTTTCACTAAAGTCTATTTGTTTCGACGATAGACCGAATATAAACAGATGCACGCTGCCTACAAGTGATCGGTTCAAACGGTGAAATTGAACAGGGCCGCATTGAGAATGAGAAGGAAAACTTTAAACTGCAAAACTGTTTACAATTAAATAAAAACTAAAATAATTGCCAGCCTTGACAACCGAACAAACAAAACAGCGATTAAAAATCAACGCAAAAACTTAAAACTACAAAACAACTCAAAACTCGAAAGAAAGTCGAATAGCCTCTTTCACTAGACAGCCTAATTACAATCCTGCGAAATACCGCCGATAGCTGTCTGGCACGCCTCTTTCAATTTAATGTCCGGTCGGCCAATACGAATAGGAAGCTGGTGGAGGCTCGACGAGATCGTCTGACGATAACGTGTAGGGATAATATTTACATCGGTCTATCTTCGAAATGTCTATACTTTAGACAGCCTAATTACAATCCTGCGAAATACCGCCGATAGCTCTCTGGCACGCCTCTTTCAATTTAATGTCCGGTCGGCCAATACGAATAGGAAGCTGCTGGAGGCTCGACGAGATTGTCTGACTGTGACGTGTAGGGTTAATATTTACATCGGTTTATCTTTGAATTGTATATACTTTAGAGTAACATTTTTTCTTTCACATCAAAATCCGAATCTTGCCAGAGAAAGGAGAATCTACGTATCTGGTATTATACAGGGTGTTACAAAAAGATGTTAAAAAATTTTAAGAGCAGATTCTACATTTAAATATATGAAAATAAGTTTATATAAACATGGGTTCTCAAACGCTTCTTTTTCGAGATACAGGGTGTTTAATATTTTCCTTTTTAAATGTTTCTTTTTAATTTCTCGAAAATGCGTTAAGTTATTGACATGAATTTTGGTGCACGCCAGTATGTGATCAAAGGGTACCTTCACGTGTGAAGATGTATTTTCTAAAGTACTTGCATCAGTGGCGTGCGTGCGGGTAAGTCTTTATTTTTAGCGAAAAACATGGCACGCCACTGTTTTTTTTTTGCAAAATTGATATTGTTTTCTTGAAGCCCAATTAATTCTGCGTGAAAATTGTCTCTTAAGTTTTTTTTGTTCTGACGCACCGTTTTCGAGATAAAAATTAATTTATTTCTTACAATAACAACAAATAATAAAAATGATTTTTTCAAAAATATTTTTTGTTCAGGAAACAGTGCATTTTGATTTAAGTTTATAGTAGATGCTGGAAATGGCTTCTTCGTGCTTCAATACATGCTCTAAATCGTCTTCGCATATTTCTCCTAACTCTTCGGAATACTTGAGGTGTGAAAATATTAAACACACTGTATCTCTAAAAAGAAACGTCTAAGGATCCATGTCTATATAAACTTATTTTCATATTTTTAGATGTAGAATCTGCCCTTAAAATTTCTTAACATCTTTTTGTAACACCCTGTAGGTATATTAAAGTTGAATTACAAATTGTTTGTGGCGCTCCATATGGGTTGCAATTTCCTATACGACTTTGTCTAGAACCAGATATAGACTTTTGCGTATTTAGTAACAGGTACCGCTATCAGTCAGTTTTTTAGATGTAGTAATCAGGTAACATCTCCATTTTTTTAATATTGTTGCTGCTCAGTTATTTACTATGAAAAACAATGACTCGTCCTTCTAAAAGGCATAATTTATTCAAGAAATCAAAATTTTATTGGGTACTTTTCCTGTATCATACCCCCGATACCTCTATCGAAACCTATTTTTTTTTTGTATCAAAACATGAAAATAATAAATATCAATCAATAGAAAATATATTGATATTTTTTTTCAAAGTAGGTTTTTTTTACTTTCTTATAGTGCTAATTAAATTATTGTGTATAAAATATAAAGTTAGTTAATTTTAAATTTTTGGCACCTGTAGAAATTCGTTCTTCCATTGGAAACTTCTAACCAATTTCTTATACCGCCTCTTCATAGATACGGATTACCTGAACCGGATTAAGTTTAAAATCATTTTGTCCTGAGGCCTTCAGATTAAATATTACTTTCAATCTTATATTCTATAGTACCTAATATCGGCAATTGTAATTTTGTTGCAAATTACTTTACGACTTTTTATGATCTTGTTGTATGTCGGCAAATGTCTGCTGAGGTAAACCAGTGGCGGCTGGTGTAGTAGATAGTAGAGCCGCAGACCTACCAATATGCAATAACGGCGAGGAAGGCAAAATATTGTTATCATGGGCGCCCGCAGGGGGGGGGGGAGGTGTGGCCCCTCCTGACATTGTGAGATTGTCATACTTTTTAACAATTAGTAATAAAATCTTTAAAAATAGATATATTACTTTTTTTTATTTTGCCCCTCCTGTGAAAAAGTCTGCGGTACCTATATATAGCATTTCATTGTATTGTACAGCATTTTCGTTTTTACGGGTTTTATTCTTCGGATAGTCGAAAATGTTTTGCTAAAATAGCAACTGTACAGATGAAATCCGTCGGTAGGGCTATTTGTTTAAAGTTATTTCCATGTGGCACCACCGAGTTCTAAAGTCAGGAGTCGCCACTGACTAAAATTTTATAAACCAGTATTTTACAACACAATTACCCATAATATTTGACTTTATGATTACCCTTATTGGTACTTACGGTTTTTACTATCTTTTAGAATTAATTGCCGACCAATTCTCGGAGCAGAACCAACATTATCATCAGGTATAACATTTTGGGCATTTATTGAGGGTAACTCATTTTCTTTGATTTCGCCGCTTTTATCTGTAAACCCATAATGACCATAATCGTTTTTATTGTCCCCAGGTAAATAAGGCATGTTCATCTCCTTTAACCCTATATCATTATTTATTGAAGGGTTGTTTAATGTTTGTATACCAATAATGCCCTTTTGCTCATTAATTTGTCTTATATTGTTCTCTTCTTTGGTTGCGAATGTGTTTCCAAGATTACCTAAATTGGTGCGATCTTCTCCGCGAGTTTTATCACAGGCACAACAAAAACCAGTGCTAAAGGGCACCTAAAAGCAAAACGCAAAAATTTTAATATTTGTGCCCAGGGATGAAGTTAAGCCCCCCGCCCAAAGACCCATTGACCAAAACAAATTTCTCGTAAGTGCCAACTTGCGATTAACTATACCACGTAAATTCACTCGGAGGGACTAACTATATTTAAATTTTCTCTGTATATATGGCAATATAGCTTTAGTACAGCAGTACCTACGGAGAAAAAAACTGACACTCTGAATGGGGCCTAAAATAGGTAACGGGCTTAGAGCCGCTTACGCCACTAATCAAAAATTAAAGAGTTCGTCTGTTTTTTGTATATTCTTTGCAGATATTTACAAACTTTGTAATGTAACCAGTTAGGAAATGCTTTACATTGTTTCGTGAGTGTAATGTTTCAGGGACGAACGAAGCGAGATCTCTCAAAATTATACGAGTTAAATAAAATTTCATTTCCTAACGTGTTTCGTACAAGATTTTGTCTAATTTTGACAAAAATGTGTAAAAAAATATTAATTTTAACTATTGTATCAAGCATCTAAGTAGGCATCAGATGAAGAAATTTTTATTTTATCTAATAGGTACCTATGATTGCAATCCCGCAAAGTGGGATCCCGCAATCCCGCGGGATCCCGCATCATTTAGAGGCGTGCGGGATCCCGCAGCAGCTATGCGGATCCGTAAACTCTTAAAAAATAAATAAAATGCCACTTATCCGTGGTATTATAATATGAAAATTAATGAGACTGCTTAGGTATTATAAGTATCTTATTTACCTTGCAATCAAACTAATGTGATTTACTATAAAAACTAGTAAGACTTATTATCTCAGGTAGAAAAATAATAAACATTTAAAGTTCATTTGCCCAAAATTACTTGTTAATTTAATTGATAAGAAATTTGACTGATTTATAGTCATAGTAGTATAGTTAAAAGATGCTAGACTTTAAATTACGTAATTTTGTTGCCTAACATACTGTTAGTTTTTGATATTTATAATAAAAAGTTAAAGTTGGTTTAATAATTAATTAAATAAACGTTAATTTATCGAATTTTGTAAAATTAAAAAACTTATGTGGGATCCCGCGTATAAACATTTGAAGTTCATTTGCCAAAGTTACTTGTTATTTAAAATTGGTAAGAAATTTGACTGATTTATAGTCATAGTATTATAGTTAAAAGATGCTAGACTTTAAATTACATAATTTTGTTTCCTACCATACTGTTAGTTGTTGATATTTATAACAAAAAATTACAGTTGGTTTAATAATTACTTAAATAAACGTTAATTTATCGAATTCTATAAAATTAATAACCCTATGCGGGATCCCGCGTATAAACATTTGAAGTTCATTTGCCCAAAGTTAGTTGTTACTTTAATTGATAAGAAATTTGACTGATTTATAGTCATAGTAGTATAGTTAATAAGAGAGGCTAGACTTTAAATTACATAATTTTTTTGACTGACACTGTTAATTTTTAATTTTTATAATAAACAATTAAAGTTGGTTTAATAATAATTAATTAAATAAACGTTAGTTTATCCAATTTTATAAAATTAAAAAACCTATGCGGGATCCAGTGTATAAACATTTGAAGCTCATTTGCCCAAAGTTACTTGTTACTTTAATTAAGAAGAAATTTGACTGATTTATAGTCATAGTAGTATAGTTAAGAGATGTTAGACTCTAAATTATATAATTTTTTAAACTGAAATACGGTTAGTTGTTGATTTTTATAATAAAAAATTAAAGTTGGTTCAATAATTAATTAAATAAACATTAATTTATCGAATTTTATTAAATTAAAAATCCTATATGCGGGATCCCGCGGGATTAGAACCAATACCGCAAATGCCCTGCGGCATTTAAAACACTGCGGGATTGCAATCACCAGTGGCGGCTGGTGAAATTTCGAAGTTGTATATCTCTGTTCCTACTTACAGGACCCGAACCAAATTTAAGGGTTTTAATAGTGAGCCCACTGGGAATGTTTTGGTAAAGAAAAAAATCATTTTGTAATTCGCGAAAAAAAGGTAAATTTGTGGTGTGCCCCTCCTAGGAAAAAAATGAAAATGTCTAGGTATTTTATTTAGGTATTCTTTTTTCTAAACAAATTTTACATCATTCTGTCGACAGTTTTTAAATTTTGAGAGAGAAAAAGGTGTTAGTAGAAAGTTATAGTCATTTGAATTTTTTTAAGCCGAAAATAAAATTTAAGAAAAAATTCAAATGACTATAACTTTCTATTAACACCTTTTTTTCTCTCAAAATTTAAAACTGTCGACAGAATGATGTAAAATTTGTTTAGAAAAAAGAATAAATAAAATACTTAGACGCTTTAATTTTTTTCCTAGGAGGGGCACACCAAAAATTTAACTTTTTTTCGCAGATTACAAAATGTTTTTTTTCTTTACCAAAACATTCCCAGTGGGCTCACTATTAAAACCCGTAAATTTGGTTCGGGTCCTGTAAGTAGGAACAGAGATACACAACTTTGAAATTTCACCAGCCGCCACTGGCAATCACTAGGTACCTAGTAGGCAGTTGGCTGGGTTGTCATGATGTCGTTTTAAAGTTTTATTTGTAAAGAAGTGTCGCGTCACAAATTACATTTTTTCCCACCCAGCACTGGTTTTGACCAACTAGCCAGCATCTTTCTATATTAATATATATATATATATATATATATATATATATATATATATATATATATATATATATATATATATATATATATATATATATATATATATATATATATATATATATATATATCTATATTGTTTAACTATCCGTCCATGTCTCAAAAGTTGTGAAAATGTATCAGCAAATAGAGTCTATAAATAAATACGGCTGTTATTTTCAGCATGACCTATGACTGCAAATAATTGGTCCACGAATAACAAAAAAGGAAACAGTCGTGAAAAAAAGAAATCCGCAGAAACAGAACATCAGAAAGAAAATAAGAAATCAAAAATAAATGCAGGAAAAGATGCAGGACAACGATGATAAACCACATGCAAAAGGTTCTTAAACAAACCGCTCTCCCGAAGATATTACTGGACATTTTAGATTTGTTTCATTTAAATTTAAAACGTCATTTATTTATCCGTTCATTTAACTTTTTGTTCCTGAGTACTAATTCATTTTAACTTTGCATTCTAACTTAGATTTCAAGATTATTTTAGGCTATATACCTTTAGTACCATTTGGCCCAACCTCGGGCACGTTCCTTATGGGTAGTCACTTGTCTTCGTGCTAAACTCCGATTAGGCGCACCTATACTTAACAATATAGAGCCTTTTCAAGTTGTGGTAGCCCGTTGGGTCCTTCGTTTGCTAAGCCCCTTCGTGCGGGGTACGATATTAATACTACCAGGAACGACCCTGGCTCATAACTAAGGTACCCATTTGGTGTTAGTGTAAAGATGTGATTGTCTAGGTGGCAAATCTGTATAGGTACTTTATTTAAGCAAAACATATCTCTAAGGCAGTGAATCACATACAAAATATTATTTTTATTGAAAACTGATTATGCAACATTATTCTATAAGTTACCTGTTTATTATCATTTAAAACTGAACCACATGTAGGATTTGCTGATGGTTCTGTACTGCATCCTGTATATCCTTCATCATTTTTGCTAACCACTTTTTCCGAAGGACCGGAATTAACTTCATTTTCAAATATTAAATCGTAGACTTGAAGTACAGGTTGTTGCGTTATTTTTAGTACATAAGGGTTTAATAGTTTTTGTTTCTTATCTGTCAGGGAATCAAAAACATGATCCAAAATAATATATTGAGGCTTACAATTTGTCATACCTTTATTTTTTATCTTTAAAGTTAGGGAAAGTTTCTTTTCGCAGTTTTGTAAAATATTTTCATCTGCCTCTTCTTCGCATTTTGTACGGTATTCCTTAGACTTAATATTATTGTTTTCTGTTTTATTAGAACTACATTCAAAAGTGCTTTCGCAGTCACAAGGTCTATCTTTCAAACATTTCGTTAATAATGCTTTAATTTCGAAAGTGGTAGCTTCCACTTGATTTTGATCAACTTGATTTGTATCTCCCTTCTGTTGAGTTTGTGCTCTATTTTGAATATCATCATTTTGAGAACTTTTATCGGAAACAACTCCAAATAAGCCTGCTTGTGGATTTTCTATAGGACTATTTTGCGTAAGGCTTTGGGAGAAAAAAAAATTGAAAAATAAAACTATAAAAAGGACATAACGAAACGACATTTATTATGACGTTGACATAAAATGTTAAGTTAAAGATGTGACGTTTGCATCCGGTATATATACAGGGTGTTTCAAAAAACATGCACCTACCATCGCTTGTGGGGCAAAAATATGACAAATAGTTTATATCAACATCGGTCCGCTCTTGTTCGTTTCTGTTATACAGTTCTTTTTCGTTTTTTTAAAGAAAACACCGAAACGATTTTAGCAATTTGAATGAGATTTGGGTTGTAAAAAGTACTTGAAGTATATCATCTACTGTAAATATGGGGCGGCTGGTACATAAGGGCTGCAGAGCTGCAAAACCACCAAAATTTTCAAGCCACTTGACTAATTTTTCATACTTTGCAGTAAATAATTAAATATTTCTTGAAACAAGAATAAGTAAAATTTAAATACCGAATTTTCGGCCGATAATCTAGTATAATAGGCCAGCGCTAGTCAAGACCGCCACGCTCCCGGCACCGACGGACCGTAGAGCAAGTAACCATTGCCTTTCTTTTTACTAGGCTTACTAAATGTGGGTAACACTAGGTAAATCTTTTTATATTCGTTTATTGCAACCAGGATTTTTTTGTTTCGAATACTATAACTTGAAATTAAATTTTACATTTGTAACAAAAATCATATTAGTAGGATTTTATACGAAGAAAAAATATTAAATGCATTTTTCATAAACCTCACTTAAGTGAACTTTCGGCCAATCACATATCTCCAGACTGCAAATTTAGAGATATCTAGTTGTAGTATTGAGGCTTGGATGAATTAAGAATGGATACGGGATGATTTAACATTCTTTAAAGCCAAAACAAACCATTCTAAGCGACACTGTAAACAAACACAATTTGTAAACATTGGCCACATCTTATTTCACCTTGTATTTTTGTACAAAAAATACGTTAGAAGCATCACAAGATTTACTAAAAGTAATAAAAGCCCTAAAATATTTTATTTTCTGCTAAATAATAATAAATTTAAGTTAGAAAGCTTTTAAATACATTATTTGTAAAGGTTTATTTAAAGTCGCTCCGAGCCATTTATAAATCTATAACTCGCACTTTTTCTTTTCTAGTTCATTAGACAAAGACATACGTGTAACCGAGTGTTCAGACGTATTTCCTAAGCAACCAACAGCGACAGCAACACTCCTGAGGTCCAACACTCCAATGCTATTTTATCTCTTTCTACTACCATTCTTGATTCAATTACGTATTTCTTTAAAGTTCGTAAACGAGACCTCTAGGGTACGATGTTTTCATAACAAACAACAAATAAACACTGCACTGCAAACTGCACTTTCGATACGCTCACAGTATACGGAAAACCGAATCCTTTCTTAATTAATCCAAGTATAAAGGTAACGAATGAGGAGAAATGAAATCGGCTTCAGGGCAAAAACCTGTGGATAGTGAAGAACTTAAGTTAAAGAACGACCGAAAAACTAGCGTATTTTTTGCCTTTTTCAGACCCTCGAATATGAAATAAAACTTACTGAAGACTAGTTAATTATAGTGAGATAATAATTACAGAAAAACTTTACGTTGAGAATACGATTAGTTTCTGAAAGTCCAAGTAATCGCCCTTCATTCAAAAAGTACGATCCTACTCGAATTTTACTACATTATTGTTCATGCTAAGCAACTATCTCTGATGGTACTTATATACATATATGTTTTTTGGGTCGCCAATAAACCCAAATAAATCAGAAATATTTTTTTATTCCCTACATAAATTAAATGTTTATGGCGGTTGCTGTTATCCATTTATTTTGGTCTTTATTAACAAAAAAAAAGGATTTTCTACTGCAAATTTTCGCGCGAATTTCGAAACTTGTAAAACGTGATCCCATTGGCTATGTCATGAAAAGTGAATTTATGACATATAATGAGTACATGGCGAATTACAGTGTAGTAGGGGAAAAATCAATAAAAATTGCATTTAATGCGTAACTCATCCAATGAAATAGCCCTGCACTTAAAGTAGAAGGTCTCTAAAATCTTATTCTTGTATATTTCAAGCCGAAATCGGTCCAGGAGCCTTCCAATCTTGCAAACAAAAATTAGCAATTTTGCGAAATTTTGACACATCATATCTTAATAATTTGTAGTAAATAAACTGCAATTCTTTGTTTTCATGACAATCTTCGAAAATTAAAAAATTTTCAAATTTTGCACATCTCGATGCAAATAAACCTATTTATTTATAACTTTAACGAAAAATTAAGCGATTTAAATTAGTTGGAGGTATTCTTAGATAAATTAGTGGATAAAATAAAATCAAAAGAATCACTAAGAAAAATTGTGTGAAATAATTTCGGTTACAAATAGGATTAGTCGGAAAAAATCAAGAAAATTCGGTTTTTACCCCTTAAACACGCTCCTGGATGAGCCATTCGTATTCATTTTAAAGTGTGATTATCCCTTTAACGGATAGTGTTGAAACATTGGGAAAAATTAGATAGAAACAAATACAGAGTGTCCAGAGTGATTCAAATGTACCAACGTCGAGGTCAAATTTCTCCCTTCGTATAAAGAATGGAGAGACTAAAAAATATGGATATCATGTATTTCGACGAGCTCTTTTCAATGACGTATATGGGATTTTAATTTGGACCATTTTGACCCCACAAAAAATTAAAAACCGTGAAATATTTTTTTTTAAATATATTAAGTATAGATTTTAGGTTTAGTTAAATGTATTGCCGAAATAAAGTATTTGATATTTTAAAGTTTTACTTATTAATCCGTTTTTCGATCCGACGTTTGTTTTCGAGTTATTAGGTACCAAACTTTGGTAACCAAAGAGGGGTCTACAAATGGCATTTTTCGACCTAAAAAAATTCAAAAGAATTACTTGCTATTTTCCGATCCTCACCAGTTTCAATAGAGTTCTGAAGCTCCGGGTCCTCTACAACCTCCGAAAATTTACATCGATTTAATTCACTTTTGCGACCTGTACGATTTCAAGCGAAATCACGATAATTTCGAATTTGACGTTTAATAACTTCGAAACGAAACATCCTGTATAACTGAAGTTTTTACCGAAGCTAGTCGAACTATTCCTCTAATAACCCAGAAATTTCGATTGGTCTCCCTCTGACTGTTTCCGAGAAAATCAAACATGTTTGACTTTAGGTTAAGCTCTCCGTTGACATGTAGATTGACACAATATTTTTGCTAATCTCCTGACGTCATTATTCATTAAGAACAAATGGCTGCTTTTTAAATTGTAATAAATTATACCGAAAAGTAAACGTTTTTTGTAGCTAAATTATCCTAGTAACTTTACTCAAAATAATTTGTTGCTAAAATCTTAAAATTCCGAATAGCAGAATTAATATGGCGCATAAAATGTTGAAAAAATCGATTTTTGCGATAGTTGTTTCGTATCTACTGATTACTATTTTTACTGAACAGTACCTATAATATGATAACTTAAATCAAATAATATTATTACTGTATTGCAGAGGCGGATGGGACGGCCGGGACTTTGGGAGATTTCCCGAAGGGTCGGTTGCCTTCGGTCCGGAACGGGCCGGCACGGCGCGGCGCGGCGGTCCCGTGCTGGACGATGGTGGTAAAAACAATGAACTCCGTGCGCGTGCGGCCGCCGATCCTGAGACTGTTGTGTTTAATCAACTGTGTAATAATGTGCTATGACCATTGATGACAGTGATGTTAACCTTTTAAAAATAATTTCCCTACCGTGAACCAGTGGCAGCTGGTGAAATTTTAAAGTTGTATATCTCTGTTGCTACTTACGGGACCCAAGCCAAGTTCAGGGTTTTTGACAGTCTGTTCTAGGAATGTTTTGATAAAGAAAAAAACATTTTGTAATTTTCGAATTAGAGTTGAATTTTTGCTTTGGTCCCCCTGGTTAAAAAAATGAACACGCTTAGGTATTTTATATATTGTTTTTTCTAAACAAATTTTACATCATTTAAATTATATTTTAGGTTTAAAAAAATTCAAATGACTATAACTTTGTACTAACACATTTTTTCTCTTAAAATTTAAAAATTGCCGACAAAATGATGAAAAGTTTGTTTAAAAAAATAATAAATAAAATACCTAAGCGTGTTAATTTCTTAACTAGGGGGGTCAAAGCAAAAAAAAAAATATTTTTTTTCTTTTCCAAAACATTCCTAGTAGGCTCACTATCAAATACCCTGAACTTGGCATGGGTCCCGCAAATAGCAACAGAGATATGCAACTTTAAAATTTCACCAGCCGCTACTGCCGTGAACTGTCAAATTTCCCTGCATTTCTCGACAGTGAATTGATACGTACGTATACATTAATTAAACCGCTAAATTTTTGAATTTTCAGGCCACCTGTTGTTGTTATTGGTGATTGAAATTAAGAACGTTACGTCCTCATCGACCGATTTGCTAACTACTTACTACAGTAGGGAATGTTTTCGTTTCGTCTTTGTCTTTATTATTGTGTTATTTGGCATCTTTATCAATTTTGTCGTCTAGTGAGCCCTTTTTGCTAGTAATCAGCTATTTGCAGGCTGTGACAACTCTGCTTGGCTTAATTTAAGTATAGTATCAATTAGCCAATATAACCAATTCTGCTAAAAAAACTCAATTTATCAGTAGTTGCGTTTTATTTGCCACTTGTTTTAGCTGAGCTGGAGTTAGTCAGAGAGAGATAGTATGCAGTGGCGTGTCGTGCATTAAGAGGCCGACGGGGCACAATGATTTGGTGGCGCCAAATTATTTTCCTTTTATTGAAGAGTATGTGGTTATAGTAGGCAGTGAATCTCCAGGAGGCGTAAATTACTTTCCTTTTATGATATTATTATATTCCTTATACGCCAAGTATGTGGTCATAGTATAGGCAGTGAATCTCCATAGGGGCGCGAGGGCGCCGTTACGACCAGGGGGGGGGGGGTAAGCAATGCGCGAAAGCAGTCATCGCTTTGTATTTGTCGGCAGGGAATACCTGATTTTTTGTATTCTGGATACCCATGTTTAGTTGTACTTTTTTAAAAATGAATTATATTAAAAGCTTTAAACAAAATACAGATATTTTTATTGGTTTGACCAGATTTTAAAAACAATTTTTGCAGGTACCTACACCTTTTACAAAGTTACGGTTTTTCAAAATCGGGCCGGGCCGGTTTACCCTTCCCCATCCGCCCCTGTTGTATTGTAGTATTATTGAACATGAAGCTATTGAGTATTTGAAACAAAAGAAGGGGAACATATTTTATTGTTTACATACATCATACATAGTATGACTTTTACTGTATGTATTACATACAGTAAAAGTCTAATAATGCCATATTTGTTGAATTGAAGACGGTTACTTTGGCCTTCTATTTTTCTGAAGCCGATCATATGCTCAACGTAAAATTTTTCTGTGATTAATATCTTATCATACCTAGTCATTTGACATATAATTTCAATAATTTCATTCTAACTTTAAGGGCCCAAAAACGGGCACTTTTTCGTGGCGTCCGTGTTGGCCAACTTAATTTCATTTCATGGTTTTTCGGCTTTAAAATTTATAACAATAACATTATAAATATATCAAATAGCAGGCGCGGCCCGTGAAATTTTAAAGTTGTACATCTCTGTTGCTACTTATGGGACCCATGTCAAGTTCAGGTTTTTTAATAGTGCATTAGTGCGTCTCCTTGGAATGTTTTGGTAAAAAAAAAATTGTAATTTGCGAAAAAAAGTTGAATTTTTGAATTGACCCACCTGGGAAAAAAATTAACACGCTAAGGTATTTTATTTATTATTTTTTCTAAACAAGTTTTACATCATTTTGTCGTCAATTCTTAAATTTTAAGAGAAAAAAATTTGTTAGTAGAAAATTATATAGTCATTGGAATTTTTTAAACCCAAAATATAATTTAAAAAAAATTAAAATGACTATAACTTTCTACTAACACCTTTTTTCTCTTAAAATTTAAGAATTGTCGACAAAATGATGTAAAATTTGTTCAAAAAAAAAAATAAATAAACTACCTAAGCGTGTTAATTTTTTCCCAGGTGAGCCAATTCAAAAATGCAACTTCTTTTCGCAAATTACAAAATATGTTTTTTCTTTACCAAAACATTCCTAGTGGGCTTAGATACTACTAAAAAACCTGAACTTGGTATGGGTCCCATAAGTAGCAACAGAGATATACAACTTTAAAATTTCACGGGCCGCGCCTGTTAAGTAGGTAACATGTTAATTAAAGTTTCAAGATATTTTATGATTTATTTTAGGAAACAATATGTACAAAGAATATTGAGGTCCTAGGTCCTAGTGACAGAAAAAATGTCACCATAGATTTTTTAACATATTGATCTTCTGAATGAAATCATTATACACGTTGAAACTTTAAATAATCGACTGAAAATTACTTTCAGGATACAGTGGCGGCACCAGCTTTTTGTTTTCGGTTGGGCCACACCCGGCAGAAAAATTTGGAGGGTGGGCAGTAAAAATGTGCATTATTTCGGGTAACACAGATTTTTGTACAATTTAGATATTTATATTATATATATATACATATATATATATATATATATATATATATATATATATATATATATATATATATATATATATATATATATATATATATATATATATATATATATATATATATATATATATATATATATATATATATATATATATATATATATATATACATATATATATATATATATATATACATATATATATATATATATATATACATATATATATATATATATATATATATATATATATATATATATATATATATATATACATATATATATATATATATATATATATATATATATATATATATATATATATATATATATATATATATATATATACACGGAAAAAAATCAAAAATGTCAACAATTATGGTGCTTTTCATTTTGTACTAGTTGTAACATTTTCTCAGACAATTGTAAAAATATTTATTCACAGGATGCAAAAAAGTTTATTTGCCAGTTGTAATTTGTACCATTAAGTTGTGTTTGAGTCTTTGTAGTACAATTTTAAACTAATACCTACCTACTTGTAAATATAATTCGGATTCTATAAAAAGAAATTATATGTATAGTATTGTTAATACTAAAATTTTATTGCAGAAAATAGACAGTATTATCATAAATTCCTTCACAATTTGTTATACTAAGTGAAACATGATATTGGCAACAAATTGTAGACAAAAACTTGAATTATTTCTCTACTTTTTGTAAAGTAAATAAGCTTTAAAATTATACAATTTATAACAAACAGAATACATTTTTAAAACACAAAACTTTAATACGTAACAACTGAAAATATTACTAAGCACAATTTTTTTAAAAATAAAATACACGGAAAAGTGTAGAATAAAAAACAATTCATACCGACTTTAACGGTAGGTTAATATAAATAAATACAAATATACTATTTTATTAATTGATTATTTTGTTTAAGCAAGCACAAGTTTTAGTGTAAATTTTACAACAATTAGTAGTAAATGACACAACATATTAAGTTAAAGCAATAATAGCTAAATGTAGCAGTAATTTGGAATTTTTATGAAAGAAAACTCTTTATAATATTCAAAATTTACTACGATTTGTGAACAATTTTATAGGTCGCACCGACAAGCCATGCGGCGATGCCGATGCTGCGATATTTTAGCGGTTTACAATACAGGTTACTGTTTATTATTTATTAGTATCACTTCGTTACGAAAGCATTATTCATTGTTGTCCTGCTTGATGATTGTATTTAAAATGCTTGAAGTAATGTCTAAATAATAATAAATACTGTGTGGTTTCTAATTACGAAGTTCAAAGATTTATTTAAGTAAATTTTCGGACGAAGGAAGTCGACACTCGGCTGTATGAAAATCCGCTTTAGTGTGACTTCATTATGTTGATTTATTTTTTAATTCTTTATTTGCATCTCACTATGCATGTTATGAAGCAAATTTATTCCAGTGCCACGTTTTAAAAGACAATACATTTTTTTTACCAAACAGGTCAAATATATTTTTTAAAACTACAGTGGCAACACTGCCTTCTCTTTCGGGAAAACTCGGCTGATATCGGCAATGACTCAAGTGCATTAGTACGGCATGCAAAAATTTTGCAGGTAGCAACCCTTCGCTGCAATTATTTTCTGAGAAGTTACAGGTAAGTTTTACCAGTAGATAATGTACTAATATTGGTTGTTGTGGGGCCTCATTTACATCTTATTTGCAGTGTTTAGCAATCGGCGAAAAACTTTGCATGGGCACGGGATATAATGGCCGACAAAATTGTTAACCGAATGAGGATTTGTACACTTCATTGATGTATTTAAGGGTAAGAATAATATAGTTTTTAAAACTATTGATAAATATTTAACTTTTGACAATATGTTTTGTTGAGACAATATTAACTTCAATATACCTAATGTGACAGTGGTCAAGAATAATACTATTATTGACAATAGCATAGCAGTTTTTTCGGTGCGTCAACGACGATATTCTACAAATATAGTTTTACTTAAAAATCATTTTTTTTTTTAATTTAAAACCTTTGGCAATATACCTAGGTAGGTACGTGACCCTACAAAGGGATATCCTGCTCCCTGCATCCAAAGTGGCGGTTACAAAACAGATTTATTATATTGCCTTTGTCTTAAAGACAAAAAAGTCATACCTGTTAAATGACCCTAAAGTCAACTAGTTTTCGAAATATTTGCCATTTTGGCATGCAGCATATTTTTTATAGTGGTTTGAGAGCTATTTTATCATACTGAGTATATTTCAGGAGATATTCGAAGGAACCTGAGGCAATACGGATTAATTTCATTAAATAACAATGATTTGAAACTACAAGTAATATAAACGCAGATACAGGTAAGTGTAATGTTTTCTTTTTTTTTTTCAAAGGCTTTAAGTTATAAATAAATCAGTTAAATGTCTACGAATAAAAAATGCCTATAGGACAAAAAATGAGACCTGCACAGTTCACATTATTGCTGTAAATTTTTTCTCTTATAATTGTTATATAATTTGTAAAACAAAGCTTAAAAAATAAATTCAGATTATAAGATACTCATAACGAGGTGTGGAGCTTTTACATTTTAACTTTAATAAATGTTTTATTTCAGAAGGTACCGTCAGTGAAAAAAATTTTTTAGCTGAAAAATAACAGTCGTTCATTTGGACAAGTCCAAGAATATTGGAATAGCACATCAGTTCATGCAAGAAAGTTTTCCAAATTAATGAAAAGGTATTATGTTTCAACTAGATATTATGCTTTATAGAAAGCTGTCATGTTGCCACATTAAACAGTTTAATAAAAAAAAAGATTTTATTTCTAAAGTAATTTGTTTTATTTAGTTAATTTTAATAAATTAATATAACAAAATGAAAGGGTCAAAACAGCAGCCGATCCATGAATTTTAGAATTTTTAATCAGATTTCAGAGGTTAAAAAAGGACTTATTGCTGTGAAAAAAATAAAAATAAAAGAAAATTAAATTAAATTTATTTTTCAGATTAATTTTATGGATTTAACTACTACCAAATTTGATGTGGGTCCCATGTGCCATAACAGAGATTTTAGGGTGCTAAAACTTCTGGAGAAGCTAGAAACTACACAATATTGTATTAACTAATTTACTACAGACGTGTTAATTTTTAAAACAATTTTGTGTTTTAATATGACGCAATCAGGTAAAAATATAGCAACAGCAGTGGAAACTCCGGTGCAATAATTTTAAAAGTTTTTACAACAGCGCTGTACCAAAATGTATCACAATAGTTGCAAAATAGTCATATCTTTGTAGTAAAGTATTTGAGACAAATTGTGTAAAAAATATTATCAAGAATTTAAAACTCATTTAATATAAATAACGGGAAGAAGAAAAATTACTGTAGTAAATTATACAACAACTAGTTCATATATTTAGTTTCCCACCTTCACTAAAGTGTAATAATTATTAGAAAATATCCAATATTCAATTATTAAAACTACTCGAACAATATATTTGATTTTTTTACTCTTATGTTTAAATTATTTGCACCTAAAAATTGGACTCCATTTACAAAGCATTATTTTAACTGCTTTACTACAACACTCTTTTAGATTTTAAACTTCCTTGTCTACTTTTCTGTTGTAACTTTTGTTAGATACTCGTACAATTAATTAAAAAGGAAACGAACAATATCATGAGGCAGTTCACAACAAATTGCTCTTGTCCCTATTTTTCAAACAATTTGGAGTAAAAGTCTCTACATTTGTAGTAAAATCTACAACAATTTTTTTTCTTGTATATATACATATATATATATATACATAAATATATATATATATATATATATATATATATATATATATATATATATATATATATATATATATATTAGATTTGTGAAGCTTAAAATGAAATTATTTTGGATTTTTGAAAATCAAACTAAAATTAAAAAATTGAATAAAAAACACTGAAAATATTTCAGTTTATTTTACACAGTAACATGATTACAGAACAGTAAACATTAAAAAAGAGCTCTTTCTATTATTGTGTTTAGCGGCAAAAGAGTCTACAACTATTATACATCTATGTCCAATTTTTTTGCCATATTTTTTCAACGTATTAAATTCCCAAATTTGTGATCCTCTCTTGTGACATTGTTGTCCTTAAATAATTTTTTATTCTTTTTAAGCCATTAAACGACATTTCACAACTGGCACTTGAAGGGGTACGGTTATCGTTGCACAAATTATTTATTTCGTGATATACTAAATTAAATCTGATAAGGTCTTTATGTTACCATCATGATTAACTTCATACCTTTCAATGGTTTTTGGTAGTAATTTTAATTCATTTTCGACGCCGCGGATATATATCCATAATGAATAATGGAGTTAATTGCTCAAAATTTAAAGATATATTATTCAACGGGTTTGATGAAAATGCTAGGTTCTAAAGGGGTTTAGACCTTTAGCACACTAGCATTTTCATCAAATCTCGGACAGAGTTCTGAAGTAATTCGATCAATAACGGGATAATATAGTTTAGCTTAAAATTCACTTTTTTTAGGAACACATCTGTCCTCTTTAAGTGAGGGAATTTTTTGTATGATCATAGAATTATTAAATAGGTATAGAATGTAATTTTTTTGATCCTTTATTATTTACATCATCTAAGTTAATATTATTAGCGAAGGCGTGTTCTCGAGTCGCAGTCCATAACTTTTTCAAATTCAGAATCTTGCCTATATGATACAAATAGCTGTTTTAGTGATTCCACTAATGTTAAACTTTTTAAAATATCAGTGTTTTGGCTTTGTAAATAATCAGAAACATTTTTTATTTTTGACAAGAATTCAGAAAAAACTTCTAAATTGAATAAAAAGGTAAAATTAATATTGTTTAAGAGTCCGTTTCCTTCGGGAGAGCCAACGTTGTTTTCTGTTATATACTGGTTTATTAAAATTATTATTGCTGGCAGTGTTTTTTACAGCCAAACAGCTTGATATGTGTGACGTCGACCTCGTATCACTACCTAAGTCTTTTTAGTTCCACAGGTTTATCTTCTGGATGTAGCTCTTTTTGCTGTAAAAACGCATTATATACGAAAGATCCACTAATAAAAACAAAGGTTCTCAAATTTTGTAATGTAGTGCCGACAGGACGGTGTTTATTTTGATTTCCACATACAAAGGCCTTCCGATTGACCGGATCGACAAGCGGCTTAAAACAAAGGGTCCGCATTGTATCGCGTGCCGAAAATGCAATAAAATGAGTTTTATTTTACTTATCCGTACCTATAGGACAATAGTAGGTATAGTTTTTTTTTAATATACGTATAGTTATTGATATGTAAGGTCTATACATTTATAATGTTGAAAGCGATAGTTTATCTTTTTTTAGGTTTAACTACCGGGTTTTCCTTAATTTTTTTGCTCACATGCTCGATTTAGCAAACTGGGGGAACGGTTGGGCGAGAACGATTTGGGTTGGGCGCTCGCCCAACCGCGCCCACCTATAGCGCCGCCACTGGCAGGATACAGGGGCGTGCAAACCAGCCCCTGCAGACCCTGCAGTGCGGGAGGGCCCCGGAGTATAGAGGGGCCCCGCAGGGCACCGTTCTTATATCTGTCTTGAATAACTTTACCAAATTTCGTATTGATT
This sequence comes from Philopedon plagiatum, assembly GCA_963971165.1. Taxonomy (NCBI): domain Eukaryota; kingdom Metazoa; phylum Arthropoda; class Insecta; order Coleoptera; family Curculionidae; genus Philopedon; species Philopedon plagiatum. The sequence goes on along the minus strand of OZ020195.1, from coordinate 32,228,362 downwards.
AACATTTATTAAAATTTTTATATATTTTAATTGTTAGGTATATTTAAATTAATTTTTGTATAAAGTTAATTTAATTTTTGGCATGATAGGTTTTAGCCCATGTTTTACATGCATTTAAATAATTATCTACCCAAGTGCGAATTAGCTAAATTTTTAAACTTAACGCCGGCAACCGCGCCGCGATTACCGGAGGCAACCGAGGCGACATGGCGGCAATCTGTCGAGTCGGCGAACGTAATTTCGGGGAATCACCTGATCGTTACCAGATTCTATTCCGATTCCTTGAATGGGTTGCTGTTTGATTTGACTGTTTACTTTTGGTCGCTCGTATTTCTGTTTTTGTGGCGTGGCCCAATATAAGCGGTTATTTGGAGTTTATTGAATTTAAATTTTTAAAAGTTTTCTTGAAATTGTCAATAATGAGTAGTTTTCGAAAGTATGCAAGTGGTGCAAATAAAAGGAAAGTGGTCGAAAAAAGAGAAGTCGAAAAAAAGAAAATTCCGAAAATCGATTCCTTTTTTCAAAAGAAAGCCGCTACTTTAGATATCGAAATCCCGTCTACGTCTACAAGTTCTACAACGGCCATAGAAGAATCAAGTGAGTTTGACGCTATTAGTGCTACGAAAGAGCTTGTTTATGACTCTGAAATTAAAGGTAATTATTTTTTAAGATTAAAGTTTGACCAGCGGGAATTTGTTTCTATTATACATATAGTCAGAAAATAATAATTTTGACTTAAATATCCATATGGATAGTCACAGTTAAAAATCAGTTTGTTGTGTTTGATATTATTTTAGATGGTGATGAATTATTGTTTGAGTTTAATGAATTGACCACTTCAAGTGATATTGGATTATTTCTAAACGTTACGCTGGACGATAGTCTTAAAAGACAATTAGTTAATATTGGACCGCACAGACCTTTAGGACCATTTCCAAAGGATACGTTAAGTAGATCATTTAGTAGTAATTATTATAAAAGGAGGACAGCAACTGGTCAAGATTTAGAAAGGTAAATTATTTTATATCTTACATTTTTAAAATGATGGTACAATATGGTATTCACTAATTTTAATAATTATTCCATATAATTGGCAAAAGCAAACGAGTATGAACATGGTGCTCGCGTATATTATTGTGTTTGCGCATTTCGTCAAGTGTACAATTGTATATTTATATTTTTACAGAATCTGGATAGCATACTCTGAGAAGCTAAATGGTGCATACTGCCATTCTTGCTGGCTTTTTGCTGACAGATCTAATCCCTCATTTAGTGCAGCTTGGACTACGGGGACTCTTAACGATTGGCAAGGACTCTCAAAAAAAATATCTGCACACGAGAAATCAAGAATTCATTTGGAAGCATGTTTAGTATATTCAACATGGAAGGATAACAAAACCTTTGATTCCTTCCTGAAAGATAATCGAGATATTTTAAAAAACGTTTTAAAGAGGCTCATTGACATCACAAGAACTATGGCAATTTGTAACTTACCATTTCGTGGTCATCGAGATACTATTTCTGATTATAAAAATAAATTGGAATTGGACCCAGATCCTTCAGAAGGTGTATTTCTGAATATTGTAAAACTTTTAGCAAGATATGATCCGGTTCTTGAGATGCACTTTAGCAATATGCAAAAGATTCGTAATCATTACCTAAGTAATAGGTCACAAAATATCTTTATTGCCCTTATTTCTGATACAATTCAGAAATCTATAGTTGAAGACATCAAAAAGAGTCCGTTTTTTTCCCTCATTGTTGATACCACCCAAGATATTAGTAAGAAAGATCAACTAAGTCTTGTGATCCGGTACATAAATACCAAGAATAATAAGAAGTACACTGTGGCTGAATCTTTCTTAGGATTTTTCGAAATGATGGGACAAAGGGCAACGGACTTTGAAGATGAAATTCTTTCATTTTTAGAACAACAAGGAATTTCGCTTAGCAAATGTAGAGGACAGGGCTATGATGGAGCCGCAAATATGAGTGGTAAGATATTTTCTGGTATAGTTTTTAATATAATTAAACATGATTTTAATTAAAAGAAAAATTTATGCTTTTTACTTTCCAGGTAAATACTCCGGATTACAGGCTTTAATTAAAAAAAGACAGTCTAATGCTGACCATATCCACTGCACTGCACATAGCCTGAATTTAATTTTAAATGACTCAGTAAATAACATTATCGAAATTAGGAATTTTTTTGACACGATTCAGTGTCTATATGTGTTTTTTAGCGAGAGTCTACCACGCTGGCAAAGTCTTAATAATGAAATAAAAGATAGTGGCACTGTTAAATTAACTCTGAAAAAACTTTGTCCTACAAGATGGTCATCAAGAGCCGATAGTATTATATCGCTAAAAACGAACTATTTAGCGGTCGTGAAGTGCTTGTCAAACTTGTCTGTAGTGGTTAAGAAAAAGTCTGATAGAGATGAGGCGAAAGCACTACTAAAGAAAATAGAAAATTTACAGCCAGATTCTCCAACGCTAGTCCGGTCTAATTTGACAACCAAAAGTTTTAAACTGACAACTGAAAGAATAAGACAACTAAATTTTATACTATGATTTTATTTCGGAGCTTTTTCGCAAATTTATAAAGAAAGGGGCAATTTTAGTACGCACTTTCGACACTACTAGAACTAAATTCATTACACCAAGTCGTTCCAAGATGAAAATCATTTGGAAACCAAGCAAATCGCTGAAATATGCGAAAAATTCATAAGTTTTTAATGACGTCTTATTAACAATGACAGGACAAAAACTTGTCAAAACATAACTGATCAACTAGAAGATCTTAATTTAAACCAGTACTAAATCTTAAACCTTCTTAGTGAATCTGGACGTTAGAGTTTATCTTTTTACTTACATTTCAAGGTAAAGTTTTTGAAAATGTAAATTTACTTTCAAAAACTTTACAGAGCACTGAAATCGATGTTGGCCAAGCAAGAGATTTAATTGCTAATGTTTTGGTTAAGCTACAAAATATGCGAGACAATTATGAAGATGTTTTTAAAATGTCCGTAGCGACCGCAAAAAAATGGAACATAGAAACGAACTTAGATAGTAAGAGAACTAAAAAAACAAAAATTTTTTTTGATGAGATGGCTGTTGATGAGCCTATTGAAAATCGTACCAAATATTTAAAAATATCGGTATATTACGCATCTCTGGATATAATATTAGTACAATTTGAAAAGAGATACGAAGTGTTTAAAAATATTGAAATTTTGAAATTTTAAAACCACAAATATTACTTCAAGCTGAAGAGTGTGATATTATAACTAAAGCTAAAAAATTAACAGACAAATACCTTGACGATTTAACACCGAATTTAGCTACTGAACTAATACAAACAAGAAACTTACTTGAAAATCAATTAAAAGAAATGCGTAGTATTAGAGAATTTGCAGGCTTCATTTTTGACAAAAATGAACTACTGATCAGTAGCATACCTGACTTGTGTACAGTATTTCAATTATTTTTAGTTCTCCCAGTTAGTTCAGCCCAATCTGAGAGGACTTTCTCAAAGTTAAAATTAATAAAAAAATTTGTTAGATCAACTATGACTCAAAGCCGTCTTAGCTCCTTGGCCATAATTTCTGTAGAACACGAAAGAGCAAAGCATGTAGATTTGGACGCAGTAGTAGATAGATATTTGTCTACACGATATAAACGTAAAACGTAAAAGTTGTAAATAGATTAAATCAATCAATATTACTAACTTCCTTTTTTGCCTCTTTAATTTTTAAGTATTTTATTTATAAGACAATTCTTATTTATTATAGATTAAGAAATATAAATATGTATTATATAAACATATGTGTTTTTTTCCTGTTTTTTAAAAATTTTAAGTATGATCTGGGGCCTCGTAAAAAAGTCTGCGGGGGGGCCCCAGAAAAATGTTGCACGCCACTGGCAGGATATGAAGCTATAGATACTTAATCAGTGGCGGCTGGTGAAATTTCGAAGTTGTATATCTCTGTTCCTACTTACAGGACCAGAACCAAATTTAAGGGTTTTAATAGTGAGCCCACTGGGAATGTTTTGGTAAAGAAAAAAATCATTTTGTAATTTGCGAAAAAAAGTTAAATTTTTGGTGTGCCCCTCCTAGGAAAAAAATGAAAACGTCTAGGTATTTTATTTATTCTTTTTTCTAAACAAATTTTACATCATTCTGACGACAGTTTTTAAATTTTGAGAGAAAAAAAGGTGTTAGTAGAGAGTTATAGTCATTTGAATTTTTTTAAGCCTAAAACAAAATTTAAGAAAAAATTCAAATGACTATAACTTTCTACTAACACCTTTTTTTCTCTCAAAATTTAAAAACTGTCTACAGAATGATGTAAAATTTGTTTAGAAAAAAGAATAAATAAAATACCTAGACGCTTTCATTTTTTTCCTAGGAGGGGCACACCAAAAATCTAACTTTTTTTCGCAAATTACAAAATGTTTTTTTTCCTTACCAAAACATTCCCAGTGGGCTCACTATTAAAACCCGTAAATTTGGTTCGGGTCCTGTAAGTAGGAACAGAGATACACAGCTTTGAAATTTCACCAGCCGCCACTGTACTTAATAGGTACTATAAGTACTTATAATGTTATTGTTAAAAGTTTTAAAGCCGAAAAACCATGTCTAAATGAAACTAGGTTGGCCAACGTGGACCCCACGTGGAAAATGTCGCCTTAATTACTAATCTGCATCCTACTTATATGTTCATAATTTCTTGTGTTTTGCGAGTACCTAAATCCCCACCAGCGAAAATTCTGTTACGTTAAGGTACCTTCAAGCAAAACATTTACATACCAACCTACATCAAATCTGTGTAAACAAATTAAATACAAGTAGTAGTTTATACTTAGTGAACAAATTATATTCTTGAATAATCTATTCATAATTCATTATTATTTTACAGAACTACTGAATAACAGTAATATAACCTATAAGGTAATTTATAGGCATTACCATTTCATTAAGTAATAAACCCGTATAATAAAAGCTACGTTTCTCAGTCTCGTTTAGCTTCGTAACATCACTAAATAATATAATTTAGCAACTTTATGAAGAAACATAAAGTTAATCAATACGAACAGCCAAATAAGGCACAGCAGAGGGAGACGAAAGAATTTCTCATTAGGACTTAAGAGCCCCGGCACCCCATATCACCCTAATACATCCCGACATCTACTAAGGGTTCATAAAGACACCTCATACAATTTTGACCTCTAAGTACATTTTACATAGGAAACCGAAGGCGGAGTCGCCAATCACCGGTCGTTTTCCACACAACCAACCAGATCTTTTTGAAGCCACGCCTGTTTTACTTTTATCTAAAAACCAGAAATAAACCGGTTAGACCTTCATTTCTGTTAACAAGTTGAAAGAAGTTTAGGTGCAGCAATATCTCCAATCTCCATTAGTATTGCCAACTGGATATTTGAAATTTCGTTAAGTGTTTAGTGTTTGTGTTAGTGTTCGTTAGAATAATTTTAAATTATCATGCATTCCCATGAAAATTTTAAAATGTTTGGACATCAAGCTGACCAAAATAATGGTTCTGTAGTTTTAGACATTATTCCTCCACATTATGTAAACGGAAGTATTCATCATGGACAGCCTAGTCCACCCCAGTCACCAAGTACTCCAAGCAATTCCTATAACAGAGGTAAGGCTCATGCTTTTTTTTTAAACTAACCATTGATTCAATTAAAAGAACTAAGTGATAATTAATTTGTCAGTTCCTCTCTAGTGAATTACATAAAACATTATACCTAAGTACCTAAATCACTGCCTAGTGGTTCAATAAAGGTTTTAGATGTAATAATATTCGAATCAGAATCTTGGTACTTATTTCCGGCAATGTGTACCTAGTAACTAATCACTGGCAGATAGGTACTTCGGGTACAAACACAGTAAAAGCAGGTTTCTCGCTTTCAGGTGACCAGCACCGACCAGGGCCTATAATTTGCCTTGTTTTTAAATTGTCCCTAAGCGCATTGCTATTGATAATTTAGAAAACAAGGTAAATAATTGTTGGCCCCAGCGGCACCGACTATACCTGAAGCGGAAAACCTGCTTTTACTGTGTTTGTACCCTTAGATCGTAACAATGAAACTTGTTTTTATGTTCTTAACATTTAAGTCATTTTAAATTGACATTATAATGTCATTGCCTATAGGCAATCCTATCAGTTGGGTAACATACACTCCGCAGTTTGAGGGGCCCAACGATGGATAAGAAAAGTTGCCCACTCTAGAAAATCACTGAAATCATTGTGATTTTAAATGATTACGGAAATTAAAATAAGTTTGCCCCCCTAAAACTTTAGTTGCCCCCTCTGAAATCCAAACTTGGCTACAACAGGCCTGAATGCATAGATTTATTAAGAAAGGATTCGATGTTCTGTATACTGTGAGCGTATCGAACGTGAAGCCTTATATTCTTGTTGTTTGCTATGAAATCATCTTACCGTGGAGGTATAGTTTACGAACTTAAGAAATTACGTAATTGAATCAAGAATGGTAGTAGAAAGAGATAAAATAGCATCGGAGTGTTGGAGCTCAGAAGTGTTCCTGTCTCTGCTGGTTGCTTAGGAAACACGTCTGAACACTCGGTTACACGTACGTCTTTGTCTAATGAACTAGGAAAGAAAAAGTTCGATTTATAGATTCATAAATGACTCGGAGCGACTTTAAATAAACCTTTAGAAATAATATAACCTATAAATAATAAATCCTTTTTAACTTAAATTTATTATTATTTAGCAGAAAAATAAAATATTTTAGGAGATTTATTACTTTTAGTAAATCTTGGGATGCTTCTAACGTATTTTTTGTACAAAAATACAAGGGTAAAATAAGATGTGGCCAATGTTTACAAATTGTGTTTACAGTGTCGCTTAGAATGGTTTTTTGGCTTCAAAGAATGTTAAATCATCCCGTATCCATGCCTGAATGCGTGACAATTTTATTATAGATAAACTTAAAGAGAATTCACTTTTTGAGCTACATACTTTAACTTTTTGCTACGCCATTTTTTATTGACACAGCATAGGTATTTTAATTCGGTAAACCTACTCGAATAATTGTAAAACAGCCACACATGTTGGATCTAAGACTTCAGATAATATATACATATGTAGGTATATGCTCAGTAGATATTTTCTAAAAGTTGATAAATTTGCATTTCGACGAACAAAATTCAAAAAGGTATCTATATACACATACACGAATACCAAAAAATAATTCCATTGTAAGTAGGTATATGCATAGCAAAAAAATGTTGATGTACTGATATTTATCTATAAATTATCATATTCTTAACTTAAGTAGGTTTCATGCGATTTACAGTAAATTTTGTTTCATAAATCCATAAAATCCAAAATATCACCATTGCACTGCTAATGAATTAGCTGGAAGAAAAATATTAGCAGCATTTTCACCTCATTTTTTTTATAAATAAGGAAGTACCTAAATTATAACATTTTTTTTTTTTTGGTTTACGAAAGAAATTGTCAGCGAATTTTGCTACCAGTTTACGAAATTCTTCAGCAATAAAATCTCAGTTATACTTACGTCTTCCCGCACTATAATTTTCAGCTCGCCTTGCTTGAAAATTATCTGTTTCCTTTTTTGATCATTTTGCGTTTTTAATAAAAAAAAGCTTGTGGTTCTGGTGCTAGCCTAGGTAGTTATTTCAGAAACTAATTCCTTTTTGCTATTAATAGCGTCATCATATCAATAGCCGAAACGTCAAATATTAATATCAAAAAATCCAGCAGAAAAAATATAATTTTGTTATATTAATGAGAAAAATACCCAAGCTAAATATCCAAAGAATAAGCCTGAAAAAAAATTAATCCTAGTTGGCACAACAAACTCAAAACACAACCTACCTACTTCATACACTTATGTAGGTATAAATAAAATTCTCCGGTATGTGGGCCGCCTCAAATTGGAAATCGCTGCAAAAAAATTATAATAAACCAGGCCGTTTTCAAATTTTCGCTGTACACTGTAAAATCAGTTCGTAAAATAATTGTAACATTACAGTAAATGCCAATCAAGTGAAATGTATATTTTCAATTAGCTTATAGGTGATTTTTTCTATATACATTTTTAGTCATGTGAAATTAAACTTTTTATGTAACGTAAAGTATAGCGCACGTTACTAATTGGTAAATATACTGAAAATTACATAATTTTACGATATTTTACGGGTATTTACAATTTAACTGTAAAACAATTGATACTGCATTTTTCCACATTTGTTTATATTGTAAAAAGATGCGAAATACCAGGTAAGTAGACTTATAATTACTAACTTGACCTCGTATTTAAAGTCATCTGGTGATTCCCCGTCGGTCGACCGGTCGACTTCATTTCATCACGCCATTTGTAGCTTTGTTGTGTTGCGATACGCATCATTTGTGGATTCGGGAAGTTTATCATGTTAGTGTAGTTAAAATTTTGATGCCCGAAAATAAATAATTGTATTAAAAAAAGTTATTTAATGGTTTTAATCAACTTTTATTTAGAATAGCTAGGTTCCATACAGTATGTCCACGGATGGGGTTGACAAGAGGACAAATGGACCAACTTCTTAAAGATAAAAAAAAGAAACTGTAACTAAAGGTTTTTCTTTCTAAAAATTAAATTTACGGTAAGAAAAAATTGATTTTTTTGTAGGTGATGCTCAAAATATACATAAATATGAAAATTCTATTAAATAAATCTGTGTTCTTTTTGTTTTTAAGGGAAAATATTAAACAGGAACATCTTAAATTAATTAAAATCCAAAATTGTAAAAGAAAATTTAAACTTAAATGAATTATGAATTGCAAATTACTGTTGGTTCTGTTTTGTGCTATTAATTCAGAATTCACACAGTTTAAGTTTTCTCTTGCAATTTTGGAATTTGGTAAACTAGAAAAATCAAATAAAGATGTTTCACATCTTTTCGATGTAACATCTTGCGTTGAAATAATAAATCTATTACTTTTATCTTGAAATATTTTTTTTTTATTTTTTGCGCACCCCATACAAAAAGTCACACTTTTCTTATTGCGATTTGATTTTGGTACGTAAAAACTTTTATTAATACTGACTTTTTATGTCTAAATATTTGTTCCATTTGTCCTCTTGTCTCCCATCCCTGGACGCATTGTATCAAAATTAAGATGTAAAAGCGCATGTACTTGCATGCATACGTCCATGTAGCTTTACATTTACATACAACTAAAATTCCGAACTTGGAACGTAAAATTTTTCGTGAAACTATTAGCAATATTACATTATTATACTACTCATATACAGACATTTGCATTAAATCGCTTGTAAATATAATGAGTACGGGTGTAAATTTACATTGACGTCAACTTAAAATTACATATCGTTCAATAAAATTAACTTGCCGGAACAGGTAATTTTATACATAAAAATAGCACTCAATTACCAGCAGTTTCCATGACATGGTAGATAATTGTAATTTTTACTTGAAGCTTCAAGGCGAAATATTACCTATTAAAAAGCAAGTAATTTTACATCAAATAATTTTACAGTGTATTGCATCTCTTTCTAACGTGGAGAGCGGAGAACTTATTTATTCCTTAAACCAGGGTCGGATTTAGATTTTCGTCACCTCGAGCTGCATAAAAGTACCGTACTTATTTATTGTCCGTTTTAGGGTTGGTACACTATTTCATAATGGGCGAAATATCTAAACCTGTTCTTGCGAAAACAGAACGGTTTGACGGTTTGTCATCCTAACTTACCATTCTAGCATTCGAAAGATGTTTTCGAGAAAATATTTTTGAAAAATTTCGTTTATTCATTTTCGAAAAAGCTGTTTTTCGAAAAAATTTACTTTCCAAAGAAATGTTTTTTGAAAAAAAAAAATTATTGGGTTATTTGTTTCGTTTAGAAGCCAAAATTATCCGGCTTATTATTATGCTGGCTACGCCACTGCATAGACGGCAAAATGTGTATTTTTGTTTATAATATTTTGTAGAATATGTGAGAATGGTTAATGTTTATGGGATAATATTTATTTTTATAAAATTCGCTATTGAAATCCTTTTTATATAAGACTCAAGGGGGTGGGGGCTAAATCCGTCACTGCCTTAAACTTTGGTATTATTAACAGAAGGTTTATAATAAATAACATAAAGAGGGCGGGTTAGATTCCTTGGATAAAAGTTTTTGGGTTTATTAAAGCGCATGTTATGACAATGTCAAAAATGTATTTTTCAGTCGTCATCGTCAGTTTGACATCATCGCCGTTTTATTAAAATGGTAAATGTATGTACATAATATTATCTCTTATCTCGATTTCGATAGATGGAATGTACATATCTCTTCTCTCGATTTCGATAGATGGTTTAGCCAGAGAAAAATAAGATGTTTAGCTATCTAACACGGTGTGCGTGAAGCAGATAGGATTAGACGAAATATTATTTTATTCTCGGATGACACCAAAAACAGAATGCGAGGCTAAATAGATAAGTATCAGTAGTTTCAAAATACGTTTTAACTGAAAGTCTACTTGTTGGTATAGTCGAAATATCGCAAAATCAAATTTTTCCACAGAAAAACGTGATTAAACCATGAGTATAATGCTGTCTTTGTAATTTGTATGAACACGTTTTTCATTCTAAAAAGTTATAATAGCTTATTAATATAATTCAAAGAAGAAAAATCATTCGAATTTAACTTGAATTCCGTTAAGGAAGCATGTTATGGTTGGCAACGCGTTAATCAAGGTATTATTTCGCATTTGGTTTCAATTGAATCCTAGATCTTGCAGTTTAACATAGAAAATAGTTGCACGTATCTCTACTCCATTTGCTCTTGTTCCAGCAGGTAAAACTATAATATTAAATAACTATAAATATTTAAATTTTGATACGCAGTTTCTTCTCCTGAGGATAAATGGTCGTTCATTTTAACTGTGTCACAATTTGTACACTATGTTTTTATTGTTACAAATTTATATTTAATGAAAGTTCGATAAGTAATTTCATAGTTTATTGTTATATCGCGCATAATTAGCAAGTTCATAATGTTTGCTGTTTCTAAGTAGGTACTCACGACCTCACGAAAACTAAAATGAAAGAAAACGCTGCTTGTTCGTCGATCGTGAATTGATGTTAGACTTTTATATTATGAACTTGCAAATTATGCGCGTATATAACAATAAACTATGAAATTACTTATCGAACTTTCATTAAATATTAATTTGTAACAATAAAAACGTAGGGTATAAATTGTGACAGAGTATAAATGAACGACCACTTGCACGCGTATCCTCAGGAGAAGAAAACTGCGGACTAAAATGTAAACAATTAACCGCCGCGCCGTGTTTTGGTTTTTTGCCTGCAGGAAGAAGAGCTAATAGAGTGGAAATAAATATGTGCAACTATTTTTTTATGTTAAACGGGAAGATCTAGGATTTAATTGAAACCAAATGCGAAACACTACCTTGATTAACGCGTTGCCAACCATAATACGCTTCCTTCAAGGAATTTAAGTTAGATTCGAATGTTTTCTCTTCGTACACAATTTTTGGTAGTTTGAATGAAAAGTTTTTGGAGAAAAAAAATTAAAAATTGATAAGTTCAATCGAAAAATTTCGTATTTATTTTAAGGTAAAATTGCACCATCTTTTCATTCTAATTGAGACTAAAAAATATTTCATCTTTTAATTTTTTTCTCAAAAAGCTGAGAATGCCAAGAATTTTATACGGTTCTTCTGACCGTCATCAAGAGAAAAAATGCATATATTATGTTGCCACTTAAAAAAATAGTAAAGATGTCTAACATTAAACTGTCAGCTGAAATAAAGATTTTGACATCGTTACAACATGCATTGTATTAAACTTAAAAACTATTATTTCAACTCCTTTTCTGCAACGCTTAATAAATACTGCGGAACCATACATTTTAGGTACCCTGTATAATAGCAATATATTTGAAGAATAATTAAAACTATACCTACCTACATATTATATACCCAATTAAGACGGAAGTTTGACGCCGTTTGTTTCCCACTTGGAATCGCCGGTCATCTTTATAAGTGGTTAATATAACACTGTGCCTCTTGCTACTGCAACCACTTAAGTGTCTAGACCTTCTTCCCTCTTCCGAAATTCCTATATGTTTTTAGGGAATAACGCTAATTGTTTATTAAGCACTTTAGTACACACTTAAAAGTTTTTATTAGAGATATCCAGAATTTCCTGTTGTATCAATTTTAAATAAACATTTAAACCTCTTACAGTAGAATTAAATTGCTTTTAACGATTTAACATTTTTTGTTTAAATTATCTCGACAGGGAGAAAAATTCTTCACACCAGGGGTAGTTTACGGTTGCTGACGATGCCTTTGACACTGGCGACATTTTTCACGTGACTAGGTAGCAGCTTTGTATCATATATTACCACGTGATCATAGAAAGTGACATTGCCAGCAAACGTGAACCACCCCAGGCACACTTTATATCCGTAGTTGATCAGTCTGGTTTTGACAAGTTTTTGTCCTGTCGGTGTGTGTGTGTTGTTAATAAGTCATCATTAAAAACTTTTGAGTTATTCAGTTTTTTCAGGGAATTGCTTTATTTTGGAATCTATTACTGTGAAAAATACATGCTTAAAGCACCCTTTTCGACTTTTCTTTATAAATTGCCAAAAAAACTAACAAATAAATTCATCGTACACATCTTGGCTGTCTTGTTCGTACACTTGTCATTTTGCTTTGGTTTGTTCAGGGGCGTATTAATGTAAAACGTTGGAAAATTTCCCAAAAATGTCGACAGTTTAATTCCAGTAAACGCAAAAAAGTTCGGCCAGACTTTGCAAAAAAAGGTATACAATTAAGGATTTTTATCTTCATAATTGGATAATATGGTCCTCTACTTCTCCTAAGCAAGCATCTTCCAGTGGTTTTATATAAAAATACAAATATATAATAGTAATACATAATTTATAGGTATGATATTACAAGAAATACCTAAAAGTAATACAAAAGGCCAAGTTCCTGTATACTTATATTTTATATGATACAAATTGTTGGGTAAAAATGTAATATGTTGAGGATTTTGGGGGATGAAATACTCAGGTAAATATCAAGGTACAGACCATATTTGGCAATAATAAGTTATAACATTTTATTTAAGTTTAACGTAATAATTCTTAACTTATTCTTGCCTTATGACACATTTTAACAACCAATAGGTACACAGGGGTCGCGTCAAGCTCTTGAAGCGATTCTCGACTTCCATTGCAAATCATCCCACTGGCGACGCGACGGTTGTAAACGATTGACTATTTTGCAAATTCTCTAGCAAACAAACTGTCGACTTTTTTGGAATAAAGTACTCTGAGGCACCCTTAGGCCTCTCGCGCATTAGGGCACTGCCCCACATGCCCTCATAGACCCTGGGCCTATGGTTACAACAACTGAAGTTACCTAAATATTAACTCGATAATGAAACCACTTTTAAGTTACCATCTTTCTACAACGTGAAATCCAAATCTGAATTGCCCATAATAATGTATTTATTATTTAGGAGAAAAAGTTAGCTGCGCTGCGTTGCGGAACCCGTGGCGAACCACGTCTTTCCGGCCTTCCGCGCGTTCGGCGAATAGTCTACGAAGCTGTGCGAATAGTTTTGTCGACGAAAAGTCGTCACACGCATGATAAGCGAACGGTTCGCAATGCTTTTTAAATCTATACGTGTGTTGTGATTGCGATATATACTTGTTCACGAAATCCTTTGTTATAGTAAGCACAAAAATACCCGCAAAGTTATTACAAAATAATAAGAATGATTTACAAAAGTAGAATTAAACTTTATAGATCATAATTCAGAGATCATAACGTCATAACTTCAAATTACTAAGGGAACGCTTTAAAAATCTTTGTCGCCAGCACTTTTTATGCAACTAAATCAATAGAGAGTGGAATAACCTCCCAAAGACCATGTTACTCAGACTCAACAAATGACTTAAAAAACCGTTACGGGTACGACATAGGTACCTGTATAAAAGCAGATACTTTTAAAAGTACAAAATTAATTAAAAATGGCAAGTAATTATTTCTGCTGCGATTTAAATAAGTAGGTAGGTAAGCCCAACCGGCAAAAAAATTACTCGGGCGGTATAATAATTTTCTGTCAATACTTTAAATAAACTGCCTGTGAAACAATGATGGGCAAAATATAGTTCATCTGGTCGGCATAATAAAACTTTAAGTAACAAATAACTATCCCGTTGGGCAGTCCGAAATCTATTCGAGCAGTAAAATTATTAATTGGGCGGTGAAATTATTAGTCGGCTAGTGACAAAATAAATTTGGCTGTGAATAAAATGTGCCCGGTATTTAAATATCGTTCAGCAGTTTTTAAGCAGCGTTTCGTTTTCTGCAAGCAAAAATGTAACTTTTTTTCTTTGCCAAAACATTCCTAGTAGGCTCACCTGAATTTGGTATGGGTCCCGTATGTAGCAACAGAGATATACAACTTTAAAATTCCTGTGGGCGCTCATGGTGGGCAGCCTTACTAATAATACCATGAAATGTATGTGCTTTTACATTAATCAATATTTGGAGTTTTCTAATTAAATGCTTTATTTTTTACGTAATTAATTACCCCTTATTACACGCTAAGTTAATTTTAGAGCAGTCAGAACAGTATTAGATTACCCATCAATTTGTAATGTTACAATATTTATTCAGCAGTCAACTTGATTTTGGAGCAGGCAAAAAAAAATAAAATGTAATTTATTTCGCACAGACCAAATATTTATTTAGTTGCAACTTATTGTTTTTTTACTACTTAAAAGATTTTGAAGCTGCTTGTTCAAATCTAAAACGCAGACCAATTTTTGTTTTATCACCTGATCAAGCTTCACCGCCAAATCCATCATTTCGCCGGCCAATCGTATATTACGATGTGTCAATTGTAAAATTTCGCTGCCCGTTTAAATCACACCCATTAAAAATAGTGATAAACTAGCAGTTAAAACGGCATTGCCGCCTAAACTTGGCAAATAATAATAGATACAATAACATAAAGACATCGGGTTTGATTTTATGCGGACAGGACTTGCTTACATTTCGCCAAACGCTTTCAGAAGATGCGAATGCTTTTTTGTGACCAGTGATAAATACAAAATATTATTTTAAAAGGTACCCAGTGTACATTTTCATTTAACTATTACACATCTCCAGTCGTCTTCAGATAAATACTGCGAGAAACCTTTAAACAAAGAGTCCAATATAAATATTAAATAGTTTCCTTTTTTTCAGATTCCTCCAGCCCAGTTGGTTCAACCGATCTAAATAAAAACACTCCATTGAGTCCTAACTCAGCAAATGACCCTAATATTCGTCGATACCGAACTGCTTTTACTAGGGAGCAACTTGGCCGGCTAGAAAAAGAATTTTTTAGAGAAAATTATGTTTCGAGACCACGGAGGGTAGAGCTAGCTGCCCAGTTAAATCTTCCGGAGAGTACTATTAAGGTTTGTTGTTTGTTACACTTTTTACCGATTCTTATTTCAAATATTAACATTTTTTTCTTAAAGAGAAGACATCCATTTACATCTGTTTTGTAAATTTTTGGTCAGTCAGTAGCTCTGTTAGAGTTTGTAGAAATTTATTAGAGAGATTTTGCAAACAGAAATTGCAGACAGGCTAATACTTAAACGATCAAATTTAGAGTGGTGTTTCAATCATAATGGGCTTATCCAGCAATTTCTTTTTATTTCATAATAGAAAGGTACTCTATTCGAAAAGCATATGCCCAAAAAATTTTTCAAATTTCTAATCAAATTCACCCTCAAAATAGCGATTAAACATCGCTCGCGACGTAGTCCTACGATGGGGGACCCAAATTTAAGAAATAAATTTGGCGTTGGCGCCACTGCAAAAATTATAAGGGTTGGTTATCAAGGTTATGCTATCAAACTGAATTATAAAAAAATATTATACAGGAATATTAAGGGAACTAGGAAAACAGTTAACGCATAATATTTTATAACCTAGAAATGATATTTACGCATAAGCATCAAAGAAATACTAACCATAATTCACCGAATGACGGGAGCAAAAAACTACTACACGCTGGGGTTATTATTTCGCAATGATTTTTGGGTTTTACTATTATTTCTGTTGTAGTTCATCGTTATATTTAAGTACATTTAAGCACTCCGAAAATGTTTCAAAATAAAGTTAAATTCGAAAACTAAAAAACGCTATAAAAGTTTAAATTAACATTTCCTGTTAGTACTAAAACAGTTGAAGGGGCTCATGGCGGTTTTGCCGTATCTTTAATTTGATTTGCCAGATTGCCCACTACGTTTAATTGTTTTTGGTAGGATGACGTTAGGCGGGAAACTGAGTTTTTTGATCGAATTTTGAACTTTATTATTTTTGGTATTATGCGCCCAACCGACGTAAGATTTTGTGTGCTTGTTTCAATGGACTGATTCTTCGATAATCTTAACATATCTATTGAAAACGCAAAATGACCGAACAAGTCCATTATGATTTATAAAAAACTTAAGATACAAAAAATTTCATAACTTTCCTCCTTTTTGGTCAGCTTATAAATTCATTTAGCAAATGCAGAAAAAATTCTGATTGAAACACCACTCAAAATTTTATCGTTTCTTCGTGTCTATTTTTATTTGCAAAATTTCACTATTACCGTGAAATTTGTGGTATAGGGAGATCGAAACAAATTTTTAGAAAGATTTTTTTTAAAAAATATGTCTTTTCGAAAACATATTTTGAAGTTGTCTTCTCTTGTTTTTTGAAAAACATCTGTGGTAAGAGTATATACTTTTGAAAGATATTTTTTATGAATATCCATTTGACGTTCGAAAATTTAACACAAATTAATGTAGTTTTTCGAAAGACAATAAAACGTGTTTTTCGAAAAATTATATTTTGATAAAATTTTGTTTTCTAAAATGTTTTAGAAAAATTGTACTTTAAAAAAAGTGCAGACATGTTTGAAAATTTTTTTAAATCCATTTTTGAAACAAAACTTTTCAAAAATGGTTATTCAAACAAAGTATTATTTGAAAAAAAATCGTAGATCTAAATACATGCATATATATAGGTATACATAGGCATTGCAACTGATATAAAAGATGTTTTGCGTGTTTTTTGCTCGCAAAACTCTTTGTTCTACTAGGTATAGGTAGGCAACATTTTTCGAAAACTAAGTTCGATCGAAGTTATATATATTTTTTTATAATATATATCTACATATATCGAAGTTTTTTGATTTGTTTTTAAATTACATTTTAAGTTTAAAAAAATTCAAATGACTTTAACTTTCTACTAACACATTTTTTTCTCTTAAAATTTAAAAATTGTCGACCAAATGATGTAAAATTTGTTTAGAAAAAATAATAAATAAAATACCTAAACGTGTTCATTTTTTTCTCAGGGGGGCCAAGCAAAAATTTAACTTTTTTTCGCAAATTACAAAATATTTTTTTGCTTTACCAAAACATTCCTAGTAGACTCACTATCAAAACCCCTGAATTTGGTATGGGTCCCGTAAGTAGCAACAGAGATATACAACTTTAAAATTTCTATGGGCGCCCATGAGTGAAGTATACTAAACAAGTACTAAAAAATTACACTGGTATTTACGAAATTAAGGTGACCAATCGTCTTTTAGTCGGGACGGGTTTGGGATTCTGGCTGATTAAGTTTAGGAAATAGACATTCCGGTTTGTCCGACTCTTTACAGTTTAGTTAGGATCCCGGATTTAACAGATACTCACCTTAAAAAAGATTTATATATACGAAAAATATATTATTATGACTGCATCTAAATAGAACTAGAACTATAAAAAAGAAACGATTTCTTTTGGTAGGTAGGTATCTTAAAACCTTGATCAAAACCTAAGAACATTTTTTTATTAGTTTGACACTATTAGGGAATATAAAAATTGATATACCAAGTTAAATCGCGTTTTGTTTTTGTCAATCAGTTTACATCCTGTAATAATAATTTTGATACAAATGTGTTCGTTGTCTATTTTTTGTTTAAATTTGGAACCTTAATAACCAGAATTATTCCTTCCACAATAATCTGACTGATGAAAAAAATAGGTGCAATATGGCAAAAAGTAAACTTCAGGAATCTCATTCAGGGGTGTACCTACTAAGGGGTGAAAGTGAAGAAAATTTCTGTTTGAAGATAAAAACCGAAGCAGAAAAAAAGACGACTTTTTTACTTGAAGAAATTAAACCGTACACATTTTTTCATATTTTTATTTTTTAAATCAATACGCCAGGTTCCAATATCAAACTCCAATTTTCCACCTCGAGCGGTTTTGAAGGAACTCATGCTCAGCTACCACAGCTCTCTAAAAAGAATTAGATTAGCTATTTCCCATAAGACTTATTCTTAATAAATGGCACACATTATGCCAAGGACGTCTATGTGGGGAATTCACGTTTAGATGTGAATTGTTAATTGAAATACGTCAACACCAAACAGTAAGACCTACTATATTATTATTATCCCATGGATGCGTTCGCATTTGTGCACTGCGGTTTACACATTTTTTTTCCTATTTATTGTAAATTAATCTTAAATAATAAGATTTCAAAATAGCTCTAAAGCAATAACCTCAACTAGCCAAACATTTTAAAGTTATTTTAAATTATAATAAAATATTAACGTTCATATTTTATCCTTTTGTTTTCAAAATTGTCGCCCATCAACTTACATGAAATTAGCGGCTGCTGCCAACACAATTTCTGCTATAACTCTGAGGCAATATTATAAATAAATAACAAAATAAAAATTATTTTCGATCATTATTTGATCATGATCGTGCAGTCATTTAGGGGTAGAATTTTTAATAATGGAATTGTGTTAATTGCGTGTCTTAATCGGTAAAATCGAATAATTACTGCATTAACACATATTAAAATTTAAACGGCTTTTAACAAAGTATAGAAATATAAGAATTTTCCATACATAAAAGAACTATTAAGGATCATAATTATTTATACAAAGATTGAACAATGGTACGTCTTAGTATCCAGTACCGGCTTTATTGCCTTGATCTTTTTCAAGTAGTTAGCACATCATAAAACATATGATACCCAACTTATCTGTCCATTAAGCTACCCGAGTATTCTCATCTTAACGGCATGCACTATATGGTCGAAAATAGCGTATGAGCGGTCTGCTTATAAACGCGGCAAGTTTTGATGTTCTTAAAAGCTCTATTAGCATTTTATTTAACCATGAATGTGTTAATTGCTGGCCACCGGTTACTACAAAAAATAAAATATACAATCTTAAATGTATATGAAAAATCCGTTTGAAACTTTTAAGAGAAAACGTTGATAAATAAGTTCTGCACACTTGAAAAATTTGTTAGTATCAAAACGAGGCCTGTTTTTCCCAACAACTGTTCCATTTAACCAAAAAAATATGTATATGAACATTAACAAAAGAAAAGAATTATAATATTATTTTAAAAAAATGTTCTTAAACAAAAAAGCAATATATTTCGAAATATAAATTAATGCTATACTCCTGGGATATATCTACTATAAAAAACAAACAAAATAAATATTTGTAATAAACATTTTAAGAACAATTTTTGATTTTATCATTTCTCAATTTACAAACTCTAATAGTATCTACCATTTTTATAAATTGTGATTTTTACATTAATTTGGTGATAACATTTTTTTGAAAAAAATTCTTTTTGTGCAAATAGACATCACTAAGCATAACGAAAACCGAAAGTTATTTGCAATAAGATAATAAAAATGATTATATTCGCCTTTAACTTGTTTTTGCTTTATGAAGAACTTTGCCTGGTTATTATTAAAAACACTTACGGAATCTATTAATTATTTAAAAGTTGTTGATATACTATAGTTCTTAGAAAACTTTAACCTGAAACGATTAATGTTATTTATGTATTTGTGTGTTAATCAATTATCATTATAGAAACAATAACGTGCTAATTAGTATTTATTATTACATAGAAAAATTAGCCCACTATATAAAATTGCATACTATATCAACTTTTCTTTGTTACAGGTTTGGTTTCAAAACAGAAGAATGAAAGACAAAAGACAAAGAATGGCGATTGCGTGGCCTTACGCCGCTGTATACAGTGATCCGATATTCGCAGCATCTTTACTTCAAGCAGCTGCTTCAACGGTACACTATCCCCCACCTACTACTATATATTCTCCACATTATCCAAGGTACTCACCATACCCAGGTTTTGGCGTCCCCAACCCAACGACCCTTCCGATGCCAAATCCAAATATACTTCACCATCCACCTAACGTAGGATTTAATCCTGCTCCAGCTGGTTTAGCCTCGACAGGAATACATCAAGGTCTATCCCAAAGTCAACTTTCGCAGGGACTTAATATTAATTTAAATTTTGGGGAAATGCCTTCCTATCAGCAGTTATCCCAAAAAATATCTCCCACTGATTCACATCAATCAGAGATTAGTTTAAGTCCTCCGGTTCATGATAGTTTGTTAATGCCTACTTCAAAAGTGTCTCTAATGCAAACCCAGATAGGTAGTGGAGAAAAACCGAAATTATTTAAACCTTATAAGTCGGAAGCATAAAGACATTCTTAGGTTTAATAGTATAAATATTAGTTTATGTTATATCTACAAGAAAATATGGGAATAACATGAGTTATTAAAGAAAGAAACAACGGTTCCCGTGAGATCACCGTAGTGCAACAACAATTTTTTTATTTTGCCAAAGTTTAAGGTTAGCCCGGGAGCCAGTAAACATTTTATCGCACACATTATGAATGCATCTTAGTGCAACAATTTTTTTTAATTGTAAGCTTAACTGATTCTAATTTTTTCAGACTGATTCCAATTTTCCCACATTTAAAGAGACCCACCGTGGGCATGATCAGTTTGGTGAAACAATAGATATAAAATCATGCGATAAAATATTCACTGGCTCCCGGGCTACCTGGAGTATGCTGGTTGTTGCCGGTGGCCTCGTTTTCAACGTTAGAGTACAGAGAAAAGTATTACAAGGTTTGGTTCAGACTACTACACCATTTTTCTTGTGGCGATTTTGCATCTGTTAGTTATGATGGATATAATAGCCAAATAAGAAATAAAATGTGAGACGTCCGGTGAATTCTCTGAAAACAATTTACCAAAAAACAAGTAATCCAAATTGTAGCGTAACTGCAAGAAAATTAATTATTATTAATTAAAAACATTTTTGAATAACTGTTTTTCGATGAGTTGTTTCTTGATAAATTGTATTTCGGTGAATAGTTTTCAGGGAATTGACCTAGAACCAAAATATGTACATTCAAATTACAAAAACATAAGATTTAGGCCAATAATAATTATACTACAATGTTAATTTATTTTATTTAACTGAGGTGTATCTTAATGCTTGCTTATTAAAAAGGAAATTAAAATGTTTACCTTTTTCTGACCTTTATAGTTTATCGTCTTTTTAAAACAAAACTACCAGAAAAATGTTTAAATATTATTTTTACAAAAAGTCTATGGTATTCAAAAACATAACAATAGAATAATTTTGTATGATGGCTGGTCCACCATTGTTTGACACTGGATGTCCAAAATATCTAAAACAACTACGTATTATACACGTATCACTGATGGGAACCTCATAGGTAACCGGATAAGGGATACATGTTCCATTGCAGAAATGCATGAGTTTTAAGCTATATCAATAGTTGTTATTAATACTATTTTTTTTAATTTTAACTAAGATAATTAAGGTTATTATCTCAGTATTTCTTGGGTTTATAGTTTCTCATATTTTTTATATTTTTTGAAAATACTAGGTATTTAAAATTTGGAATGGTAGCTGGTTTATCATTCCGTGACAATGAATGTTACATATATACAAAATATTAAAAAAAAAACATAGTTGTACCTTTTTTAAAGTACAACGATTGCTAACTACAGTAATCCATAGCATTTATCGATTCAAAAGCATGTTAAAAGAACAATTTGGAATGTAGGCACAGTAGGCTGATTCATCTTCTTCGATAGTGGATGTATCTCCATAATCTATTGCATACCCTTGGACAAAAATCTACATCTAATATACAATCTTGGTGTTAAAACCTTAATATGTATTTAAACTGTGAATAAGATGTACAGTGTACAGTCACTTAAATTTATCCTTTAATTAAACTAGGAAAAAAATTTAAACTAACAAGTTGTGTGTAGTTTTTTCATATCAAAAATAGGTAACTTTATTTCATGAATGTGGCAAAAAAACTGATGATTCTTAATCGCTGCAGGAAGTTAATTAACAGCCTGAGCTATCTTAATGAACTTTTTTGGAATCTGTGAATTAGATGTGGGATTTTTTGTCTACGGTTATATTTTTTCATCACATAGGAGTTTCTACAACATAATAAGAATTTATGTAGTTTACTCAGATCTTGTTTTTGTAAGAAGAATGTATCAATCCATGGAGCGTTGGTCAGAATCCGGTGTCAAAATAAAATGAAAGTAAAATTAAACAATGTTGATAAAGTGTGCGTGTTTGGTATAGATATATTATGTTTAAACGATTGTGATTGTGTATATGTAAATATCTAAATAAAAATGAAATGTATATAACCCCCACGACAAAAAATTTATATTATTGTATATTAGTGTTTATAAATAAGTACGTACTATTTAAAATTTTTAATTTATTAAATATATATAATATACATAATACTTTAACGTTAATAAGCTGTTTTATTTGTGCATTTTGGCAGACGGTTTACAAAATTCTTTAGCCAGATAATCTCTGCCTGACTCCTGATTCATTGGAGCCCTATAGGAAAAAACGGAATAACGTATTTAGAGAATAAGTCGAAAAAAAACAATAAATCGAAGATAAACTAAAATAAAAAAGATGTCTTACAACGAACAAACTCTAGTTGGGTGGAAAAATTTAGTTCGTGTCGCTTAGTTATTATTTTATCTATTTAAAATTTTGAAATTAGTACTAACGTCATACCTATATATTTTCAACTAAAATATAATCTGAACTAACGGTTAAACGAATAATTTGGAGTGTAGACTGGTTTATTTTCTTCGATAGTGGATATATCTCTACAAACTATTGCATACCCTTGTACATCTAATATACAATCTTGGTGTTAAGACCTTAATATGTATTTAAATTTTGAATAAGATGTACAGAGTGTCCAATTTTCGACACTTTTACAGGATAACTCGGTTATCTTTAAAGACGGAGAGCTGCGGTTTTTGCAATACTGTGCTACTTTTTCGTGAAACGTATGATGCTATAAACAGAATTTTCATAGACCCCTTCGTTTCGAAGATACAGGGTGATTTTGAAAATGTGTAATTTTCAAGCACCCCTCGTATCTATACGTAATAAACAATCAGTAAAAAAAAATTAATTGTTTGTAATATTAATAAACGGTCGGCAAAATTAAAAAACAACCAGCAAAATTATTAAATGGTCAGTAAAATTAATAAACAAGCAGTTAAAAAATATATTGTTAGTAATATTAGTAAATGGTTGGTAAAACTAATATATTGTCAGTAAAATTAATAAATTGTCAGTAAAACAAGCCCGCAAGACAGCACTGTTCAAAATATTCGAAAGAACTAAATTTATTATCAATTTCTAAAGTTAAACCGCCAAACAGATGGAGCAATAAAACTGCGTGATCGACGTGTATCAGGGGATGCCGGGCAAGACGAGCGGGTTATCATAGATAATGGTAGGCCAAATATCGTTTTCTAGGAGGTGATAAATTAAAAACATTGGCATCAGGTGCGTAAAGTGCATCAGTGCTCGTGGTTTGTACCTGATCACTCCATCTGTTCGGCAATCCGAGTATAGTCGCGTACCTACTATTACTCGTCCTAAAAATATTAGGTGTAGCGCGGTTAAAATAAAGCACACTTTATACCTTTTATACTGTATTTTTGAAGATTTTTACCGGCTACTGCGTGCTGACCATTCATTAAATTTTACTTACCACTGTAATAAAAATAGTGAAATAGAAATACTGACAAAATTGCTATTTTATTTATCCAAAAATCTCTTTGAACAGACCACATACTGATCCTTTTGCCATATGTATTTTACTAATTTTTCATAATGTTATAATGTACATGATGCATTAAATACTGATCGATTTATTGCGACCCGTTTCTTTTCGCTTTTAAACTCCTTGTTTCATTTAAACTTGTCAGCAACGCGATTTGCTCCTCGTAGCAGCAGAAATTTAAATTATGATTATGAGTATTATTATATCATTTATATTCATCAGAATAATAAAGAGTGACGAGGAAACGTCGGTTATTATCGTAATCAGAATACGCTAAGTATATGTTTGTTATATAATTCGGTTTATAATTAGATTATGAAAATAATTGACCTCATAATTTGATATTTAAAATAATATAAATGTTTGGTCCACAAGTCATACCTAAAGATCAGTGTAAAAGGCATTATATTGGTTTGGTTTAATTTTTAATATGAAACATTTAAAGCTCTGCTGTTCCTGTATTTATTAAAACTTATGCATGGGCATATCGGCTTTTGGAATAAAGTTGTTATTAAAGTTTATTGTGCAAATACAATTCTAGCAACAATATGTATTTATAATACCGAATACCTACTAAGAAATTTTACAAGAAACTATCGTATAGTTTTTTTGGTATATGAATGACTCTACCGTCATAGAAATGAAATTTAGGTAAAAAATTACCTAAAATAGGGTAACCTTATTGTAATATTGCATGTGTACCGTTATGTATGCTTTTATTATGCAAAAAAACAGCAAAACGTTTGCAGGTTTTCAATAAATCCAAAATATTTTGGAATTTTCGTCTATGCAAAGAAATACCGACTAATAATGGTCAATTTGGTTTTATGACGTAGACACCGTATGTCTTTGTCTGTATACGGTGACGTAGAAAAGGTAAGGTTTTATGCATTTACAACTTTTAACTTTTACAAATTATCCTATAATAAATTGGCTTGGGTTATGGTTGACTTTTTTCTTTATTAAACTAGTGTAGAATATAAATAGAATAGAATTATAACAGAATAATATTGAAAAGATTATTTAGGATTAAAAGGTTAATTAAGATTAAATAAATACCTACAACCTACTACTATAATTTTTCTTAAAATATTTGCTTCTGCGAGATACTAGGAGTGGCGCGGAGGGGGCATAATGATTTAAGGGCGCCGAATTTTTTCCTTTTATTGGAGAGTATGCGGTCATAGTAAGCACTGAATCTCCAGAGGGCGCCGTAAATTACCTTCCTTTTATTGGAGAGAATGTGGTCATAGTAGGCAGTGAATCTCCAAGGGGGCACGAGGGGGGGGGGGGAGGCTTGTGCCCCCCTAGCCCTCTCGACGGCACGCCACTGGATACTAGAACTGACATTTATGCTTTTTGTAAAGCGCATAATAGGTATCTTTAAAAGCTCCAACAACCACCTTGGGAGCAATAATTATTATAGGTACGAGTGCTGAGCTGACAGAAAAATGTGTGCAGTTACAGTACACATTCTGTGGCCAGTTAAAGGCAATTTAGGGTACACATGGCTGCAGTGCTCACAGAAAATAGAATACTAATATTTTAATATTCACAGCATAAAAAATTATTCGAGTCCTGGGATTTGGATCATCTGTGTCATTATTTTGAATTACGGATGTTTATCGATTTGGTTCACTTTTAAGGATTCGATTTTTTTCTAAAGATTCGAATCATGTTTATAAGGATTTAAGTCGAATCTAAAGCGAAGGATTCGAATCCGGATCACAGATAGATTTTTAAGTAGGTAGTCCGATCCTTAAAAAGTATTCGAATCCCCGATGATTATAATCCTACACAGCTCTGCTATCTGATTATTTCTTAATATATACGAGTAGGGTTGTCAGATCCAACATCTTCAAAATCGGGTGTCAGCGTTTAAAAGCTGCTTAGAAATCGGGACCTGGGGCAAAAAATCGGGATGCTATTTTTTCCCACGAAGTACCTACTTAATATATAAACAAAAAAAACATACACTTTTTATGAAAGTCAAACGTAAAAAATATGGTACCTATATGCTCTAAGAGCTACTATGTTTTTTAGAAAATTTTAAAAATCGGGGCAAATCGCGTCCCGATTTGAAGTGTGGCGAGACGCGGGACATACCCTTCAAAATCGGGACCATCCTGATAAAATCAGAACGCCTGGCAACCCTAATTACGCGTAAAATATTGTCGTTATACTTACTAGATATACATTGGATTGGACAAGGTTTACCATTCTGGTGTTGCTGTACTTATTTCAATCAGTATTCATGATGCAAAAGAGGGTTGTTCGGTTTCTTTGTGGAGTCCACCCTGAATATCACTGCAGACCTCTGTTTATTTTAAACAAATTACTCACCCTTCCCTGCCTTTTTATCTTAGAAACAGTGTGTCTCATCCATAAACATCTCTCGCGTTTTCCGACTGGGAATGGTTCTTAGTAAACTCGACAAAATAATAACCTAAAGGCGGCCACAGACGGCATGGCAAGCATTGGCCAATGCCCGCTCGTTCCAACGTTGGCGCATCGTGTGGATGCAAAACATATGGCAAAGCAAAGCCAACGTTGGCGCTGGCCAGGGTTCGCCTAGTAAGCGGTAATTTCGACACACATCAAAGGGACTTGTTGATGCTCGCCAGTGGGCTTGATCGCCGTACACACGTATTCAAAATCACTTGCAGACATTCTGTAGAAATTAATGAACTTTAGAGATGCCTCCTTTCTCAAATCGACAAGTAAATCACTTCCATTGTACCTAAAAAAATTTTTGTAGTGTGAATGTTCATTTAAATATTATTTAGTTAACCTACGTTGTCCTACTTAGATAAAGCGAATTAGTCCACCACCTGCGTTTTTTTCTTCTTTTAATAGTTTTTGATAAAAATAATGCAGCTGAACTTAAAAGTAGAGCAGACGCTGCTATCACTTCATCATCGGACTCCATTTTGTCTCTCTTGTACACTTGTAGAGATTCGCTTTCACTTGCCTCGAAAACACTGGCAAAGATAAAACATGTCGTGTGTACGGTTGTCGGTGCGCGAATATCAAGCAAAGACCAATGTCTCTACAAACGCTGGTTGAAACGCTGGCTAAGGCTTGCCATGCCGTCTGTAGCCGCCTTAAGATTGCCAATTCCACACTTTACGCTTATGGAATTAAAATGTACGATCACATGCCTGTTGAAATTCGGTCAATTACTGACCTTCAAAAGTTCAGAACTAGATGTAAAGTTGTTTTTCTTGAACATGCTTTCTACTCTGTACAATCATTCTTTGACCATAGATTTTAATAATCTGTTATATTTGTCTTCTTACATGTAATTCTATGTTTCTTGTTGATTATACAATGAATGTAGGTACTATAGAAGTGTTACTTTTGTTGTGATGAGTTAATGTGTGATAGTTTAAGTGTAGGAAGTTGCTGGTTGAGGTGTGATATCTGAGCATATTTGTTTTTAATAACTCTGAAAGTTTATATTCTTTATAATGGAGCATATACAATGTATGTACCTATAACCTCAAGTTTTAGTTAGGCTTAGTTTGTCGCTTTGTCGATAAAAATTTTGTTCTTGGAAAATAAAGCTTGTTTAAATAAATTCATAAATACAATTTTAGTGACTTGAACACATAGCATTATAATACTGTTAAATGGAACTTTTTTAAATTTAAATAGGTATATTTAAGACGATCAATAAACAAAAATAAAATAATGCATTAAAGCAATTATTTTTGATATATAATATACATATCTGGCAACGTAATGCAGACCAATCAAATATTCTCCGTTATGGAATCCACTTATTGCAAAAGAAATGATGGCTGAACAGACATGTACCGAGAGCGAGTGGCCGCGATAGCGAGCGTCTTCCGTCTTGGTTATTCTTCCATTGGCGTGGCGCGGCGTAATCATTCATCATGAATCAATTTATTTATGGAAAAACGCTAAAAAGTCAAACGCGAGAAGTGATTGCCGATAATCTTAGCCATGAATGATTGTTGCTTGCTAATATTTTAAAATTTGTTTAACATATTTATGATTTCTAGTAAAGTCTGTCACATTTTATTATTGGATTTGGATTAGTACACTGTAGGTCCCCAATTTCTTAAAAAAAATTGCTTAACTGCTCAAAAAACATTGTCTTAAATTTGTTTTTAGTGTTTTTACATGCTTTTTTTAACATTAAGGGTACGGCCAAATCTGCGACTTTGTCGCTGCGACGAAAACGCTGCGACTCAGTCGCAGCTTGACAACAAATGTAACTAAACAGGCCTGGCCAAGTCTAGCGTTTCATGTGCACCGACAGCAGCACTGTCGCGAACGAGAGCGACTTTCTGCGGCGGCGACAAAAACGCTCTCCGTTGTTTTTAATGCAAGTGGCCAGATTAGCGTCGGGCTACACGTTGCGACAAATGCGACCTGCTCAGATATTCAGTAATGGATTGTATTTCAAGCAGTAAAGATGTTTGACACATATTCACACAACTCTTCGAATGTTTTGGGATACATCCGAAAATAAGCGAAAAATTTTGCATCGTCCTTTAGTAACAAATTGTATAAAGTGTGAAGTGTTCAATTTCTTCCGCCTGAGATATCTAGAAACTGCAATCGCTAACAAAGCCTCTTCTTCCGCGTCCATTATAAAACTAACTGAAAGTCGTTTGATTTGGCCAGACTTAAATATTCCTGCGACATAAAAATTTGTCGCAGCGACAAAGTCGCATATTTGGCCGTACCCTAAACGTTTGTTATGAATGCTTTTTTGTTTTTATTTTAATACTAGCTTGCGCCCGGACTTCGCCCGCGTGTTAACAATTTTACTCCATTACAAACTTTGAACCCCCATTTCATCCCCTTAGGGGTTAATTTATTAAAAACTGTAAAACACGTATTTATACATTTATGTTTTAGGGTACTTCTACGAAGTTTCGAGTTAATAGGAATATCTAATATTTTTTCTCCATACAAACTTTAAACCCCCTTATGACCCCCTTAGGAGTTCAATTTTGAAAAATCCCTTCTCAGTGAGTCTCTACATTATAAAATAAAACTACTGACGATATTTCATATTTATAGCTTCAGCGGTTTCGGATCGGCGATGATGAATCAGTCAGTCAGGACAAGTTATTTTATATATACAGTGTGTCCGCTTAAGTTCTGTACATATGGGAAAATTTTTTATTATTAATTTTACGAAAAAAAGTTACTGTTTATAAAAAGTTCTGCTTCCTGAGAAAATAATATTAAACTATTCAAACTTGAGATAGTATGTACAGGATAGTCAAAAATTAAAAAAATCAAAATTGGCCCAAGAGAGAAGTACCCTTAATTTTAATATTAGAGCAAAATGGAATAAGAAAATGTTGCTTGGCATTAAAAATTATATCTGTTTATACTCTTAGTATACCATTACTAGATTTGCAATTGTCTCTCTAATTACCCTCTCTAAATGGTCAACACTTTAAAATGGCCTTTGTAGGTATACATTCTGTTTTAAGCCCCACAAGAAATAATCTAGGGGGCTCAAGTGCGGAGACCTAGCGGGCCAAGGTCAGAATATCTATCGACAAATTTTCCATTAAAAAGGGTATTTAAGTATTGTCTTACATCCCTCGTACTGTGGCATGGTGCATTGGTGCACCATCTTATTGGTACCATATCCGTAGCCTATCGGGTATGTGAAGTTCATGAATAAAATTAAACAAATAATTATTAAAAAAAAAAAAACAGGTAACGTTCACCATTTAAATTTTGTCGAAAAAAAAGGTCCTATTATTGTATTTTTGTAAATTCCGCACCACACATTTGTTTTAATTGAGTACTGATCACGTGCACGTATAGTGAAATTTAGATTAACGTACTTGTCTCTTAGGCCAATTTTGATTTTTTAAATTTTTGACTATCCTGTACATACTATCTCAAGTTTGAATAGTTTAATATTATTTTCTCAGGAAGCAGAACTTTTTATAAAGAGTAACTTTTTATCGTAAAATTAATAATAAAAAAGTTTCCCATATGTACAGAACTTAAGCGGACACACTGTATATTTGTTTAACAGATTTATGATTTTTGGTAAAGCCTGCCAAATTAAATAAGTTAAAAACATTGTTTTAAATAGTTTTAAACAAACATGTTTAAAACATCAATAAGTGTTTTAAACATGTTTAAAACAATTGTTTTAAACCTTTTGTTTTAAACATAACAACCCAGCTTAAAACTAACGGATCACAGACAGCTCAGCAAATATGCCGTTAAGGCCCATCATTTCTAAATTATTGACACTACTGCAGTATGGTATTGGCTCTTTACTGCCAGCCATTAACGGCCCGGTATTAAAATGACCCACCGGCCACCGGTCTTAATGCTGCCACAAGTTGTTTTGCCTTGCAGGGAAAATGACAGCTTATCACTGACTATGGCATCATTACATACATACATCATTAATCATTACATTGAAATTATTATTCTATTTTTTTATTACGAAAAGTTTGAAATTAATATACTATTTTTTTAATTAAAGCCTGCGGCCTTTACCATTATTAAAACTTTTTTATGGCACTGGTTTTGACCAACTGGCCAGCATCTTTCTATATTAATATATATATATATATATATATATATATATATATATATATATATATATATATATATATATATATATATATATATAAGGGAGAGTAGTCGCGACTGACTAGTTAAGAAAAAATATTCAAAACTGGAGTAGTGGGGATGCAGTCTTTATTGAAGTGGCCTAATTAAGGAATAAAACCCTTTATTGATTTGTCGAGCTTTCGAGAATTTATTTTTCTCTTCTTCAGGACTTCTACAATACAAAAATTAATTTAAGTTAGTAAAATCTAACCTAACAATTTTCATAATAAAAGAACTCACCAAAGTGGGCAGTTAAACTAAAAACAGGAATAACCATGCAAAAATGCAAGATCCGTCTCCATCCTCTATTACACAACTACATTCCTCGGGGTGTTATGAGGAAAACCGAAAGGAAAATTCCCGCGTTTTAGCAGGATAGACGCGACAGGAAATTGACATTTGTAAAATTATGAGATTATACCCGACGTTCGTGCCTGGCAAATCTTTGTTAAAAGAAGACAAGCAAATACAGAAGTGTAAGAAGGAGAGAGACAACACTCATCAAGCACTGGCGCATGGCATCGGAAGGTTAGCAACCTTCCGATGCCATGGCAAATCTTTGTTAAAAGAAGACAAGCAAATACAGAAGTGTAAGAAGGAGAGAGACAACACTCATCAAGCACTGGCGCATGGCATCGGAAGGTTAGCAACCTTCCGATGCCATGCGCCAGTGCTTGATGAGTGTTGTCTCTCTCCTTCTTACCCTTCTGTATTTGCTTGTCTTCTTTTAACAAAGATTTGCCAGGCACGAGCGTCGGGTATAATCTCATAATTTTACAAATGTCAATTTCCTGTCGCGTCTATCCTGCTAAAACGCGGGAATTTTCCTTTCGGTTTTCCTCATAACACCCCGAGGAATGTAGTTGTGTAATAGAGGATGGAGACGGATCTTGCATTTTTGCATGGATATTCCTGTTTTTAGTTTAACTGCCCACTTTGGTGAGTTCCTTTATTATGAAAATTGTTAGGTTAGATTTTACTAACTTAAATTAATTTTTGTATTGTAGAAGTCCTGAAGAAGAGAAAAATAAATTCTCGAAAGCTCGACAACTCAATAAAGGGTGTTATTCCTTAATTAGGCCACTTCAATAAAGACTGCATCCCCACTACTCCAGTTTTGTGTGTATATTTATATATATATATATATATATATATATATATATATATATATATATATATATATATATATATATATATATATATATATATATATACAATGTACATGTACAATAATGTAATTATGTCATAATATACTTTTTAACAATCACAAAACATCCATGGTCGAAGCGGAATTCGAACCCGCGATCTCTCGGTTTCAAAGCTGGCGCCGTACCAACTCGGCCACCGGAGACCCGTTTATTTAATTAAACCATTAATTTCTCTCCGTATATATTAAAGTTCACTCAATAGAGTCCTAGAGGCTTATCTGTTGTGACTCATGACTCATGACCATGGCACTAAGTACTCACACATTGTACTCTGCTTTTTAAAAATCTACACTAGTTCAAAAGGCTTGGTCCACAGCCTTCTAACTAGGTCCTGGTTGTCAAGAAGCCTGATGGCTTCGACATTATCAGAACTGAAAGACAACAGACAACAGTCGTGCGAAAATCAAAGCACTACAGCCAGAAACATACAGAGCGAACGCATTAGGCGTTCGCGGTCCCGTCGCATCGCGGACCGTGCTAGTTGCTAGCACGGCTCGAGCTCGGTGAAGATCTTTACAATGTTTTCCAATGTATGCATTCCCACCAAGCGGTCTCGAAATGAGCTTGATCGCATCGCGTTCTTGCCTGAACGTTTTATGATTTTGCTAGAGACCGTGAGCAGCTCGGCACTGAATGGTCCGCGGCGCGATGCGACGGGACCGCGAACGCCTAATGCGGTCGCTCCTTTATGCAACAGGCCTTCAAAAGTACCAACTGTGTGAAGCAAAAATGGAAGGTATTTATGATTTTTCATACCTAGCGTATTGTCCAGTTCTTGGATTTTATTATACCCAAAATTATTAAAAATGATTAATATGATAATAAAAAAAAAATTAACCTCTTCATGATTTATGATGAGTCGCCCTGTAAAATAAGATGTTTTTTAATAGGAACACATACCTAATTGAACTTAAATCGAAAATTGTTTAGATTAACAAATACGTACCACAGTGTTTGGAGTAACACGTCTTCCACGGCGCGGCCCATTGGCATTCTTCTTCCTTGTCTTACTGTTGCAAGTACCGCCAAGCTTTTATGGTATACGTATAAGTTTGGAAATGGCCCCTTGTATATAGTGGATTTCTCATCATCACAGAATCTAAAATTAAAAACTTTCTAAGAAGAAAAGGGATTCAAGTAAAATCGTGGTTATTTATAACGGAAATAAGACTAAGTAACTCATAAATTATTGCTAATAGATTTGTTCTTACTTTCAATACAAACCTAAGCAAACCATATTTCTCCCAACAAATCTAGCTATTCGATTTTAAAGAGTTTTTTTGTTGTGGTAATGCAAATTAACTTTTTTCTATGGTACATTATGTTTACTGAATGTAGCTCTAAACAATCTTACCATCTGAATACAAATCGCTTGCTGAATGAAATTCTGACACAAAAGTCAAAAAATAGTGAAACGAACAAATTAACGAAAAACGAGGATGCTACATGTTTTTAATATCAAAATTACAGAACAGTTAATTATATTAAAACTTGCTATGTGGAATTACGTATATATTTTTTGATACAGTTGTTATAGCTGTAAATTAATATTTTATTGAAAAAAATAGTATTTTTAATCTTGAAACTGAAATTAAAAAATACTTTTATGTTGGGCCACATTTGCTGTGCTGAATAAAACCAATATTTAAAAATTTTTAAATTGTCTTTTTTAGTAAAAATTACTTTTAACTTGGATTACTTACAACTTGGATTCGCAAATCATTTAAAAATCATTTACAGTGATAACAACTCATAAATGATAAATTTTGAGTTGTACCACTATTACATTCAGCATGCGAATGTAGATGTTGTGGTCATTTGCATACAAAGTATATCGATACCAATTTTTACTGTAGCTAGGTAGTAGTTAGTGAAGTTGGTGAAATACATACATATATAGGTACGTGCATTTCATTAAATTTTAGAGCAAAATCTACTTTTCTAGGAAGTAGCAAAATGATTTGAAAAACTGATATTTCTTCCCATTTTTAAAATGATTTCTCACGGAGTAATTATGGACCTCAAAAAAATATAACGTCAAATAAACCCCAAGATTTAGAAAAAAATAGTTAATTTTTTGAGATAAAACGTCAACTGAATTTACAGAAAATGTAATAAAAGTGTTAGTACTAACAAAGAGAACCAAAGATCACTTTTTGGGAATAAAATATATTTATTATGGGTAGTAATGAATGATATCAGATAACCTTCATATACCTATGTAGTATACAGGGTGAGTTTTAAAGTGTTACAAGGCGATATCTCGAAAACGATTTAAAATATTTTCATGAAAGTTTGGTGAGTTACAGAGAGATGAGGGGACATATTTAAACGTATTTGTGGACATTTACCCCCTCTCTCTATTTTAAGGGGTAGGGGTAACTTTGGAGTTTTAAATGGGATGATGTACCTACTTTTGTTTATAAAATTCGAATGTACGTGAAAAACTGTGTGTACAAATGTGTACAAATTTTTTTTGATTTGCTCTTTCGGTTACGGAATTATAGTTAACCAAATTTTAATTGAATTTAAAAAATAAATAAATTTCACCAATAAATCAAGTTCACTTATTTCAGAATTATTATTCGTTTCCACGGAAATGCGGTATTTTTACTTAAGTCAGTTGAGAATTTTGACGTTTTAACGATTATTTCTCAGCTGGCCTGCTAGGTCACCCAATTTGACCCCCCTTGATTTTTTCTTGTGGGATTTTATAAAGGACAAGCACTTGCAAATTTAGATATTTTTTATTGATAAAGCCTGCGGCGTTTACTATAGATATATTATTAAAACTGGTCTGCTAGACCAACTATTAATTTTTTTCTATATTCTTAAAAACTAAAATCCTTATACAAATTTAGATGAAAGATGAAGATATGAAAGACTGAATCCGCTTTGCCTGCTTATTAGTGACACCTGAAATGTTACAGCGGGTACGAAATTCATTTAAAAAAAAGTGAAAAAGTGTTTGGAAGTTGAAGGGGGATATTTCGAACAACTTCTCAAGCATGGCCGACGACAAATACGTTGAAATTAAATGATATACATTTTGTTTTATTTTATAACCTAATAATTCATAATTCTGTTACCGAAAGAGTAAATCCAAAAAAAAATTTACACATACGTAATTTTTTCCGAAACTTTTATAAACAAAAGTACATCACCAATTTAAAATTTCAAAGTTAGCCCAGTCCTCAAAATAGAGAGAGGGGGTAAATGTAAAACATATATTTTAATATGTCCCCCCTTAACTCACCAAAATTTCATAAAAATATTGTAAACCGTTTTCGAGATATCGCGTTGTAACACTTTAAAAAATTCACCCTGTATATGTATATAACTTACACTATCTGTTGGTGTCCTGCATTTACAATAGTTGATCAATAGTTAACTTCTCAAAGCAAATTAAGACACACACAACATTAAAAAAGTTTCAATAAGGACTGAAAATTGCTTGGATGAATTAGAAAGGATTCGGTTTTCCGTATACTGTGAGCGTATCGAACGTGAAGCCTGTTTATTTGTTGTTTGTTATGAAAACATTGTTACCCCAGAGGCCCAGCTTACGAACTTTAAGGAAATACGTAATTGAATCAAGAATGGTAGTAGAAAGAGATAAAATAGCATTGGAGTGTTGGAGCTCAGGAGTGTTGCTGTCTCTGTTGTCCTCTGAACAGCTGAGCGGTTGACGTCAAATTACATTGGATGATTATTCATCCAAGATCTGAACACTCGGTTAAACGCATGTCTTTGTCTAATGAACTAGAAAAGAAAAAGTGCGACTTATAGATTTATAAATGACTAGGAGCGACTTTAAATAAACCTTTAGAAATAATGTATTTAAAACTTTTTAATTTAAATTTATTATTATTTACCAGAAAAATAAAATATTTTAGGGCTTTTATTATTTTAGTAAATCTTGTGATGCTTCTAACGTATTTTTGTACAAAAATGCAAGGTAAAATAAGATGTGGCCAATGTTTACAAATTGTGTTTACAGTGTGGTTTAGAATGGTTTGTTTTGGCTTCAAAGAATGTTAAATCATCCCGCATCCATTCTTAATTCATCCAAGGAAAATTGGAACCGACTTGAAACCGATACAACACAACAAGCTGCCTCGCACTCTTTATTAAGATTATACTATAATTAAGATTATACAATAAGATTAAACATCATAAACGGTAAACTAAAATATATTAGGTGAGGCTAGGTAAAGTACTGGTTGCCTTTTGCTATAGAAATGGTTAAGTGCCATCCATTGAAGAAAATGTATGTTCATTCATATTCACTAAAAGCTTTAAGATTTAGTAGGTACTGGTTTAAATTAAGATCTTCTATACCGTATCCATTTACTTTTGAGAATGAAGAAAAAACAATTGAACAAGAATTAACCCTATTGGTCAGTTACATGGACCGTTTACACCAGAACATATTTAAGTGATCACAATATTCATCTATTCTTTCCTGATAATCACGGAGGAATCAGATTTCTTTCTATCCGTGTTGGCGAAAGTGCATTAGACAAAGACAAATAAAAAAGGATTTGATCAAATTTTTATCGTACATTCTTTGCTTGTGGAAGTATTGCTGGTTATATACTTCGAAAGATTAGTCATCGCAAAATTCTTTTTTTCCTGATAAAATCCAGCGGAATCTGGTTTCTTTCTATCCTTGTTAGCAATAGGGGCATTAGTAAAAAGACAAATAAAAACGATGTTGTTTGCCAATAAAAAAGAATAATCAAACAACATTTCATCACAAGCGGCTTTGTTTGTGCGCAAGTATTTCTGGTTGCCTATAGTGAAAGTTTAATCGGAGCTGTCGTAAAAAATAAATTTCTAACCTGACAAAGTATTTACGTAAGTTTTATGATTTTATAGCAAAATACCTTTGTTTTTACTGAACACAAACAGCATTTGCAAAAATCTCGTTTTATTAAACAAAAACAGTGTCAGCATAGTCACATTAACCTTATTATTTTATAGCATTTAAGGTGTGCGCACACTTAGGCGAAGCGTCGCGAAGAGAAGAGAAGAGAATTTTATCCATCCAAGAACTTTACATGCAATCAAATGGGAGCCCGCACACTGAAGCGTCGAGAAGCGTTGTGCGGGCTTCCATTAGATTGCACGTAAGTTTCTTGGACGGATAAAATTCTCTTCGCTTCGCGACGCTTCGCCTAAGTGTGCGCGCACCTTTCAAATTGTTACCTACCCAAATAACAATACTACCTATAACCAACAATTTGTAATAAAAGGATCTGAGGAAAACTATTTAAATAAATAAAGGAAAAATTTCAAAAATGAGTAAATATTTTTATTAAGATAAACAATTTATAATAAAGTTAAAAAATATTCCCTATTCTCCGATATATAATGAAAATGGATCTATAGTACAGCCTACCTGCGAACAGTGACGTTTGTGTAAGTTAAAGACGCGATAAAAATTGTTTAATTGAATAATATACCAAGTTGTTTCACAATTTTTAACTGTAAATGTTGAGTCTTAGTTCCAGAAGGATAGATACACTTTGTAATGGCACTGTGACTTCAGCTTTAAACTGAAACCAAACGTTTCTAGGGCGCAATTTTCACTACTTTCTCAATAACTAAAGAAATCTTCTGTAATGCCCACTATTCTCAACTTTATATCGGGTCGGTGTTCCTGTTACTCATTCCCATAACGCCCGGTCCAAGTAGTGTAAAGGAGAACAAATATGTACCTTGCGTAATATTTCAATAGTTGTTAGTCAGTCCCAGATTCATAGAACACAGGAATTTAAGCTGCTAATACTTTATATAAACTTTTTAAGTATATTTTTACACTGCAAAAACAACTTATATCATGGGACAGTCTTCAAATAATATGTCATATTAATCTTTCACATAACCTAACTTTCTACCAGCTGTAAAAATTTTACGAGTATGAGAGAGAAAGAAGACGAGAGAGAAAGAACATGAGAGAGAGACATAATTGATCTCTTCGTTGTAAAATAGGTTTCTGTCATCATTCTCAAAAGTAAATGGATACGGTATAGTTAGGTTTTGATATGTTTTTGTCCTGTCATTGTCAATAAGTCGTCATTAAAAACTTAGTTAATCTAATATTTAAGCGATTTGCTTTATTTTCTAATGATTTTATTTTGGAACGTGTTGCTGGAATACATTTAGTTATATTATTGTGGAATGTAGGTACTAAAATTGCCATTTTCTTTATAAATTTGCAAAAAAAACTAAATTCATAAAATTAAACTTATTTGTTTTATTCTTACACTTTTGGTTGTCAAATTAGATAGGTCTAGCGTTGGAGAATTTGGCCGAAAATGTTCATTTATTGGCAAGTTTGATAGTTATAGTAGAACTTTTTTTGGTACTGGCACATTTCATCAATATCCCAACAGTGCAGCCAACACTTAAACCATTACATCGTCAGCAATACAGTGTTAGCTGGGAGAGGCGTCATTTCAGATTTAGCTTGGGGTCAATTTTGTAGTTTTGCCGACAAGTGTACCTTGAGCTTTGTAAAGCAATAGAAGTCTTTTTTGCTAATTTATCGTTTGCTGGTGGGGGGGGGGGGGGGGTGGTAATCGCTAAAAATGTACACGATTTTGAATGTGATTTTTTAAGTTTAGCTGCATTTTAATAACCCATCACATAAATTATTAAATTCAAAATTGTCAGGATTATGTTTTTTAAGGTGAGAAATAAGGATCTATAAATATTTTTAGGAATCTTTTTCCTATATAAGAGCGCTAGTTGTCCGTGTCCCTGGTTGGAATCCTAAAGGTTTTCTAACCTATATAGTTTTAAACACGTAGGTCAAAAATTATGATTAGTGTTATCACAGTATTTTCTTTCAGAAGACACATTAATAAGACATTCTAATAACGTACGCATTTAATGTAGCACAAACGACAGAAACTTTCCGAAAAAGTATAGGTAATCACGAAACCTCTCCAAATAAAATCAGAACTGCTACAGTCAATTACACTAGATTTCAAAATTTATGAAATTCTATGGAAAGGGCATAAATAAAAGACCAAAACTAATGTTTTTAGGTTAGACAAATTCACTATAGGGCACCTATCAATATGCTACTTTATGGTTTTTCGCTTTAAAAAGAAGGACATCAATATTTGTATTCTTAGACGAATTATCTACGCCGTAAAAATTTAAGAAATTGCTAACCATTGTGGTTAGATAAAGCAAATTATACCGAACCACCCAATTCTCAAAACCAAATAAAACATTAACAACAAGTAAAATATGTAAACTGTAAACTGCACTCCTTGTCATCAATAAAATTAGTTTCGGCTTTGACAAATAGTATCGCCACAAACTGACCAAAGTGCGGTTTATATTGGCAGACATCAATTGTCACCCCTCGGTTCACACAGTTGGTATCCGTCATTTAGGTCGTTTTAATTGTTCTTCAAGGTGACTGTTAAACTAATTGCTCATATTCCTAAGAATTAGCACCATATTGTGGTTTATGGAAACTGATGGATTTGGCTGTAATTTTGCATTAAAAATCCACCCCTTCAGAGTTAGTTATACTATTAGACATACCTATGGGGGATTTTTTAAAACACTCTGATTTCGTCCGCAGGCGCTCACAAAAATGTTTTAATGTGTAAAAAAACATTAAATTTGGTTTTAGCAAAACTGATAAAATTATACTAAAGTAAAAGTACCAGGACTGATATTTTAAGTTTTGTGACTAAGTGCTATTTTTTGTCGTTATTGGATATAACAAAAATAAACTAAAAAAGCAATAAACTGGAAAACATTGTCGAAAAAGGCAAGGATCCAACTAATCCACCTAAAAAAACATAAATATAAACGCGCACGAAACTGACGGAGTAGTAGATTACAGCAAAGAAAATAGATTGTTTTTGTGAAAACATCGTAGTAAAAAGGCTCACATGTGCACTTGCTTGCAGTAGAAAAGACAGTAAACGTAAACGATACTAAACAGGTCTTCATAGTATTCTAATAAGCGGTCTCGCTGTCATATTATCCCCTTTTCATGGTCATAACGAAATTGAAGTTATTTGTATATCTTCGGGACAAACTTTATTCGGCGGTGATAGTAACACCAACTGTTCCTGTACCTGTAAATAAAAATGTAAACACCCGTTAAGGCATAAATAATAAATGAAATTAGTAAAGCTTTTTCTTTTAAGAAGAGAAATCTCAATAATTTAACTCGTGACTGGGGAACGCACGAAACTGACATTTTATAGTGTTGGCTCACTTTTGGGAACTTCTAAAGTCGCCACTTAAAAGAGAATATTAGTTTAGCAATAATTAAACCTTAAGTTTAGTTAATTATTCTTTTTTTTTCTAATAGAACAGGGGTTCAAAATTTAACATAAAACCCTGTTGTCCACTTCTAAGAAAAATGCATTGTGCACTACAAATGTCATAGGTAATAAAAATATTTACAATTATTGAAATTTAAAAGAAAATTATTGAAACTGAAATAGAAATTCTTCTTAAACGAAGCGCGGCGCATTCCCGTATTCGTCTCTCGCGCACTCGTGCCTCTACATAACTCTCCCTCCGTTGCACTTACCTATAAATAATTGTTCAGTTCTATTCGATTCTAGAACCGCTAGATCCACCTGGACCTCAATACATTATAAAAACATATTCTGGAAAAACGGCAGGCGGTACAAAACATTTTAAATAGAACCGTCAGAAATAATTCAACTTTTAACACCCCTTGGCAATCGGTTAGATCCACCCAAACCGCCGGTTAATTTTTTTATAAACTTAAATAATTGTAAAAAAAAGAAGTTACCAAAATTTCAGGTGATAGGTACACTTCACTTTGACTTCCCCATTTTTTGGCAACTTCAGAAAATTGAGGGGTGGGTCGGGTTTCCAGTTTCGCCCACAGGTTGTCCTTTTCGCAAAATTACAATCGGTATGAAATTCTTCGTGCAAACTATTTACCAGCTCTTGCAATTAGGCTACCAAAATCACGCATGCGTGGTGCTAGCATTACGATTCGTTTTACAAAAAAAAATACTAACCCCTATAACAAACCTAAGCAAATTAACTTTACTTACAAATTTAATAGGAAGTGACTCCGATGCCGGCGGCGGCAGCCGTCATGGATGCCGGCGCCGGCAGCCGAGCTGGGTGACGTGGAAGTGACTCCGCTGCCGGCGCCGGCAGCCGAGCTGGGAGCCGGCAGCATTTCAAAATGAGTGTCAAAATAAGATGAGAATCAAAATACCTTAATTCTATCAAAAAAGAATAATTTATTATAGTGTAAACTTTAACGAAACTTAAATCTTCCTACAAAAATATGCCAATTGTTATTATTCAGCGAATTTAAGGGTAGAAATAAGAAAAATAAACATCAAACTTTTCCTAAAATTAAGTCTTCGCTTTCTTAGTCCTTTTGCGATTCAACCTTATTACTGTATTTCCAAGTCTCTTCGGACGTCCACGTTTTTTGACCTTTCCTGGTATCTGTATGTCCCGTAATTCAAACTTAGGCTGTTCTTTATACCTTTTTTCCCAGTTCTGAACTTAGACGTTCAACTGAAGAAAATGTTTAAGTTGTAGCCTATTTTAGAAACTTTTGATCGTGGTTCGCACATATGTATTGTAATCAAACTTTTCGTACCTTCAACAAGAGGGTTCAATTTGTCTGATATCAATTTGATTGGAATTCTTGTCTTCTATGGACATATTGCCATTTTTGAGGTAGAAATAACTAGCAGAGCATATGGATCTGTAACTCTGTGTCTCTGTTTTGCTAGAAAATTAAAATAAGCTTTGGATGCAGTATAATTGTGACTTTGTTCAATCCCCAGGATGCATAGAAATTGTTTACACTCACTTACTTTCAAGAAAATGCTAGCCTGGCAGCCTTTCTTACACGTGGAACACTTCCTTGTTTGATTGGGTTGGGTTTGCTTGGGTTTTTATTTTTTGTCTTGAATGGTCTTCCACCTTTAAAACAGGCTAACCGCAGATAATAGTATTTCAGAGCCGGATTAATATCCACCACACTATTAGGATTTCGTTGCCTTTGATTGTCATTTGTTCTGCTATCACGCCACCAAAACTCATTGTTTGTGACTTTCTTGTATTCCACCAAAACACAATTAAAATTTTCATATGAAGAAAATTTATCACACACTCATATTTTATAGTTTTTACGCAAAATTACAACACAATGTTTACATATCATTTAAAATACGTAACTATAATTATTTTAGGTTAGAACTGCCGGCATTCCATTTTGGCCGTATCTGAACCGGCGCCGGCACCCGAGAAATTTTGTACCCGGGTGCCGGCGCCGGTATCCATGCATCAACATTAACCATCAGCAAACCCAACCCAATCAAACAAGGAAGTGTTCCACGTGTAAGAAAGGCTGCCAGGCTAGCATTTTCTTGAAAGTAAGTGAGTGTAAACAATTTCTATGCATCCTGGGGATTGAACAAAGTCACAATTATACTGCATCCAAAGCTTATTTTAATTTTCTAGCAAAACAGAGACACAGAGTTACAGATCCATATGCTCTGCTAGTTATTTCTACCTCAAAAATGGCAATATGTCCATAGAAGACAAGAATTCCAATCAAATTGATATCAGACAAATTGAACCCTCTTGTTGAAGGTACGAAAAGTTTGATTACAATACATATGTGCGAACCACGATCAAAAGTTTCTAAAATAGGCTACAACTTAAACATTTTCTTCAGTTGAACGTCTAAGTTCAGAACTGGGAAAAAAGGTATAAAGAACAGCCTAAGTTTGAATTACGGGACATACAGATACCAGGAAAGGTCAAAAAACGTGGACGTCCGAAGAGACTTGGAAATACAGTAATAAGGTTGAATCGCAAAAGGACTAAGAAAGCGAAGACTTAATTTTAGGAAAAGTTTGATGTTTATTTTTCTTATTTCTACCCTTAAATTCGCTGAATAATAACAATTGGCATATTTTTGTAGGAAGATTTAAGTTTCGTTAAAGTTTACACTATAATAAATTATTCTTTTTTGATAGAATTAAGGTATTTTGATTCTCATCTTATTTTGACACTCATTTTGAAATGCTGCCGGCTCCCAGCTCG
The DNA here is from genome assembly GCA_963971165.1 of Philopedon plagiatum. Classification (NCBI taxonomy): domain Eukaryota; kingdom Metazoa; phylum Arthropoda; class Insecta; order Coleoptera; family Curculionidae; genus Philopedon; species Philopedon plagiatum. Next base: position 32,185,306 of record OZ020195.1, on the reverse strand, counting down.
GCTGCCGGCGCCGGCAGCGGAGTCACTTCCACGTCACCCAGCTCGGCTGCCGGCGCCGGCATCCATGACGGCTGCCGCCGCCGGCATCGGAGTCACTTCCTATTAAATTTGTAAGTAAAGTTAATTTGCTTAGGTTTGTTATAGGGGTTAGTATTTTTTTTTGTAAAACGAATCGTAATGCTAGCACCACGCATGCGTGATTTTGGTAGCCTAATTGCAAGAGCTGGTAAATAGTTTGCACGAAGAATTTCATACCGATTGTAATTTTGCGAAAAGGACAACCTGTGGGCGAAACTGGAAACCCGACCCACCCCTCAATTTTCTGAAGTTGCCAAAAAATGGGGAAGTCAAAGTGAAGTGTACCTATCACCTGAAATTTTGGTAACTTCTTTTTTTTACAATTATTTAAGTTTATAAAAAAATTAACCGGCGGTTTGGGTGGATCTAACCGATTGCCAAGGGGTGTTAAAAGTTGAATTATTTCTGACGGTTCTATTTAAAATGTTTTGTACCGCCTGCCGTTTTTCCAGAATATGTTTTTATAATGTATTGAGGTCCAGGTGGATCTAGCGGTTCTAGAATCGAATAGAACTGAACAATTATTTATAGGTAAGTGCAACGGAGGGAGAGTTATGTAGAGGCACGAGTGCGCGAGAGACGAATACGGGAATGCGCCGCGCTTCGTTTAAGAAGAATTTCTATTTCAGTTTCAATAATTTTCTTTTAAATTTCAATAATTGTAAATATTTTTATTACCTATGACATTTGTAGTGCACAATGCATTTTTCTTAGAAGTGGACAACAGGGTTTTATGTTAAATTTTGAACCCCTGTTCTATTAGAAAAAAAAAGAATAATTAACTAAACTTAAGGTTTAATTATTGCTAAACTAATATTCTCTTTTAAGTGGCGACTTTAGAAGTTCCCAAAAGTGAGCCAACACTATAAAATGTCAGTTTCGTGCGTTCCCCAGTCACGAGTTAAATTATTGAGATTTCTCTTCTTAAAAGAAAAAGCAATAAACTGGAAAACATTGTCGAAAAAGGCAAGGATCCAACTAATCCACCTAAAAAAACATAAATATAAACGCGCACGAAACTGACGGAGTAGTAGATTACAGCAAAGAAAATAGATTGTTTTTGTGAAAACATCGTAGTAAAAAGGCTCACATGTGCACTTGCTTGCAGTAGAAAAGACAGTAAACGTAAACGATACTAAACAGGTCTTCATAGTATTCTAATAAGCGGTCTCGCTGTCATATTATCCCCTTTTCATGGTCATAACGAAATTGAAGTTATTTGTATATCTTCGGGACAAACTTTATTCGGCGGTGATAGTAACACCAACTGTTCCTGTACCTGTAAATAAAAATGTAAACACCCGTTAAGGCATAAATAATAAATGAAATTAGTAAAGCTTTTTCTTTTAAGAAGAGAAATCTCAATAATTTAACTCGTGACTGGGGAACGCACGAAACTGACATTTTATAGTGTTGGCTCACTTTTGGGAACTTCTAAAGTCGCCACTTAAAAGAGAATATTAGTTTAGCAATAATTAAACCTTAAGTTTAGTTAATTATTCTTTTTTTTTCTAATAGAACAGGGGTTCAAAATTTAACATAAAACCCTGTTGTCCACTTCTAAGAAAAATGCATTGTGCACTACAAATGTCATAGGTAATAAAAATATTTACAATTATTGAAATTTAAAAGAAAATTATTGAAACTGAAATAGAAATTCTTCTTAAACGAAGCGCGGCGCATTCCCGTATTCGTCTCTCGCGCACTCGTGCCTCTACATAACTCTCCCTCCGTTGCACTTACCTATAAATAATTGTTCAGTTCTATTCGATTCTAGAACCGCTAGATCCACCTGGACCTCAATACATTATAAAAACATATTCTGGAAAAACGGCAGGCGGTACAAAACATTTTAAATAGAACCGTCAGAAATAATTCAACTTTTAACACCCCTTGGCAATCGGTTAGATCCACCCAAACCGCCGGTTAATTTTTTTATAAACTTAAATAATTGTAAAAAAAAGAAGTTACCAAAATTTCAGGTGATAGGTACACTTCACTTTGACTTCCCCATTTTTTGGCAACTTCAGAAAATTGAGGGGTGGGTCGGGTTTCCAGTTTCGCCCACAGGTTGTCCTTTTCGCAAAATTACAATCGGTATGAAATTCTTCGTGCAAACTATTTACCAGCTCTTGCAATTAGGCTACCAAAATCACGCATGCGTGGTGCTAGCATTACGATTCGTTTTACAAAAAAAAAATACTAACCCCTATAACAAACCTAAGCAAATTAACTTTACTTACAAATTTAATAGGAAGTGACTCCGCTGCCGGCGGCGGCAGCCGTCATGGATGCCGGCGCCGGCAGCCGAGCTGGGTGCCGTGGATGTGACTCCGCTGCCGGCGCCGGCAGCCGAGCTGGGAGCCGGCAGCATTTCAAAATGAGTGTCAAAATAAGATGAGAATCAAAATACCTTAATTCTATCAAAAAAGATTAATTTATTATAGTGTAAACTTTAACGAAACTTAAATCTTCCTACAAAAATATGCCAATTGTTATTATTCTGCGAATTTAAGGGTAGAAATAAGAAAAATAAACATCAAACTTTTCCTAAAATTAAGTCTTCGCTTTCTTAGTCCTTTTGCGATTCAACCTTATTACTGTATTTCCAAGTCTCTTCGGACGTCCACGTTTTTTGACCTTTCCTGGTATCTGTATGTCCCGTAATTCAAACTTAGGCTGTTCTTTATACCTTTTTTCCCAGTTCTGAACTTAGACGTTCAACTGAAGAAAATGTTTAAGTTGCAGCCTATTTTAGAAACTTTTGATCGTGGTTCGCACATATGTATTGTAATCAAACTTTTCATACCTTCAACAAGAGTGTTCAATTTGTCTGATATCAATTTGATTGGAATTCTTGTCTTCTATGGACATATTGCCATTTTTGAGGTAGAAATAACTAGCAGAGCATATGGATCTGTAACTCTGTGTCTCTGTTTTGCTAGAAAATTAAAATAAGCTTTGGATGCAGTATAATTGTGACTTTGTTCAATCCCCAGGATGCATAGAAATTGTTTACACTCACTTACTTTCAAGAAAATGCTAGCCTGGCAGCCTTTCTTACACGTGGAACACTTCCTTGTTTGATTGGGTTGGGTTTGCTTGGGTTTTCATTTTTTGTCTTGAATGGTCTTCCACCTTTGAAACAGGCTAACCGCAGATAATAGTATTTCAGAGCCGGATTAATATCCACCACACTATTAGGATTTCGTTGCCTTTGATTGTCATTTGTTCTGCTATCACGCCACCAAAACTCATTGTTTGTGACTTTCTTGTATTCCACCAAGACACAATTAAAATTTTCATATGAAGAAAATTTATCACACACTCATATTTTATAGTTTTTACGCAAAATTACCACACAATGTTTATATATCATTTAAAATACGTAACTATAATTATTTTAGGTTAGAACTGCCGGCATTCCATTTTGGACGTATCTGAACCGGCGCCGGCACCCGAGAAATTTTGTACCCGGGTGCCGGCGCCGGTATCCATGCATCAACATTTTGGGAACCGGCGGCGCCGGCTGCGGAGTCACTTCCAATTTAATAACCCTGTTGTAACCATAAAAACGTTCAGATTCACTAAAAAGGTTTAAGATTTAGTAGTACTGGTTTAAATTAGTATCTTCTAGTTGATCAATTAGGTTTGGTCAGGTTTTTGTGTATAATGCATATATATATATATATATATATATATATATATATATATATATATATATATATATATATATATATATATATATATATATATATTGTTTTTAATTTTGTTTTCTTGGGGATTTAGTCCGTTGTGAGGCAAATAAAATGTGGTGTTTTTGGTTACATTTTATATTACTAACGTTTCGGTAATAGATATACCTTCATCAGAGTGCAGTAGCTGAAAACATTTTTTTATTTTAACAGTTTTTAGGTAATATTTTAGGAAATAGTTACTAAGTTTATATATAAGTATAAAGGTGTTACCTTTTATTAAAAATCCAAGGATTGGCACATTGTACTGCGAGGCACTTTATAAAAAATTGCACTTTCTGTTACTTTGAAGTTTTTAAACAGATAAGTCGGTATATTTATACATATTTAGTCGAGCTTTATTAAATAGTAACTGAAAAACGAAACATCTACTTGTGGCGAAGGGTCGTCTGACAATTTGGGAGTGTTTGCCAGATGTATCTATTTGGCTTAAGGGGTCCAATTATTGTTTTGAGGTCTATGTGTTTTTATTTATTATTTTTTAATTAGGATTAGTTATTAGTATTATGTAGCTTGTGAGAAGGGTGAGTTTATTTTATAATATTATGGTAAATTTTGTGAAGGTTTTTTGTGTCGGATTTAGCGTTTATAGCGTTTTTGTTTCTTTGGATTTCGATCATTTCAAGTATTTCTCGTTTTTTAGAATGATTTTCTGTATTTAGGATTTTTGTGTTTTTATAGTTGAAAGTATGTTGATTTTCGTCGCTGTGATGTGATAAGGCAGTCTTGTTTTTTTTGTCGAATTTGTGTCCATTTATTCTGTTTTTTAAGTGTTGGCTGGTCTGTCCAATATAAACGGCGTGGCAGTTATTGCATGGAACTTCATACACAACGTGAGTTTTTTTTATCTTTGGGGATTGTTGATTTTAGCTTGCTGAAATTTTTTCTCAAAAGATTGTGGCCTTTGTGGCTGACAGTTATGTCGTGGTTTTTAAAAACGTTTTGAATTTTTTCTGATAGGTTAGGAACATATGGTAATGATAAGTAATTTTTATTATTTTTTGTTGTATGTTTGTTGTTTGGGTATGTGTTGTAAAATTTGTGTATTCTTTCTTTAAAAATTTTGTTTATAAGATGCTGCGGATAGTTATTTATTTTTAAAGTTTCTTTTGCTTTGTTGATTGCCCTTTCTCTAAATTCGGGATCAGATAGTTTTATGCTGCGGTCTGCGAGCCCAATAATAACGGTTTTTTTTTGGGATAGGGGGTGCTGTGAGTCAAAATGTAGGTATCTTGCAGACCAAGTTTTTTTAGTGTACCATTCTGTTCTTATTTTGTTGTTTTTATTGTATAGAGTTAGGTCAAGAAAGTTGATTTTGTTTTCGTTTTGTTTTTCTATTGTAAATTGTAGTTTGTGGTGGTAACTGTTAAATTTTTCTAGAATCAAGTTGCATTTATTTTTGGGTACAGCTGTTATACAGTCGTCGACATATCTGTAGAAAAAAGGTAAAGGGAAATCTAAGGGCGGGATTGTGTTTTCTTCGAGGTCTTCCAGGACGAGTTGGGCAATTACACTGGAAATTGAGGCACCCATAGCACATCCATCTATTTGTTTATAGAATTTTTTTTCATATTGGAAATATGTGGAGTTTAAGGTGATTTCAACCGCATTTAGAAATTCATTTAGTGGTATGTCAGTCAAGGATTTTATTTTATCCCATTTTTTTGTTATTATTTCTTTTGTAAGATTGATAGGTATGTTTGTGTATAGTGATATAACGTCTAGAGATATCAGTAAGTGATCTTCGGGGATAATTATATTTTTAATTTTATTTTTGAAATCCATCGAATCTTTAATATAATAATTGTTTTTGTTTACAACGTTCTCTAAAATATTTTTTAAAAATTTGGAAAGGTTTTCAAATGGAGATTGGATGCACGACACTATGGGTCTAAGTGGAATATCCTCTTTGTGCAATTTCGGAAGTCCGTATATTCGTGGGGGTAGGGCGTTGTGAATTTTTAGTTTTTTTGCGGTGTTTGGTGATATAAAGGTTTTGTTTTGCCAATGTGTTATTATATCGTTGTTGTGTTTTTGGTATATGTTTGTTGGGTCGTTTCTTAATTCTTTATAGGTTTTGGAGTCTTGTAATAAGTTGGTCATTTTTTGTTCGTATTCGGTGGTGTACATTATAACAGTTTTATTGGTTTTGTCGGGTACCAATACTTTTAGGTTTTTATTTTTCTTTAAGAATGTTTCTGTTTTTCGTGTTTTTCTGAGTAATTCTTTTTTTGTATTGTTTTTTGTCGCGTGATTAAAGTTATTTTTATAATTAGTTATAATGTTGCAGCAGGTCGACCTTAGTTCATCTTTTTTTTCATTGCTTAGATTAGTTAGTGAGGTTTCGATGTTGCTAATTATTTCAGCTGTGGGAATGTCTTCTTGTTTTTCGTAAGGTATTGCAAACTTTGGTCCCAAACTAAGTATTTCTTTTACATCGTCAGGAATACTAACGTCAGTTAGGTTGTCGATCCAACAAGAAGCGTTTTTTTTAATGTTGTTGTCAGATATATTTTTGTTTGTTTGTTTGTTTGGGACCAAAGTTTGCAATACCTTACGAAAAACAAGAAGACATTCCCACAGCTGAAATAATTAGCAACATCGAAACCTCACTAACTAATCTAAGCAATGAAAAAAAAGATGAACTAAGGTCGACCTGCTGCAACATTATAACTAATTATAAAAATAACTTTAATCACGCGACAAAAAACAATACAAAAAAAGAATTACTCAGAAAAACACGAAAAACAGAAACATTCTTAAAGAAAAATAAAAACCTAAAAGTATTGGTACCCGACAAAACCAATAAAACTGTTATAATGTACACCACCGAATACGAACAAAAAATGACCAACTTATTACAAGACTCCAAAACCTATAAAGAATTAAGAAACGACCCAACAAACATATACCAAAAACACAACAACGATATAATAACACATTGGGAAAACAAAACCTTTATATCACCAAACACCGCAAAAAAACTAAAAATTCACAACGCCCTACCCCCACGAATATACGGACTTCCGAAATTGCACAAAGAGGATATTCCACTTAGACCCATAGTGTCGTGCATCCAATCTCCATTTGAAAACCTTTCCAAATTTTTAAAAAATATTTTAGAGAACGTTGTAAACAAAAACAATTATTATATTAAAGATTCGATGGATTTCAAAAATAAAATTAAAAATATAATTATCCCCGAAGATCACTTACTGATATCTCTAGACGTTATATCACTATACACAAACATACCTATCAATCTTACAAAAGAAATAATAACAAAAAAATGGGATAAAATAAAATCCTTGACTGACATACCACTAAATGAATTTCTAAATGCGGTTGAAATCACCTTAAACTCCACATATTTCCAATATGAAAAAAAATTCTATAAACAAATAGATGGATGTGCTATGGGTGCCTCAATTTCCAGTGTAATTGCCCAACTCGTCCTGGAAGACCTCGAAGAAAACACAATCCCGCCCTTAGATTTCCCTTTACCTTTTTTCTACAGATATGTCGACGACTGTATAACAGCTGTACCCAAAAATAAATGCAACTTGATTCTAGAAAAATTTAACAGTTACCACCACAAACTACAATTTACAATAGAAAAACAAAAGGAAAACAAAATCAACTTTCTTGACCTAACTCTATACAATAAAAACAACAAAATAAGAACAGAATGGTACACTAAAAAAACTTGGTCTGCAAGATACCTACATTTTGACTCACAGCACCCCCTATCCCAAAAAAAAAACCGTTATTATTGGGCTCGCAGACCGCAGCATAAAACTATCTGATCCCGAATTTAGAGAAAGGGCAATCAACAAAGCAAAAGAAACTTTAAAAATAAATAACTATCCGCAGCATCTTATAAACAAAATTTTTAAAGAAAGAATACACAAATTTTACAACACACACCCAAACAACAAACATACAACAAAAAATAATAAAAATTACTTATCATTACCATATGTTCCTAACCTATCAGAAAAAATTCAAAACGTTTTTAAAAACCACGACATAACTGTCAGCCACAAAGGCCACAATCTTTTGAGAAAAAATTTCAGCAAGCTAAAATCAACAATCCCCAAAGATAAAAAAACTCACGTTGTGTATGAAGTTCCATGCAATAACTGCCACGCCGTTTATATTGGACAGACCAGCCAACACTTAAAAAACAGAATAAATGGACACAAATTCGACAAAAAAAACAAGACTGCCTTATCACATCACAGCGACGAAAATCAACATACTTTCAACTATAAAAACACAAAAATCCTAAATACAGAAAATCATTCTAAAAAACGAGAAATACTTGAAATGATCGAAATCCAAAGAAACAAAAACGCTATAAACGCTAAATCCGACACAAAAAACCTTCACAAAATTTACCATAATATTATAAAATAAACTCACCCTTCTCACAAGCTACATAATACTAATAACTAATCCTAATTAAAAAATAATAAATAAAAACACATAGACCTCAAAACAATAATTGGACCCCTTAAGCCAAATAGATACATCTGGCAAACACTCCCAAATTGTCAGACGACCCTTCGCCACAAGTAGATGTTTCGTTTTTCAGTTACTATTTAATAAAGCTCGACTAAATATGTATAAATATACCGACTTATCTGTTTAAAAACTTCAAAGTAACAGAAAGTGCAATTTTTTATAAAGTGCCTCGCAGTACAATGTGCCAATCCTTGGATTTTTAATAAAAGGTAACACCTTTATACTTATATATAAACTTAGTAACTATTTCCTAAAATATTACCTAAAAACTGTTAAAATAAAAAAATGTTTTCAGCTACTGCACTCTGATGAAGGTATATCTATTACCGAAACGTTAGTAATATAAAATGTAACCAAAAACACCACATTTCATTTGCCTCACAACGGACTAAATCCCCAAGAAAACAAAATTAAAAACAATATATATCAACAGTCCAAGAACCTGCCAAAAATACATATATATATATATATATATATATATATATATATATATATATATATATATATATATATATATATATATATATATATATATATATATATACATATATATATATATATATATATATATATATATATATATATATATATATATATATATATATATATATATATATATAATAACATGCCCTGACTGACTGACTGACTGACTGATTCGTCATCGTCGAGCCAAAACCGCTGAAGCTATAAATATGAAATTTGGTCAGTAGGTAGTTTTATTTTATAATATAGAGACTCATTAAACTGTTTTTAAACAATATTAGAGTAAGAATAAATAATTTTTCTTTATCCATCGCTATGGTGCACTACGTGAAAATCCAAAAAATACTGAGCTCAATTTCTCTGTGCCAGGCCATGGTCCCAGTCCCAGCACTGGGCTAGGCAATGGGCGGTTTGTGGTTGTGGACACGTGTGCTTACGGCAATGGATATTATTTAGTTGGTATGTACGAGGCAATGGTCTAGGCTAGGTGTGGATAACACATTATTTGTAAGAAAGTATGCCAATAGTCATCCTACTAAGTTTTATCTGCAGAAGGAAATATAACATATGGACCTCGCTGAAGAAAGAAAGTTTTTACAGCATTTTGTAGTGATGTACATCGTAAGAAACCATTTTGCAAGAAGAAAGCATCTGTTTTTTCCATCTCCATTTGTGACTTGCCTCTTACCAAGTTTTATAAAAAAAAAGGAACTGCGATATATAATTAAATTCGAGTATATATTTCCTTTAACAATTACTGCCAACGAATTCGAAACATCGGTTTATTTGAAGGGATGTACGCTTGCAACACAGATAACTATGTTATCATCCGAAGGGGCATAACAATAGAAAGCGTGACAAATTGTTTGTATTCCCTATCGTATTAATCCGCTGCAGTCAACAACGTAATAGATTTGAGATTAGATGGGATTAAGTGGGGTCGAACCATTTTCTCCTTTAGTTCACATCTTATTTCAGGGATGGGCTTGCGTTTTCCACGGTATAATATTAGTAAGCAACACAAAGCGCTAGTTTAAGGGCGACTTAAACGCAAAGTTAAAAAACTGTAACTAATGGGTCAAGCGTACTATGATTTTCTGATAGGTTTTAATTTGCTTGTTTCTTTTTATGACAATTAATTGTTTTATATTATTTAAATGTGAGTTATAAAGATTAAATGTGATATATTATTATGTATTTGTTTTTTTTTATCTGCGACTTATGACTTATGACTAATTCACTAATTTAGTTAAGTTAGGGACACGTTTGTAAATATTTTGTACGTATTTAATTCTATATTTTTTGTATTTTATATTTTATCTTTGTCAATAAGAAAATTTTTTGATATTTGATAATAAGAATATTCTGATTTGATTTATTCTTTTGTCGTATTTTGTACTTCTTATGTCATTAAAATATCCGTTATGTAACAAAATTCTTCGTCCGACCCTGTGTCTAATGCTAAAGGAAGTAATTCTCTGTTATACGCAGTATAATAGAAAATCGATGGCAATTAACTATGATTTATTACCGATTTATTAATGATGAATATCGTTTTATTTGGAAATTTGGGGCAAAGACAATATATCCTGACGTTACATTTTATTAGATTATAAGATAATTAGCTTATAATACTTTTATAGAAATTAACAAAAATATTTTATTGTTAGGTACCACCTTTATGTGAAATATAAATCAACAAGTTATATTGGTTATACCAAATACCAACTTTTACTAAACTGACAGGACTTGTCAACAAGCTATATAAATCTGCAAAGGTAAAGGACAAACTATTATCACGGGCCTTTTTAGAAGTCTGTTAGCGATTTGTAGTAAAACTGCTCGTACAATGCCATCATTTCCAGGAAAAATCAGATTTTACACGACCTAGCCGCCATTTTAATGGGGTGGCTACGGTGTCCTTTATTAAAACTAATGCTCCTGGCTGAATCTGATCCCAGTCCTTAAGCCATTTACTATGTTCTTGTAGCGTATTAAGGTATTCATTGTGCCACCTCTTCCAAAATGTTTGATGAAATTGCACTAGCAATTACAAGAGATCCAAACATTTAACATTTGGGGATGTAAGGTCCGGATCGGGGATGCAAGATAAAGGGGCCATAGTTAAAAAGTGACCTGGAGTTAATGGTAGCAGATCATTAGGATCAGCGCTTAATGGGCCCAAGGGTAGCGAATTGAGGATAGCTTCGATTTGCACTACTACGCTATAGGGCTCCTCATAAGACAATCTTTGTTTCCCAATAATTCTTATGAGGAGTGACTTAACACTTTTTGTACCAGCTTCGTGCAAACCACCAAAATGAGGTGCGGACGGAGGCTGAACCTGCCAGGCAATTTTTTCTTCCGCACAAGCTTTCTCAAAAACACCTGAAATATACTTAGCTGCTCCCACGAAGTTGGTACCACAATCAGAATGAAAATAACTTACTTTTCCCCGACGACTAATAAATCGTCGTAATGCAGCCAGAAATGCTGGGGTTGATAAGTCGGAGACCAGTTCTAAGTGAACCGCCTTTGTGGCACAGCACACAAAAAGGCACAGATAAGCCTTTTGAGCCTTTGCACCCCATGATATTCATAATGACAAATAAACGACCGCCAAAATCTACTGCTGTACACAGAAAAGGTTTCATCTGGGTCACTCTATAATGAGGCAAATTGCCCATATTATAGGTTGTAAAGAAGGGAATGCTGCGAACAAATTTCTTGCCGCCAATAATCCAACACTGTTGTGAAACCAAGGAATTCAGATTTTGAACGCCGCAGTGTAATTTGCGGTAAAAACCTTCTATAATTAAAACTGTCAACCGATGTTGACGGGGAAGTAATATAGGGTGTTTCTGGTCAAAAGACAATTATTGTGAATTGATAAGACGACCGCCCACCCAAAGATATAAATTATTATAATGGCAAGATTTTTGTCCAGTGGCCGGTATGTTTTCATTCGGAAAAAATATTATATTTCATTAACTTTGTCTGGTACACTAATCAGTACAGCAGGGTTTTTTAAAAATATATAATTTTTTTGTTTTGTTGTAGATTCCCCATGAACGATCCCAGAAGACTTGCTCTTTGGGTTCAAAAAATGCAGGTTGCAGACTGGAGTCCTAGAAAAATGATTACTTTTCTTCAATACACATTGACCGGAATTTGTTTTATAGTATTGGTGAAAGAACTTGTCTGTTAGATGATGCAGTACCCACAATATTTGAGGAACTGCCTAAATATCTCTAGGAAATGTCACGAACATAGCGAGTAAGTCAGACTTTATACAACATTTTTTCATATTAATAGTCAGTTTTCATATTAAAGTAATATAGGTACCTAGTGTAGGTATCACATGCTAGAAATAAGCTAATTAAATGTATTGTTGTAGGCAAGAAATTGGAGAACCTTCCTGTTCTGTTTCTGTTGTGCCAGCCAGGGATAGTAAGGCCCCTAATGTGGAACAAAACTTAGATGAAACACCAAGAAAAAAAACAGCTTACAAGAGTTACAAGGCAGTTATTCCAAGCAGTACAACCATCCAAGCAATATAAAGTATTTGAATAGTCTAAGGTTATTCAAGCGGCGAGTTAGACATTTGCTGACTGACAGGGCTTATTATTCTGTTGCTGAATTTTATGATGACTCATTTTATTTTTTTTACACCTATATGATTATTCCGAGTTTTAAATTATGTGTATTGTTTGTGCACCTTGTTGAGTTTGTCTTTTATTAGTGTTGGTCTGCTTATATACTTTAAGATTTTTTTATGTATATTTATTTGTAATGTAGTTATAGTATGTAGGATTATGTATCATAGGAACTACCTTCTTGCTTTGTCTATAAGACGTAAATCTTCTGGCAATAAAGCTTATTTCAATTCGAATTTAAAAAGCAGAGTAACTTTACACAACTTTTGTATTATTTAAATATTTATTTTTGCATCAGTTTATTAGGCGTACTTAATATTTATTGTTTCTAAATTTGTTTGCCTAGGTACCTATATAGTTAGTTGTAATAAGTTTTCAGAATTGTTATTATTATTATTATTATATATATATATTTTTAAATAATACTTGAGAAAAATTAAAATTGAAGTGATACATTAGGTCTATTGATTTTCTCCACATTTAACAAACCAAAAATAAATTATTACTATAATTCGTTTTTATTATTGGATATTATTTCGTTTTGGTAAAAGTCTACAATCGCCTCTCATGATACGCCGCTGGGTCAACCGGCCTGCTGCTGGATAACGATGCATAGAATTCTATGCGATTTTGACACTAATGACAGTGACCATGTGATGGATTGTTTGTTTTGTTTGAGTAGTCATGTGACTTTGACACATAGAATTCTATGTGGCGTGATCCGGTGCCTGGTGTCAGATGGCTTCATATCCGTAGCCTCTATTACCCGTCCTCTCTCTTTCCTCGTCTAAGCTAATAATATGTAAGTGTATTTAGATTTTTTCTTTGGTACTTGTTATGAAATTACAAAAATAAATACATAATTTAAAAAAAAATCTAGTATAGGTAACATTGTTTTATTTTATAGCACTATTTTAAATATTCTATTTCATACAGTTTTTGCAGCAACAGTAAAAAACATTAAATTAATGAACAAAACCTCCAGTTACTCCACTGCGCTGAGCGGATCGGTCTGGTGCCAGCAGGTCACACTTCGGCACAAACAGTTACGCGTCCCCTCGTCTAAGGCTCAACCACTCAACCTGGAAAACTATAAATTAGGAAAAATAATTAAACAAAAAATACATAGAGGCAATTTTGGGTAATCTACTTTGGGTATTCATTTTTCCAGACAAGTTTCGAATCAAGAGTTGGATAATAGACACGGAACAAATTTCCTGCAGATGTTTTCCCTTCCCGTCCCAACCTCCAATCCTTCAAATCCCGTGTCAATAGACTCAATTTCCCTTCCCTTCAGACGCCCACGGTACGTTAGTACTTAGACTTGAAGTCTACCTGGGATGTCTTAGATAAAAAAAATTAAACTTTTTTATCATTTAAACATTATTTTGAGATTATTGAACATAAGGAATCTGTTGGGTCAAAACTAAAAATAACCTCTTAGCAGAATAAAGAAGACCACTGCTATAAACATTGAGCGTTTGAAATTAAATATTTGGTTGTAACAAACATATGTATTTAAATTCCGCAAGTGGTCCAGATATGCTAAAAAGAAATTTAGTCACAAGATTAAAATCTGACAAAACAAATAGTCAACAATTTCCATCAAACTAATGTGGGTTTTCGAATATTATATACTTTTTGTTTTTATTTTAAATAAAATAAATCATCTTTGTCCTTTACACGTACCTTTATGGCCCAAAATACTAAAGTTTAAAAAAAATGCAAAAGTAAGCTGCAATAAACCACCTAATTTAATACTTTTTTTACAAACTGTCACCAATATGAAAGTTTAAATCATAAATAATCATTTTACGATTATTTTTCTTCTTAGCAGCGTGTTTTGCCCGTTGTGCTTTGATGGGTCGCCGTACTTCTGTTTTTCCAAATGACTGCACTTGAACATTCGGTGGCATATTTTCTATTACTTTTTTTTAACCCAAAATCGAAAGACAATAGCTTTACTGTTAATAGCTTTTTTCCTTTTAGTGACTGTAGAGGGTTTTTGGACGGAGTTGGAAGCAAGTCAGAAAATGTGCTTGTAGTGTCATCTAAGTTTTCTTCTGAGGATGAACTTTCATCGTTAGAATCGATTAGAGTTGCTTCAACGTGATAAATTTTGTCCTTTGTCAAAGCAAATGTTTTTGTGGTCCTGCCGAGTGATAAACCTAAAGAACCAGGCTGTGGAAAGATCCTTTCTGATGCTAAAAAAGTCGAAGTCGATGTCGCTTAAGGTTCTATTTTTTCAGGGATCGGTAAATTGGGGGCAGTACTTGGTTTAAATACATCTTCGGAAATTGCATTCGGGTCAAACTGGTACAAACCTGTTGCACTAAATCCCGATTTTATGTTTAATGGTGTCATAGATAGATCCTAGACTGGAGTAAAAAATTTACCAAATCGTTGATTTGTAAGAGTTCTATCAGCATGATTGTGCCAGTAGAGCATTAGCTGTTGGTTCCAATAATGTTAGAAAGACCTAAATGCTGCCTTATCAAGTGGTTGTAGCTCGAGCGTAGTGTTCGACGGAAGACAGTGAGACAAAACGGTTTGCAGGTTGTGTGATGGCAAGTGAAGTGATTTTATTCCCTGTGTAAAAACGTACTAAAAACAAATAATAGGTACAAATTAGGTCGGTCTTAAATATACCGACAAAAACTATGAGACAGTGATACATAGGCTACAATGCTAAAAGAAATACCAAATTATATTAGGGCCGAAATCGGCATAAACTTAGATAGTTACAAACCACTTAGGTACCTAAAAACAAATAACACCTAGTTGTTCTGGCAAATATTTAAAGAAATACATTTCCATTTGGGAACCCAAAAGGTTGTTATAATGTTTAGTTTTCACTAAAAGGAAATAAAGGATGGCGATCCCAATTTTCAACAGCCCAGTGTTATTCTTACTTTACCAATAAAATAGGATGCGAGAAGTTAAAACAAAATAAAACCTATATACACTTTTTCTCATAGTCCGCAGAGTGGTACCCGTATAAGCATTCTAAATTTTACCATTCCACTTAGCTGAAAACTACCATATAATTACAAGATTTTAAGCAAGTTGCTTGGATATAGGTAATACTGTATCATTTAAACAGTGTGTCCACGGATAGAGTTCGGAAGATTTGTAGGTTTAGAAGAAAAAGTCATTCTTTATAAAAACGTCTGCTTGTCTTAAAACTACAATTTCGAATATCGGATTTGCGATTGCTATACAGGGTACATTAAAATTAGATGGGAAGAGGAAAAACTTTTTTATTTCTCGGTTTGGAAGAAAAAGTTAAGCTTTATAAAAACGTTTGTTTGTCTTGAATCTGCAATTTTGAATACCGGATTTGTGATTGCTATACAGGGTACATTAAATTTACATCGGAAGAGGAAAAACTTTTTTATTTGTAGGTTTAGAAGAAAAAGTCATTCTTTATAAAAACGTCTGATTGTCTTGAAACTACAATTTCGAATACCGGATTTGCGACTGCTATACAAGATACATCAAAAATTACATTTTTAATTTCTTCGATTTCGATTAAAACAAATATTTGCGTAAAAAGAAACAGCAATAAACGAATAAACATTATAATTTTTGGTTTCTATTACATGTTATTTTTTTTAATGAATCATAATTTTAAAATATTAAAATAAACAAAGTTCTATTCTATTGAAACGTTTCGAATTCACCGCATAGTTCAACTCGATATTTAAATAATTCCCGATAGCAGTTCCTTATTAGCTGTATTGGGATATTTGTAATAACTTCCCTTATTTTATCTTTTAAGAGATCTAAGTTATTATTAAAATTGGTTTTATATACATTTTCCTTCAAGTATCCCCAAAAATTAAAGTCCATAATTGTAAGATCGGGACTCCTAGGTGGCCACTGAGCCATGCCAACCCTCATGTTCGCATCCGCTGTAGAAGACAATATCCACGAAAAATTAACGTTTGGTGTGCTACTCCTTACCACGGAATCATTTTTAAAAATCTTCCTAGATCTAAATACCAAAACACAAAAACAACTATATTAGGATCGAAACTCTTTATTATAACTGATATTCCTTAAAACTAAATTAAAAAATTATCTAGAATGAGGTGATTTTATTTAGAACATCTTTCTGATCTTTGATGTACTTATAAAATTCTGCACATTTAAAGTTATAATGGCATTGCAAAATGGCCTCAACGGACTCGGCTAATAAATGATTTATTTCTTCTGACCGCTGGATGAACATTAAGGAAAAATTCTTTCACAATTTGCATTGTGTGCACTACTGTGCAGGGATTGCGAACGGGTATTTATCAGGCGCGGTCCGTGAAATTTTAAAGTTGTATATCTCTGTTGCTACTTATGAGACCATGCCAAGTTCAGGCGCGGCCCGTGAGCTTTTTACAGGTGGGTCACAATTTTGTGGGCAACTAGTGATATCAAAGCAACAAGCAAAATACACTTCTTTAATTCAGAAAGGTTTTTTAATAATGAGCCAAGAAATTATTTACCTACAAATAAACACTGCAAAAATCATAAAATAGGTACTGCAGTATAATATTGATGGCTTTTTTCTATGTGTTTTAATACTCTAGATTAGTAGATTTTAGCCGCTTCCCGTTTTGATACGTTTAGCATCTCCTCAATAGATGTCGCGCCTTGTACTAAAAGCCCAGAATAAACAGGACAAAATTCTGAGCTAAAAGTATGATTATTCGTAAAATAAAATTAGGAACGCTGCCGAAACTCCGTTTTCTTTAATAAATACAATACTGGCGACTAGACATAGTAATACGATACCTATTTGTCTACGCACCTGCAGGCTGTAAGCTGTGGTAAATATGAGATTGCCAACAATTTTAAAAATATTTTATCGAGGAACAACTTGTTGCCACCTTTTAGAGCCGATCTAATTTTTTAAATAACAAAAATTTAAAAAAAAGTTTTTGCCCCAACACCGATTCGAAACCTCGATCTTCTGGTCAACTCGCTGAGGTTGTACCTCTGGACCACGCTGGTAATGTAAGAAAACCGGTCCGATACCGTTAAATTTGATGCCTAGCGCCGTCTGACAGAAATCGTATTTATAATTTTTTATGTTTAACCGCTAATTAATATTATTAATACGATGGAAATACAATGCGCATATTAGCTACCTAATTATTTTTTCTTTTTCCGAACCAAATGTTTTGAAAGAGTATATTTTACGGGGCGGTTTGAGTGTATTTCCATAGTGGTTGTGGCCCGATATTATTGGTGGGCCGTCGACTAATTCTTTTCTCTTAAAATTTAAGCATTATTATCGACAAAATGATGTAAAATTGGTTTAGAAAAAATAATAAATAAAATACTTAGGGTAATTCCGGGGGAGATGGCGTAGAGGTTGAGATGGCACAACACTATAATTCACTGACATGTCGATCTGGTGTCAGTATGCAATAATCATTCTGTAGTGCACGCGGGCTCTCAGGTAAACTTTCGATTTTTCGAGTAAAAGAAGCGATTAAGCCCAAATATTTAATTTTGAGGCATTGAAAATTTCTCCAGTAGTATAGATTATAACAGATTGGTAAGTTATTACATATAAATAATTGTTTGTATTAACATTTATTTGTCATGTATGCTTGTTTTTATTATTTTAACCTAAAATAATGGTTGTGCGTAGTTACCGATTTTAGTAATTCAGTGCGCCATCTCACCCGGTCATTTTGGATGAGATGGCGCATTTAAATTCGGGATAGATGGTGTCCATTGCCGACCAGATACAAAAGTCGTAGCGGATTTTCAAGGGGTAGTTGGACTAAAAATCAGATGGTTCAAGCCGTAGCTGCAGTAAATCAGATAGTTCCGAAGAAGAATGTTGCAGGGGATGCAACGAACCGTACGCGATAACAAAAAAACTAATGATTGGTTAAAATGCATTCGATGTCTGTCCTGGTACCATAAAACTTGTTCAGACTATATCAAATTAGGTATGTGTTTTTTGTGCAAAGAATATTTAAGTAACAATAAAAAAACAATAATTATATTACTCAAAACTTGTTACGCCATCTCACCCGAAACGTCTGCGCCAACTCAACCGCAACTTTTGGGTTAGATGGTTTTTGTATGTTTTTGTTGAAATATTTTTCATAGTGTTTTAAACTTATTTGTTTTCAAATTAGATAATGAATATTTGTACCCAAATAACCAAATTAGATAATGAATATTTGTACCCAAATAACCAAATAATAAAACTTTTATTTTTAAAATCATTTGTGATTTTTCCTAAAGTTTTTATGGCAATTATAAAAAAGGTGCGCCATCTCCCCCGGAATTACCCTAAGTGTGTTAATTTTTTTCCCAGGTGGGTAATTCAAAAATTCAACTTTTTTCGCAAATTACAAAATAATTTTTTTCTTTACCTAAACATTCCTAGTAGGCTCACTATTAAAAAACCTGAACTTGGCATGGGTCCCATAAGTAGCAACAGAAAATCACAACTTTAAAATTTCACGGGCCCCGCCTGGTATTCATAAATTTTAAGTAATTCCGATTTCTAATCTAAATGTTCTGTGCTTTTTCAGAAAAAGAACCATCTTCCTTTTATCAAACTGTTTTTCCACCATTCTAAAGAGTTTTTTCTTCTATAAAATAATATGTAAATGATCTCCTAAAATTATCAAACTGTTAGATTTAAGATATGTAATTCTCAAGGGATTTAGCAATTTTTCAATTTTGTAAAAGTTGTACATCTCTGTTGCTTCTTACGGGACCCATGCCAAGTTTAGGGTTTTTAATAGTGAGCCTACTAGGAATGTTTTGGTAAAGAACAAAAATATTTTGTAATTTGAGAAAAAAAGTTGAATTTTTGCGTTACTCCCCCCCCCCCCCCCCTCATGAAAAAAAAATGAACACGTTTAGGTATTCACTTATAATTTTTTCTAAAGAAATTTTACATCATTTTGTCGACAATTCTTAAATTTTAAGAGAAAAAAATGTGCTAGTAGAAAGTTACAGTCATTTGATTTTTTTTTAAATTATATTTTAGGTTTTAAAAATGAATGAATTAACAATAATTTGATAAATTAATTCACTAAATCTGGCAGCTGCCAAAAACGATTAGCAAAAATTGCCTCGTAAAATTAAATACACGCTCTAACTCTAATTGCCTGAATAACGGAAATAGATCACTGCAATTAAACGATCACCTAATGCCCTTCGTAAATGTAATTGTTTGACCACTGTCCACGTTTTAACCACAATAACAATCGCCTGTCAGCAGTAATTTCTGGTGTGACAGATGCGCCAACTGTAAGGCGATTTATTTGACCACAGACACCCACTACTAAATGGGATAAATGGACCATTTTATGAGTATAAATTGGAGAATTAAGTGCTGAAATTTTTGTTGCATGGTACTCGTACAAACGATATATTATATAAAAGGAAAAACCGCAGTATAAAAGGTGTAGGATTATCCTATATAGAATATTTTTTCTAATAATTAGATATAGTTAAGAGCGAAGAAAAGTGGTAAGTTGATGCTAATGAGACTCGGACAGAAAAGTATTCTGTGAGCGCCATAAAGGGAGCAGCAAAAGTGATTCCTGCCATGGACGCGATCTTCTGGGATGCCACAAATTTTTTGAAGAATGATGTAGAAATATAATAATTTATTGCATCAATGCTTCCTTAAAAGATCTTTTAGTAATCCCAAAGCTATTAAAAATTAATTACGAAGGACTACATGCAAAAAATAAACTCTTTTAAGTTAATGGAAATTATTTTAAATTAGAAGTACATTTGGGGGAAATCCATGTCTTTGACCACATTTCCTCCCAATTAGAGAAAGGTGTGTGGACAATAGAACCCGTTTAATTCTTCATTTCAATTGACTATACAGTGTATTTTTTAAGCGGACCATAGGGTTTTACTAGAACAGGGGTTAGAAATATACATGTAAAACCACATAGTTTGCTTTAAAAAAAATGCACTCTATGTAGATATACTTATATGGCGGCTATACGTTCTGACTGGTTCTGTGTGTCTGAGAGTTAATGGTACTGGTTAAAACTAAATGACCAGTTGACGGGTTCTAAATAAACAGACTGAAAAATATTTTGTCTCTTTTCATTTTACCATGCAAATGTTGTTTGACAGCCCTCAGATTTGTTACTCGCTTACGAAATTATTTCCTTTTAAATAGAACGTATACATTCTCGAAAGCTGGCCAGTTGATTTAAAACAAACACACACAAATAGACATACTCCTCTTATAATAGTAACAAACAAGACATAGTTTTTTGCTTCGTTTTAGACGACTATTTTTTTTTTTGGTCCATTGACGGAATAATGTTATAAACATATAAAAAAAAATTCTCACCAAAGATGAGCTCTTAATTTTAATTTTAAGTACTCGCTGAATGAATTTGAAAATTTCCCATTTAATTAACACGCAAATTTTAATTTTTTTTTTCAATTATCTATAGCTTTGCGACATTTTATGATATTTAAATAAATGGCAATAGGTGGAAATTACAGAGGAATCTTTCCCCTTTAAAAGTGCATGTAGCCAATTTATGTTTTGTAACCGACCTCGCCAGTAAAAAATCTTGAAGCAAATTTTTTCTCGAATTTCATGTTTTTTTCATGTCTTTTCAAATTGTATTTGAGTTCCTACAAAAAAAGTTATGTAAGCCATAACCGTAGAGCTAGTAGTTTTCGAAATAAATCCAATTAAACATCTCAAAATTTGAAAAAATCGCTGTTTTATCCCAGATTTTAGTACTTTTTAATGAAATCATTGCTGAATAAATATATAATGTATAAGAATGAAATATAAAAATATATATGTATTACACATTGGTAAGTAATCACCAAAAATATTTCGTGTTATATGAAGCCGTATGCTAGATTTCAATACTTTTAATAATATTACGGCTGAAGAAATATATAATATATATACTGGTAAATACATATTTACCAGTCCCTAATACGGTAATAAGAAACGGCTTCATATTACACGAAATATTTCTGGTGATTACTTACCAATGTGTAATATATATTTTTATATTTCATTCTTATACATTATAGGTATATTTTTTCAGCAATGATTTCATTAAAAATTACTAAAATCTTGGCTAAAACAGCGATGTTTCAAATTTTAAGATGTTTAATTGGATTTATCTTGAAAACCACTAGTTCTACGGGTATGGCTTACACAACTTTTTTGTAGAAAATTGAATTCCCTATAAAAAACTTAAATACAATTTTGTTGTAAAGTTAGTGGTTTACGAGAAAAATAAAAAAAAGCATGAAATTCGAGAAAAAATTGGCTTCAAGATTTTTTACTGGCGAGGTCGGTTACAAAACATAAATTGGCTACAGGCACTTTTAAAGAGGAAAGATTCCTCTGTAATTTCCACCAATTGCCAATTAAATATCATGATATGTCGCAAAGCTATAGATAATTGAAAAAAAAAATAAAATTTAGGTGTTAATTAAATTGGAAATTTTCAAATTCAGCGAGTACTTAAAATTAAAATTAAGAGCTCATCTTTGGTGAGAATTTTTTTTATATGTTTATAACATTATTCCGTCAATGGAATAAAAAAAAAATAGTCGCACCCTAAATACATACTAGGTAAAGCAACTAATATTTAAAGAATCTTGTAAAAAATACTTTTTAAAAACGAGCTTTTATTATTTAGATGTACTAAAACGAAAAAAGTAAGTACAGTTTTTTCATTGTGGCAATGCTGAATGCTATTTATAAGTAGATGCAGTTCGCGTGGGCGGATCCTAATAAAAGTAGTACCTATCAAAGTTATCACTGAAACAGATATAATATATTATGTTAAATATATTGTTTAAAAGCTCGTCGCGCGCGAAAAGTTCATACACGCATTAATTTTGTTTGGCAGAAATTGTAAGTAGATACCTAAATATATATATTTGTTCTTTTCTATTAACGCGACAAGCTTTTAAAACAATAAATTTAACATAATAAATTATATCTGTTTCAGTATTAGCTTTGATACTACTTTTATTAGGATCCACCCACGCGAACTACGTCCACTTATAAATAGCATTTAGCATTGCCACAATGAGTAAACTATACTTATTCTTTTTCGTTTTAGTACATCTAAATAATAAAAGCCTGTTTTTAAAAAGTATTTTTTACAAGATTTTATTTTAAAATTTTTAGATATGTCTTAATGCATTTCTGATAATGCATCATTATTACGAGACATTTTACCTATTAACGTATTCTACTCGTCAAACCCTCTCATTTGATATCTTGTGGCGTCCGTCAACTTGTGGCGTCTTCCATCTTGTGGCGGCCGCCATCTTGTGGCGGCCGCGATATTGGTTTTAGAATGACATCACACAGCGTGTTGTATTCTACTCGTCAAACTCTTTTATTTGATACAAATGTCAAGGGGGTTGTGAAGAAAAAGGTAATTTTCCATCTTGTGGCGTCCGCCATTTGAGTCACATAGATTATCGTATTTTACTCGTCAAACCCTTTCATTTGATGCCCACATCAAGGGGTGTTGTGAGGAAAGTAATCCGCCATCTTATGGCATCCGCCATATTGGGTTTAGAATAACGTCACATGACCTATCGTATTCTACTCGTCAAACCCTTTCATTTGATACCCATGTCAAGAGGGTTGTAAAAAAAGGTAAACCGCCATCTTATTACTCCGCCATATTGGGTTTAGAATGACGTCACGTAGGTTATCGTATTCTACTCGTCAAACCCTTTTTTTTATACCCCAAGGGATTGAAAAGGTAATCCGCCATCTTGGGGCGTCCGCCATATTGGGTTTACAACAATATTGATTATACTATATTGCATTGTCACCGGACTTATGCACCGATACCTATAGACGGACGCGAATGTTATACCAAAGAAAATGTAGCTATTATTTTCTTTGGTTATACATACATAATACATGAGTAGGAAGTTAAAGAAATATCTACTAGACCATGTTAAACATATTTTTACCTTTTACCTGCTATAGAATTGTGTGCATTATTGAATTAATTGTATTTTTAGAAAAAAAATACATATTTTATATTTCTAGGAGGAAATTATATCGGACGCCCTGTTATTAACACAGCTATGAAGCTTTTCTCTATTTATTTTTAAATTCTTTTAGAAAATCCCGGTGAGCCGACGAATTTTCCGCCATAATTCTTACTGTTCAGGATCCGGCGACATAAATTCTCAACACCTGAAAATTTTAGCTGGTACCGCTCGCCTGGCTTGTGACATGGATCTCAATATGTTGTTAAATCGAAGTTTATACGGCCTTTGGGAAATCAGACTGCTATGACACCGCTCCCCGACAACCCTTGATTTCACAGGCCGCCTTGATTCTTATTCGCGACCGAACGAAAATATTTATGAAGGAACGGGAATCGGGTCGGCTTTTACATTATTCTGTTTTCAGTTTTATCCAATTTTAATAATACAATTTTAGCTGGCTTTTCTCCATGGACGTCGAGTTTTGCAACTATGTATATGAAAATTTTATTTATTCAAAATTAATCAGTACGTACTTTGCTACAACTTTCCAACAACAAAAAGGGTATTCAATAGGACTAAAAAAATATGATCACATATCACCTACCTTTAACAAACATAATATTATTATATTATAAAAAAGACCCGAAATCCACTTATCCTGTTTTATATATAAAATAATTTTAACTCAGAAACCTAGATATTTATTCGAAAAAATTGAATTCAGGAATAATATTCATAATGTTAATACTAGAAATCAGAACGCAACAGAAATACCTAAACATCATACTGAAAAATATAAGTCTTCGTTTAAATATACATCTTCTGTAATTTTTAATAATATTCCTTCTAGTCTAAGGGGCTTAAGCTATATAACTTTTAAAAATAATATAAAAAATTATTTAGTAGGGGTAGGATTGGAAGAATGATTTCTTATAAATCAAAATCCTACCTATTTATGCCAACTAGTATACTACTGTCATTTTTTGGTTCTCTTTTTTACTTTTATCAATTTTATATTTATATTTAGATTATTTTTATTGGCATAAATAAACATCTTTATTAGTATTATTATTATTATAAATTAAAACAATACTAAAATACTTATTTGACATGCGGAGGCCCCCAAACAGTGGGGTGTACACAGGCATACCGGTGCCCTAAGCCCGCCCCCGAATGTACGCTCCATTCAGATTGTCAATATTTTTCTATGTACTGAAATTAGAGCCAAGGATGCATTAAAATACTCAGAAAACAAAATTTGAATTTATTTTGACAAAGTTATCTAGATGATATACACAAACAAATCACCCATTTGTATGTACACTAAAATTATAATTGCCAAATTTTGTTAAATAAATAATATATTAAAGTATTAAGAAATATGATTTTGATCCCTGTGAACAGACCCTTTTTTCAATTCCCTTGTTTTTTTAAAAGGCCCCCAAAAATTGTGCGCCCTAAGCTTGTTGGATAATACGCCACTGTCCTCACAAGTTCAAGCTAAGTAATTTACCAGTGGCGGCTCCTGAAACTTTAGATGTGTTGTATCTCCGTTGCTACGAATGGGACCCACACCAAACTATAGGATGCTATTGGGTACTATAGAAACATTTTCGTAAAAAATATTTAATTTTAAAATTTGCGAAAAAAAGTTAATTTTTTGGGCTGCTTCACCTGAGATCTGAGAAAGTTCTCAGTCCTCAGTATCTAGAGCTTCCAAGCTTTTTTCATAAATTTTATCAGATTTTATCGATAGAATTCAAATTTCATTGAATTACCTCTAATATCTTGAAATTACAGTTTTTAAAATTTTTACCCTAAAATATTTTGTCTAAGAAATAATTTAAAATGTCATTTCTTTAAGGAAAATTAGAATAGTTTCACGAAATTTGGAATTTGGCGATAAAATTTGATATACTGAAAAAATATGCTAAGTAAAATTTTCTTCAGAGTTTTCTCAGATCTCAGGTGAAGCGGCCCAAAAAATTAACTTTTTTTGCAAATTTCAAAATTAAATATTTTTTCACGAAGATGATTGCAGAGTACCCAACAGTAATATTTTATAGTTTGGTGTGGGTGCCATGCGTTGGAACTAAGATACGACAATCTGAAATTCCTGGAACCGCCACTAGTACCCCAGTTTTACACTCAGTCTTATACATTCCAATTAACAACACTCAATGAGACCCCAACCCAAGCACCTCTTGTCCCACTTGAGATAAGTTCCGCCAGGCATTATTTTAGAGTGTATTACACTCTAAAAGACAAAAGACCCACTTCCCATTAAACTCAGTGCCAGGCAGAACTGATCTCAAGTGGGACAAAAGTCCCATTACACTCAGTGTAATGGGAAATGGAACACAAATGTGCAGCGGAAAAACAAGTCTGTGCGATGGGAAATTGACTTGCAGCTGGACTGCAGCTCCCCCTCCCCCTAGAGCCTGGATTTAGGTCTACTAATTACCTACATTTATTTCGTGTTCGCGTCCACACCCCAATTTTAAAATTTTAAGGGAGCAGGTTTGGTGTCGTTTAAGTCAATTTTATTTTTTTAAAATTTCACGATATTGAGAAAAATGGAGTTACAGCAAGCAAATAATCAGCTTCAATCAGATGCAATCTAATACCACCTTTTCCAGAAACCTTAGAACAAGACTTTGGTTCTACTGTCCGATGTTTGCGCCCAGGGCCGGATTAAGCTTTTACGGGGCCCGGGGCTGAATTGATTAATGTCCGCCAAGTGTGATGGGGGGGGGGGGGGGCTAAATAAATAGTAGAAACTTATTTAAAAATTATTATTACCAAGAATCACAAACACTTCTTCCTTATTTTTTCTTTAACAAAAACTTTAACGATATCTTCAAAGTTTAATTTTTTCAAAATGCCACGTTCAATACACATTGACGATAATGCAGCTAGACGTTCATCCACCATTGTGGACCGATATTTGTTTTTTTTATAGGCAAGCTTCGAAAAGGAACGCTCTGCATCACGATCGGTAAAAATGTCCTTTATTTCTATTTGTCCTTCCATGGGCGCCGGGTGAAATTTTAAAGTTGTATATCTCTGTTGCTACTTACGGGACCCAGGCCAAGTTCAGTATTTCTGATAGTGAGCCTAGTAGAAATGTTTTGGTAAAGAAAAAAATATTTTGTAATTTGCGGAAGAAAGTTGAATTATTGCTTATAAAATTTTGACCCAGCACCTTTTAGAAAGCTCACGGGCCTGCCAAAAACTAATTTAATTTTAACCTAAATTTAAAGCTTTAAACAGCTCTCTTGGTGTCTACCTTTATTGCTAATGATTTTTTAACGTTGGATTACTTTTCCTGGTAACCAGGAACGTATAACCAATGCGTGTGTGCGGTAAGTGTTATCGTTTATAGTCTCTGGTATCATATATAGGTGTAATAGCTTGTTTTCACTACTCTATTACACCAATACCAGAGCGATTGCTGTCTAGAATGTTTTTGTTATTATTTGTCTTTGTTTTATTGTTCATTGTCAAGTTAATGTCTGTAAAAAAATAAAAAACTTGTATTGTTGTTTTTTGTTGTTGTTGTTTTTTGATTAATGGCTCTGGTTGAAACCAAATGGCCAGCTCTCATTTTTCTCGTTCCCCTCTCCCTCCTCCCTCATAAAAAACTTGTATAAAAATTGAAATAAATATTTTACTTCATATTACAGTAAGCAAAACTTTTGGGATTTTTTATAAAAAGATTTCTTTCTTGTTTTCTCAATTTGTTTTAATATCAAGGAGTAAACGAGATAAAATTATAATTTTCCTTGTTCTACACAACTCTCCAATGTCAAAATTTAGTGAAAGAATTCGTAAGAAATTTTAAAATATTACTAGGATGTTCGCCTGGCTTTTTTATTTTAACCAGAAATGAAAAACTGGTTTCGAGATATTTCGAATGGTAACCACATAATACATCTGGCTGTATTACATTATTCGGTGTCGTCTAAGTCAATTTTATTTTCAAAAAATTTCACGATATTGAGAAAAATGGACTTACAGCAAGGAAATAATCAGCTTCAAGCAGATGCAAACTAATACCACCTCTATCACTAACATCTAGAATCGAGAAAACAACGAAAAACTGGATTTCCTTTAAAAAATCTAACCCTGACCTGGAATGATAACTTTTTGGTTTGCTACTGTCTAGGTAGGTATAAACTCTATTCATTACAAGAAAAATGAAATTTTACACGTTCATAAAACAAACCAATAAAAGTTTATTAGTTCGCTGAACCAATTTGTAAAACTCAGTTTAGGTAGTTAGTTTCTTAGAAATAAAATATTTTTAGTTTAAGCCAGGTAAAGATAAATACTAAATATGTCATTAGTCATTATTAAACAGTTGCTTATGGGCTATGTATATACAATTTATATATTTTTACTTCCTTCGCTAGAATCAACTCTTCAGATTTTATTAGATTACCACTTGACAGAAAAATATATTGAATATAAAGTCTATTTATTTCGACGATAAACCGAATATAAACAGTTGCACGCTGCCTACAAGTAATCGGTTCAAACGGTGAAATTGAACAGGGCCGCATTGAGAATGAGAAGGAAAACTTTAAACTGCAAAACTATTTACAATTAAATAAAAACTAAAAGAATTACCAGCCTTGACAACCGAACAAATAAAACAACGATTAAAAATCAACGCAAAAAATTAAAACTACAAAACAAGGCAAAACTCGAAAGAAAGTCGAATAGCCTTTTTCACTCGACAGCCTAATTACAATCCTGCGAAATACCGCCGATAGCTCTCTGGCACGCCTCTTTCAATTTAATGTCCGGTCGGCCAATACGAATAGGAAGCTGCTGGAGGCTCGACGAGATCGTCTGACTGTGACGTGTAGGGTTAATATTTACATCGGTTTATCTTTGAATTGTATATACTTTTAGATTGAAATATAATAGGTAATCCCACGAAGGGGGCTGACCAGAGAACGAATGACAAGAATTTTTAAGGTACCAAAAAAACTTATCCTTAATAAAGGGTTTTGCTAGCTCAAAAAATGAAGATTCACAATGAGGAAATTTTGATTTTCTGTACAGGGTGCTCAGAAAATACACAAACATGAAATTGTGGCAAGAGTAAACGTGGGTTATTTATCATTTAACATTTTACCGCAGAACGTTAAATCAAAAAGCTATTACAAATTCTACAATTAGGTAATCAAAATCCAAAATCGTAAGAGAAAATTTAAATTTCGTAAATTATAAATTACAGCATATTATTTTTCCCATTTTATAATAACATGCTTTATAATTTGCATTCCAAAACTCAAAATTTTCTCTTGCAACTTTGAAGAATTATACAAAACTTTTTTATTTAACTTTTTGCGGTAAAATGATACATAGCGCACGTTTGTTCTTGACACAATTTCATATTTTTGTATTTTTTGAGTCTCACAGAAAATAAAAATGTATCGTGAATCCTTTTTGTTTGACAAGCATCAATTTTTTTTAAAAACGATTTTTTCGTATTTTTAAAAATTTGGTACATTTGTTTCCCTGTCCCCCATCCGTGGATATGATGTATAGTGAGAGCATTTTAAAAAATAATTAATTATTAAATGATCCATCCATTTTACTTTAAATCAAACATGACGCGTTCTACAAAAATATATGTATGTATAACAACTAATAAGTTATAGGTATTGTTTGTGGTATAAAGATAAGACTTGTACTGCTAACTTTAAGAAAGACTATTTTTTATCCTTAAGTACAGAGTGGCAGAAAAAGTTCAGTTATGTATGTAGTTTTACTTTTAGGTGGCTACACACTTACGGCTGATCTGCCGTACGGTTAATCTACCGTCCAGTCCGGCCGAAAAACCAAAGATATACCTAAACGAATAGTGCTCGCTTATTGTGTACTCGATATACATGGTGTATTACCATAAGCCATAATCATGCGGCATTCGTTC
Organism: Philopedon plagiatum; assembly: GCA_963971165.1. NCBI lineage: Eukaryota > Metazoa > Arthropoda > Insecta > Coleoptera > Curculionidae > Philopedon > Philopedon plagiatum. Next base: position 32,155,853 of record OZ020195.1, on the reverse strand, counting down.
AGAAGCCTATAGAGTAAATCAAAATATTACCATTAGTTTATATCATTTTCTTCCAACGAGTCTCCCCTCAGGAGAACACGACCTATAAAGAGAGCGGTTAAGAAAAACTTTTAAACAACTTTTTTTAGTATTAAGTATATTGTGGTATTGTGCACTAGATAAAACTCAATAAAAAATTAGTATGGTTTAAAGTTGAGACTCAACCCGCACGCCAGGGAAAGAATAATAATTATGGCATGACACATAGCGTCAAAATTGTACGTCTATGGGCCTGATAAAGTTTTTATTAATGAGTAATTTGAACCTTTTAAAACTATATTTCATTAAGTTCGATAAAATGAAATGTTTTTCTAAGAAAACGTTATGTTATACACATTAAACGATTTTTTAATTCATGACCCGAGGTAGGTTGGTAGATACATATATCCAATATTGAAACAGATTTTCATTTAAAATTATCTTGTTTTATTTCGTCGAACTAAATTTAAAGAATTTGTATGAAAAATTTGCTGGAATATTATATCTGCCTATTAACCACCATGTGTTTTGCATAAATATTATTTAATATTATTAGAAACTTCACCTACCTCTACTATATTCCCTTTAGTTACCTGAGAGTGTTAATAATGGCTGGTCCGGTTTATGGCTATATTATCTGAAATTATTTGAAGTTGTAAAATGGACCTTATAAAAGATTAGTCGTAATGGTAGGGTCAAACTAGCAAAAGGATTTTATTACAAAACAGCCCTAAATATAAGCCCCTTTACCTTATTCTTACTGCTTGTGGTAAAATACGATTCTTTTCATAACTTTTATGGGAGGTTAATAAATTTTTAAATATTTGCTAATAATATTACAAGAATAATGGAGATGGAAAGGGTCCTAATCCCAGATTCACCAATATGCTCGTGTTTTGATATTTTACCAAATGTCATCGATCAGCTAGTATACTTAGTAACTTCGAACTTTCCCAAAAATTTACAATGAACGTTAACAAGTTCACAGATCCTTTCATGTTTGCCGTAAAATTTTAACTTGTTTATTGTTCCTTATTGCTCCTTGGGTTTTGTTTTATAGAATGAAGTTTGAACATTTTAAATTTGGATTAGTAGGCATAATTTTGCGTTTCCTGGTTCTGTATTACGGTTACGGGTTCGGTAACGATTTTAGCTGTCAATATGGGCGCCCTCAGAGGGGGGCCAGGGGGGCCGTGCCCCCCTTCAGTTTGTGAGATTGTCATACTTTTTAATTATTAGTAATAAAATCTTTAAAAATATGTTAATTTTTTTATTTTGCCCCCCCTGAGAAAAAGTCTGCGGACGCTCATGGCTGTCATAAATATGTCGTAACCAAACGCAATTTCAAATCTTATAACTAGACTTCTAACCTTCAATACTGATGGTAAGTAGAAGAGAAAATATGCTTCTAATTGTTTTCAAATCTAAAAGCAATAGTTCTGGATAAGTGATAACTGAAAAAAAATCACGCACTAAAATAAATAGCAAATGACGTGGCCTACAATTAAAAGTGGATATTCACATCCAGTTTTGATTTTTTTAAAACCATCTGCAGGCCTGGAACATACGTAACCAGTAACCACAACATTTTCGGATTGTTAAGAAACACAATTATGACTTTGAAACATTACAAGTGATTATACAACACAGAAATTTCTCGGTTAGGGTTTCTTTACCAATTCGTTACCTGGTAACCGTCAAGATGTTATATATATATATATATATATATATATATATATATATATATATATATATATATATATATATATATATATATATATATATATATATATATATATAATATATATATATATATAAATATATATATATATATATATATATATATATATATATATATATATATATATATATATATATATATATATATATATATATATATATATATATGTACAGCGTGTCCCATAAAGTTCTTCCAATTGTGATTTGTTTTATTCTTAGACCTGGCAAAAATATTCTGGGAAATCTTCTGCATGTTCCCAAACTAAAATATCACCAAAAGGATTTCAAAAATCTTTACCATATACGAGGGAAAGTCTAAAATTTAAATAGGGCTTAAGAATAAACTAGGTACATTTATTGTCAATTTTTCGAAAAATTTAAGCAGAGCTTTATTTTAAATAAAAGTTAAGGTTGTTAACAAATTTCGAAACAATTTCATGTACAGGGTGTCGCAAAAAGTTTTTTTAAGCTCAACATAAAAAAGCATATGTGCTAAAATTACTTAATGATTTTTAAAATTAACATAATTTGTTAGTAAGTAGTTAGTAACTTACTGAAAACTAATTTAAAAATGATCTAGTTTATTAAAATTTTGGTTACGAAAGCAAGCATTTTTAGAAATAAAATCATGTAACATCTTTTTAGATACAAATTATGATTCTTTTAGAAAAAGCTGCCACAGCATTTTTTTCAATTCTTGGAAATTTGCGAAATTGGCGATTTGTTTGGTATCCAAATGATTTTCATCTTGGAACGTATTGTTACAATAAATTTAATTCTATTATTTTGAAAAGTACGTACTAAAATTGCCGTATTCTTTATAAATTTGCGAAAAACCTTAGAGATAAATTCATATTATAAAACTTAGTTGTCTTATTCTTACACTTGTCAGTTTAAAACTTTTGGTTGTCAAGTCAGACGGGTATAGCTTTGGAAAATCTCGCAGTAAACGTTTTGGTATGTTTTTAACAACAGCAAATAACAACACTTATATCATATTTAGTTAAATCGATATTTAGGAATAACAACGCATTTTAGTTATTTATTTATAATATTATTAAATAGAACGCTAAATTACTTCACTACTTTCAAAAACGTCGCCATAAACCGACTTATCAAAACGCGTCTGACCACGATTGTCAGTCGTTCGTCTTTGTCAAAGTTCGAAAACAAGCTGTTTTAGGGATCCTCGCACACATTTTGTATTTAACAGAATAATGTGTTTTTGCATTTCCTGCTGTAATCAAAGAATATTGGTTATAATTTTATAATACTGTGTAGTACTGTTTCAATTAGTGTGATAGTAAATTATGTGAAGCTCTAGTGCCACCAACGGGATTGATGTGTTAGTAAATGATGGGTGGTTCTAGTGCGACCACCAAATGTTTGTGTTTTGATTTTTAACCTTTTTTTAATCGCAGAAAGTTGAAACTAGTAAGAATAATGCGCATCTCATTAATAGGTAAGTCATAATTATTTGTGTTAAAATATAGCCCGTTCCGTTTTGCTTACAATCTCAACCTAATTTCACGAGTGTATGGTTCATATTTTCCCATATTAAGTAAAGAAATTGCTATTAAATCAATAGACACATTTTTAGTAAAGCGCCTCTTTGGAATTAAAAATACTATGGATTGTTTGCACTAAAAGTGCTAAAAAAATAAGATGTCAAGATAATATTTAAGTTTGCCAACGCCGCGGCTGGACTGTTTCTTTCCCCTTTAGCCTTTTGCGTCAGGCCCTTTAGAAGCGTCGGATATTTAGGGTATTTTTTAAAATAAAAAATGTGCAATTTGAGAGGAAAAAGTATTGGCTATGTCTGTAGACTACCCCAGGATTCACCCATTCCAATATATTAAAACATTTTCATAACACCCCGTATATATAAATTCTTAAATGTTAATGGGAAAAAAATGTTGAAGACTACAAATTTTGAAGCAACGGTTATTAAAGGAAAGGCACATCATACTTAGGTAGTGATGATGGGTCGTTCGTGAACGCGCTGTTTAATTTGAACAGCACACTCAAAAACGGTTTAGATTAGACACAAAAGTTTGCACACAAAATCATGTTAAAAGAAAATATAAAGTAGTAAGTAGTAATAATAATTAATGATCTGGAATCGTGATCCAAAAAAAGGAAACCGATTCTTTGGAATAAAAAGGCGACTCGTGTATCGTACTAAGGAATCGAGGGGGGATCCGGATTTGGCGAGGATTCTTATCTAGCTCTATAAAGGATTCTTGATTTTCACACATACATACTTACATAAAGGAAAGGTAATATTTATTAGGAAATATTTCGCAAATAGCTTTAGCTATATTTTTACAGCTTTATTTAGTGAAACAAGTTCCATGCAAAATCTTTTACAGATTTTTTCATTGTTAATAAAGTATCTAAATTAAATTAGTGTTTTCCAAAATAACCCCCAAAAGTGAACCTGTTATAATTTTAAATACAAAATAAAACGCTTAAGTTGCTGTTTTATAGATACCAGTTTGTGAACAGCGAAGCGTCGGATGAAGATGGGGTGGATGTTCCCTACAACGTTTATATGCATGTAATCTAGTCCGGGAAATAAATAGCAGTAATAAATTGTAAGCTTCACGGAAACCGTACCCGAAAACTGTCCGTTCGTTGTTACTTGACCGTTTATTTGTGTTGGCTCGTACCTCAAAATACTAAATATGTCTGTGAATAAATACCTATGCTCCTTCGCATGTTTATTGACATAAATAAGCACTCGAGTTTTCAACCCTTTCGCAATAGATTACCGGTGTAATCTATTGCGTTCAGTTTACATCTTTAAATCAAATGATAAAACGAATCGTTATCATATTGGCTGGCAGATCTTATTACAAAGCTATACAGGGTGTTCTAAAAATACAAGGCTATATTTTTGGGGTGACTTCTAGTCAGAAAATATGAAAAAACGTTTCTATGAACATAAGTTCGGAAATGCATAATTTGGAAGATAAAAAAGGGTGATAAAGTTCCCGGGTCACGTACATTTTGATCCACCTTAACTATTTTTTGGGACGCCACTGACTTAACTTCATAACCAGGGGCGTATTCACGAGGGGTTAAGCAGCTCCCCGTGGATGCTCGAGTTGGCTAATTAAAGTCCGAGTTGGCTAATAGAACCTAGTACCGAAATAACGTAGACAGCCTAGTTTTGGGAAAATTAGCAAAAAGGTCGACAATTGATGTCCAGCAAACTTAAAAAAGTTCGACTAGTTATAAAAAAATGTCGACGGTTTTTCTCGGGGTAAATTTTTTTTTCTTACAACCTACGAAGGCAGCAAGCCTAAGTACTAAGGTACCGTGGGTTGTATATCACGCAACCGACTCACACACCCAGTGCTGGAAACATCCCTAAGGATTTCACCAGCCCTTTAAGAGGGTGTGTGGGGTGGTACCTCTTAGGTCGAGGAAGAATTCCTCTATCACCTTCCTTTATTCGACACGCATTCACCATGCACACGCTCCATTCATACTGACAATCACAAACACCCAGACCTGTACTTTTTTGTTTTTTATCGTACAGCACCGGAATCGAACCGGGTACCGGCGCCGTGATCGAGTGAGCCTGCTTCGCATCTCAGCCACCCAGCCACCGGCCGGTTTGCAAAAAGATCGACAATTTTGGATTTTTATCTTCGCACAGTTGGATATTTTCCCTCCACTCCACCTCACCCCCTCGTCACTTCCGAAATCCCTATATGTGTTTAGAGAATAACGCTAATTGTTTATTTAGCACTTGAGTACACACTTGAAAGTTTTTATTGGAGATATCCAGAATTTCCTGTCGTATCAATTTTAAATCTCTTACATTAGAATTAAATTACTTTTAACGATTTAACATTTTTTGTTCAAATTATCCCGATAAGGCAGACAATTCTTCACACACCAGCACTGCCGTCGAGACCTGGGACGGGCCACGGGGCGGTGAAGTTTTTCTGGCCCGGCCCCCCCTGGCTGATAATAATCGAGAGCCGGGACGGGCCTCGGGGCAGTAAAGTTTTTCTGGACCGGGCCCACCTGGCTGATAAGTAAATTTTGAGTTGGGGGCCCCTCAAAGCAATGCGGGCCCGGGGAACTTGCACCCCTCCCCCCTCTTGACTCGCCTGCACACCAGGGATAATTTACGGTTGCTGGCGAGCCTTTGACACTAGCGACATGTTTTACGTGACTAGCTAGCAATTTTGTATCAGATTACTTCGTGATTGGAAAGTGATATGTAATACCACCCGAGGTACACTTTATGTCGGTAGTTGATCAGTCAGGTTTTGACAAGTTTTTTCCTGTCATTGTTAATGAGTCATCATTAAAAACTTATGAGTTATTTAGATTTTTCAGCGAATTGCTTGGTTTTATTTTAGAACGTATTGCTAAAATGAAATTGGTTCTATTACTGTGGAAAATACATGCTAAAGCACCCTTTTATTTATAAATTGACAGAAAAACTAACAAATAAATTCATCGTGCACAACTTAGCTGTCTTGTTCGTACACTTGTCATTTTGCTCTGGTTTGTTCAGGGGCGTATTCATGTAAAATGTGGACAGTTGAGTTTTAGAAAATTTACTAAAAAGGTCGACAGCTTAATTCCAGCACACGCAAAAAAGGTTTACCAGTTACCTATTAAAATCGTCGACAGCTCTGTTCGGCGAGACTTTGAAAAAAGAGGTATACAATTTGGGATTTTTATATTCATAGTTGGATATTTTTTCCTCTACTGCCCCTCCCCCAACATAGTGCTATGGATACGCCCCTGTTGATAATTCAGTTATATTCCATTCTTCGTTTTAAAACTTCTATGCCTTTTACTTTCTTGGTATCTTGAACTGTTTAAATTTACTTAGCAAAATATCTGCTTGGTCGTACCATCTCAAAATATAAGTGTTTTATCTTTAAAATAGGATATGCACGCACAGATATTTTGTTATACTTTTTTAACGATACAAGATGTCAAAAGAATACAAAACACCAAAAAGTTTTAGATCTAAATAGGAGCACTTATTATTTAATTAAAAGTAGTCGCTGGCATCGTAAAACAAAGCTCGGAAGGGGAAAAAGAACCATGACCCCAGGGAAAACATCAACCTGTATATTGTTTGGGTCGTTTTTAATAATAAGTTAGCCCTGTACAAATTTTGAGATAATTATCTTAAAAAACGTTGAAAGTAAAATAAAAATATAGAAAAAAATTTAACTTTCTAGGTACCCTGTATCTTGGAAACTATGCATTTCCGGGTTAATGTTCGTGAGAACATTTCACATTTTTTGGCGAGGAATCACTCCCTAAAATATGAATGTGCTTTGTTCGAACACCCGGTATATGCCGTGTTAGTTCAAATCTTTTGCTGCCAACCCTTTTAAACTTTTTTTATTAATATGATTTTATACAAAGCTATTCAAAATTCAACGGAAAAAATTTTATCAGTGATTTTTGACGAAATGTAAAAAAATGGTATTAAAACCGCTATGTTTCTGAAGTACCTGTTAAAATTTTAATATTTTTCGTTTTTTTTTTTAATTTATTTTACACTTTTTTAAATATGCTTTATTCCAATTGGGTTTATACGAATTTCTATTAAATACTTGCATTGCCATTTGAAAAAAAAAATCCGTGTAATTTTTTTGACCTTGTTCAATCCCCGAATATTTTTACCGCAATGCAACTGACAACCTAATAGATTTTTTTATTTACCTAGTTGGGAAGCTGCCTTGTCTCCTAATTTGAAAAAAAATATATCATTACCATTTACAACAAATTTATGCCTGTACTTCTTTTGGAAATGTAGCATTTTCAGGCCTATGTTAAGGGTACGAATACTGATAACAGTGTATATTTTATGGAATGTACCCCACCGAGTGCAGTTAATATAGAAAAAATACATCCTTGAATTTGTTACCTCAAAAATTTCAACTGGATGTATGAAATACGCAATTTATCAAAAGTATTTTTGGGCCTTAAGTTGTGGGAAAATATCGTACATAGCTCGCTGAAAAGTCACGTAACGCGCGTGTGTGTTAAGCAGGCGCGGCCCGTCTATAAGGCCATTTGGTCAATGACCCACCTAAAATTTTCAATGATCAACCTAATAATTTATTTTTTAATTTTTTAAAACCAAAAAAGAATCTTTTATTTCAAAAAAGTGCAAGTTCCATGCGAAAACTCCCCAAGAAAGAATAAAGCCAAGCCATCCTCGAAAGATATCCTAGCTTGCTCCGGGATGGGTCGTATTTTAAATTGGCCTCATAGGTTTAAATGGACGATATAAATTCATTAAAACTAAGAGAGAAACAGACATACGCACTTTAGGAAGTTAAAAAGAGACACAATTTGTCGACGGCCCACCAATAATATCGGGCCACTCCCACTATGGAAATACACTCAAACCGCTCCGTAAAATATACTCTTTCAAAACATTTGGTTTGGAAAAAGAAAACTAATTAGGTAGCTAATATGCACATTGTATTTGCATTGTATTAATGTGTTTTAGCGGTTAAACATAAACATTTATAAATACGATCTCAGCCACGCCAGCGCTAGTCATCAAATATAATGACATCGGACCGGTTTTCTTACATTACCAGCGTAGTCCAGAGATAGAATCTGAGCGAGTTGGCCAAGAGGTCGTGGGTTAGAGTTTAGAGACTGTGTTAGGGTAGGCTTTTTTTTAATTTTTGATATTTAAAAAATTAGATCGGCTCTAAAAAGTGTATCGGCAACAAGTTAGCACTTGTTCCTCGATAAAATATTTTTAAAATTATTGGCAATCTCATATCGTATTACTATGTCTAGTCGCCAGTATTGTATTTATTAAAGAAAACGGAGTTTCGGCAGCGTTCCGAATTTTATTTTACGAATAAACATACTTTTTGCTCAAAATAAATACCACCATTTATTCTGGGCTTTTAGTACAAGGCGCGACCTCTATTGAGGAGACGCTAAACGCATCAAAACGGGAAGCCGCTAACAATCTAGGGTACTAAAACACATAGAAAAAAATCATAAACATCTAGAGTAGCAATGTTCAATATACTACAGTACCTATTTTATGATTTTTGCGGTGTTTATTTGTAGGTAAATAATTTCTTGGCAAAACTAGGCACATTATTAAAAAACCTCCCTTAATTAAAAAAGTGTATTTTGCTTGTGGCGTTGATATCACTAGTTGCCCACAAAATTTTGACCCACCTGTTTGACACACGTTTGCTTATTTTCTAATTAATGTCTTAGGGAAAAAGCTGGTATATGGATTATGTTTAGATTTAACTCTAGAACCACTAAGGACTACATAATTATATCCACAAATAAATATGCTAGGAGTAATATCAATTATAAATTCAATCAAAAATCTTTAATAAGATTTTTGTGGCGAATTAAATTATATTTAAGTTTTTTATTCTAATATTGTATAACGGGCAAGTCAAACCGAACGTACACTGTTCCTGAATTTCCCTAACTTATATGCAAGTTTTTCCCGACCAATTTTCGCGGGCCAATGGCGAGCCGCCAGGCTCTGTGGCGCAACCAATAAGCAACACGAACGGAACGATAAAAATACTCCGGCTCCATTATCAGCCATGATAGTGAGGCAGCCCCGCTTAGACTGATTCGTTTCATAAATTCTGCTGAAACGTTTCCCGGAACTTTTCCGTCAGTTATTAATAAGGGCGCTCATCGCTTCAGAGAACCACCCTGAAATAATTGACTTTGTAATTGCCTTGTTCCCGAAAATTTAGAATTTCTGAAGAGATTTGGATAATATTCAGATATTAATTTTATAAAAGACCTTTCCCTTGGATTTTTCAAAATCAATGTGTTAAAATTAGATATGTACCGGCTTACCCACTAGTCGACGACTAGTGGGTAAGTCGGCAATTTTTGGAGTCGGTAAAAAAAGTCGATTAGTCGGCCTCAAATTTTTATATTATTAAATTAAAATTAATATAAGATTAATAAGACAAAATTCTAGTTTCATATCAGCCACATTTCTTTGTTTATATTTCTTTTACACAAAGACACGTAATTTTATTCACTGTAGGAACAAAGTAAACGCATGCATTGATCATATCAAAAACACATCACAACACAACGAAAACGCACGAAGTGTGTTTGCGCTATTTTATGAGGAGATTCAAGGTAGTCAGCAAAACAGACTAGTCGGCTTTTTTTCTACCTACTAGTCGACCAAATTCCTAGCCGGCTAGTCTAGTTAACATATTTAGCTACCAGTTTTTCTGTTGTTCGGTTAAAAGTATGAAAAAATGTTGATTTTAGGTGGTCAGTTGAACTAATCTAATAAAAAAATATGGGATTCCTGAGTTGAGGCAAAATTTAAAGTAATGTTGCTTAAAAAATTCTTATAGAAATAATTTGATAACAACAATTTGATGATAAATCTATTATTTTAGATACAAATTTGATTAGTTAGTAACTAATATAACATTTGCTGGTGATTGGCAGATGAATAAACACATACCTAATCGTGTCCAATTTATATTAGTTAGACATTCGTACATTAATCAGGGGGTGTTAATTTCAGGGGGTAAAGTGGGAAATGGAAAAAAATTTATAGGGCATCGTGTAGGATGTCAAATGAAAGCTTATTGAAGCACTAATTTAACAATATATTGTCAAAAGTGGAAAACCAATAATATTACATGAATCAATATTCGGAAGTTCAATAGATAAACTATATTGCCCTTTACACTGGCAGGATGTAGGTAGCTTATTTATTGAATATGCATTAACATTGCAACTATGAAATATTATAGTTCCTTTATAAAATCAAACAATTACTTTAAATAATTTATTTAAACGATGCTGAATCATCAAGTCAGCAGAATTGCGGTTTCTGACCTAAAGTCAACGCTCCCCAAAAAGAGGGGAAAACTGCTGACTGGGCTGACTGATAGGGCGATCGGAAAGTCGAGAGTTGGAAAAGACACTAGTGCACGATCCCCGGTCCGATGCGTTTGTGATTATGATAAACTGTAGAAGAAATGGTCTTCAAATCTGCACTAATGTAGGTAGTAGAAAATTAAAATTAAGTTGTCTTTCGAGAGTAATTATATTTATGTGTCTTCTGTCTATGTCAAGATTGAATATTCCTATTTATTGTAAATAAATGATTTAAGTTTGTTTTTAACTTACATTTGATTTCGATCTAGCTACGATTTCGTTACCAGCTATATCCCTAGCCACACCCTTAAAACCAGGACGTGACATTTGGTGGAGGTGCCGTCTTCAAATTTTAAAAAAGGATTTTATGTTATTTAGAAGAAATCTTCTAACCATGATATTAGAAACCAAAAAATATAATTTTGAAAACTACTTAAGTGATCTGACAATTTTTTTCTTTTCGGTATAATTATTCCGATTTGAAAAGCTGCCATTTTTGTGTGACGTAAGACGACATCTAAACCAGGCTAGGTTGTTAAATTTAATCATTTTCCTCTTTTTTCTCGGCATTTTTACATCAATCGTATTGTTTACAACAAATATTCACGGACATGTCAAAAGATTAGTAGACAATTGCTGGTTCTCACAATAATTTGCAGCGTTGTGGGGTTAAATTGATAAATTTAACTACCCAGAAGTGCTACAAGTGCGCGGCAGCTTTTCGCCAGGAGCATTTATGGGCCGTAGGTTTTTTTAATTTTCCCTTCTCCTCTTCTTTGTTTAGGTTTTCCAAGGCACTAGGGCGCCACTGAGTTTTTGTTAAAGAAAATACGCTTACAGCTTAATAAACTCAGAACTTAAGCTGATATTTGATTTTAAAAAAAATGTTATAAAATTCTTTGCATGTGTTTTAGCAGGCAATAAAACAAACCATTCCCCAAAATAAAATATATTTATTCTTATTTAAGAAAAGCTTGTCGACAGCTAAAAGGATTTGGTCATTAATAAAATAATACCTACTTGAACATATAGGTAGTAGATACTTAAATTAAATTACAGTATGAAAGGTTATCAAATATTTTTAGTACCATTTTGGCAAGTACAGTTTAGTAAATATAAAATATACACCCTGCTACAAACAGTCTAATAAAATAGATAAGGTAAATCATCAGGTAACGCAACGAGGGTAGATACCAAAAAAAATCATGATTATTTTCGCTACGCCCTAAAGAAAAAGATACAAAACTTACCAAAACAGTTTTATACACTCTATTAAGTCAATATTCACTTAATAAGCCGCATGGTACCAAAAAAAATATATATACAATTTTATATTCATCAGTAATCAAAAACATAATACGGCAGATTTAAAATAGGGGTAATTACGTAATAATATTACCTCTAAATACTTATTTTTACAAAATTTACACTAGTCCACAGGAGACTTTATACTGCTAAGCTTTAAATAAAAGGGATTATGTAATAATAATAAATTCATAAATTAACATTTTATATATGCAATTATAACCAAAAATCGGCGTACAGGCCTTACCCAGAGACAAAATGGAGTACAATCCACCGTAGCACGCGGAACTGAGTGCTTAGGGTGACTATCCTGACGGAGGAGGAAAGCTCTGAAAAGCTACCTTTCTAGATGTGGATCGCATGGTCCCAAGGTTGTATCGAGGTGATGCGGCTGGACCACCTGGAGTAAGTACCCCTTCAGACTCTATGGTGTTGACGATAGAAACTCATGAGAAGCCACATACATAGGGTTGCATCCACCATGAAACATCCCTTCAACTGTCGAAAATTATTCCTTTACCCGGAAAAAACCCTGTAATACAACAGTACAAATCACTCCAAGAAATTCGGGGAGAATAAAAGCTTTGCTTACCTCATCCCTATTGGAGGGTTACCAAAACGAAAAAACGACCATCGGCCACATTGTGACTTTTGCCACAATCACAAACTAGTAGGTTCAACTTATAAAACGAGGGTTATAACTAACGGCCCTCTCTTGCCAAGACTGTTTGGCCAAGATTGTCCCTCACGACCAGCTTGTCCTTCCTTAAATTCACCCCAAAAACCTCCCCCGACATCACTTTCTTGCCCCTCACAATTGGAACTCCATGTGTCACATTGGACCAATCAAAGCATTCGACGTCAGCCCGAATGTGCGCCGTTCAAAACTCGGCCTCTACATAATTATATTTTGGTTGTTCCCAAAAGTAAACACGATGTTTTGAAATGGCAATCATATTAGGAAATAAGAAAAAAAGAAACGGAAGATTCTCTGGACTTGCAGACACTGTAGCCTTAGAAAACAAAGTATTCGCTTCGTTAATTAGAATTAGTAATCAGTTATTAATTAGTATTTTATTTTAGCTTACAACTAATCAAAAACTACTATATACAATTAAAATGGGACAAACGTGCTACAAGAAAAGGATTTTTTTTAGAGCAGTTGTTACGTAGTTCTTAAAGTACACGCAATGATATAGGTAATATTCTTAGGAAATGCTAAATTAAACAATGAATACAATACTGTAAATTGATCTTTTAGGGTGTATCAACTCAAGTGCAGAAATAAAATTAAAACATTCTGGACCCGCACAACATTGTGGGGTTGAACTATATAGAATAAAATAGGATGCCAAGTTGCATAACCTACATCCTTGTAAAACATAAATGCTTGTTATTTGTGTAAGAAATTAATAATTTAATAAAATAAGATTTTATGAGATATTTAGTGTTTGCCTTAAAGTAATGTCAAAATTTTCTACAAAATCATCTTCACCATCTTGTCAAGAAAACCAAATGCACTAAAAAGTAATTTCAAAAACAATGTAGCATTTGAAATGCTACACTACCCCCTTCGAAAAATAAAAATATGTTAACTACAGTTAACATATTTTTTATCTCGTACACCAAGTTCTGGGTTGATATCTCACGCGTATCAAAACGTCCTACTGGAGTCACAGTTTGGTAAGTCACAATTCGGGTACAGTCACAATTCGGCTATAGTCTTAATCGGTAAAAGTCTACCAAAACTTTAGTGCACGTATAAAACAAAATTTACAACAAGTTACTAGGTATTCAAAGATATTCGACAGTATTCTAGACATTTTTTTTTTCAGAACTACGTAAGATCTGCATTCCTGTTAATTTACAGAGACATCTGAATTAGAACCAAAATATGGTTTTAAATCTTTCACGTGCCAACGACCAGCGGGTGTGCCGTCTGCGTTGCGCAATTCATAGACTAAACGAGAGATTCTTTTTTCTACGGTACAAAGAACATATTTAGGGGCTAATTTACCGGAAAACTTATTTGTTGCGTCCGATAAAACTTTGTTGCGTCGCCAAACCCGTTCACCCTGTTCAAAACTAGCATCTCGCTTCCGGAGGTTATAAGACTTGGCATAGCGTTTATAGGCTTCGTGCAACCGCTTTCGAACTTCTTCGAAAATATCCGATAAATTTTTAACATCGCCGACGTACTCGTCGCGATCTCCGGCAGTAATCTCTATACCTTCGGTAGAAGTTATACCCCCGTAGTAACGACCAGAAATAGGTACATAACGACCGTAATTTAAAAACGCTGGTGAGTAACCAGTCACTTCGTGTTTGGCGGTATTAATGGCATGTCTAATTTTGGGTAATTCTTTATCCCAGTCTTTATGTTCTTCAATGTAACAACGGATTGCGGTTCCGACAGTTTTATTATTTCGCTCGACGAAATTACAGTGGGGAGAATATTTAGGGCTATACCAAATTTTTTGAACATTGTATTGCTGAGAAAGCTTTTTAAACTCCGAACCGGCAAATTGTGAACCATTGTCACACAATATAAATTGAGGAACGCCTCTCTCAAGAAAAACTTCTTCTTCGATAAATTTTATTACACTCTTAGCTGTAGCTTGTCTAATCGGATGAAGGAGAGTATATTTAGTAAACCAGTCTCCCACGACGAGTAAATAAGCATTACCCTTGGAAGACCGGGGAAAAGGTCCCATTAAATCTACGGCAATAATTTGCCAAGGAAATTGTACGGATTTCTCAGCACCCATAAAACCCATACGCGGACTGTTAGCTAGTTTTTGTGAAGAACACACCTTACAAGCTTTAACATACCGCAAAATATCTTTTCTCATTCGCGGCCAATAATAATTATCTTGAACTCTACCTAAAGTTTTAAAGAAACCAAAATGTCCAGAAGTAGGTGGATCATGACAAGAACTAACTATTTTATTACGCAAGTACTTTGGAACTAAAGTTTTCCACTCGTTTATATTAGTCTTTACTTTAGATCTAGACAAAATAAGCTTATAAATTATATTATTTTCTACCTTAAAATGAGGGTAAGAATCGGGGCGTTTAACTATTTTTTCTTTCAACGTAATATACCACGGATCTAGCTGTTCTAAGGAAACGTCTATTAAGGATATTTGTGGAATCCTGCTTAAAGCATCGGGGACTACATTAAAACGTCCTTTTCTATGAATTAAATCAAAATTGTACTGGCGCAATTTCATTGCCCATCGTGCAAGTCTTCCTGTAGGATTTTTTAGGTTGTTCAGATAAAGTAAAGAGTAATGATCGGTTATTACTGTAAACCTAACACCCTCTATCCACGGTCGAAAACGCTCTAAATTAAATAACAAAGCTAGACATTCCTTTTCGGTTACAGTATAATTACGCTCAGTTCTAGTAAGAGAATGACTCGCGTACGCGATAACCCGTTCTTCACCGTCTAAAATTTGGGTAAGCACACCGCCTAAACCCGTATCACTAGCGTCGCTTTGAACAGTAAAAGGCTTAGTAAAATCAGGTTGACATAAAACTGGAGCAGACACCAAGGCTTGCTTAATTCTCGTAAAAGCCTCCTCTGCTTCATTCGTCCACTTAATAGGCTCTCTTTTTTTCTTACCACGTAATAAATCGTTAATAGGAGAAGTCAAAGTAGAAAAATCTTTAATAAAACGACGGTACCACGAACATAGTCCAATAAATCGTTTAATTTCGGTACTATTCGTAGGACGCGGGTAATTTATCATACTAGAAATTTTCTCAGGATCGGTACGTAACCCGTTTGCGCCTACAACATAACCAAGAAATTTAAGGGTAGTTTTAAAAAATTCACATTTCTCTATACTAATAGTCAAGTTTGCGTCTTTAAGACGATTCTTTACTTCTCTTAACAAAGATAAATGCTCTTCAAAAGTAGACCCTAACACTATTATATCGTCAAGATAGGTAAATATTTTAGGCTCGAAACGTGGCCCAAAAATTGTGTCAACTAAACGTTGCTGTACTTGCGCAGCATTACAAAGTCCAAACGGAACAACTTTAAATTGAAAAAGACCTCGACCGGTGACACTAAATGCGGTTTTTTCGCGTGACTTTTCGTCTAACGGTATTTGCCAAAACGCCTTGCGTAAATCTATAGTCGACATAAATTTTGCGTCCCTTAACATATTCAAAATACGGTCGATACTAGGCAAAGGGTAGGAATCGTGACGCGTCTGCGCGTTAAGCATGCGCCCATCATAGCACAGTCTATGAGAACCATTTGATTTTTTCACAAGTAAAACCGGTGCACAATAAGGGCTATTTGAAGGTTCGACAACATCTAAATTTAACATCTCGTCTAGCTCCTTATTTAAAATTTCTGACATATAAGGTGACATAAGGTATTGTTTTTTCTTAAATGGCTTTGCGTCGCCAGTATCTATTGTCATAGTAATTTTATCTGTACGCCCCAAACGCGTTTCACTAGAAATTTCTTGAAAAGAATCGATACATTTTTGAGCGGCTGCTCTTTGCTCAAACTCTAGTTCATCTAAAGTCACCAAATAATTTAAATTAGTTTGATTCGTGCTTGATATGCTAGTTAAATTATTCTGAGTATTCCATGTATTATTTCTAAAGTCCAATAATAGTGAAAATTGGCGTGCAAAATCGCTACCGAAAATAAACCCATGGCGTATTGAAGGTACAACTAATGCCCTAACTACACGACATTCATCGCTAATCACCACTGGTAAATCAACCAGGCCTATCACTTTTTGCGGCGAGCCGTCTGCAACGGAAATATTTTTTACACTCGCTGGGTTTATTTTAATTTTAAACTGATCTAAAATGTTTTGACCGCTAGCACCGATAATTGACGACGTTGCGCCGGAATCGAAAAGAGCAATTATTTCGGTATCAAATATTTTTACTGAAATATAAGGTCTATTGTCAAAATTTCTTTTTTCCAACATTGGAGAAATTTCATTCCTCACTACGGGAAATTTTAAGTTATGATAAAAGTTTTTAAAGAATTTTATATATTTAGTTTGTTCAACAGTAGGATAGCTTTTATTTTTAATTTTGGCCTGTTTATTTGCGACATAGTTTCGGCCGTAACGTATGCCGCTACGATTTAGTTTTTTGAACACCTGGTACAAGTTTTAATAGTAAAATTGGCAGCGCCACAACCAAAACAAAATTTATTTCTCTTGGCTTTGCAATTGGAGAAAACATGACCTAATTTATTACAATTCCAACATTTTACTTTACTGTTTCCTGAGGAGGAATTTTGTGTCGAAACGTGGCGTTCAAAAACACGAGACGGAAAATTTGAAATATTTTGTCTATTCCTATTGCCTGAATTATTCTTATTATTATCCGTATTAATTTCACAGAGTTGAGAGGGAGAACGAGAAACAGAACAACGATTTTTATTTTTTATATAATTAGCCTCCTCTAAACGTTTAACTAAATTTACCAATTCTTGAACGGAATCAATAGTACATAAAGCTAGCTGAGTAATATGTTCGGCTAAAAGGTTTTGTTTTAAAATTTTAACTTTAGTTGTTTCACATGGGGTTCTGCTTAGTCTCGAAAAAAGATTTTCTAGCTGGGCTACAAAAATTATGACCGACTCATCTTTGCGTTGCTTGCGCGATTTTATTTGTTCCCAAATTTCGTCTTCTACACACGGCGATGGAAAGTCTCTTTTTATCCTTTCTAATAAATCGGGCCAATTTAAAACAGAGCTCTTTATGCTACGGTACCAAACAAAAGCATCGCCCACAAACAATTCAACAGCCGATTTAAATAAATCGTCTTCAGAAACACCCCGCGCGTCCGCGACTTCAGTTATGCGTTCAATAAAATTATACACGGCTTTTGGATCCCCGTTAAATTTAACATTCCAATCTGAAAGTAAAATCTGTTTATTTTGACACGTTATTATAGGGGGTGGAACATTTATAATTGATGGTCTAGGAAAACTTTGGTTACTTGTGTTCGCGGTATCGGTAAAAATTATTCTAGCATGTACGTCTGCATCTAATTGAAGGCATGTTGCGTACGTTTCTTCTTTATAAAGTTTTACGTCTTCGATATCATCCCCTTCGGTAGGAATTTTAAGTCTAAGAACGCGGTTCGTAACATGAGCAATTCGTGATTTTATTCTAGCTAGAAGCGTATCTTCGGGATTGCCTTCGAAATCTAAGATAAGACCGGTTATATCGACAACCGTCGCGTTAATAGCATCGCGTTCTGTGTCAAAATCACTTATATAATTATCTAAATCAATTTTATCAGCTCCTTGGGCTTCTTTCTGCAAGAGTCTAGCTAAAATTTTAATTTTTTCGGAACGTTCTTTTCTACTTCTAACACCACGAATATTCAATTCATAATCAATCTCAGGTAACAAAAGATGTCTAGGGGAAAATTGGTAATCCATTTCTATAAATATTTTCGGTACTATATTGTCTGTATTCTAAATAAAATATTTCGTAAATATCTAGTCAAAATCGCAGAGGAATGTATGTGTACCACAAAAAAAGGAATTTCAAACAGTATAAAAAGAGTAGGTAAAAATATCAAGAATTTTGTTATCATTCGTAGATAAGAATAAGTTTGTTTATGCTACCAAACACATGCAACTTGAGAAAATAAAATTTACTTAAATGCCTGGAATTAAAAAATAGTTTAATATTAAATAATTTTTAACGTTCTTAATTTGGAAAATGGAAAATTCGGAGCCTCACGTTACTGGGCGCTATTTAACTTGCAGCGTTCTGGGGTTAAATTGATAAATTTAACTACCCAGAAGTGCTACAAGTGCGCGGCAGCTTTTCGCCAGGAGCATTTATGGGCCGTAGGTTTTTTTAATTTTCCCTTCTCCTCTTCTTTGTTTAGGTTTTCCAAGGCACTAGGGCGCCACTGAGTTTTTGTTAAAGAAAATACGCTTACAGCTTAATAAACTCAGAACTTAAGCTGATATTTGATTTTAAAAAAAATGTTATAAAATTCTTTGCATGTGTTTTAGCAGGCAATAAAACAAACCATTCCCCTAAATAAAATATATTTATTCTTATTTAAGAAAAGCTTGTCGACAGCTAAAAGGATTTGGTCATTAATAAAATAATACCTACTTGAACATATGGGTAGTAGATACTTAAATTAAATTACAGTATGAAAGGTTATCAAATATTTTTAGTACCATTTTGGCAAGTACAGTTTAGTAAATATAAAATATACACCCTGCTACAAACAGTCTAATAAAATAGATAAGGTAAATCATCAGGTAACGCAACGAGGGTAGATACCAAAAAAAATCATGATTCTTTTCGCTACGCCCGCTAAAGAAAAAGATACAAAACTTACCAAAACAGTTTTGTACACTCTATTAAGTCAATATTCACTTGATAAGCCGCATGGTACCAAAAAAATATATATACAATTTTATATTCATCAGTAATCAAAAACATAATACGGCAGATTTAAAATAGGGGTAATTACGTAATAATATTACCTCTAAATACTTATTTTTACAAAATTTACACTAGTCCACAGGAGACTTTATACTGCTAAGCTTTAAATAAAAGGGATTATGTAATAATAATAAATTCATAAATGAACATTTTATATATGCAATTATAACCAAAAATCGGCGTACAGGCCTTACCCAGAGACAAAATGGAGTACAATCCACCGTAGCACGCGGAACTGAGTGCTTAGGGTGACTATCCTGACGGAGGAGGAAAGCTCTGAAAAGCTACCTTTCTAGATGTGGATCGCATGGTCCCAAGGTTGTATCGAGGTGATGCGGCTGGACCACCTGGAGTAAGTACCCCTTCAGACTCTATGGTGTTGACGATAGAAACTCATGAGAAGCCACATACATAGGGTTGCATCCACCATGAAACATCCCTTCAACTGTCGAAAATTATTCCTTTACCCGGAAAAAACCCTGTAATACAACAGTACAAATCACTCCAAGAAATTCGGGGAGAATAAAAGCTTTGCTTACCTCATCCCTATTGGAGGGTTACCAAAACGAAAAAACGACCATCGGCCACATTGTGACTTTTGCCACAATCACAAACTAGTAGGTTCAACTTATAAAACGAGGGTTATAACTAACGGCCCTCTCTTGCCAAGACTGTTTGGCCAAGATTGTCCCTCACGACCACCTTGTCCTTCCTTAAATTCACCCCAAAAACCTCCCCCGACATCACTTTCTTGCCCCTCACAATTGGAACTCCATGTGTCACATTGGACCAATCAAAGCATTCGACGTCAGCCCGAATGTGCGCCGTTCAAAACTCGGCCTCTACATAATTATATTTTGGTTGTTCCCAAAAGTAAACACGATGTTTTGAAATGGCAATCATATTAGGAAATAAGAAAAAAAGAAACGGAAGATTCTCTGGACTTGCAGACACTGTAGCCTTAGAAAACAAAGTATTCGCTTCGTTAATTAGAATTAGTAATCAGTTATTAATTAGTATTTTATTTTAGCTTACAACTAATCAAAAACTACTATATACAATTAAAATGGGACAAACGTGCTACAAGAAAAGGATTTTTTTTAGAGCAGTTGTTACGTAGTTCTTAAAGTACACGCAATGATATAGGTAATATTCTTAGGAAATGCTAAATTAAACAATGAATACAATACTGTAAATTGATCTTTTAGGGTGTATCAACTCAAGTGCAGAAATAAAATTAAAACATTCTGGACCCGCACAACATTGTGGGGTTGAACTATATAGAATAAAATAGGATGCCAAGTTGCATAACCTACATCCTTGTAAAACATAAATGCTTGTTATTTGTGTAAGAAATTAATAATTTAATAAAATAAGATTTTATGAGATATTTAGTGTTTGCCTTAAAGTAATGTCAAAATTTTCTACAAAATCATCTTCACCATCTTGTCAAGAAAACCAAATGCACTAAAAAGTAATTTCAAAAACAATGTAGCATTTGAAATGCTACAAATTAACACAACACACACGCACAAACAGGCGTTGTACAAAAAGTAAATAAACGGGTATAAACCCGACCAATAATAGATAACCCCAATATAAACCAAACCAACATAAATTGTGTGTAGAAAAAAAAACTAAATTTAAAACACCCTGTATTGAATGTTGCAGTTAATCATATTTTTTTTTGATAATTTACTCCGGTCAACAGTAGGCCATGAGAGTACTGTAAACCATGGGCGCCTGCAGACTTTTTTCTCAGGGGGGGGGGCAAAATAAAAAAAAATATATTTTTAAAGATTTTATTTGTAGTGACTTATACAAATACACCAATAATTAAAAAGTATGACAATCTCACAATCTCAGGGGGGCCACGGC
This sequence comes from Philopedon plagiatum, assembly GCA_963971165.1. Lineage (NCBI taxonomy): Eukaryota > Metazoa > Arthropoda > Insecta > Coleoptera > Curculionidae > Philopedon > Philopedon plagiatum. Next base: position 32,134,527 of record OZ020195.1, on the reverse strand, counting down.
CCCCTGCGGTCGCCCATGCTGTAAACCCGAGCAAACGCTTGAACAACCCAACAGTGTACGTAGAAGACCGCCTGAAACTGTGCCCGGTGTACTCTACAGGACTTTCAAGTTTAAAAAAAAAATGCAATTTACTGTTCCAAATGTGTTGATGTCCACGGGATGCCGAATACATTTGCCCTTTTTGTATTGGTCGAAAAATCGGCAATGACCAACATTATTGGGACGAAGAGCAATGTAACTGCGAATAATTTCAACCATATTAATTTATACCATAGATGTTTCAAACTGTCACAAAAAAATCTCTGGATACTTTGGTTTTAGTGTGTGGCAAAAAAATGGAATCAGCCACCTTCGTCCTTCACATTATCTCGAAGTAAATGTGTCAATTCTTCTTTTCTGCATGCTCCAGCGAGTCCGACAATTAAGGCCACTTTCATAAATAAAAATTGTTTATTATCCGCTTCTTGTAAAAACTTGGTTACATCGATTTTTTTGTTACATTCTTGACTTTTTTAATCGATGGCCTTCAAAATTAAAATTAAATTCGTATATTTACTAATGTCAGCATTACTTTTTATAGAAATCATCACACGGATTTTAATACGCCCATAAAGATGAAGGTTTACCTACAAGCTTTGGATAAAATACTTACTAAATTAAAATTAGTAGGATCTTCTCATTTGCTAGATTGTGAATCTTCTTTTCGGTGCACCATTTTTTGAATTAAATTTAGCATAGACAGTCTCGTACTTTGATTTAGATTTTTCTGGTAACGGGCCCGATTATTGAAATTGTTAGAAAAGATTCTCATGTGAAGCAAGAAAAAGTACACATGAAATTGTTACGATTGTATTATTGACTGATCTTAAACGAACAATTTCGTGTAATTTTTGTTAGGAAAACATCAAAAGAGTTTTTCATTAGGAACTTCGATTCTCATTAGAAATTTTGACACATTTGTCATTTTTGAAGATATATTATCGGGTTATAAATAGGGAATGTTTGAATTTGAAATTCGTTTTATCTGTTTTTTTTTTTCGTAAAATACCTACAATAATGTTGTCTTTACTGTTTATCACTTTTGGGGTGTGTTTTTTTTGTTGAAAAATTGAAAAAGATCTTATTATGTAACATGTACCAGAGATGGAAAATCTACTGTACTGTAGTTCCTTATCATTTTCTAAAGATTCAATTACACATGTTTTTTGTTCTTGGGATAAATTTCCCGCTCTCTTTTTTTATTTCCACTTTAACAATCAAAAACAAACAAAAAATAATATTAAAAAAGCGAGGTTAGATCTAGTAACTACATGTACGTCAAATCGATGTAAATGTACGGTAAGTTCGGCAGAGAATTTAAATTCAAAATTAGCTTATTTGTATAAAATCAATAAAATAGACGGTGTTATACCACTTTAGTAGAGTGTTTGTGCCGGTTGTCCATCAGGATATATATCCAAAAATCCCCCCACTCTTCACCCCACCAAATCCCCCCACTCTTCACCCCACCAAATCCCCCCACTCTTCACCACACCAAATCCCCCCACTCTTCACCCCACCAAATCCCCCCACTCTTCACCCCACCAAATCCCCCCACTCCTCCCCCCACTCCTCCCCCCACTCCCCACTTAAGCCCCGCCTCCAAGAACCGGATTGGCCGGCGCAAACTTAAGCCCCGCCTCCAAGAACCGGATTGGCCGGCGCAAACTTAAGCCCCGCCTCCAAGAACCGGATTGGCCGGCCCAAACTTAAGCCCCGCCCCCTTAAGTCCCGCAAAAAAAAAAAAAAAAAAAAACTCCCAGACGAAAAAAACGCAAGCGGCAAAAAACTCCCCTCTCCCCTCTCCTCTCTCCTCTCAGGAGCTTCCAAAGGAGCTACCAAATCCTACCACTCTTATATCAAATCCAGCTCCACAGGAGCTTCCAAATGAACTTTAAAAACTCCCCCCACTCCTCTCCCCACTCCTTTACATCTGCGCAATACGGATGCGCATGAGCATGCCCCGCCCACACGGATTCTCTTTATATTCTCTTTGCGCTTCCCATTCTGCAGTCGCACCTTGAGCTCGACAGTTGTGCTTTCTCCTTGTTACCTATATATCCTCAGCGGTTAGTTAGCGTTGATATTATATTAATTGTTTAGTTTGCAAAAACAGTATTGTGCAAAGTGTTGTGAGACCAGTTAAAAATATCCCAAGAACTGTTGAATAAATATCAACCTTTTCTGCTTTTTTGTTCAGTTCTCAAGATGTATCAGTGCAGTGAATGCAACAAGAGTTTTATTCATCAATCGAACGTGTATAGACATAAAAAAGAATCGTGTGCCATGAGGCCATCTTGTTCTCGCAAAAAAAGAAAGGCTAATACCCAGGTATGTGATGTATCCATGAAAAAAGCTAAAATAGAAGACAGACCTCCAATACCTAAACTTACTTTATCACGATGTAAAGATTGTGATACTTGGTATGTGAAAAATAAACTTGCTGCGCATTTACGGTCAAACCTACATAAAAGTGCACTTAAAAGTGACGATAATGTAAAAATTTTAACTTCCGCGTTTAAAAACAGGATTGTGTCTTACATGCTGCTTCCATCGAAAAAGTATGTGGACATTGAAGAGTTTTTTGATGAAGTACAACAAAAGTTTGTAAGTTTACTTTCCGAAGAGTTAGTTAATCATATAAATGTTAAGATTAATGTAGAACTATTTGGACAATACATTTTACAAACCAAAGAGACAATCGAAACTAAATCGTTTAATACGAAAAATAAGGTCATAACTTCAACAACAGATTTATCTGATATTTATAAACAATTTTTGTCTGAAATAAAAGAAAAGATGTCAATATTTGCGGAGAATGGTTCAGGTTGGGCGTTGGAAAAAATATTACATTTGGAGCTTAATATAAATAAATTTAATCCAATTTAGAGCTTCATAGCTTGGGGGCACAAACATATAAGTATTTTGGAAGAGAAATCCAAGACTGATGATGATCAAGTTAATAATGTAATTGATATTCTAAAAGATTTAGTTCGTGACGAATATAAAACATAAGAACCCTGGAAAAATATTTTATTTTGAAAATGGCTCTGCTACCAGTAGGAGTTCTATTTCTATCAGCATTCGTTAACAATACTTTGTTCATACAAGTTGATCATAATGTTCGAGAAGCATTTATTTGTCTATCTGTTAATAATGTAAATAATGATAGTTGGTCTTCAACATGGAAAAGAATGAATATAAATAATGGTTTATTTACCCACAAAATAGATGATAATATTATAAATGATTCTACCATTGTACAGTATAAGTTAAGATTATATTATTTCAATAAAACTTCAATAGTGACACAGGAATGGAATCAGTTGTATAGAAAATCTTGTATAGCAGAATGTAATTCAAATGAGTGTGTAGTATTATTAAGTATATTGTTAGTAGTGTTTCTATGTTCAATAGGATATATATTATTCAAAGTATATTTGTATTATAAATAAAATTCAATAATAAAAAACATATCTACCATTGTACAGTATGAGTTAAGATTATATTATTTCAATAAAACTTCAATAGTGACACAGGAATGGAATCAGTTGTATAGAAAATCTTGTATAGAAGAATGTAATTCAAATGTGTGTCTAGTATTATTAAGTATATTGTTCGTAGTGTTTTTATGTTCAATAGGATATATATTATTCAAAGTATATTTGTATTATAAATAAAATTTAATAATAATAAAAACATATATATAATAATGGTTTTTATTCATAACAACACCTATAATTATATAACAATTTTACGTTTGCTAATGCACAATGCCATGGATTCACATTTTTGTGAAAATAACATTCTGAAATTTTCTTAAATTTACTTAATTTTGGTTCTTGGGCAATGGGAATAGCGTATATGAAATCTTCATCCAAAAACTTTTTTAAGAAGTTGATTTTTTCATTCCCTTTCACGTAAATTTTGGGCGATTGGTAAACTTCTAACACATGCTTTAAAATATTATCAATTTCATTAAGTTCTATATTTCCAAATTCCCATTTTAGTCCATGATACTCTTCGCCCCATTTAACCATTTTGAGATCGAGAGCAGATAACATATTTTTTTGAAATGGTGATTTAAACAGATAATTTGAGCAACGAATACCATCATAAATCGCTAATTCTTTTGGAATGTATCCAAAGGAACTGTTATATCCTTGAATGTCGATAAAAATTCTGTCTTACACTCATTCATGGTTAGTCGCTAAATGATGTTTAAATCTATAAGATTAGTGTTTAAATCCCCACACCACTCTTACTACTCCCCACTACCACGCTTATTATCCCCACTACCACGCTTGCTTATTTAAGCACTCACCCACAGTTCTACTCACAGTATTTCAAGCAAGCATCTGAAAATGTATCAACCAACAAGCCAACAAGAGTTTAGTAAGAAGCGCAATGCAGCTCTCATCAATGAAACAATTTACTACATTAACAAATCCAAATCCAAATGGGTCAGCATTGGATTTTCCTTAGAGAGAAAATATATTCCTGTTGTTAAACTCTGTGGATACAAATATAATCAAAATGTGATTTTTAATGAAGATCAATGGATTTCATTACTAAATAATCAAGGAATTATGTTAAGTTTCATTTATTCCAACAACACCGGGTGGCAACCCATGAAGGGGAATGGTTATGAGATTCACTTTGTGTTTATTGGTGATGCAAGAATAATTAAGATTACACAAGATGGAGGTAATGAAGTATTCCTTGCTGGTGATACCATAAATGAATTAGTGAACTTGGCAAATTTAATCAAATATCGTGTTGATATCTTAAAAAACCAGGAATTTTCCAAATATTACAATATTTTAGTTAGTGGAATCTCTATGAAAAATGGCGATTTGTTAAAAAATGTATATGATGTTATTTCACCTATGGAAAATAGTTTAAATGTTTGCTGTGTTTTAGAATTATTAAACTTTTACTCAGATTGTGTTCTGGAGGATGTAGAAACATTCGTATGTAATGAATTTGTAAAAAGTTGTATTGAAAATAAAAATGTATAGGTATATTTTTCTTTTTATTCCTCCCACCTCCTAAATTAATTTTTAAAGCTCTGAACTTACTTTAAGTGTCACATACTCATACAAGATGTGGTTAGCATATACATCTCAACGAGTAGCATATAACCTAACAAGCGCTATAGATAATCTATCACAACACTTTAGTAACTTAAAATTTGATGCTGTCCATGAAGCCGAGTATGGATTCGAAAGATTTTATACATATGATATGGAAAGAAAGTATGAAAAAGCTGCAGAATCCTGTAACATATATTTTCATACTTCTGATCTCTCTCTTATGTTAACCGCGCGGCAACCCATGAAGGGAAATGGTTATGAGAATCACTTTGTGTTTATTGGTGTTGCAAGAATAATTAAGATTACACAAGATGTTGGTAATGAAGTATTCCTAGCTGGTGATACTATAAATGAATTAGTGAACTTGACAAATTTAATCAAATATCGTTTTGATATCTTAAAAACCAGGAATTTTCCAAATATTTCAATATTTTAGTTAGTGGAATCTCTATGAAAAAATGGTGATTTGTTAAAAATGTATATGATGTTATTTCACCTATGGAAAATAGTTTAAATGTTTGTAGTGTTTTAGAATTATTAAACGTTTATTCTGATTGCGTTGTGGAGGATGTAGAAACGTTCGCATGTAGTGAATTTGTAAAGACTTGTATTGAAAAATAAAATTTTAAAATATATTTTTCCTTTTTATTCCTCCCACCTCCTATTCCTCCCACCTCCTATCCTAAATTATTATTTAAAGCTCTGAACTTATTTTAAGTCTCACATACTCATACAAGATGTGGTTAGCATATACATCTCAACGAGTAGCATATAACCTAACAAGCGCTATAGAGAATCTATCACATGACTTTAGTAACTTAAAATTTGATGCTGCCCATGAAGCCGAGTATGGATTCGAAAGATTTTATACATATGATGAATGCATGGATATGGAAAGAAAGTATGAAAAAGCTGCAGAAGCCTGTAACATATATTTACATACTTTTGATATAAGAACTTTTCTGCAAACCATAAAGGAAATGGGATTTGAGGAGCATTTGGGTGAAGTAAAACAGTTTATTCCACAAGACATCATTGAAGAAATATTTGAAACCTAATTTATATCAAATAAAAAACTTTATTTCATTTATGTGTTTTATTCAATCATTAAATAATTATATAAATTGTATACATTAGTAAGTGCACATATACATGGTGATTTAGAATGATAAAAACAATGAGCTTCTCCTTCTTGTAACGATGGATTTTCATCAAGTTCCATGACTGGTTTTAATGAATATTTTCGAATGTATTCGGATTTCTCTCTCCTTTTTACTACCTCTCCTATGCCACCTCTCTCTTATGCTACCTCTCTCTTATGCCACCTCTCCCTACCACTCCTCTCTCTTATGCTACCTCTCTCTCGCTTTTACTAGCTCTCTCCTCTCTCTTATGATACATACCACCTCTCTCTCTTATGTTAATTTCTCGCTCTTTCCCTATGCTACTTCTTGCATACAAGCTGCCGTTTTACCATTTGTTTCAAACATTACATAGTTCTAACGTATAAAAAAGAATGTGCAAGAAGGTATAAAATGTCTATTTTTTCTGAATTTGGTTTCAGATTTTTCCAATTTATCTTTATAATATTGTTTATTACCTATACCAAATTTAAATTAGATTTATCAGCCACATCGCCAGCTAAAAGCTTGGTTTTTCTCTTCCAAGCCAGAAAACGATTTCTTCCATGCCTAATTACACACTCTTTATGTTTCCCAACTAATACCTCCAAATGAGAGCCATTCGACTTATCATTAACTCAGTCCTCCCAAGAAAACTCTCTTATTTATTTTCTATCGATACTTGCACGGATTTTGCTTTGAAGACCTCACCGCTATAATTATCATCCTTAATTGTTTATAATAGAACAACAAAAGGCGTGTTACGTATGCAAGGACCTCCAGATTATGGTTCAAAATTGTCTGCTGACGTTTTTCCCTGCCCCATCCCAATCTTCAATCCTTTAAATCCTGTGTCAATAGATCACATTTTCCTTCTCTCTTCAGACTCCCACGACACATTAGTACTTAGGCTTGAAGTTTTCGTGGACTGTCTCAGATAAAAAAGCCAAGTGTTTCACCTTTATTTGTGAAAAGACAATATTTTGATGTGGAATAAATAATGCATTTTTGAGCTTTTTCTAAGACCGATATCTTTCAAAAATCTTGCTCTTGATGGTAGTTTTCGACTGAACAAACTCCTGGCAACACATAACTGGTCAACTAGAACACCTTACTTTAAACCAATACTAAATCTAAACTTTCCTAGTGAATCTGAACGTTTATGTCGACAACACCAAAAAACTATTAATCCAGTACACTTTGACGCTAAGAAATGAAACATCCTTTGAAGCTATTTTTAATAAATTTGATCTTAGATCGGTACACTTAATTGTAGCAGCTCGAAAAGGCGGATTAAAACTTTGTTCTTTAACTTGATGCATCCCAGAATAATATAATGACAACCTGTGTTACTATCTTTATTTAACCCATCAGTGTACATCTTACCTAGTAAAAACATTATTGCATTCACAACTAAAACTATTAATAAAACTCAATTCCAAGTTGCTCCAGTTCTCTTAAAATACTCATAATTTCAGGTGTATTAATGTCATCCGTATTATTCTCTTCCAAACATCGAAATTGGTCTATCATGTCATTGACATCTGTGTACTCTATGATAGGACTCTCCGTCTAACTTCCTGAAGCCCTCCTCCCCATTTTTCTACTTCGTAGTTCCCATCGCTAGTGTCTTCGATTAATTTTCTCCTTTGGATTTCGTTTTGAAATTTTAAAAATTTTAAATATTTCGTATTTTTCTTTTTAGCCACTATATTATTCAATTCTTTATAAGTGCTTCGGGGAGGAAATAGCTTTTTAATAATATTTACATACTTCCAACCAGACGATGAACTAATGCGTTCACACCGTTTAAAGTTTCTTTTGTGGGCATTTGTTAGAACTAAAATGTTTCTATATTGTAAGAGGTCGTTATCGGTGTACTCTACAGGGTGTTCCTCAGTCAGGAGATTTAGGAGGCCATCTGTTAACTTAAACTCTTTCTCACTAATAATTAGAGTATTTCCTTTAAAAACAGCTGGCACATTTCCAAGAAACCAACTGGAGCACACCTCCCGAAAACCAAACACGTTTTTATTTGACATTTCCATCAACTTTAAAGTTATTTTGCGGATAGCCATCTTATCTCTTTGACATCTAACTTGATAATGAAGCTTTCTTAGTGATAGTAGGATATTTATTAACACGTAATGGCGTCGTAAAATAGACGTAACATAGACGTAACATAGACGTAACATAGACGTAACATAGACGTAACATAGACGTAACATAGACGTAACATAAACGTAAAATGGTATATGGCCTGTTTTTACCTGTTTTTACCTGGTTTTAGCTGTTTTAGCTGGTTTTTACCTGTTTTTAGCTGTTTTTAGGAAGAGTCTTTTCTATCAGTTAAAAAAATAGAATATTTCTTAACGAGGGAAAAAACACAATTTACACACGTGTGGCGTTCGATCACCCCTCGCCTTCGGCTCGGGATGATGTCACACGAGTGTGACGTTCGATCACCCCTCGCCTTCGGCTCGGGATGATGTCACACGAGTGTGACGTTCGATCACCCCTCGCCTTCGGCTCGGGATGATGTCACACGAGTGTGGCGTTCGATCATCCGTAAATTGTGTTTTCTCCCTCGTTAAGAAATATTCTATTTTTTTAACTGATAGAAAAGACTCTTCCTAAAAACAGCTAAAAACAATTAAAAACCAGCTAAAGCAGCTAAAACCAGGTAAAAACAGGTAAAAACAGGCCATATACCATTTTACGTTTATGTTACGTCTATGTTACGTCTATGTTACGTCTATGTTACGTCTATGTTACGTCTATGTTACGTCTATGTTACGTCTATTTTACGACGCCATTACGTGTTAATAAATATCCTACTATCACTAAGAAAGCTTCATTATCAAGTTAGATGTCAAAGAGATAAGATGGCTATCAGCAAAATAACTTTAAAGTTGATGGAAATGTCAAATAAAAACGTGTTTGGTTTTCGGGAGGTGTGCTCCAGTTGGTTTCTTGGAAATGTGCCAGCTGTTTTTAAAGGAAATACTCTAATTATTAGTGAGAAAGAGTTTAAGTTAACAGATGGCCTCCTAAATCTCCTGACTGAGGAACACCCTGTAGAGTACACCGATAACGACCTCTTACAATATAGAAACATTTTAGTTCTAACAAATGCCCACAAAAGAAACTTTAAACGGTGTGAACGCATTAGTTCATCGTCTGGTTGGAAGTATGTAAATATTATTAAAAAGCTATTTCCTCCCCGAAGCACTTATAAAGAATTGAATAATATAGTGGCTAAAAAGAAAAATACGAAATATTTAAAATTTTTAAAATTTCAAAACGAAATCCAAAGGAGAAAATTAATCGAAGACACTAGCGATGGGAACTACGAAGTAGAAAAATGGGGAGGAGGGCTTCAGGAAGTTAGACGGAGAGTCCTATCATAGAGTACACAGATGTCAATGACATGATAGACCAATTTCGATGTTTGGAAGAGAATAATACGGATGACATTAATACACCTGAAATTATGAGTATTTTAAGAGAACTGGAGCAACTTGGAATTGAGTTTTATTAATAGTTTTAGTTGTGAATGCAATAATGTTTTTACTAGGTAAGATGTACACTGATGGGTTAAATAAAGATAGTAACACAGGTTGTCATTATATTATTCTGGGATGCATCAAGTTAAAGAACAAAGTTTTAATCCGCCTTTTCGAGCTGCTACAATTAAGTGTACCGATCTAAGATCAAATTTATTAAAAATAGCTTCAAAGGATGTTTCATTTCTTAGCGTCAAAGTGTACTGGATTAATACTTTTTTGGTGTTGTCGACATAAACGTTCAGATTCACTAGGAAAGTTTAGATTTAGTATTGGTTTAAAGTAAGGTGTTCTAGTTGACCAGTTATGTGTTGCCAGGAGTTTGTTCAGTCGAAAACTACCATCAAGAGCAAGATTTTTGAAAGATATCGGTCTTAGAAAAAGCTCAAAAATGCATTATTTATTCCACATCAAAATATTGTCTTTTCACAAATAAAGGTGAAACACTTGGCTTTTCTATCTGAGACAGTCCACGAAAACTTCAAGCCTAAGTACTAATGTGTCGTGGGAGTCTGAAGAGAGAAGGAAAATGTGATCTATTGACACAGGATTTAAAGGATTGAAGATTGGGATGGGGCAGGGAAAAACGTCAGCAGACAATTTTGAACCATAATCTGGAGGTCCTTGCATACGTAACACGCCTTTTGTTGTTCTATTATAAACAATTAAGGATGATAATTATAGCGGTGAGGTCTTCAAAGCAAAATCCGTGCAAGTATCGATAGAAAATAAATAAGAGAGTTTTCTTGGGAGGACTGAGTTAATGATAAGTCGAATGGCTCTCATTTGGAGGTATTAGTTGGGAAACATAAAGAGTGTGTAATTAGGCATGGAAGAAATCGTTTTCTGGCTTGGAAGAGAAAAACCAAGCTTTTAGCTGGCGATGTGGCTGATAAATCTAATTTAAATTTGGTATAGGTAATAAACAATATTATAAAGATAAATTGGAAAAATCTGAAACCAAATTCAGAAAAAATAGACATTTTATACCTTCTTGCACATTCTTTTTTATACGTTAGAACTATGTAATGTTTGAAACAAATGGTAAAACGGCAGCTTGTATGCAAGAAGTAGCATAGGGAAAGAGCGAGAAATTAACATAAGAGAGAGAGGTGGTATGTATCATAAGAGAGAGGAGAGAGCTAGTAAAAGCGAGAGAGAGGTAGCATAAGAGAGAGGAGTGGTAGGGAGAGGTGGCATAAGAGAGAGGTAGCATAAGAGAGAGGTGGCATAGGAGAGGTAGTAAAAAGGAGAGAGAAATCCGAATACATTCGAAAATATTCATTAAAACCAGTCATGGAACTTGATGAAAATCCATCGTTACAAGAAGGAGAAGCTCATTGTTTTTATCATTCTAAATCACCATGTATATGTGCACTTACTAATGTATACAATTTATATAATTATTTAATGATTGAATAAAACACATAAATGAAATAAAGTTTTTTATTTGATATAAATTAGGTTTCAAATATTTCTTCAATGATGTCTTGTGGAATAAACTGTTTTACTTCACCCAAATGCTCCTCAAATCCCATTTCCTTTATGGTTTGCAGAAAAGTTCTTATATCAAAAGTATGTAAATATATGTTACAGGCTTCTGCAGCTTTTTCATACTTTCTTTCCATATCCATGCATTCATCATATGTATAAAATCTTTCGAATCCATACTCGGCTTCATGGGCAGCATCAAATTTTAAGTTACTAAAGTCATGTGATAGATTCTCTATAGCGCTTGTTAGGTTATATGCTACTCGTTGAGATGTATATGCTAACCACATCTTGTATGAGTATGTGAGACTTAAAATAAGTTCAGAGCTTTAAATAATAATTTAGGATAGGAGGTGGGAGGAATAGGAGGTGGGAGGAATAAAAAGGAAAAATATATTTTAAAATTTTATTTTTCAATACAAGTCTTTACAAATTCACTACATGCGAACGTTTCTACATCCTCCACAACGCAATCAGAATAAACGTTTAATAATTCTAAAACACTACAAACATTTAAACTATTTTCCATAGGTGAAATAACATCATATACATTTTTAACAAATCACCATTTTTTCATAGAGATTCCACTAACTAAAATATTGAAATATTTGGAAAATTCCTGGTTTTTAAGATATCAAAACGATATTTGATTAAATTTGTCAAGTTCACTAATTCATTTATAGTATCACCAGCTAGGAATACTTCATTACCAACATCTTGTGTAATCTTAATTATTCTTGCAACACCAATAAACACAAAGTGATTCTCATAACCATTTCCCTTCATGGGTTGCCGCGCGGTTAACATAAGAGAGAGATCAGAAGTATGAAAATATATGTTACAGGATTCTGCAGCTTTTTCATACTTTCTTTCCATATCATATGTATAAAATCTTTCGAATCCATACTCGGCTTCATGGACAGCATCAAATTTTAAGTTACTAAAGTGTTGTGATAGATTATCTATAGCGCTTGTTAGGTTATATGCTACTCGTTGAGATGTATATGCTAACCACATCTTGTATGAGTATGTGACACTTAAAGTAAGTTCAGAGCTTTAAAAATTAATTTAGGAGGTGGGAGGAATAAAAAGAAAAATATACCTATACATTTTTATTTTCAATACAACTTTTTACAAATTCATTACATACGAATGTTTCTACATCCTCCAGAACACAATCTGAGTAAAAGTTTAATAATTCTAAAACACAGCAAACATTTAAACTATTTTCCATAGGTGAAATAACATCATATACATTTTTTAACAAATCGCCATTTTTCATAGAGATTCCACTAACTAAAATATTGTAATATTTGGAAAATTCCTGGTTTTTTAAGATATCAACACGATATTTGATTAAATTTGCCAAGTTCACTAATTCATTTATGGTATCACCAGCAAGGAATACTTCATTACCTCCATCTTGTGTAATCTTAATTATTCTTGCATCACCAATAAACACAAAGTGAATCTCATAACCATTCCCCTTCATGGGTTGCCACCCGGTGTTGTTGGAATAAATGAAACTTAACATAATTCCTTGATTATTTAGTAATGAAATCCATTGATCTTCATTAAAAATCACATTTTGATTATATTTGTATCCACAGAGTTTAACAACAGGAATATATTTTCTCTCTAAGGAAAATCCAATGCTGACCCATTTGGATTTGGATTTGTTAATGTAGTAAATTGTTTCATTGATGAGAGCTGCATTGCGCTTCTTACTAAACTCTTGTTGGCTTGTTGGTTGATACATTTTCAGATGCTTGCTTGAAATACTGTGAGTAGAACTGTGGGTGAGTGCTTAAATAAGCAAGCGTGGTAGTGGGGATAATAAGCGTGGTAGTGGGGAGTAGTAAGAGTGGTGTGGGGATTTAACCACTAATCTTATAGATTTAAACATCATTTAGCGACTAACGATGAATGAGTGTAAGACAGAACTTTTTATCGACATTCAAGGATATAACAGTTCCTTTGGATACATTCCAAAAGAATTAGCGATTTATGATGGTATTCGTTGCTCAAATTATCTGTTTAAATCACCATTTCAAAAAAATATGTTATCTGCTCTCGATCTCAAAATGGTTAAATGGGGCGAAGAGTATCATGGACTAAAATGGGAATTTGGAAATATAGAACTTAATGAAATTGATAATATTTTAAAGCATGTGTTAGAAGTTTACCAATCGCCCAAAATTTACGTGAAAGGGAATGAAAAAATCAACTTCTTAAAAAAGTTTTTGGATGAAGATTTCATATACGCTATTCCCATTGCCCAAGAACCAAAATTAAGTAAATTTAAGAAAATTTCAGAATGTTATTTTCACAAAAATGTGAATCCATGGCATTGTGCATTAGCAAACGTAAAATTGTTATATAATTATAGGTGTTGTTATGAATAAAAACCATTATTATATATATGTTTTTATTATTATTAAATTTTATTTATAATACAAATATACTTTGAATAATATATATCCTATTGAACATAAAAACACTACGAACAATATACTTAATAATACTAGACACACATTTGAATTACATTCTTCTATACAAGATTTTCTATACAACTGATTCCATTCCTGTGTCACTATTGAAGTTTTATTGAAATAATATAATCTTAACTTATACTGTACAATGGTAGATATGTTTTTTATTATTGAATTTTATTTATAATACAAATATACTTTGAATAATATATATCCTATTGAACATAGAAACACTACTAACAATATACTTAATAATACTACACACTCATTTGAATTACATTCTGCTATACAAGATTTTCTATACAACTGATTCCATTCCTGTGTCACTATTGAAGTTTTATTGAAATAATATAATCTTAACTTATACTGTACAATGGTAGAATCATTTATAATATTATCATCTATTTTGTGGGTAAATAAACCATTATTTATATTCATTCTTTTCCATGTTGAAGACCAACTATCATTATTTACATTATTAACAGATAGACAAATAAATGCTTCTCGAACATTATGATCAACTTGTATGAACAAAGTATTGTTAACGAATGCTGATAGAAATAGAACTCCTACTGGTAGCAGAGCCATTTTCAAAATAAAATATTTTTCCAGGGTTCTTATGTTTTATATTCGTCACGAACTAAATCTTTTAGAATATCAATTACATTATTAACTTGATCATCATCAGTCTTGGATTTCTCTTCCAAAATACTTATATGTTTGTGCCCCCAAGCTATGAAGCTCTAAATTGGATTAAATTTATTTATATTAAGCTCCAAATGTAATATTTTTTCCAACGCCCAACCTGAACCATTCTCCGCAAATATTGACATCTTTTCTTTTATTTCAGACAAAAATTGTTTATAAATATCAGATAAATCTGTTGTTGAAGTTATGACCTTATTTTTCGTATTAAACGATTTAGTTTCGATTGTCTCTTTGGTTTGTAAAATGTATTGTCCAAATAGTTCTACATTAATCTTAACATTTATATGATTAACTAACTCTTCGGAAAGTAAACTTACAAACTTTTGTTGTACTTCATCAAAAAACTCTTCAATGTCCACATACTTTTTCGATGGAAGCAGCATGTAAGACACAATCCTGTTTTTAAACGCGGAAGTTAAAATTTTTACATTATCGTCACTTTTAAGTGCACTTTTATGTAGGTTTGACCGTAAATGCGCAGCAAGTTTATTTTTCACATACCAAGTATCACAATCTTTACATCGTGATAAAGTAAGTTTAGGTATTGGAGGTCTGTCTTCTATTTTAGCTTTTTTCATGGATACATCACATACCTGGGTATTAGCCTTTCTTTTTTTGCGAGAACAAGATGGCCTCATGGCACACGATTCTTTTTTATGTCTATACACGTTCGATTGATGAATAAAACTCTTGTTGCATTCACTGCACTGATACATCTTGAGAACTGAACAAAAAAGCAGAAAAGGTTGATATTTATTCAACAGTTCTTGGGATATTTTTAACTGGTCTCACAACACTTTGCACAATACTGTTTTTGCAAACTAAACAATTAATATAATATCAACGCTAACTAACCGCTGAGGATATATAGGTAACAAGGAGAAAGCACAACTGTCGAGCTCAAGGTGCGACTGCAGAATGGGAAGCGCAAAGAGAATATAAAGAGAATCCGTGTGGGCGGGGCATGCTCATGCGCATCCGTATTGCGCAGATGTAAAGGAGTGGGGAGAGGAGTGGGGGGAGTTTTTAAAGTTCATTTGGAAGCTCCTGTGGAGCTGGATTTGATATAAGAGTGGTAGGATTTGGTAGCTCCTTTGGAAGCTCCTGAGAGGAGAGAGGAGAGGGGAGAGGGGAGTTTTTTGCCGCTTGCGTTTTTTTCGTCTGGGATTTTTTTTTTTTTTTGCGGGGCTTAAGGGGGCGGGGCTTAAGTTTGGGCCGGCCAATCCGGTTCTTGGAGGCGGGGCTTAAGTTTGCGCCGGCCAATCCGGTTCTTGGAGGCGGGGCTTAAGTTTGCGCCGGCCAATCCGGTTCTTGGAGGCGGGGCTTAAGTGGGGAGTGGGGGGAGGAGTGGGGGGAGGAGTGGGGGGATTTGGTGGGGTGAAGAGTGGGGGGATTTGGTGGGGTGAAGAGTGGGGGGATTTGGTGGGGTGAAGAGTGGGGGGATTTGGTGGGGTGAAGAGTGGGGGGATTTGGTGGGGTGAAGAGTGGGGGAATTTTTGGATATATATCCTGATGGACAACCGGCACAAACACTCTACTCACTTTCTTAGAATTTTCGATAAGTATTAATTTTCTATGTAATTAATTGCCGATATAGTTGCACTCTTTTTTTACTAACGGACGATTACGTGTAATATTAAGTATCCGTACCTGCCGGCACAGAATCGTACAGTGTTGTCAGACTGAATTTTCTGTAGACGTTATTCTTTTGTGAAATAGCTTTCGTTACCGATTCAAAAATATCGAATCGGAGAGTTGTGTGAATGTTTTCCAATGAGAATATTTTCTAACAATTTCAATAATTGGGCCCCTGACCAGAAATAGCTTTTAAAGCTTGTTCTTCAACATCAAAAGGCAAACTTTCTGAATCACTCATATTATTAACAAAATGCAGAAATACATACTTAGAAACAGGTCAAAATGAATTATTTTGATTCATTGTTTATAACAAAATTGTGGTTACTAAGATCGCGAAGCGTTTCAAAACAATTGTTACAACTGCCACATCGATTGTTAATGTGAATATTCTGATTGTTAAAATAAATCGTGATAAATGTATTATAATTCATTATAATTAGGTACCATGTATTTTATTTTTTTGGGGGGCATTAATAAAAAATCGCAAAATATAGGTGTGATAACGCCTTATTTATTAATAAGGCTCATATCCCACTTATATCGTAAATAAACTAATAAATCGTAAAGTTTAGTGGCAAAATAATGTTAAAAATCATGGCCCTCGTTTTACTTTACGGTCCCAGTAATGGGTAGGTATATTAAGATTATTTCCACCATTCTTTCTAAGGAGCAAGATAAAGCCTTGACCTAATTTTCTCCTTTTTTTCAGTGCTAGAAGTAAACACATAATTGGAACATTATCTTTACAATTCTTACTTGATTTATTAAGACTTCTGTCAAAATATTTTACAATGTTTTTACTTGAAAGCAAGTAAATAGCACAAGCGTGCCAGCGGATGCTCTAAAGGAAACCCCTGGGGTGCCTGTTTTGTCATGTCCTGCTGGGGATTCTAATAGTGTTTTAATAAACGATGTTAAAGCGTGTAAAATCTCTTAAGATACATATGCTTTTATTAGAATACAAGCTGAAGGTTATGTTTATTTTTATACCTTTAGAAATCATTTCCAAGATTTTAAAACAGTTTTAGAATAATTTCATAAGAACATGCCAACAAGCCGTAGTTTCCTTGGGGAGGGGGGAAGCAAGAATTTTTAACTATACGCATTTGCCATTTTATTAAAATATATTGTCCATAATAAAGTTAAAAATGTGATTAACCCTCATATAAAATACCTGTTGAACAAGAAAGACTGAAATCACGCAACACTTCAGTTGTAAACCTTACGTTTGTTAACTCACGTTTGAGCGAGAAGGGTTGTTGGTCAAAAAATTTGAAAGTAGTCAACCTGTCAAATGTTATGTCAATGCTTGGAGGTAAATTGAAAAGAAAAAAAATCGGTCAAGTGCAAGCTATACTTGCACAATTAGTGTTCCGTGCCATCAGCCCCCCACTTAAACTGAGCAAACCTCGGCCGCCCGATCTCCGCCCATCTGCCGCGCAACCCGCTGCCGACGGCAAATTTTGA
The DNA here is from genome assembly GCA_963971165.1 of Philopedon plagiatum. Taxonomy (NCBI): domain Eukaryota; kingdom Metazoa; phylum Arthropoda; class Insecta; order Coleoptera; family Curculionidae; genus Philopedon; species Philopedon plagiatum. Next base: position 32,116,909 of record OZ020195.1, on the reverse strand, counting down.
CAAACGTATAGGGACAAGAGTTGTTCCTTACATCGTGAGAAATATTTTTTGGTCAAAAACTTTTTCCCTAAAACTAATGGTTCAGCAGATATAAGGAAATACAAAATTTAATTGTTTATAACAATTGACCGCGCTCGAATTTTTCAATCCTGATAATTTTGGCTCAATATATACCTAATTCTCAATGTTCATGAGTTTTTTCAGATTTTTCTGAGCGATCCTTTTAGTGATGAGGGTGGGGGACAGCAATTTTTAAGCGTTTTCCCGAGAAATATTTAAACAATGCATACAAAATACATCATATATATTGTAGACTTCGTGCTTCAATAAGCTTTCATTTGACACCCTACACGATGCCCTTTAAATTATTTTTCTAATTCCCAATTTATCTCCTGAAATTAACCCCCAGGATCAAAATTCAACTTTTTATACTTCACATCTATACTGTGCTAAATTTCAAATTTTTACATCGAATAGTTTCAGAGAACATAAGTGTTCCGTTTTGCTAATTTTAACACGGAACACTGAAAACAAATGAGATTTGCCGTTCCCTCCCTTGGGGGGGGGGGGCTGAATAATGCAATTCGGTGGATTTCTTCAGTCAGTAGTGCACTTTTTAATTTTTGTGTGTTTGTGATGTTCGTCGTCTCCCCTGGGTGCGCCACTGGACCCACCAAGAAACTTTGATGCCAACTGAATATTTTAGTGCTGATTGAATATATTCCCTGTGTTTAATAATTGGAACCCATTGTAAAATATGCGTCTTATAATAGACTTCTATTTAATTCACGAGTTTCGTAAATTTTGTGAATGGCGAGAGTCCTCAAAAATATTTTAACACCAAATGAATATTTTAGCGCTGATTGAATTTATTCCGTGTGTTTAACTTAAACCGTTGTTTGAGGAAAGGTATATTTCCTCAAACAACGCTTAAACAAATCCATTTTAAAATATGGGTCTTAGACTTCATAATATGTACAATTTTCGAATATTTTTTGAATGGCGAGAATCACATAAAGAAATTTTGCTGCGAAATAATTATTTTAGAGAAGACTGGATTTATTTCCATTGTTTAATTTAAACCCATTTTAAAATATGCGCCTTATAGGCCTTCTGTACAATTTCCGATTATCGCATATTCTTCAATAGCAAGAAGAAATTTTTTTTCTTCGATTCGCACGATCTAACCTAACACATTCTCTTCAAACTTAAAGAAAAATCGAGCCGAAAACACCATTACTAAAACTCAAAATTTTGTATGCACGTAAAATTCACTACTTTATGAAATATAAAAATAAAGCTTTGTGCGATAAAAGAAGTTACCAACTACAAATTTTTTCATATATTGTAAACAATAACAGTAAAACAGAATACCAAAATAATCTGAAATCAGTTATAATTCAGATATTGCGAATTCAAAAGGCCTATTTCAGCATATTGCCTTTTTATATCCTAGTATCAATAAAATAACAGGGAGATAAGCTCTGTCAAATTGAGCAGATACCCTCGCGCCAGGGGATAAATATGACTATTACCATATTATACAGTTATAACTTTACATTGTCACAACAAAAGGGACAATATAAAAGGATTCGTTCCACATATGAATGGGATTATGATTTCATATGAGATTACTTTTTAATGGCACTAACACATGTTAGAGTCAAGAGAAAGGGTTTGTTTTGTTTATTATTTTCCAAGGGGTGTCTACAGGTCGTGAAAAAAATAATTAAATTATGGTCTTACCAATTTGCTTGTCAACTATATGAAAATGTACGTGTACTTATTAGCAGGTACAAGCACATGCTACTAGAAAGTTTTTAGTTAGTATATGGTACAAGTACGTGTTGTGATGTACATAATATGACGACCGCTGAACCTAGGAAGGTGAAATTTTAATAATATAAGAATATATAAGGAAGAATTTTTAATAATTCCCTGAGAGGATGAAAAGTTTTTTCCAGAAAAGCTTATATCTCACAAACTGCCAAAGATGGAGATGTTAAATTCAGCATATAAACTCCTCAAAAAAAAGTAAACAGGTACCTGTCCGTTTTTTTTAAATCCAATCCCTACAGGGGTAAAAAGGAGATGTCAAGTTTTAAAAGAAAAGCCTATATCTCACAAACCACTGAATGTGGGGATGATAAATTTAGCATAGAAACTTCTCGTAAGAACTAAGCAAACACGTGCGTTTTTTAAAATTCAGCTCCTAAAGGGGAAAAAGAATTTTTTGCATTTTTGTTATATATCAAAAATCGCTAAGGGGTGGGTATGTTATTAGGTTTAATTTATCGATCAAGAAATAATTATTGAATACCTCAGAATTATTTTTGATATAAATCACACATCCTGATTTAAGATAGTAGGTTCATATTAAAATTACGAAATTTAGGTTTAGTAAAAGAGGCCATTGTCAGAAATGCTAGAACTTAGCCGGTCAACTCTAAGGACTGAATTTTAGACCAGACTAAGCTTCGTGAATACATTATATTATAACATACAACTTATTTAGGAAAGACACTGGAAGATTACTTTTACAACATAATTTTATCTGTATAATAAAATAAAAATTCGCTAAATATACGTTGATGGCTACAATAATTGATCTATTACTGCTATTGCCAAGAAAAAAGTTATGTTTATTGCACAGCTTTCGTACAAGGCTGATCCATTGTATATCGACTTTTTTTTTTCATGTAATATCTAGGTATAAAAGAAAATTGCTTCAGGAATATATATATATATATATATATATATATATATATATATATATATATATATATATATATATATATATACCAACCAAACCTTTTAGCAGCTCACCTTATTTTTGCTTTAGTTGGGTTTGATTAGCGAAATGATCACGGTAACTTGGCGGTTAGCCATCTCCAACCAGTATAAAAAGAAGGGTCAGCCGCGTGAGAACCAAATGCGGTGCGAAAGCTGATTTTCGCAACTGGGGTGCCAGAATCATAACCCGAGAACGGTCATAACCTCGTTCGATTCGAAACTTAAGTATCGTTTCTGGTGTGCCGAGTCCGTAACGATTTAGGTTAAAGGCTGGCAATTTATATTGCATGGAACTAACACACGCGTACCGTATGCAGTCAAAAAATGGCAAAAAGAGCTGCCGACTTCCCACCAGTGCCTACAGGCGGCCGACTGTTTCCCAGCTGCCGTTGGTTTACTGGGATGGGTAAACCCATCCCCTTCGCGCTAGAAGTGAAAACCTGAAGGTAAAACTAACTAAATACAAATATAGATATCTCTACATTTACACTAAAATGTAATGAACACATTAATTTTGTAACTGTAACCCAAAAAAAAATCAGTTTCTTCTTAATAGATGTTCGAATAAATGTCCTTCTTGTTCAGGCCCGGACTGGAACAGGCGAGCGAGCGAGAAAATCTCGGTAGGCCGCCGCGCCGGTCCCAAGGGGCCGTTGAGGCCGCAGGCGTGGCCACTTAGACTATCCCACTTCGAATCATAAGATTTCCCAACCCACACATAAAATGCAAAAACACTGAAAATTAAATAATAAATGTCTTTAACACCTTTGTACTGTATTTGCCTCCCAAGAGTTTCAAGGAGGCCGCGCCGACTGGAGGCCGGTCTGACCTCAGCTCGGTAAAAATAAATCGGCCAATCCGGCCCTGTTCTTGTTTAATACACATGTCAATTCCTCTAATGATATTTTCCCGGACATTGGATAACATGTCTGGTATTATTGTTTAACATATATCCCTAATTCTATTCTCCATGTCCAGCCTTGTCGTAGGTGGTGTGACTCTTTTATATAGCCCCACAGGCAAAACTCTAACTAGGTAAAGTCACAAGACCTTAGTGCCATGCAAGAAAACACCTGCTGCCAATCCATCTTTGAGGATAGTGCTGATGATCCAAATGTTCTCTGGTTTCAAGATAAAAGTGGGGGGGGGGGGGAGCACCATAATGTTGGAGCCACATATTTTGACGTTCATCAAAGTCTATATTGCCAATAGTCTTGACAACTCCTGTTGCCAGAAAAATAAATAAGTAGGTCCGTTTAAATGTTCATAAAACAATGCCGAATCACACATATACCGACCAATGTTTTTGGTCTTAAACTTCACGGTCCCAGTGTGGGTTCTCCATATATTGCATAATAATTCATATTGTGTCTATTGACAGCAGTGGCGGCTGGGGAAATTTTAACGTTATATATCTCTGTTGCTACTTACGGAACCCTTGCTAAATTCAGAGGTTTTGATAGTGAGCCTACTAAAAATATTTTGCTAAAGAAAAAAGTATTTTGTAATTTGCGAAAAAAAGTTGAATTTTGCCCTGGCACACCCTGGAAAAAAATTAACACGTTTAGGTATTTTATTTATTATTCTTTCTAAATAAATTTTACATCGTTTTGTTGAAAATTCTAAATTTTAAGAGAAAAATGTGTTAGTAGAAAGTTATAGTCATTTGAATTTTTTTAAACATAAAATATAATTTTGAAAAAAATTCAAATAACTATAACTTTCTACCAACATAATTTTTTCTCTTAAAATTTAAAAATTTTCGACAAAATGATGTCAAATCTGTGTAGAGAAAGTAATAAATAAAATACCTAAGCCTGTTGATTTCTTAACCAGGGGGGTCAAAGCAAAAATTCAACTTTTTTTCGCAAATTACTAAATATTTTTTGTCTTTACCAAAACTTTCCTAGTAGGCTATCAAAAACCCTGAACTTGACTTGGGTCCCGTAAGTAGCAATAGAGATATACAACTTTAAATTTCACGGTCATTCATGGTATTTTCATAACAAAGAGATGCTTGCAAATACTAAATTTTCATTACAAGTCGAATTATCTTGGAAACTATGACTTTTTCGTATATCAAACCAGAGCGCAAAAGTTATGAAATTACTCATATAATTCAAAAATCCACTCAAATAGAGGATGTCCCATTTAAAAAATCTAACTTTGTGACACCCTACTTTTTGAACGCACCCTGTATAATTCAAAATATTTTTAAAATGTGCAGAATATCCAATAGGGAACTTGCACATTTTTTTTATTACATAAAAATGTTCAGTCACATCAAAAAATAACATAAGCAAAATATTACGACTTAAATATCACTCCTTAATTTTTTATTAATTATTAAAGTTCGCGCGCCAATCCTAACATTCAAAACGAGCTCCATGGCGCGGGAAGGTGTGTGACGTCACACCGTGTGTTGGGCCAGCAACGTTAAGCTGCAGTCAGCTTCACCCGAGGCTGCACTGCATTGACATCGAGGTGGAAAATTGAACAGGTAGGGTCTGTTTACGTTTGTGTGTTTACTTTGCGTTTCAAAAAGCCCAAATGATGGAAGATACTAAGAAAAATACATACTACAAATACTGTATAGTGCCAATGTGTCCTAATACGACTTTTAAAACTTCAAATAAACTGTTTATTCATGTACCTGAAGATAAAAATCGCGGCGTAAAATGGTTTAAAGCATGCAGAAGAAACGGAAAAGACATTTCTGAAAATAATACTGCACTTCACGTATGCGAAGATCATTTTAATGTAATAATACTTTAAATTGTTTTATTCGTATCCTTAAAATATTTTTAAGGTAAATTTTTGGCCGATTTATATAGATGTGGAAAATATTATGGCGCCAGAAACAGTCTGCTGCGTCTATTAACATTTCTGTGTATTCTTGGATATATTCCACCCATATATGAGAAAACTTTGAGTTTTATTTTTTAAATTTGGATCTGCAACACAGAATAAACATTTCCTTTTGTTACATATAAACATCTGCAGCTGAACTTGTGCTTTGTACTTTGCCGTTTGTTAAATAACTAGATACCGCTTTTTCAGACGGAGGACACTTTATTTCAACTACATATTCCTCAGACTGGAGAAGCTCCAAATATTGGATGTCTTGAATCCAGCTGTAGTCCTATATGACTTAATTTAATTGCAGATCTAACCCAGTTTCAGTCTCCTCATCAATGTTGCAAGTTACAGCATATTGTTTTTTCCTTGCATTATGTTCGGGTGTTATCTTAGCTTTCACTGTGCAAATATTCTTAATTCTTATCTCTTCGAACTTGGACCCATCCTATAGTAGAATCTCCATAAGAATACCTTCCAGATCTATAATTAGTTAATTATACTTATTAATACTTAGAAAAGGCATTTATATATTTTTGCTACTATAGTCAATACAAACATATTTTTGTGCCTAATGAAACGCTAAACGTTCTAAATAGCAATTAACAGTATATATATTTAACAAAAAACACAAGTTGCAGGATATAGTTTTTAAGTCAAAGAAAACATACTTTTAAATATTTTATAGTTTTTCACTATTTTTATACTTTAATCTAGAATAGGTACACATTTTTAAGGCGTTTATCACTACATTAGTAGATTTAAAACAATATTTTATGTTCTATAAGTATCTGAATAATTCACAGATATATTTAAATTTTAACGCAAATGATAAAATAAACTGGTATCGGTACCTAACATATATTGTACCTACTTACTTGCAAGCTTTAACACCGCGAACTTCACCAAGCGAAAAACTTTCGGAGTTTTTTTTTATAAAAGCACACTAAATTTTTTACCAAACGATTGTCTTAATAAATACGTTTCCGTACTCCTGGCGTGCTGCCGCTCACGGGTCATGTCTCGACGAACGGTTTGACGTCACAACCAATGGAGTCGCGTAACTAGAATTGTTCAAATTATGCAACCCTTAATAGTTTATATTTAATCCAGGGGATTAAAAAAATATTTTTTTTTTGTGAACTATGGGTCTTTTGATGATATTAGCTTACGTTTAAGAGTGTTATTTTTCAAATTTAATTTTCATGCAAGTTCCCTATTATACCTTAACACAGAAGCTTATTATCGACAAATCTTATCTTCAAGGCATAAGATGACTACGCACAATCGTTGACTCACCCGGTAAATCTTTATTGTAGCAACCATTCGGGGTGACCGCTCCTATTGTGGTTATTGGAATGGAACTGCCAAGTTAATATGTAGTTATTACAATATATAAGTGATAATTAAAAAAAAATGTGATCAGTGCTCTTCAATTTTCTTCTTCGTTCTCTTTTCCAACTTGATATCGAGTCGACGTTACTGGTTAGTCGTCTACACAACGCCCGAGTTTCTTTTGCTTCATCTCTTAAATTATTTTTGACTTCATCCACCCATCTCTGCTTTGGTCTTCTTCTATCTCTCCTCCCATACACTTTCGTTGTTTTTATAATACCGTATCGCCGACATAATTATTATCACTTCTCATCAGATGCCTGTACCACTGCAGTCTTCTTTCTTGCATCTTCTTATTTTTTTTTATGTTCTGACAGCCCACGAAGACCAAAGTCTAAGTACTATGTACCGTGGGTGTACTGGGGAAATCCGACTCACACATCCAGAGCTGAAAACATCCGTAGGGACTTCCCCTCGGTCGAGGAAGAAATCCTCTACCACCTTCCAATCTTCTTAGATATCTATTTGCATAATTTTGGTTGTTACCCGTATTCTTTCACTACCAACCCTATCTTTTCTTTTTAGTTCTTTGTAATAGTTATACAAATTAGAAATTACTTCTGACAACGTTTCTTACTTTGTTAATTGTGTGTTACCGACAAAAATACTTATGCTTTAACATTTACCAAATTATTTGCATTGCCTTATTAAGGTTTGACTGGGGCTCAAAATTATAAAGCGCCCCCAACCCCTAATACAGGGCACTATGTTTATGGGGGTGTGGAGTAAAGGAAAAAATGTTGACCTTGTTTTGGAATCCCCATCCCGGTATTAAGTTATCGATCTTCTTTTGCAAACTGAACCCTGAACCAAATTGTCGACGTTTTTTTGTCAATGGGTACGCCTATATGGGAAAAAAAACGCCCTGCAGCTCGAGCCCCACCGAGCCCCGTTGTTAACACGGCCCTGATTATTTGCACCTCCTTGGATATAGTATGGTTAACTAGCTTAGTTCTACTTTTACAAACCTTAAACTATAATTTCCAAACAGAGACATAAAAGAACAGGATAAGAGTTATTTACAGCTTAATAAGAGAACGCCACCAAACTAGCGAGTAAATTAACTGATCGTCCCAATTTATCGGGGGTAAATAACGGGCCATAAGTCTATCACGGCAAGCTATTAACCATACCATGTCGGCACGCAATAAACTACCTGAATTAAATTGGGAATAAACTTTATTAAAAACGTTGGGCCGCAATTGGCCCGTAAATTAGTGAGGATTTTCACTGGCACTTTATTGCGACAGAAAAGATAAATAGGTAGATGTAAAAATGGGTTTTATGGAAGTACGACATTGAGTAAGAACAAAGCATCTAATGATTTAATCACATATCCCCATATTAATATTACAACCAGAATTGCCAGACAATTTTAATTATTTTCATTATTTTAACCATACTATACTATTGCAAGCGGACAAAGAGAAGCTGCAAAATCTATTTTTTGAGCTTTGAACCCTTTAACTAGTTAGTACCTAGCGGTAATTTTTTTTATAAAAAGTTTCAATATACTGTGACACTGGTCTTTAAAATAACACCGGCACACAAAAAAAAAGTGTTCTGTACATTTGACCAGACCAATCTATCTATATGTATTTTGATGCGCTGAATCCAAATCCGAAGTCCGTTACGCCCCCAAAATTTTGAGTAAATGGCGAAAAATCGCTGAAAATGGCTAAAAATTGCGAAAAATTGCAGTTATGAAAATGAAGAAAATTTTATTGAACTAGATCAAGTTTGTTTCTTATGTATTTTGATGCGCTGAATCCAAATTCAGAATCTTCAAATCTCGATCATTCATATATTTATCAAAATTCGTAAAAAATAGCAATGAGTAGCAGAAAATAGCAAAAAATAGATTTGTTCTTACGTACCAATGAGTGCTTTTATTACGTATGTGGGAGTGATTTCTTGTAATATTATACTCTACAGAAGCCGTTTGGCCCGTACACCCCCCAAATTTTGAGTAAATGGCGAAAAACCGCTAACAATAGCTAGAAATTGCAATTCAACTTCGGGGGACTGATTGCTTGTGCCTGTAACCAGGGCACCTCCACGTGGTGACGGTGGGCAACAGAACCGTCTGGCAGAGTTCCTGGGTTAACCGCGCCAAGTTACCCACTAATGTAGAGTTGAAGTCGCTTGATGACGACGCCTGCTTTCTCACCCTGACCAGGCGCCGATACTGGGGTTCCGAATCCCTGCATCGTAAAGCACTTATCGCTTGTGTCTGCCATGACGTGTATGTCATACACGCGGTTAACCCAGGGACTCTGCCAGGCGGTTCTGTTACCCACCGTCACCACGTGGAGGTGCCCTGGTTACAGGCACAAGCAATCAGTCCTCCGAAGTTGAATTGCAATTTCTAGCTATTTTTAGCAGTTTTTCGCAATTTACTCAAAATTTGGGAGGTGTACGGGCCAAACGGCTTCTGTAGAGTATAATATTACAAGAAATCACTCCCACATACGTAATAAAAGTCCTCATTGGTACTTAAGAACAATACTATTTTTTGCTATTTTCTGCTACTCATTGCTATTTTTTTACGATTTTTGATAAATATATGAATGATCGAGTTTTGAAGATTCTGAATTTGGATTCAGCGCATCAAAATACATAAGAAACATACTTGATCTAGTTCAATAAAATTTTCTTCATTTTCATAACTGCAATTTTTCGCAATTTTTAGCCATTTTCAGCGTTTTTTCGCAATTTACTCAAAATTTTGAGGGTGTACGGGTACGGGCCAAACGGACTTCGGATTTGGATTCAGCGCATCAAAATACATATAGATAGATGGGTCTGGTCAAATGTACAGACCACTTTTTTTGTGTGCCGGTGTAATTTATTATGAATAATGAATACAGATGGCCGGACTCTTTTAGACTATATTTTGCGTACGTACTATAATTTTTATTTAAAAATGCAGATATTGAATTTATTGATGAATTTTAATTATTTTATAATTTCCTCCTGAACAGTATCTACCACATACTGGTTGTATTATTTACGCCATAAGTTTCAATAAATTTCTAGAACTACTAACTTCTTCAATAATTTCCCTAAAAGCAGATTATTTAGGCCTAGAAAACGACGGTACCCTATTTTATTAGGCTAGAGCAGTCAAAAATTAGTTCTACCAGTCTAGATAGTAAATAAGTCAGAAAAATAAACGATTTTATATTTTTATGATACCTTTACTGCTTAATAGTATTGAAAGCTACTGACTGGTGTTATAAAATAGGAAACTATAATTCTTTTTGCCCAAAGAAGGTATAAAATATTAAAAGTCTTTTGTAACTGACTGAAAAGCACGAATCAGTTCGTGATTTCGTTTTTTACCTGCTGTGCCATCAGTCTAGTATTACAGCCATCGCAGTCAATTAATCTGATTGTTAACAGCTATCTGTCGTGCTCTGTTGATTAGGACACGCCTCAACGAGGTTATATAGAAATGTGAATATACATACATTATTTTTATTGTTCCTATAATCTAATTTACAAATATAATTTCTAAATTAGAGCTAAAAAACAAAAAACAAAACATTACTGGACAATTAACACAACCTTTTTCTGTAACCTCAGACGCTCCAACACCTCAGTACGATTGAGTTGGAAACTAAACTGAAGTATGTGTAGCTGCTTAGATTTTGTATTGATTATCTCAATCAGACCAACTGTCATCGCAAATGAACGATACTGATTGAAGCATAACTCTACAACGAAATTTAAACGCGTATGAACTATTGAGAGTCAACTGAACCGTTATAGGCGATATTTTGTATTTCCTTTTTTTGAATTTATGCACCTTCGTGTAGGATCGTAACACCTACTATGACTTTTCTGCGCTCTCGTGTTTTAAAATTGTTTTATTACAAGTGACTTTACAAAACTTCGGTTATTTCTCGATGAACATGAATGCCTTTGATGATCAACGTGGAAGAAAAATTATATTATAGCTTATTGGCGACTCAAATTAAGACCGTGGCGTCCTCTTTAGCCGATTTGCTAAGTACTATAACGGGGAATGTTTTCGTTTCGTCTTTGTCTTCATTATCGTGTTATTTGGAATATTTGTCAATTTTGTCGTCTAGTGCAACTGGCTTCCTTAATTTGAGTCGCCAAGAATGGATGACATTCCAGTTTAATGTAATGACTGATAACGCTTCATCTAGCGCCTTGGGGCAAATTGCAGTCGGGCGTCCTCCGATGCTTGCAATTGTCGACTTTTCTACAAATCTTCCAATTGTCGAAGTTTTCTTTCTGCAAACGGTAGATCTTTTTTGGAATCGCTCCCCGCGACAATTTTGCAAATTCTCCGGGAAATAGACTGTCGATGCTTTTTTTTGTATAAAGTCTCTTGCGGCGCCTCCAGTCCTTTGGCGCACCGAGGCACTGCCCCATTTGCCTTATGGCGGGTCTGATCATCTACACGTGCTTTTGACATTAAAAGTCACGTGATGTATTAGACGATATCGTTCAGCGACACTGGAATGTACATATGTGGCCGGCTCCGATTTTTCCCTGAATTGTGCATTGTGCAACAGTAACAACACTATGCAACAAATAAAAACCATTTTTTTAATGGGATTTGATTGTAAAAGAACACCTGGGTCACATTAGATTTTGTAGTAGGCAACGTGTATAATTACTTTTGCAAAGTTCCACCGACGTTATTGATTTAAAGTTTGTTTTTGTTTAGCTTATGACGTAGTACATGTAACGTATGCTCTTAACCCGAAGATATCAGATACTCAGATAGGTACATACATAAATTTAGATTTTTTGCAATTATATTATGTTAAATTGATATTGAGCCAAGGGCCGTATACAAAATTACAAGACAGCACTAATGATTTGACCAACTATCGTTTTGAAATTTAAGTTAAGCATATGCTTTAATTAATATATATAGCCCGGACTTCAGGGGCTCATGACGTAAAAATCAGAGTTGGAGTGAGGAAATATTTTGGTGCGCAATGTAAAATCTTAAAAAGAGATATTTTATTATTATGTTATTTAGTATTATTATTTATATTATTATTTGATATTAAGGTTGGCCAGGTTGTTCTATTACCAGAGGCGTCAAGGCCGAAAATTAAGTACAATACTACCGTATACAGTATGTGACCAAAATAATTTAATTCCTAGGCGTTGCCGTGATTGTATGAGATAAAAAACAGTCAAGTGCGAGTTCCACTTGCTGATAGGGGGTCCCGTACACTGCGCAGCGGCGCACAATCGTACACCAATGTCATTTTTACCAAGACATTTTTTTTCTTATTGCAAATGATTTTAAGCAAGGTAATAAATGCCAGAAAAATAATTAAAAAAAAATCTGTTATAGAATGTAAAGAGAAATATTAATTTCTGTTTATAATATAAATCCTAATTATAAAAATTTATATGTTGGTAACGAGAAATTTTTAATGCCGTTTCTAGCTTACATTTAATAATTAACACTAAACTAACAAACAAATCAATAACAGAATTTAGTGTTAGAAATATCGACCCACTTCCCAGTCATTGTCACTAAATTCTTCCTCGCTATTATCATCTTCTGCATGTAAACTCTATAGATACGAGTAGTAACAATAATTATTGCACTTATTTGCAATATACTACATTTTAAAGTAAGTTGGCACAGGGTGACAATTAAACTTTGACAGGTTAAAAGGGAGGGAATGTAGGATTAAAACAAAAATAATACCAGACTGGTGCAAGCTGTTGCTATTTTGTTTTTGCAAGCTTTTCAAAAAGTTGACTTATAAAACCATTTATTATCAATACTGTAGTTTATAATGCTTATATTACTAGAAAATAAATTTTGAAATACCTATAATATGCACAATTTATCCCTAAGTAACATAAATAATGACTGCAGTCTCTGATTGAACACAGAAAATAAATAACGTTAAATACAATTAAAATTTAATTTTAATAGATATCCCGTGTACGGAAATTTTTTGACAAGTTTTAGCTCCTCGTACTCCGATTTGCGCTACCTAAATACAAATACGAGTAGTAGCTATATACGGATCGAATACCTACCATCATTCTAGCTTGTACTTATATATTTTTTATTTGTAAAACTCTGTGTATTGTATAATATTATGAATAATAAATGTGTTTAAAAGTAGTAAATACCTATGACATTATAAAGTTATTTAGTCATGATCGGTATTTCATATTTTCGTTGTGGTAATGTAAGTAATTTTTTGGTACCAATGTGCGGCGTGCCGTAATTTTGAAGATTTTTTTAAGGAATAGTCTTGCAATATCAAGGTCAAAATGGCACACAATTTTACCGTCCAGGCGTGGCACATATCGGCCTCTGATACCAGGCAGTACCAGCCTGCGCAATACATGTGCGCGCTCACATTTTTGTTTTGTTTTTGTGGTGAACTTTTTTGCCCAACTTTTGTTCTCGACTTCTTTTTTCGTTTTTTCCACTTTTAAGAATATGTCTCTAATTTTAAAGCTACAACTATGTATTTAACTTTTTCTCAACTTTTTTTCGGTTTCTTTATTTTTGGTTTTTTATGTTTCGTTTTTTGGCATCTGCGCAGTAGACCAAAATGCGTACCACACGCAAACCGAGCATGCTAGACATGCTTATTAAGTAAATAGGAACTTACGTAATGTTTTTGCTGCTATTGTATGAGGTATCACGTGACAACTAGCAAAATAATGAATTCAAAATTACATTTCATACACAGTTCGGTAAACAGTGTTAAAAAATATTAATATTTTTTGGCAGTGTTTTCAAAAAAGGCACAGTCGCTGGTCTTCCACCTTTGTATCTTGGAAAATAATAGCAAACATTTCTGCAAAGAATAAAGGATATGTAGAATGACGTGTATATTGCACACATGGTATCAGCACCGTATGATACAGAACCCTTGTCACAGAAGCTCGACACGCACTTGGCCTCATTTTTTATTATACAACTATATAGAATGTTTTTCTAAAAAGTATGCCTTCTCAATTACATAAAACCATATACTTGTGTCTTGTGTACACTGTGCACTTACTTCCTAAGTCCGGAACTGAAATGAGCCGCAAAGGTCCGGGCTATATTAATTAACGATATGATAATTTAATAACTGGAATATGACAAGTATGATATTTTTGACGTATGATACATTTCCGCCATCCTGTATGATTATCCAGTAAAACAACTTTATTCGCAGATCTTCTGAAGACGATGGGGACTTACGTAAAGTCGGTAATTTTTAGTGGGATTTTTAAACCAAATCATAAGAGAACTAGACAAAACACTAAACAATTTCTCAGCCCAAAATCCGTGTGCGAGTGCAAACATTTTATGTAGGAAAGAATTCCAGAAAGAAAATATAAGCTAATGAAAACACGCAAAAATTAATAAGGTTAATTGCCTTATTAAAAATACTTATAATTACTTTTTTCAATTTAAAATGACTTTCGCACAATCCTCAGTTCTTATAGAATCATAGAATCGACAACGAAAAATATTTTTTTTTTATTTTATTGATAAATATGGCAAGGATTTTATTTAACAGATGACGATGTTGCCTCGATCGAAATGAATGTTGTCGTTATACGCATCCAAATCCCAAATTTGTATCTTTGAAATGTAATGGTGATGTGTATGCTTTTGGTCAACCAATATACAGTATACTATATAGTGGGGACCTACCTCAGCTATAAAAAACAATTCCATAACGAATAGGTTTCGCTATGCAATAATTTAATTTTGTCATTGGCCATAATAGCTTCCTTGAAGAGTAAAACAAGAAACAGGGATAACTGTTTGAGATATAAAAATCGCTGATATCGACTGAAAACTTAAAGACGGTCCAATTTAAAAAATATCTATATACAATACAATCTGAACTTTTTTTCAAAATCAGACATAAATTTACATTTACATGCGTGAAATTAGACTTAAGAAAGGTTGATTCTTGCACACGAAAATTTAACGTGTGCCTCTTTTTGTAACGAAAACCAATGAATAATAACGTGATTGTAATCCAGAAATGTAGTAAGTAGATATGTATATCAATTTTTGCTTATGTCAAATTTTTGAAAGGCCTTACTGTGAGACTCACAAGATCGTAAATAAAATCATATTTCATTAATGGCCTACCAGTCTAGTTAAAAGGTTGGCAGAAATTCAAATGTTTTTTCAACTTACGTTACAACAAAATAAATATACCCAAGTCAAATATAAAATGATCTGTAAAACTAAGAAAGTCTTTTCATTCGTTTGCATCATGGATTTATTATATAAAAGGATACGGGATGATGTAACATTCTTTGAAGCCAAAACAAACCATTCTAAGCGACACTGTAAACACAATTTGTAAACATTGGCCACATCTTATTTTACCTTGTATTTGTGTACAAAAAATACGTTAGAAGCATTACAAGATTTGCTAAAAGTAATAAAAGCCCTAAATTACTTTATTTTCTTCTAAATAATAATAAATTTAAGTTAAAAAGGTTTTATTATTTATAGGTTATGTTATTTCTAAAGGTGTTTATTTAAAGTCGCTCCGAGTCTTTTATAAATCTATATAACTCTATACGTCGCACTTTTTCTTTTCTAGTTCATTAGACAAAGACGTACGTGTAACCGAGGTTCAGCCGTTTTCCTAAACAACCATTACAGACAGCAACACTTCTGAGCTCCAACACTCCAATGCTATTTTATCTCTTTCTACTACCATTCTTGATTCAATTACGTAGTAATTCGTAGTTATGTCTATGTTCGTAGTTCGTAAACTGCTCCCCCAAGAGAATTACAAACAACAAAATATAAGACTTCACGTTCGACACGCTCACAGTATACGGATATCGAATCCTTTTATATAATAAATCCATGGTTTGCATACAAAAAGCGAAACGCATTGTTTATTTGAGGTAAGTATTACTGTTGACAAAATTAAGGTATTTTTGGTATTTATAATATACATATGTATAATATTGTATAAAGCCAATAACTTTGAAAAACGTTTCTTTATTATTAAAATTTATTTCGCCTGTCAATTTATGTGTAAATGCTTTCGTATACCGAGATGTGCCATGAGAATGTTCTCAAGGGAATATTTCAGGAGAACGGTAAATTTCCAGAATATTTCCCAGCATAAATTCTCGAGAATTTATGATTTCTGAAAAAAATGTAAATTACTGGAAAATTACCGAGAATATTTCCGAGAACGAGAATGTTGTCGGGAAAATTCATATTCATAAGGTAATTTATTTTAATGTCTCTATTGTGTCATAGATGGCGCTTGGAGCATCTTAATCTTTATTTCTTTTCTGTGTTGTTTTAAACAACTTGTGCAGACATGTTATTTTATACAATGCGTTTCTAAGTTGTGTTTTATTTATAAATAAAGTTACTCGAAAATAATGGAAATAAAAATTTAATGTGTTTTTATTTTGAGTAAGATGCGTAATCACGTTAATTTACAACTCAAATATTTTCTAAATTAGGTATTGTGGAGGGCTATATCATTATTTTTTCAGATAAAATTATTGTAAAAATTCTCCAACATATAAAATAAATTCTCCAAAATTTCCGATAAATTCTCATTTTTCTTAGAGAATATTTCCCAATAATAAATTCTCGAGAATGTTCCATCTCTACATCTCTTTATTTTTTCAGATAAAATTATTGTAAAAACTACCTTTGGTCAGAAAAATATGTTCTTTCAGTTTATGCAGTCAAAACCTAAAATTCTCCAACATATAAAATAAATTCTCCAAAATTTCCGATAAATTCTCATTTTTCTTAGAGAATATTTCCCAATAATAAATTCTCGAGAATGTTCCATCTCTACATCTCTTTATTTTTTCAGATAAAATTATTGTAAAAACTACTTTTGGTCAAAAAAATATGTTCTTTCAGTTTATGCAGTGAAAACCTAAAATTCTCCAACATATAAAATAAATTCTCCAAAATTTCCGATAAATTCTCATTGTTCTCGGAGAAAATTTCCCAACAATAAATTCTCGAGAATGTTCCATCCCTACGTATACATTTTGCTGACTATTAGCAGAGACTAGCTATTAGTTAGGAATCACTTTTTACAGGAAGGTTTTACCACAGAGATCAGGGGCATATTTACGTATGGGCTGATTGGGCTATAGCCCAGGGCGGCAGAATTGTACAGATTGTTGTCACTTTAATGTAAAATGTGAAGAAATGCTGACGGTGGGAGCAGCCAAATTTAAGTAGTCCGTGGCGGCACTGAACCTAAATACGCCACTGACAGAGATAGAGCATTTTATTTACACATATTTGTTGTCTTCCTTAAATTTGTCCGCGTAAACTAAGATACAATGCTTTTCTGGGTAAAATTATTTTATTGGTACGATGGTAACATATCGTTGTCGTTGCTCAAAGTAGAGCTTTTTTAAGCTATTAACAAAAATAAGGTTTATGTTGTTTTAATAAGCCCTTGACTTTATTTTATAGAACACGTTTTTAACCCAACGGCAAAATTCAGAAAAAAACTTTAGCGGCAACTATTTGTTCAGTTGTTTACAAACCCATCAGCATGTGGTCCTTCCGAAAAGGGCCACTAATGTATTGAAAGCATAGTTCTTAGCGAAGATAAGCAGCTTCTGTAACAAATTAGGACAAAATATTTGACTTTTATTGACCAATATTTGTCAACTGTAACTAAATGATTTCGTTTCCTTTAAAGGCAATATAAGTTACCGACTATATTGCACGTAAAGCAATAAAGCTGTCGACACAGTTTAAAAAGTCTATTGTGGAATTCTTGTCACTGATTCTGCTTAAATAGTGCTCATATAAAGATGAATATTGCTACAAATTTTTCTTTAACTTTTATTTGGGCAATAGAATATTACAAGATGTCATAAACTCATAACTTTTACTCATAATGTAGGTAATGTAAAAACAGCGTAGGTTATTTTCTGGCCAAAATAAATTGCTACCGTTCTTCCCGAAAAAGTCATAAATAAATCATAAACTGATAAAAAGAACATTATTAATTATTACATTTGAGAGGCACGCTAACAACTGACAATCCAGTTAATTTAATATGATTGTGTGCGTTTCGCTAGTGCGCTGCATAACTAGCATTGTATTAAATTATTATTTATTTTGTTATACTTTTCCTTTAATAAAAGGTACTTCTTAGCACGACACCTTTCATTTAAAATAATGTCTTTTAGAAAAATTATAATATATTCTTTATGGGTCTACGTCTACACACACGAATCAATGTTCTTGAACAGAGAATAATTTCATAACAATGGAGACAGGCTTCTATAGGATTAACGTCTAAACATACATATACCTACACCTGTTACCCGATAATCCAGATGACTTATTGCTTTTAAATACCCTTTTATTTTGTGTCTTTTGTAGTCCCTTGTCCATTATAATTGATGATACTTTCCGCATACAGAAATAAGAATATAGAACAAAAAGAACATATTTGAAATATAAACAATGAGGTGTAATATTTAATTTTACTTTAACTTGATAGAATAATGTAATTTACGATTTTAGCAAATAAAATAAAAAAGCAGCCCCCGACGATCAATTAAATTGACAGTATTTTAATGACTGACTGAAAAATATGTTAGTCTTTCCAGCGACGACTTGTCGGTACTCGTACAATCGATAACAAAACAAAATTGGCATGCAAAACGAACTTTTCCTAATAAGTAGTTTCCGACCAGATTTAATTACTATGACTGACTTTGTTTGACTATTGTAACTTTAATCCAAAACATTTGTTGCCAGAATTTGCTTGAAAAGTCAGAGGAGCTCCACAGCCTACTTGCAAAACATTTATAAAAATGAACCTCTGCAATAATAAAGTTTATAAAAAAATGTTTAGTTATAAAAAGGTGTATCTCCTTTAATAACAGAGACAATGATGCAAACCAAAAATCAAAGTGTTAAAGAAAGATGAGGCTATAGTTTAATTTCAACTGTGATATACTTCCAGTTGCTAGTATACCCCACAGGGTGATACGAAAAAAAAACAACACATTTTTATTATTCTCGGTATAGAGCGAAAATGAACTTTTATCAAAAATAACGAGAACAATAACATTATCATGGAACGACCTACAATGCAAAAAAAGTCATTCAAATCGGACCATAAGTTTAAAAAAAAAGTAGCATCTTTTTGGCAAAATTATAATTACGTTAAATTCACATTTTTTTTCTTTGATACCAGCAAAGGCCACTTTGTGCCACTTAAATATGAAAATAAAGGGGGCGGCAAAACCAGTTTTGCACGCGGGCGCTCAAGTGGCTAAGCGGCTGCGGCGATCCTGCCTACAAGTGACATCAGATATAGTCTAAAGCACGCGTCGCTGTTTCATGCTAAGTTCTTAAATTAAATTATTTTTATATTTTTGCTCGGAATTTTTAATAGCCATATAATCGTGTTGTTTATAACAATTAGTCACGTGCCTGTCAAAAAATAAGAAGCAAAAAGGATAAATTTAAGAACAGCCTCGAGTGTATATTCATTTGCCTAAACTCACCACACCTATGCAAATACAAATTTTTTATTGGAGTAAAAGAGTTCGTTTTTTGATTAGTGTAATTATTGTGTAATTCTTTGTATTAAACAATGCAAATTCTCAAAAATTACCCTAGAAGTATTGTTTATTTATTTATTTGCTGGCTACATTACGGGCAGTGCCCATAAGAGTACAATAAAAATTCAAAAATAATATGACTAGCTAACAATATGTACTATTCGATCTAAACAATACAAAATAGATACAAAGCGACATCGAAAAGAGGACAATATTATGCCAATATACCACTGCAAGTGCCCCGAACGTTATTTTTTCTTCTTGTTCCAAGAAAAGGGGAAGTCAGAAGAAAGTAGTGCAAAGTTAATTACAAATTTTACATAAATATTATTAAAATGTTAGTATCGCCAAATTCAAGTAAGCATATTTTGCTATATATTTATTTTTGTGGTAAATATTATATTGAAGGATTGAATACAAATATTGAGGTTACGATTTACCACTATCAAAGTATAGCGTAAGTTTATTTAAATTTATTAGCACATAACAGTTAAATTATTGTAGATATTAAAATTTTTTGTAGAGGTGTCAACAAAACAGTTTTTTTTTTCTGAGCCATCCACTTCCCAAACAGCAAGTCCAGTAAGTTAGTTACAGACGAATATAAAACTATAATTGAAATATTATCATTATATCTTTTTAGTGTCATTTTGTCACCTACTAGTTTTTGATATACCAAAAAATTACTATTTTAGTAATACTACAAAATAGCTTTAATTTGTATTTAAAAATTGTAATTTGTTGCAAAGAAAATTATATTTACGTAAAGGAAAATTATACTGCTAAGCAAATCGTGAGCAATATATATAAATTTTTTTAAAAACTGTTCCTGGATGATGAAAGAGCTGCTGTTCAAGTAAGTATTTGGTTTATACTTACGAGCAACAAAATACATAGTTCGATAATTCATTATTCTTAGATTTGTATGCCATGAATGGTAAAGAAAAGGGGTTTCTTCCTCTTCCTATGGGTAGGGTTGCCATACGTCGGATTTTATAACGGACTGTCCATTATTTAAAACGTGTCCGTGTGTCCGATCCGTTGTGAGCTCGTGTCCGTTATATTTTCAGGTACCTAATAAATACATTATTTTTAAAATGCATATCACTAGAAATCAAAAATATATTTTATACTGTTCGTTTTAAACCGCGCCCCGCAAATAGTTATTCTGGCGAATCTTTGCTGCTCAATAATTTAGTCAATACCCTAGTATAAGTTTTTCGAAAAAAAAATGCGTGAAAGGTCATAAAGTCTTTCAGAAAACAACTTTTTCGAAAATCAATTTTTTCGAAAAAAAAAATTTCCACCACAATTTTGAAAATTAAAAAAAAAACTGTTTTGCCAAACAACGTTATTTTTACTTACGTTATTTTTTTGTTACATTTCGGAAAGATTATTTCTTCGAAAAAATATTTTTGAAAAAAGATATTTTAGAAAAATTTTACTTTCACAATAATTTAATTTCGAAAAATTGGGTTTCGAAAATTTTTCGTAGATCCTATCATAAATACCCCAGTTGATGTTCAGTAAGCCCCGCCGCGTCGCTCCGAACTTTTTGGCGAATGCGCCTATACAATCATAGTGGTAAGTTGCAGGTGTCCGTTATTTTTGATTTAAAAATATGGTAACCCTACCTATTGGGTACCTACAGTTAAGGTTGCCTATCCTACAGATTTTCCATTTCTAAAAAAGCAAATACTTAATTTTTCAAAAGTTTTTATGAAGACTAAATGAAACATTAAATTTAAGGCGTCTCTTGTATAAAGAACTACATCGGAGGGCATACCGTGTGTACTCGTACGTAAAATAGTAATATGTGTGTAATGCACAAGTATCATATTTTAGATAACTTCTGCTGCAACAGGTATTACTGAATTTACCATCACCGAATGCAACGAATCAAACCCTGTAAGGTAAGGAGACTACTAGGCCTCTTAAAAGAAAGACAGCTAAGCTAGGTGCTGATCAGCAATTCTACTGCATACGAGATTCGTCATGAAATAGGTATATGACATGTATGCCAAAGGTGAGTATTTAACTGTTGCAGATAATGTTTATTTCTAACTAAAATTTTATTTCTACAGCTTGTGACGAAGACTTTTGGTCGATGCATCTACATAACACACATAGCAAGCCATGTATCAGGTTATACAGTTCTGCATAAGCATCGACTATTTAAAATTTATTTTTAAGTTAAAATTAGGTCAATTCAATTAAAAGAGTTTTAGGTGTGAATTATTTTCTTATTTGTGTACTTTTAGATAAGCTGGGAAGCTAACGTGTAATGGTGCAGTAGCATGTATTCTTGAGGCGATTTTAAATCAGAGACCTAGTCATGACTACGCCTGACTACACAATTTCAAATCAGATTTTATGACGTCATACGGAAGGTAGTCTTGACCTAGTCTGCTATTTGCCTGACCACGATTGCGAGCATGGTCAACCCCATATACTGTCATTTTTGTCAATGTCAATTTTTATATTTATATTTGCGAAAGGGTTGTTTGTTTCGATTTATGTTTTTCCATTTTTGTGGCAATGCAAGCCGAGCTGGAAACAATTAGAGAAAGAAATACCGACAAAATTGTCTTTTCCAAAAGGCGAGAGATATTCTTATGCGGATGATAAACGGTAGAGGTAGAGGTCTTTAATTTTATGGAAGTCAGCGATACCTTGACCAGGCTTAAATGTGTCCTAAACAAACAAAAATTTGTCGGAAAGAACAAAATGACGTAAACTACTAAGTTAAAAAGCAACGGGACAGAAAAAATGAGCATAAAACATAAGTACTTAATAAACTGAGGTTAGTTTTACCACTGATGTGATCTGTCATTCAGTGAATAATATGAAAACGAATTTAAATCAGATTTCTGGGTGACGTCATTTTTGTGACGTTTGATCATGAATACAGGTGACTAGGTCAGGCTTTTAGTCACTGATTTAAAATCGCCTTTGTATTCAGTTGCAGTAGCAGTTCTGTCAGGGGCGCCAATAAGTGAGGGCAGGGGAGGGGGCATTTACCCGCCTACAAATTGATTTAAATGCGAGAATTTGCTTCAAGTGTTAATGCTCTGTTACTAATTGAATATATTCTTAACAAACGTATTTTCTAGGTAATTTATGTAATAATTTATAAGCATCTTATTCCTGTAATATTTTAACTTAATAAACAAAAATCCCTGTTTTGATTTATTTATGGGTCCACCTTAGGAAACACGTTTTTTAAAATTGTTCGACCTCAATTTTAGAAAAAAAAACGCCCAATTTAATAACTGCCCTATAGAGATTGGTTTAAATTTTTTTTCAACGCAATTTAAAGTGCAGCAAAAACAAGATTTTTGATTTTTTGAGGCTGGACTGTAATAAGAACCAGCAGCGAACAGCGGAGCAAAAATATTTTTAAATTCAGGTTAGGACACCAAGCGTTTTAAATATTTGTCATAGCGTACACAAAACAAATAATATTGCGAGAATCAAACATAATACATTTAAAACTAACAAGAAAAGTTTTTTCTCGATAAAATTTAAATTGTAGGTCCATTACGGTCCTGATTTTTTACTGTACGAACTTGACTTAATTAGAAAACAAAAATCACTAGTATTTAGAGTTACTGGGAATACTAATACTAATTTAAAATGTTGAAAACTGGTGGTTCGAAGAGCTTAAAAAATATAAGTCAAGGGTATAAATAGCATTTGGGGGGGGGGGGGGGGGAGGGGGGGATGAAGTTGTTAAAATGCCACCTGGGGGAAGGGGGTGATCTGTATAATTTAACGGTGTTTGAAAAATTTAGATATTCAGAGGCTTTCGGCATGGAAATAAACTGGCTTCAGAATTTGTCCGCATTCATGTTTCAGACGGTGACGACGAAGATCACCTCTAAGATAATTCTGTGGAACATGAACCAAAAGCCAATTGGGAGTATTCATTTATATTTTTCTACCCTTTTCACTCCAAATGACATAGCCATAAAATATAGGATTCGCGAATCGACCTAATGAAAATAAGTTTAAACTTTGATCGATTTTTCATTAATTCTGTTTTTGGCGATTTTAGGGTTAAACATTGTTTTTTTAAATTTAATTGTCGTTTTGAATTCGTTTATGAAACTAGAAATAAATTATCTTACCAATGGTATCACCACATGTTCATTTAAACTCATCCATAGTTCTAGTATAATTGTTTTTTCATATTTTTAAGCATTCATTGTCAGTAAATTAGTTTCAGCAAGATTATTTTCCACTATTTAAACCGTCATAAATTTTGAAAAAAAATGTGAAGTCGGGCCCTGACCAAAGTTCAAGTTGTGTAAACAGGATATTACTAGGAATGACATGTGTCAATGGTCACCATTAAAATCTTACAATATATTGAGTATACATTAGTTAGGTAAGGAGGTGGCGCCGTTAGAACCAATAACCCTGTAGCTAGGGATTGCAATCCCGCAAAGTGGGATCCCGCAATCCCGCGGGATCCCGCATAATTTAACGGCTTGCGGGATCCCGCACCAGCTGTGCGGATCCGCTGCGGATCCGCATAGCCATGAAAAAGCCGGAAAATCTTAAAAAATATCACGAAAATGTGTATCTGCCAAATATCCGTGGTTTTCTCATTAATATGAAAATTAATGAGACTGCTTAGGTATTATAAGTATCTTACCTACCTTACCATCAAACTAATGTGATTTACTATAAAAACTCGTAAGACTTATTATCCCAGGTAGAAAAATAATAAACATAAAGTTCATTTGCCCAAAGTTTCTTGTTAATTCAATTGATAAGAAATTTGACTGATTTATAGTCATAGTAGTATAGTTAAGAGAGGCTCGACTTTAAAATGCATAATTTTGTTGACTGAAATACTGTTCATTTTTGATATTTATAATAAAAAATTGAAGTTGGTTTAATAATTAATTAAATAAACGTTAATTTATCGAATTTTATAAAATTAAAAAACCTATGCGGGATCCCGCGTATAAACATTTGAAGTACATTTGCCCAAAGTTTCTTGTTACTTTAATTGATAAGAAATTTGATTGATTTGTAGTCATAGTAGTGTAGTTAAGAGAGGCTAGACTTTAAATTACATAATTTTGTTGACTGAAATACTGTTGATTTTTATATTTATAGTAAAAAATTAAAGTTGGTTTAATAATTCAATAAACGTTAATTTATCGAATTTTATAAAATTAAAAAACCTATGCGGGATCCCGCGTATTAACATTTGAAATTCACTTGCCCAAAGTTACTTGTTACTTTAACTGATAAGAAATTTGACTGATTTATAGTCATAGTAGTATAGTTAAGAGCGGCTAGACTTTAAATTACATACTGTTTTTGACTGACATACTGTTAATTTTTGATTTTTACAATAAAAAACTAAAGTTGGTAATAATTAATTAATTAAATGAACGTTAATTTATCGAATTTTATAAAATTAAAAAACCTATTTGAAGTTCATTTGCCCAAAGTTACTTGTTACTTTAGTTGATAAGAAATTTGACTAATTTATAGTCATAGTAGCATAGTTAAGAGATGATAGACTTTAAATTATATAATTTTTTAACTGAAATACGGTTATTTGTTGATTTTTATAATAAAAAATTAAAGTTGGTTCAATAATAATTAATTATATTATTAAATAAACATTAATTTATCGAATTTTATTAAATTAAAAAACCTATGCGGGACCCCGCGGGATTAGAACCAATTCCGCAAATGCCCTGCGGGATTTGAAACACTGCGGGATTGCAATCACTACCTGTAGCCACTATAATATCTTACTGACCTACAGGGCCACAAGGGTCTTTTTCATTGTTTGATGTTAAAATGTTACATGAAGACCGGATTATCAATGCAGGAGTTTACGCTAACCCGCAGTTAAATAAAAGGTACCATGGCAACACCAATAATTTCTTCATTTTGATATTGATTGTCGTAACTCTGAGGTTAGTGCTTAACACTGAATTGCTAAATTGGCCTTTATTTAAAAAAAAAAGTTGGAAGAAGTAACAAAGAACAAAAATTGTAGGAACATGTTAAATATGTACCTAGTGTATTTTTTCGGTCGTTCTTTTTAAAGTTTTCTTTAAAACAAACTTGCCCACCCAGTAGTCCCGAAGTAAACCCTCGAAAAATTTAATCTGGTTATGTTCTACCCACTACCCACTACCATCGTCGAAAGATCTTTCGACGGTGCCACTACCAGAGACTATCTTTTTTCTTTCTTCTCTATTGTTGGTCCACTTCCATGGGACAAGTTGGCCAGCTCTCCATCCGGTCCGGCGCTTAACCAGAGCCCTAGCTACCCTTAGGATGGCTTACACGTTGGCGTTGCCCAGTTTGGGTGGTATTTCCGTTAGAATCTCCGAATTGTCGGTTATGTACCCTCGGAGATTCCGAATATAAACAATAATAATAATAATAATAAATGACAAAACGTCAATATTATCGGTATGGCACAGTTGAGGTTATGGAGTTTCCCGCCTCTGGTAGAAACTATTGCGAATAACCTTTTCTTTCAGCCACACTTCCGCACTACTCTCCACCCATAACAAGACATGGCCCTCACATGTCTACCTCGAGTGGATGAAAAACAGGGATTTTGGGCCTTATCGCTCACTCCCCTTGGATTTGGAAAAGACTCCCCTAAACAGGCCGTGGAGCTTCCCTTTGTATTCCGTCACAAAACACTCTACTCACCGCTTTTAGGTGATCTAACCCGAGATCAAACTTTGTAGTCGACCGAGAGATGCTAATGCAAAGGAAGCCAAAGGCAAACTCCTACCAGAGACTATAAATAAAAGTCGCTGCCACTACCTCCTAACCCTCCTATCCACCAACCTACCGTGCGGCACTAGATTAAAAGATAATCCTGGCCTGTTATTGTAACTAGCAACCCTTTATTTTTCTGTTATTGCAACTTAACCTTCGACGCACCCTGTGGAATAATTTCTGCCAACATCAGTGTTTATTTTATACACGGTACTTCTGTACTCAGTTTTTTAACACAAGGAAAAGAATCTACGTATGATGAAAGTTTGAAAAACTAAAATATGGTAAAAAATTGTGATGGAACACAACTTTCTCAGAAAATTCTTATGTTTTATTTAAATTCAAGACTCCTTAGTTGCTTAGCTTTAGAAAAATGTCAGGGGGATGTAAGTTACATGACAATGAAATAAATGATCTCATTGCAGTTTGTACGCCACACCTCACACATACATTCTTTTTAGAATGAAGCAACTTTTTCAGTTGTTATTTTAAAATGTTAATTGTGGCATCTATTAGTGAAAAAGTAAACTACGTCTAAGTTCATAGATTTTTAAATGCTCAAACTGTATTAGGACGCAGCGGAGGTTGTGGTTATTGATTTTTGCATACAGGCAGTATTGGGAGAGATAACTAGTATACAGTCACCTAGAGGACACTACTAAAAAATACACCACGTATTGATATTGATAAAACAATTATAAATGATAGGTTTGCTAATTAGTTTACAGTTGATTATTTCCCACAAATAAAACAAGCGTTCTGTTTTAATTCAAGTAAAAAGCAATAATGTTTTATCATGCTATATATTATTGGGGAAAATAAGGCAAAATTTTTAGTTACCAAAAAAACCTTTATTCCCATGGGTGAAACTTGAATAATTGAATAAGTGGATACATGACCGTTACACCATTAGTAGTCCATCCTACCACTACGTGGCACTGTAGGATAATTCTTCTGCAAGTAGGCTACCATCATTTCACTCGTTCTTTGAACTTTAAGACAGTTGACGTGTAAACGTTTGTTAAATTTCGCCGCGATCTGTGACAGATCGATGCAATAATTATTTTATAGTTTTAAACAATTTCATTCCCCGTTTTTATATTTTGTGAATGCATTTATAACACAGAAACTGTTGCAAATTGTAGGGTGGTTTTAAGTGAAGTGAAAGTGTATGTTTGGTTTTAACAGTAAAATGTGGTTAAAGAACAATGGTAAAAAGGCAATTTTTTGCCTGTTAAGGTATCAAACGTGAAAGATAATATTATTAATTTATAATGGATTTTGACCTGCTGAACAACGCGATATGATTAGAATTTACTTGATACTAAAGAAAAAGGTTTTCCCGAAAGCATCCGGTAATTCCATTTGCATGTACAGCAGGTCAAAATTCACATGAAATATCATTTTTGTCACCTGCCATGATAGACACAAAAAAGGCCTTTTTTAACATGATCCTTTTAGTTTGTTCTTTAAGAATTATTTAAACAGTATATTTAATATCTGTTGTAAATAATGCTGGGCTGCAATGCAGGCAGAGAAATTACTTAGCCTCAACTCAATGTTGTCTGTTAATTTTTAAAATTTTTCTTCCATGCACTCCCTAATTTTTTAAAAAATACGAGTAGACGATGTTTTAATGCCGGTTTTACATCTGTATAGTTATCCATCACTTCATGAATTTCAGCATGCTAACATGAATCGTATGAAAATGGGGATTATCTTTCAAGCTTAGGAGTTAACGGTATTTAGTAAATACCTATAGTCTGAACTTTATGAAACTGTACACATTTACATGGAAAAAAATATAAAAGTAACATAACATATTTGTTCGCGTTTTGGGCTATTTTTTAATAACAATGTGATAACAATAAATTTTTGGTAAATAAAGCCGACATGTACATACTTTGTAGTTTTATTATATAATTTATATTTTACTTATAATGTGTAGGGTTTATAAGTATCAGTATTTGATTGTTAAAGACTATTATTGTTTTTTTAGTTTGTTTATAGGTAATTTCCTCTAAAATATAATTTAATCAATAAAATCATCAATTTATAGCTGGTTTTACTGAATACATTAATATTTTATTGTGTCATACAAAAAAATCAACAAATCGTCTTTAAAACAATTAAATACTTGCTTAAAAATAAATTAATATATCATTAAACTTACCACCTTTAAACTGCCCGCCACGAGAAAACGAGCTAGAGCGACATCTGGTGGTAGGATGCGTACTATTTTATTGATTTTTATTTAAATTTCGTGTTTCCAAGTTTTACTTAGGAGTTAACATTTCTAACCTATTATATATTTTTGGTTTATTCCATTCCTAAACGAATACAGTGTACTATAGTTATTATAAATATAATTTGAGGCGTCTTGATTACTTTGAAAATCAACAGTACCTTTAGAAATAATGAAATAGGTAGTAAGTGTGCCGAAGGCCAGTGGCGCACCGAGGGGAGGGGGGTTGGGGTTAAAACCCCCCAGAGACACAATTCTAAACTTACACCTGACAGTATTATATCTCCATGAAAATGAGCGCCATCGGTATCATCAAAATGTATTCGGTTGTTAGATAGCCACCTGCCACGCCTATTTACTATTCGTACGTTGGCAGCTTTCTGGGAATCACCAGACTGTTTTTCTTGTTTTATGGCATGACATCGGACTGTGTTATAAGATAAGCGATTAAGTGATTAGGTATTTGATTGATTTTTGTTAAAATACTGATATTTTTATTTTGCGATGGAAAATGGATAAATTTGTTATAAAAAGGCCAATATTGAATCCAGAATTGTAAAGTGAGGTTAGTAAGGTGAGTTTAGCAAAATATAAACGTAATTTTGTTTCAGTTTTGTAAGCTGCTATGTATAGGTAATTTTCTAATTTTCTTTCGTTTTTACGTAATATCGACTTCCAGAAATAATACTGTAGATGAGGAAGTAGCTTCCACTTCTAGATTAGGGGACACAGGTGGCTCGGCAGAGCAGTCCGTCGAAAACAGCTATAATTTTGATTTTGGTCTTTATGTCAATAAATCGGTATGCATTTTTTTTCAAGCCGATTTTTTAAGATTTATTTGTTATTTATTTTTTATTCTTTTCAGGTATATTTGGATGATGGTACCAAAAAAAGGCTTTTAGAAAATCCTTAGATGCCGGATTGTAAATGGAAATTTCCCTCATCCGTTCCCAGAAATTTAAAACTTCAAATGAAATGGATGACTGACTGGAATTGGCTTGTGTATTAATAATGATGCATTCTGCAAGTTTTGTGGGTTGTTTTGTACTGTTGTTGGGCAGCAAGGACTAAGCGCAGGTAAATTAGTCAAAATACCATTTCGTAAATGGATGCAAGGTAAGATTTTAAAAAACATTCTGGAACCTCTTACCATAGAGACTGTTTAGAAAGAGCAGCTAATTTTCTCGCAACATATACTGGAGAAACAGAAAATATTCAGTTAATGCTTGATAGTGATAGAAAATCTCAAATATTAAAAAATAGAGAATTCCTTAAACCCATTATTAAGACAGCTATTTTTCTTGCTAAAATGGGTCAGTCATTTAGAGGACATCGCGATTCTGGACCTTGTGACCCAAACGAACCACCGCAAAGAGGAGAATGAAACTTTAGATCTCTTTTAAAATTCAGAGTAGAGGCTGGACACCAGATTTTGGCAAAAGATTTAAAGACTGCTGGGGCAAATGCAACTTGTATTAGTTAGCGAATTCAAAACGAAATAATTTCAGCATTTAACACTATTATTTTGGAAAAGCTAGTAGCAGGAGTCAATTATGCCAAATTTTTTACCATCCTGTGTGATGAAACTACGGATATTAGGGGTACAATCCAACTATCATTTTCGTTAGATTCGTAGAAAATAACAAAATACATGAACAATTTTTACAATTTATTCCTGTAATTGATACTACTCGAGCTGGATTAGCTAATACTATTATTTGTTCGATCATAAAAGATATACGTTTAAAAGGTGAATATATAGTTGGCCAAGGATATGACGGTGCCAGTGCCATGAGTGGCCATATAAAAGGAGTTCAAACCATTGTTCGTCAAGAATATCCCAAAGCTATGTATGTGCATTGTTGTTCTCATAGCTTCAATCTTGCGATATCTCAAGGTTGTTCAGTACCAGATATTAGAAATTGTATGGGCACTATAGAAACCACTTACAATTTTTTTAACTTTCCGAAAAGGCAACACGTCATAGAAAATCAAATAGACCAATTAAAAGAAAATCCAAAAATAGAAAAACTAAAAAGATTGTGTGCCACAAGATGGATTCAAAGACACGACTCAGTTCATGCATGTATTACATGGCTCCCTGTTTTAATAAATGCACTAAACGAAATTACAACATGGACAGACAAGAAAGCTGCTACTGATGCTCAATTGCTGTCTTCTGTTATTTGCAAATGCGATTTTTTACTAAGTATTTTTGTTATCAACTCGGTATTTGAACTCACTTTGCCGCTTAGTAAGTATCTGCAAACTGAAAATCTTGACTTACGTTTGGCTGTTGACTCTGCAGATAATAACAAAAAAATCGTTAGACCATTTGCGTCAAAAAGCAGATGAAACATTTGCTATTATTTTTCAACAAGCCTCAGATGTTTGTAACGAATTTAATATAATTGTATCTCTACCAAGATTGGCTGGTTATCAAACAAAGCGAAATAACGTTCCTGCCTCAACGCCAGAAGAGTATTACAGAAAATCAATTTTTATTCCGTTTTTTGACGAAACCATACAGGCTATAAATGACAGATTTATGGCTCACAAAGATATTTTAAAACTATTTCAGGACTTATTAAGCACACAAGCTGGTGCAGATAAAGAAAAATCCATACAAAATCTGATAGATTTTTATGGATTAGATACAAACATAAAGGAAGAAGTCACACTTTGGACGCAGTTCCTAAAAGATTTTGAACCCAAACCCAAGAGTGCCATTGAAGCTGTTAGTGTATGCAATAAGAACTTATTTCGGTAGACTAATACGGGGATACATCAAACCCTTTTATGTTCCTTGGGATATATGCCCCCATGTAAGAGAACTCTAAATATTAGGTAAAATATTTATTATATTCACAAAAAAATAAAGGTTTTGGGATCTAGATCTAAATATCTTTCTAAACGTGGCAACTTGCAGTACTTACAATTATTATTATCGCAATTTTGCGGTAGCGGCATATTAAACGCCAGGCCGGCGTGTTTTCATATCCCCCCTTCAAAAGTCATGCCTGATTCTGACTCCGCCACTGCCCAATTCGGGCAACTTAAATTTTACTTGTCGATTCTCGCACCCACTTCGACTTATCTGAAAAATGTTCGTTGAATAGGAACCCATAATCACAACAAATACCATTAACTTTGTATATAAGTCAGTCACGGCGGTATTGATAGGTAATTAGTGCAGTCTTCTGTCCATACCATTGAAACCTTCCCTACCCAGGCGTTAAAGGTATAAATAAAAAAAGGAGGTATAATAGTTAAAAAAAAAAATAAATAATATGTATAAATATATGTATGCGTGTATGTATAGGTACCTATAGGTGTGTATGTGTATGTCTGGGAAGAGGCGCGTGTATGTATGTATAAAGCTATAAATTAAATATCAATTAACCATGGGGTAATTTAATGATGAATACTTGTGTAAATAAATTACACATATCTTTCCAGAAAAGAAGGTCATCATTTAAATGAGAAAACGATTCTAAATAAAATTTGTATTAGATTTCTTAAGATTCTTTTTCAGATCATAATTTCAAACTACCAAACAAGCTTATTTAGCGGCGCGACCAAACTATTGATTTTAGTTTGCTCGTCCGTTTCGATAGGTCAGTGGTTCAAGGGGAGGCAGCAAGATGTCGCCGGCAGTAAAGCGCCACTGCTGTTAAGTTACATATCCGACACTTATAGAGGCTAGATCGAAGACCCCGGCAGTTCCGAATTGGTACCGAAAACTCTTTCAATGGTAATAATTAATGTTGGTAAAAAGTTGTCGTTAATGGTTTTTTTTGCATTTACCAAATTTTAACAAAAAATTGTATTTTTCAGAGCTTTGATGGCAAGCAAGCCAGTTTTAATGCGCAATAGTTTTGGGTTTTTTTTTTTTTTTTTTTTTTTTTTACAATTTAATATACAAAATCTACGGCCATATTCTTTGATTACCTTATACGACGGAATTTATACGGGTTTTCTGGAAATAGACGAATGACTCACAATGTTTGTGGAACCAGGGATCTTATTTTATGATACTTTTTTACAAAGGAAAAGCAGAATAATCTCGAAAAGTTAATTTAGAATGAGTGTTCTTGCTAACAAAAAAATCTTAAATATTCTTTTTCTTGCGGGGAACCGGGAATAACTGGGATGAACTCGGGACACTAAGAGGGCCTAACATTGTTTTTGGTGTTACGAGGACGTCAATCTGTGGTGAACTCTGTTAAACATTGGGAAGAGTGGAAGCTTTTTCCTGTGTCCGAGGACGTCGACTCATGATGAACTTGGAGCACTAAGAGGGCATAACATTTTCTTAGTGCTACGAGGACGTCGGTCTTCGATGAACTCGGCAAGACACTGGGGAGAGTGGAGATTTTTCGCTGTGTTTTCGAGGACGTCAATTTTGATGAACTCTGCTCAACATCGAAAAGGGTGGAAGTTTTTCCCGGTGTTACGAGGACGTCAATGCTTGGTGAACTCGGCTAAACACTGGGAAGAGCGAAAGTTTTCTATGTGTTTCGAGGACGTCGACTATTACGATAACCTTTAGGTTTTGTTTTAAATAATAAAATAAATAAACGATTATCATGGGGGGGTAAGACCTGTCGACCATACAGGTCCGTATAGTTATCTTATGGGAACACGTTTTACATCGGATATATTTTTATTATATTACTAAGGTTAAAAATTTTGTATTAAAACACCATTCGTCTAGTTTGTTAATTATGACACCGTTCAAAGTCAAGTTAGAGTAAATAGAATCAATCCTTGATGACTGAAAATGTCCCATCTGTCCCCTTTTCTACTGTCTATACTATTACTATCTTTACTATAGCTCTAGGAACATCCCGTACAATATGCTCGACAAGGACGGTCGAGTGTACATAAATGGTCCTATGATGAGCAAAATCAAATTAACTACCTTTTCTTTCTCTATTTTTCCTACTTCCTCTCTCTGGACTCTGATTTGACAAATGTCAGTTATCAAGGATTTTGTTGTTTAAAAGTTAATTATTTCTATCAGGTTATGTTTGTTTATTTACTTAAAAGTTTGCTAACGGTTCGTCCAGATCGCTGTCACACCAGTAATAATAATAATCATAATAATAATAATAAAAATAATCATAATGATGATAATAACAAATCATGCGTGTAAAAGAAAATTAATACTGTTTTTCTTTTTCTCTTAGGTAAAATGAACAGAGACATGGAGCAACCCCCCAAAGAACCGTCCACAGGTCCGTCGACTTGCGAAATTCCGCCTAAATTAATATGAGCGTTCTCAATAACTTCAATGAAAATTTGAACATATAATATGAAATTTTTCTTTGTTTATCTTAATTTTCTTTCAAAAGTTAAATTGCTCAGTTGTTTGGCGAACAAATTTATTAACTGAATTTTAACAATTGGAGTTTTTGCTTTGTTTCTTGCATTGATGTTTTGTATGTAGAGCCTAGTTTCGTGGGGGGTACTACCTGCAGGGCATCAGAAAAAGAATAATCCTGTACTACCTGCAGGGAACCGGAAAAAGAATAATCCTTTCCCCAAAAGCGGAGCTGCGTAACTGTTGAAAGATCAATGTAAAACCAAATAGGTAGTTTTAAAAACAACTGATGTGAAAAATGATTTCTTATATTCTGGCAGGACAACATAATGTTGGTGTGTTCATAATTAAACCAAATATATTATTTTCGTATTAAAATTGGAGGCTGTGCATTTAAGTTGTACTGCTCTTGGACAGGTCGATAGACTCCACAAAAGTTTCCTTCAACGTGGGACAGTTGGACTTCGGTCCTCCAACAGCTGTGAGGGTGGCTTTCCTCCTTCGAACTCAAGGTGGTCCTGAGGCCTTCAGCTGTTGACGGCCACCGAGGAAGTCACTAATAGGGAAAAAGAATGATCCCTTAGGGAAAAAGAATTATCCCTGGAGAAAAGAGAGACTCCATTGCTCGTGGAAACGTGGCCAGGCCAGTACAGTTTGGTTGCTGTGATTCCAATCTAATTTAACCATAATTGTTTAAAATTATACCAGTGTTTTCTGCCAGTAATTAAAATTCTATTATTTTCATAAACTCCTTACTAATGTGGTAAGCTTTGAGATGAACAAAAAAGGGTTTAAAATAAAAAAATATTATGTGAAATCCATTCTGTAACATTTTGAAAAGTTAAATAGAAATGGATTATTTAAATATATTGTTTTATTTCAATCTCCCAGCTACTAAACTTTATATCCAAAGAACCAAATAAGGTATACAAAAGTAACACAACGTAGGGTCCGAAAACGTTTAAAAACAAAACAAAAAGAAATATAAGTATAAAACAAAAAACAGATATTTGTTAGGAAAACTCTGGTTCATAATGAGCCAGGGGCCGTAAGGTTACAGTGGTGCCGTGACCAGGATATAAAGTATTAAATTAGTACGGGAGATTGATGTAAAATTTATGTAGTTAAAATGTATTAAACTTTATTAATATAAAGAACCGTCCACAGGTCACCGAGATCCGGCCATCGTACGAGTGGGATCCATCACAATTGGCGAATATTTAGAACAAATGGAAAATAAAATGCAAAGTGAAGCAGAAAATCGTCAGCGGTCTCTATTGGACGCTATAACCAGCTTGGGCAACAAATTCCAAGTTGACTTCGCCAACATGGGAAAAAGTGTTGTTGCTATTCATAATAATTTTCGGGAACAAGTAAATAACTTAAATGGACAAAGTTCCTCAAATCATAATAACAACAATACTACAGTACCCTTGCCCACGACAATCGTATATGCGCCGCCTCCGATTATCCCAAAATTCAAGGGTGACGGAAGCAAACATGCTGTGAAGTTTTTGGACGAGCTTGAGGTCTATTTTCGAAAAGCTAATATTCCTGCAGCTCAGCGTCTGACAACTATACAGGAATGTTTTGAGGGACCTGCAAACGACTGGTATACTATTTACCGAATCTCATGGCAGAATTATGAAGATTTTAAGAAAGATCTCATTCACTGTTATTGGTCAGAAGTTGAACAAAATCAACTTCGCACTAAACTTAGTAATGATGTTTGGCAGAATGGTATGAGTATGGTTGATCACTTTTCTAAGTATGTGGGTTTAGCTCGTCTACTTACTGAACCTCTTAGTGAGGAAAGTCTAGTATCCCAACTCATTAAACATTTTTCCGGTTCTTTACAGTCACTGTGGCTACTAAATAATAATAAGACGGTAGCTGGGACTGCCGATTTTCTGAGACAACAAGAGTCCGTTGTTAACCGACCCGTTAAGGCTTCCCCTGCTCTAATCCCTAGTAAGTCTCATCCGTATCAATCTCCAAATAAAAGTTGGCGACGAATAAATTCTCAGAATATTTCTGAAGTATGTCCCAGTACTTCTGGAACAAGTAAATCTAATAAGGGTTCGGAAAACTAGAAAATGTCGAATTAATAAGGTCGTGTAATTCGGCACAACTGTTAGGTAAACGACCTCTTTCCAACGAACAAATCTTTTCTAATGTTGGGTGGAAAATAATGAACAAGATGGGTTGGAGATTAGGACAGGGTTTGGGATTGCGTAATCAAGGTATTAAAGAACCTATCCGTGCTTTCGGGCAATCGCCTCCAGATACGACAGGTTTAGGTTTTAGTTTAAACATTACCAAAAATAGTAATGCTAATAAGAATGAAAATCTCTTGCCGGAAATTTTGATTAGCGTCAATAATATTATAACTTTAGCTTTATTAGACACAGGAAGTGAGGTTACTTGCATATCTTTTGAGTTCTGGGAAGAAATTCATAAACAATTCCCCACTATTCCCACGCTCCCTGTTAAATCTCTTCAAATTCAAGGAGCATTTGGTAAGAAAAGTCAAAAGGTTACCAAACAAGTATTGACATCAGTCAAAATAGGTCAAAAGGAATTTTTTATGGGTTGTCTTATAGTGTCCAACCTTATTAGGCCCTGTATAATAGGAATAGATTGGATGAAAAAACATTTCTGTAAGTTAGATTTTTATCACCAAACTGTAACTCTTACTAATCAAGACAAACAAACGGTAAATGCCCCTTTTCACTACTCACATGAATCAACCAACCACATAAACCCAATTGAGGAGGTTCCTCAAACTACTTCTTGCTTCTCATTAGAAAAGGTAAATATTACAGACTTAATTATTCAAAAGGTACAGGAAGCTGAATTAAATGACTTTGAAAAAAGTCAACTTAAATTGTTATTAAAAGAATTTCAACACTTATTTTCGGATAAACCTGGTTTAACCGATAAATACGTACACAAAATAATAATGAAAAATGATAAACCTGTTGTCAAACGCAGTTATCCTGTGCCTTTTGCTCTGCGAAATGCGGTCGAGGAAAAACTAACGGAAATGGAAAGACAAGGAATTATAGAACGAGCCCCTTCAGCCTATTCCAGTCCAATAACGGTCGTACGAAAACGTAATGGTGAAGTCAGGATATGTCTTGACGCTAGAATTATTAACGATAACATGATCGCGGAAACTGAAACGCCCCCTGCTCCTGAAGAATTACTACAGCGATTTCATAATGTTAAGTACTTAACTACCATTGATCTAGTTGCGTCCTATTGGCAGATTCCCTTAGATCAACAATCTAAACAATTTACTGCCTTCATTTATAATGGTCGCTCCTATGTTTTTAAAGTTTTACCTTTTGGTTTAAAAACTGCTGTGGGAAGTTTTTCTAGGGCAATGGATATCATTCTAGGGCCAGAGATTAGGGATTTTACTTTTAATTACATAGATGATTTATTAATAGGGTCAGAAAATTTTAAGGATCACTTAAAACACATACGTGCTGTTTTAAATAAATTAAGTGAGGCCAAGTTGACGGTCAATTTGACGAAATCAGCTTTTGTCCGGAAACAAGTAAAATTTTTAGGCCACATTTTAACTCCAACCGGTATTCTTAAAGATCCTGAAAAAATACAGGCAATCCAGGAATTTCCAAAACCAACCAAAATTAAACAATTAAGGGGATTCTTAGGTTTATGTAATTATTACCGTAAATTTTGTCAAAATTATTCCACTCTTACTGCCGGGTTAAGCCATCTTCTTAAAAAGGGTTGTAAATGGTCCTGGGGCCCGTCTGAGGACGCTTGTTTTGAACAAATCAAAACAAAATTTTTACAAACAATAACGTTGGTCCATCCAGATCCCAAGAAACAATACATTCTTGAAACGGATAGTTCTCAAATTGGTATGGGGGCTGTTTTATATCAAATTATGTCTGACGGCCAACCGGGAGTGATTTGTTTCCTTAGTAAAAGATTTAATTTGGCAGAACTTAATTATACTACCACAGAAAAGGAGTTGTTGGCAATAATTTACGCACTTAAGAAAACTAGACTTTATGTAACGCAATGCAAACTTTTAATTCGTACAGACCACCACGCGCTCACTTTTATTAAGCAGTGTCGTTTTCTTAATGAACGTTTAGTTCGATGGACGTTATTTTTACAACAGTTTGATTATCACATTGAACACATAACCGGAAAAGAAAATAAAATCGCTGATATTTTATCACGATTTCCTGTAGGCGAAAATATCACGGGAAAATCTAATGAAAACCCTTTAATCGTGTTACTTCAAGTTGAAAATACTGATCAAATTAAAAATTATTTAAAAAATATTTCTAAATATCAACAGGCAGATGAATATCTGAATCAAGTAATAAAAGCTAAAAAAGAGCACGGTGTGCCTGATAAACATATTAGTCGTGTACTAGAAAACTATGAGTTTCAACACAATATACTTTATCATCTGGATTCTTTTAAACCACGAAAAACTATCGCACTTCCTGCAAACCTTAGGGAGCCATTTATTTGGCATTATCATCAAGAAATGGGCCATTTCGGTGGACCAAAAATATTTAACATCATGCGAACATTATTTTACTGGAAGAATATGTGTAGGGACATACAAAATATTTGTAGGACCTGCGATTTATGTCAAAAGGCTAAAAAACCCAATAAAAGTTTTGTGGGAGAACTTCATCCCATCATTCCCAAGTCCGTGGGTGAGTTAGTTGCTATTGACTATTATGGGCCATTACCCAGAAGCATTGGGGGGGTAACTTATATCTTAGTAGTCGTAGATGTATTTTCAAAATATATAAAATTATTTTCGCTAAAAAAGGCAAACACTCAAGCCACATTAAATAGGATCGAAAGGGATTTTTTACCTCTTATAAAGGTACGGGCTATATTAAGTGATCATGGGACACAATTTACATCAAAACTTTGGGTTAGGCGTCTGAAAGAATTAGGGATTCAACCAACTTACTCGTCTATACGTCATGCCTGTTCAAATCCAGCTGAGAGATATATGAAAGAACTTGGTAGGTTTTTTCGTACGTACTGTTATAAAAACCATACGCAATGGGCCAAGTTTGTGCCAGACATCGAACTTTGTCTAAACCAAACTGTTAATTCTAGTACGGGATATTGTCCTTTAGAAATTGTTACCGGGCAAAAATCTACCATGATATTAGATAGGGAAATTGACCAAATACTTGTCCAAGATAATATCCAGGCCAAACCCCATACCCAAATAATACAAGAAGTGCACAATCATTTAATTAAAATGTCTTTAAAAAGAATAAAACAGCAAAAAGTTAAAACTACCAATTTCCAAATTGGTGATTTGGTATTATTAAAAACCAATCCTGTGTCTAGTGCAGCTGAAGGAATAGCAAAAAAGTTCTGTCTAATTTATGAAGGACCTTTTAAGGTTCTAAATAAACCTCATCCTAATTCTTATCAACTTGGTGAGATAGCTACAGGTTCTATTAAAGGAACATATAATACCGCCAATCTGATTCCTTATTATACTATGTAAAATATATATATTATTTATATGGAAAAACAAAATCCCACGGAAGAGCCCAGCAAACAAATGTGTCTTCCATCCGTTCCACTAGTGGTGCGATTAACTTTAACCCAAAATTTCCAGCTAATTCCGACCCTGTGTTATCTCCAATCCACCCCCAATGAATCACCCTCGAAACAAAGACCGGAAACGTAGGTTGTTTACCGTTCAGTTTATCTCTAAACGTTGGCGAGATATTTTGTTGTGCTGCAAAACGATTAGTCACCCTTAACCGGAAAAAAAAAAAAAAAAAAAAAAATGTCAGAATTAGATGAGATGTTCGCCTCGTTAGATGGGCAATATATGTACGATTATATGCCCGATGTGCCGGATTGTTATTCAACCAACGACAACGGTGTGAGCGAACAAATCCACAGTGTTCTAGATCCCCGCAAACCCCCCAGTAATGCGGCGCGGGCGGTCTTGGATCTGCCACTGCCGGCATTTGGGTTTGCTTGGGTCAAAGCAAACAAAAATAAGGAAAATATGTTTGCCGCAGTTTCCTGCAACATTACGCCACTGGAGACCTGCAGGGGCGGTACAGAGACCTTCAGCGATCCGGTGAAAACCGACGGTAGCCAATCCTACGGGAAAAGAAAAGATAACCCCAACCCCAGCCTTAGTCACAAACAGAGGCATAGAAAGGCCTATCGCCTTATGAAACGCCGCCGACGCGCGACTAATATGGACCTAAGTAAAAGTGATTAAAAAATACCATTCTGTCAAATTTCATTTTTTCCGCGTATTTTGTGTAATTAGAGTAAGATACCATGATTGTTCGTTTATTTGTTGTATTTTAGTTAGGTTGTATTTTGTTTATTTGTTTAATATTTATTTTGTTGTTGTTTAGTTATTTTTGATATTCTGTTGTTATTGCTATTTGTATTTTTGTTACTATTTGTATTTTTGTTACTATTTGTATTTTTGTTGTTATTTGTATTTTTGTTCCTATGTGTATTTATTTTTTTTTGTTGTTGTTGCTATTTGTTGTTTTGTTGTTGTATTCCTTTAAATAGAAATTAGTTTTACTATGTCTTATTTTTCTTTACAACCAACTTGGTCTTCAATCAAAATAAGAGGGGGGGACTGAAACCTTCCCTACCCAGGCGTTAAAGGTATAAATAAAAAAATGAGGTATAATAGTTAAAAAAAAAAATAAATAATATGTATAAATATATGTATGCGTGTATGTATAGGTACCTATAGGTGTGTATGTGTATGTCTGGGAAGAGGCGCGTGTATGTATGTATAAAGCTATAAATTAAATATCAATTAACCATGGGGTAATTTAATGATGAATACTTGTGTAAATAAATTACACATATCTTTCCAGAAAAGAAGGTCATCATTTAAATGAGAAAACGATTCTAAATAAAATTTGTATTAGATTTCTTAAGATTCTTTTTCAGATCATAATTTCAAACTACCAAACAAGCTTATTTAGCGGCGCGACCAAACTATTGATTTTAGTTTGCTCGTCCGTTTCGATAGGTCAGTGGTTCAAGGGGAGGCAGCAAGATGTCGCCGGCAGTAAAGCGCCACTGCTGTTAAGTTACATATCCGACACTTATAGAGGCTAGATCGAAGACCCCGGCAGTTCCGAATTGGTACCGAAAACTCTTTCAATGGTAATAATTAATGTTGGTAAAAAGTTGTCGTTAATGGTTTTTTTTGCATTTACCAAATTTTAACAAAAAATTGTATTTTTCAGAGCTTTGATGGCAAGCAAGCCAGTTTTAATGCGCAATAGTTTTGGGTTTTTTTTTTTTTTTTTTTTTTTTTTACAATTTAATATACAAAATCTACGGCCATATTCTTTGATTACCTTATACGACGGAATTTATACGGGTTTTCTGGAAATAGACGAATGACTCACAATGTTTGTGGAACCAGGGATCTTATTTTATGATACTTTTTTACAAAGGAAAAGCAGAATAATCTCGAAAAGTTAATTTAGAATGAGTGTTCTTGCTAACAAAAAAATCTTAAATATTCTTTTTCTTGCGGGGAACCGGGAATAACTGGGATGAACTCGGGACACTAAGAGGGCCTAACATTGTTTTTGGTGTTACGAGGACGTCAATCTGTGGTGAACTCTGTTAAACATTGGGAAGAGTGGAAGCTTTTTCCTGTGTCCGAGGACGTCGACTCATGATGAACTTGGAGCACTAAGAGGGCATAACATTTTCTTAGTGCTACGAGGACGTCGGTCTTCGATGAACTCGGCAAGACACTGGGGAGAGTGGAGATTTTTCGCTGTGTTTTCGAGGACGTCAATTTTGATGAACTCTGCTCAACATCGAAAAGGGTGGAAGTTTTTCCCGGTGTTACGAGGACGTCAATGCTTGGTGAACTCGGCTAAACACTGGGAAGAGCGAAAGTTTTCTATGTGTTTCGAGGACGTCGACTATTACGATAACCTTTAGGTTTTGTTTTAAATAATAAAATAAATAAACGATTATCATGGGGGGGTAAGACCTGTCGACCATACAGGTCCGTATAGTTATCTTATGGGAACACGTTTTACATCGGATATATTTTTATTATATTACTAAGGTTAAAAATTTTGTATTAAAACACCATTCGTCTAGTTTGTTAATTATGACACCGTTCAAAGTCAAGTTAGAGTAAATAGAATCAATCCTTGATGACTGAAAATGTCCCATCTGTCCCCTTTTCTACTGTCTATACTATTACTATCTTTACTATAGCTCTAGGAACATCCCGTACAATATGCTCGACAAGGACGGTCGAGTGTACATAAATGGTCCTATGATGAGCAAAATCAAATTAACTACCTTTTCTTTCTCTATTTTTCCTACTTCCTCTCTCTGGACTCTGATTTGACAAATGTCAGTTATCAAGGATTTTGTTGTTTAAAAGTTAATTATTTCTATCAGGTTATGTTTGTTTATTTACTTAAAAGTTTGCTAACGGTTCGTCCAGATCGCTGTCACACCAGTAATAATAATAATCATAATAATAATAATAAAAATAATCATAATGATGATAATAACAAATCATGCGTGTAAAAGAAAATTAATACTGTTTTTCTTTTTCTCTTAGGTAAAATGAACAGAGACATGGAGCAACCCCCCAAAGAACCGT
The DNA here is from genome assembly GCA_963971165.1 of Philopedon plagiatum. Classification (NCBI taxonomy): domain Eukaryota; kingdom Metazoa; phylum Arthropoda; class Insecta; order Coleoptera; family Curculionidae; genus Philopedon; species Philopedon plagiatum. Next base: position 32,074,261 of record OZ020195.1, on the reverse strand, counting down.
CCACAGGTCCGTCGACTTGCGAAATTCCGCCTAAATTAATATGAGCGTTCTCAATAACTTCAATGAAAATTTGAACATATAATATGAAATTTTTCTTTGTTTATCTTAATTTTCTTTCAAAAGTTAAATTGCTCAGTTGTTTGGCGAACAAATTTATTAACTGAATTTTAACAATTGGAGTTTTTGCTTTGTTTCTTGCATTGATGTTTTGTATGTAGAGCCTAGTTTCGTGGGGGGTACTACCTGCAGGGCATCAGAAAAAGAATAATCCTGTACTACCTGCAGGGAACCGGAAAAAGAATAATCCTTTCCCCAAAAGCGGAGCTGCGTAACTGTTGAAAGATCAATGTAAAACCAAATAGGTAGTTTTAAAAACAACTGATGTGAAAAATGATTTCTTATATTCTGGCAGGACAACATAATGTTGGTGTGTTCATAATTAAACCAAATATATTATTTTCGTATTAAAATTGGAGGCTGTGCATTTAAGTTGTACTGCTCTTGGACAGGTCGATAGACTCCACAAAAGTTTCCTTCAACGTGGGACAGTTGGACTTCGGTCCTCCAACAGCTGTGAGGGTGGCTTTCCTCCTTCGAACTCAAGGTGGTCCTGAGGCCTTCAGCTGTTGACGGCCACCGAGGAAGTCACTAATAGGGAAAAAGAATGATCCCTTAGGGAAAAAGAATTATCCCTGGAGAAAAGAGAGACTCCATTGCTCGTGGAAACGTGGCCAGGCCAGTACAGTTTGGTTGCTGTGATTCCAATCTAATTTAACCATAATTGTTTAAAATTATACCAGTGTTTTCTGCCAGTAATTAAAATTCTATTATTTTCATAAACTCCTTACTAATGTGGTAAGCTTTGAGATGAACAAAAAAGGGTTTAAAATAAAAAAATATTATGTGAAATCCATTCTGTAACATTTTGAAAAGTTAAATAGAAATGGATTATTTAAATATATTGTTTTATTTCAATCTCCCAGCTACTAAACTTTATATCCAAAGAACCAAATAAGGTATACAAAAGTAACACAACGTAGGGTCCGAAAACGTTTAAAAACAAAACAAAAAGAAATATAAGTATAAAACAAAAAACAGATATTTGTTAGGAAAACTCTGGTTCATAATGAGCCAGGGGCCGTAAGGTTACACCATCGAGGTAGAATCAGAGAAAAAAAGACATATTTTTCTCTGGTAGAATCAAGAGTCCATACTTAGAAGCTCTTTTTTGAATGACTACGATTGAAAGAGAAAGGAAAAGGAAAATCGAAGGAAAGATTTTACAAATAAATGTTTTATTCCTAAAATGCTAACATTTGATTTGACCTTGAGATAAATATGTATTTAACCGATCGATGCATTTTACTTTAAATAAATTACTTACATAAAATAAGATGGTAATTGTTTAGATTAACGTAAACAGCGAATTTTTTCATGAAATATTGCACAGACCCTAATTTTGGGTCGTAGAACACGAATCCGAAGTCAGTTTTTGGCGGTCTCGTAAAAAAAATTTTTTTTTTGCTCCCTCAACCTGGGCAAAAAGGCGGTCAGGTTTGCTCAGTTTTGATTGATATAGATATATATGTATCTATATCAATCAAAACTGAGCAAACCTGACCACCTTTTTGCTCAGCCAACAAATTTAAAGAAATTCATTGAAAAACTAATCTAAAAGTTTAAAAACTTTTTTTACGAGACCGCCAAAAACTGACTTCGGATTCGTGTTATACGGCCCAAAATTAGGGTCTGTGCAAAATTTCATGAAAAAATTTGCTATTTACGTTAATCTAAATAATTACCAATAAGATATTACTTTACTACGTATTTAAAAATGTACCTATTAGGAACAAGATGTATTTTTCCAAAAAACATAACTTCTGTATGACTTCCTTCTTCCTTCTTTAATATCGTACACCTGTTAACATTTTTGGGAAAACTAAATCGATAAAACTAAATCGAAAAAATGTCTTCGAAAACCAGATATAAAATACGTGTTATCTGGCTCTTGCTTCCCTGTCCCTGCCCCCGTCCCCTTTTTCTTGTCGTTTTGCTGGGCTAATTGACAGGCACGTAATCAGTCGAATTGTTGACAACAATAAGTCATGTGCCTCTCAAAAATACCGAGCAAAACTATGAAAATTAGGGAGATTTTGCAAAAAGAAATTGCAGACACGCCAACCCATAGCCTTCCTTTAAAACCGCGCCCCGAAAATATTCGATAAAGCTGTCGAATTTTTGCTGCTAAATAACTTCAATCATCAAAGTCAATATTGTTTTAATCGTCTCATATGAGATTTTTCAATAAAAAAAATTATGAAAATGTGTTGCTATCATTAGGGACCGGATTTCAATATTATATGAAGCAAAAATCGGGGTCGCACTCAGGTAACTGATAGAAAAGGTAAATGAAATGAAATTAATATTAGATTTTGTTAGGTTATAAAACACAATTTTTTTCTTCACAAAAATGAACCAACTTTACAAAAGGAACAGCACTGGAAAGTATGAAATGATATTGTTACGTATTTATTAATTCCGTGAATGGCCAACTTAATTTTGTTCATTTTCATGAAAAAGAAATGTCTTTCTTTTTAGTGCACCAGTGCATTAGATGTTCTGCCCTTAATAACCCTAAAAATGACATATAAGTTAACATCTTTGAAGAAATTCCCCCCGCCCTTTTTCTCCCCCCAATTTTTATAACATTCGTTACACAAAATTGGCTTTTCTGACCTCAATAACCCCTAAAATGTCACATTAGTTAACATTTTTGTAGAAATTGCCTGTCTCCCCCCCCCCCCCCTCGTTACTTTTATTAACATTTATGACACAAAATTTTATTTTTTAACCCTAATTACCCCGAAAATAACAGCATTTTTGGAGAAATTATCAATCCCTCATTTTTGCCGACACCCCCCCCCCCCCCCCCCATTAATTTTTACCATCTGTTATTCTCTTAGACAAAATTAGATTTTCTGGCCTCAATAATCCCGAGAATGACACATTTAACATTTTGGAAAAATTCCCAGCCGCTCCTTTTTTTCCCGCCGCTCCATTTAATCAAACAGGAATAAAATTTTAGTTTATTGTCCGAGTTTCTTGACAGTTTGGTGAGGTTATATTTATGACAAGTAAAATTAATTTAGTAGCAGTCCTTTTTAAAAATAATTAAATATTATCAATTGATATTATTTAAAACTGCACACCAGTGTTGCCAGCATAGCTAATTTTAACTTTTTTGAAAATAATAATATCTGTCTAGCTGTATAGCCTTCTTTCTAGCTATATTGTTTTTAATATGATCCAAAATTCTGCATGAGTGATTCTGCTTAAGTTTTGACAAAAAGTCCTCCAGACGTCAGTTGTTTTTTCACTTATAATCTCCCTAGTGATTGAATTATTACACGAGTGCACGAATTTTTTGAAAATTTTCCCGAATCCTAGACGAGGGATAATGTTCGCGAACGAGGAAAAATTTCACCTATTAATTTCATCACAAAGGGGATTCGGTAAGAAAATTTCACACCATAATAAAATTAAAAAATTTTTTATTTAACTTGATATTCTTATCATTATTTAGTTTTTGTTGTTTTTCTTTAATATTTCCATGCGAATGTGTATGCCAATTTTAATTAACATGCTGTTTTACTGTTTTTGATTGAATATCTGCAGTCTCCGTGTATCAACAGAGAGCAGTGGCGCACCCAGGATTTTGTCTTGGGGGGGGGGGGGGGAGGCTGAAGAGTGAAATTCTGTGGATTTTTTCAATTAGCAGTGCACTTTTAAATTTTTGTGTGTCCAGGAAGTTGGTCTGGGGAGCTGCAGCCCCCCTCCCCCCTGGGTGCGCCACTAATGGAGAGTCCAGAAAAAAATAAGTTTTATCAGCTTAAGTTTATAAAGCAGTTATTTTATTTCCTTGTAAAAAATTTTAAAATTATTTTTAAGCGAATACTTCAGTCTCTATGTACAACTACAAGAAAGTACGTTCTACCATTTTTAGTTATTATTACCTAAAGGTGGGTACTGACTTGAGCAAATTTACGCGCACGAACGGTTTGTGCGTAAAAATGATCAGATGAGTACGGCGCCAACTGCCACGAATGTATGTGCGCGTAAATTTTTTCCCCGCACAAATACGTTCCGGCGGCTGTCGGTCTTCTGCGAAGATCAAAGAGTTTTCGTGTGCGTAAAACGCTCAGTCTGGATCTAGTTGTATTTATTTATTGTTGTGCGTCGAAACACGTTAATCAAAATGGAGTGGAATAATGAAGTGTCGCTCAATTCAACAAAATCACTGGAACAACAAATAATTTTCGCGAACAAACATATTTGCGCGTACATCTTTTTTTTTTGTGCGTACGCAATTCGTGTGAGTAAATTTGCTCAAGTCAGTACCCACCTTAACGTCTTGGTACACAACTTCTTAAGAAACATGCTGTCACTGACCTTCAGATCCCTTCATTAAAAAGGTTTAAGATTTAATACTGGTTTAAATTAAGATCTTCCAGTCGATCAGTTAGGTGCTGACAGGTTTTTGTCCTGTCATTGTTAATAAGGCGTCATTAAGAATGTATGAGTTTTTCGAATATTTTAGCGATTTGCTTGGTTTCCAAATGATTTTCATCTTGGAACATGTTGCTAGAATAAATTTAGTTCCATTATTGTCGAAAGTACGTACTAAAATTTTCCTTTTCTCTGTGAATTTGCGAAAAAAACAAGAAACAAATTCATAGTATAAAAATTAGTTGTCTTATTCTTACCCTTGTCAGTTTAAAACTTTTGGTTATCAAATTAGACCGGTCTAGCGTTGGAGAATCTGGCCGTATGAATGTTTTAGTAATGTATACCAGACTGACTTCAAAACTGACTGAAGCCAAAATCACTATGATCGAGACCCACTGATTGGGTATGATTACTTATACTTCTTATTTTTATCACTCTTGGTACCAGGGTTGGTTTGATTTAAATCAAATGATTTAAATCATGATTTAAATCGTGATTTAAATCAAGTGATTTTTTTGAAAAAAAAAACAATGATTTAAATCATTTTTCTTCATAATGATATTTTATTATTACACAATAATTACGAGAATGATAATTTTATTTTAACTCGACTTGATTTTATAATCTACCATTATAATAGGTATAGGGCAGTGGTTCCCTAATGTCTCGAAATTCTGGACCCCCAAAATTAGAAATTAGTAACATGAGGACCCCCATGAACAGTTTAGATTCAAAAATAATAAAAGAAACAACCTTTGTTAAAAAAATATTTATTTCAAAAGTGCCGATTTATTCAATGCCTTTAATATGGCTTGGCAATTTGCACCAAAAGGCAGCATGCTATTTATAAATAAAAACGGCATCCTATAAAAGTAACTGAAAAACTGAACTAAACTGAACAAAATATATTCTCTTTTCTAGCAGAAAAAATATATCAATCATCAGTTTTGGATTTTAATGAGAAGAATGAAATACTGTTTTTCCTGTCCTAGTTCTTTCTAAATCTGGTCTAAGATTTGAACAGCCAGATTCTCCAACGCTAGTCCGGTCTAATTTGACAACCAAAAGTTTTAAACTGACAACTGTAAGAATAAGACAACTAAATTTTATACTTACTATGAATTTATTTCGGAGCTTTTTCACAAATCCATAAAGAACAGGGAAATTTTAGCACGCACTTTCGACATTAATAGAACTAAATTCACTCTAGCCACCCGTTCCAAGATGAAAATCATTTGGAAACCAAGCAGATCGCTGAAATATTCGAATAAATCATAAGTTTTTAATGACGTCTTATTAACAACGACAGTACAAAAACTTGTCAAAATAACTGATCAACTAGAAGATCTTAATTTAAACCAGTACTAAATCTTAAGCTTTCTTAGTGAATGTGGACGTTAAGTTTTATGCTATGAACATATTTTTGAGCTTTCTCACAAATTTGTAAATAAAAGGGCAATTTTAATAAGTACCTACTTTACTTTTGACAAAAATAGAACTAACTTCATTACAGCAACTCGTTCCAAGATGAAAATGATTTGGAAACCAAGCAAATCGGTGAAATATCAGAATAATTCATAAGTTTTTAATAACGACTTATTAACAATGACAGGACAAAAACCTGTCAAAACATAACTGACCAACTAGAAGATTTCAATTTAAACCAGTACCTACTAAATCTTAAACCTTCTTAGTAAATCTGAACGGAAATTTTTAATCTTAGATCTGAATCAACATCCAGCCGATTTCTTTGTTTGGATTTTAGCAGAATGTATTCAGAGAAAGTTTGTTCACACATACGTCGTGCAAAAGGGCATAAAGTGTTTCAAAGCAAAGGTTGTCGGACCCCCGCAAAATAACCTGCGGACCACTAGGGGTCCGCGGACCACCATTTGGGAACCACTGGTATAGGGTATAGGTAGCTATATAATATGTACCTATTGCTTTTTGTTTGTGTTTTTAAAATTAGCGTTTTCTGTTTCGTTTACTGAAGTTTCAATTAATATTAATATTATTAAATTTATATTTTCTACTCCATTATTTTAATATTTACTGCATTTTAATTATTTACTATTGTAAATGTGTTACATCTGAACAAACAATAATGAAATAATACAAACTTAAATAAAATTCAAAAATTCTGACTTAAATCAAAAAAATCTGATTTAAATCAAAAAATCTGTTTTTTTTTTTATTTTTTTTTTAAATCATGATTTTTGCCAAAACTCTGGTTGGTACAAGCAAAAGAAACGCAAGTAAGTATGCAATGCATGCAGACTTGCAATACCTTGCAGGATAATTTTCATTTCTATTGACAGTTGTTGAAAAAAAATTTGGCAAATACTGTCTCCATATTGGAAGATGGCAGCAATCCGCAATAATAAACTTGTTTTTCTGCGCTTAGGTATTTTAAAACTATTTTAGTAGATATCGTGACTTTTTACTGTAAAAACGTGTTTTGATATTCAATGGATCAATTCAATCAAATCGAAATTGACAAAAGATAAGCTGTGATGCTGTGATTTGCATTTAAAAACAAATCAGATTCTTTCCGCTTTAAAACTGATTTTAAAAACGTTTTAAAAATCGATAGATAAAATTAGCATGTTACTTGTCATAACTTACAATAATTATTCTTTCTCGTCTGTCATCAAAATCATCTATATGTTCACCGACCAATAACTGAACTCCTGTAAAATCACGTGGTTTATTGAAATATTTAAAAAACCACTGAAGCGCAGATATGAGTTAAAATGTAATAATAATATATTAGCGGATTTCGGACACAGTGTTTATTTAAACTAATACATATTAAAAAACTAATACTGTACCGTTTGGATTGATTAAAGGAGAAGCCATGTCCGCCAGCGCAACAACAAGTCACGATTTTTTGAAAATTTACTATATTAAAAAATTTATGGAATTTCTTGTTAACGTCAAATATATGCATTGTTTGCTCATTTTATAAGCAGTTTATTCTAGTTCTAGGGAATAATTAAAAAAGTGTGCCCAAGAATAACAAGAACACATTGGAAAATGACTTACTACAGGTTGAATTTTTTATGTATGCATACAAACGTCATTTCTGAAATGAAACCTGACCTCTAGGAAAAATCAATCACAGGAAATGTTCATATTGCTGTTCTGAAAGTTTTAAGTCGTAATCCGCACAATTTACTTTTTTTATTGATGTTTTATTGATGGTAGTTATGCCAACCAATCGCCTAAGTTGATACTCGGTGACATTTCGGGCAAAACCAAGGTTACAGTAATAAAATAAAGCCTATGTCTGTCTGGTTTTAATAAAATTAATTGTAACTATTTAACATTTATTTCAGTCTTATAGAGGAAAACAAACTACTGAATTGATTTTAATGATACCATTTTTCATGAAAAGATACATATAATATGATAATACACATATGATAATGGCAGCTTTTTGTCATACAGCAAATGGATTAATTTTTAATAATACTTAAGATCACACTGCTTCTACGTTTTATATGCCTACGCTGACTCCGCTGCAGATGACGGTTCCGAAAACGTTGATGCATGGATACCGGCGCCGGCACCCGAATATCTACAAAATTTCTCGGGTGCCGGCGCCGTAGTCCAGATACGACCAAAATGGAATGCCGGCAGTTCTAACCTAAAATAATAATAGTTACGTCTTTTAAATGATATGTATACTTTAACTAATGTAAAGTGAAACCGCAAAAAAGGTAGGTAACGAAGCCGACACCTTTGACGCAGCAGTGCCGATAAGGTCCAGCCATAGGCGCCCCAAAATATTCTAACCAATTTAAGATGGGCAAAATAAAAAGTTTTAACATTTTAACCAAATATTATTTATAAATATATCAAAACCTAACTGAATCTGCAAAAACGATGTTTAACCATAGAAATAATTGTATTCATGGGCGTACCGTCGACCGATAATTAAGACTTCAAATTAATGGCATAAATACGTTGTCATTTTTATGATCGTTTTGTAGTAAGTGTAACTATGTTATATTTAAACCGTCGTCCGCTCCCCAGGCGCGCACGTATGGGCGTACCTTTACGACGCGCGGTTTGTCACGATCGAGATCAGCTATTCAACTGAGAACCAAGGACACACATAATGGCTCGGATGCGTTATGCATGTCATTTTCTTGTCGTTATTAGCCAGGGCCACGCCTCTTGACTATAATTATTTTTCCTAGGTTTTTTCCTGGAATTATAACTTAGACCACTATCGGTCTAGTAAACCATTTTCACCGTTTCTAGAATACCGTTCTGGTCCCTCTAGTCGGTGCAAGACTCCCTTGACCAAGAATGTTGATTTATCCCAAATTAACTAGTACCAAGTGTAGACTTCCTACATCTGAGTACAAAAGCCTGCGTCTAATTTCGAGACGCGGAGTGCATGTCTTTCATGCGTTTCACTCAATTGTAACGACAACCGCGGAGACCGCCAGACTGAATTTAATTACTAAGGCGGAAGACTTTCGTCCTCTTTCCTGTATATAGACTCTATTAATGGATTGTCCTGCCAGGCACTCAGCAAAAAACCCGCCGCTCGGTCCAATTCGCTTAATTGTCCGATTAAAGTTGTCCATTTCTCAGAAGCATTTTGGAATAATTTTCCTCCTTTAAACCACCTTCCTCAAGACATGTATCCAGGTTGAATTTCCTTACGGTTTACAGATAGCAAGGTAAACCTATTCGGCCTATCCCTTTACTCGTGTCGGAGGGATCAAGTGCGTCCTGTCCCAAGACGCGAATTTTATAAACAAAGGTATTTTACATCACCGAACCAAGCGGCTCAAACCAAATCAAGTCTGAAATTCAAATCGATATATGGATGATATCAATGAAGAAAATGAGGCTCAAAATGTTAGAAGAAGACACGCGAGCTCTTGGTCTATTTATTTTCTCGCTTCATACCTGATGTCTTGAAGATGGGTGACCGCGGTCGACCAGTGCTGCGGATGCTGCCGTCTTACTGCATATTAAATCTCGAGGTTCCCAAGAATCTTGAAATTCTTGGAGTTTCTTACGTGACCATGGCCATCGTAATACTGTCTAATTTTTGTTTTTTGGGTAAGAGGAGGTGAATCTTCCAAAGATACCCACATGTGACATTCGTGGGTTATGTCCCGATTTTTACTGACTAAACACCCCCCCACCCCCCCCCCCCCCTAGAGTAGTTGGTTTCGGACCGGAGTCTATAAACCCAGTATCTCTCGATAGATTATAACCGCTCGCATGACCCGTTGTCATGCCGAACTTTTATAACCCTCCCATATTTTCGCATACAAATATGGGGGTTTATCTGTATCCTGAAAGGAAAATTTTACAATATTGCCTTAAGGTAACAAAAGTCCTACTTAAGATAATATTTGTCTCTAGCCTTAAGATATTTATATGTTACATACGGTGTTAAGTAACTAAGTGTGCATGACATGCTATTTACCTACGTAATCTTAAGATGTGGGAACTTAGATATTTTACTTAATTATTGGTATTCAGGCCCGCTCGCACTAGCACTTGCGCTCGCGTTCGCACTCACACTCGCACTAGCACTTCACTTTTGCCTTTTCATTACTCTGTTTGATTTCTTGGTCTTCTTTTGTATCACCTATTTTGCCTCGTTCTTCCGGCTATTTATAGATTTTCCCTATTTCCAAAAGCAACCAATGTCACTCCAGATCACGAATCTAGTGAAAAGGGGCGGGGCTTGTTAGGGTAGTTGAAGTTTACTTTTCATATCCTGAAGCAATCGAGACCGTCAGTAGACGCAATGTTGCTGTAAAAGCTCAATAAACGTCTTTTCTTGAAAACTTTCGAAGTTTTCATAAGATCTTTGTCTTCCAAAAGTAAAGTATATTTATTCGCTTTTGAAAGAATTTCGTTCAAAACTTGAATTTCTATCAAGATTTCTCTGTATTTTCTGGAAGAGCATTGTGAAAAGCGGTTTTCACAACAAATGCTATATATTTTAGAAACCTGTCAAATCCATTATCAAAAATAAAACAAAAATGAATCGTCAGAAGATTCGGAACTAGAATCATTCGCATTTTGAGTGACAAGTGGCGCTACTGGTGGTAAAATAGGATATTCATCTTCTTTTTTATAACGTGGGCTACACAGTTTCTCCAAATATCACTGCTCAATTCACTTATTACTCGTCGAATATTATCCAGTACCACTGCACTTAATGTTGGTGACTGATTACATTTACGAAGAGGTTTTTTTATAGTGCCCCAAATCATTTCAATTGGATTAAATATGCAATAATAAGGAGGTAACCGCAACAGAGTATGGCCGTGTCTAGTGCAAAGATTATCAATTACATATTCATTTTTAAAATTTCGACTCTTTATCATTTTTATCAGCTCTTTTTTTACCGGGACCTTTTCAGGAATTTCCATATTTTTATGCCTCATAAAATTTAAAATGTCTTCCTTTTTCGTATTATTATTCGGTATTTTGTTTAATATACGCTAATGATATTGTGCATTGTCCATGACGATTACCGAGTTTGGTGGAATGTTCGGTAAAAGCTGATCAACAAACCACTTTTCAAATAAATCCTCAGTCATGTCCTCATGATAATCGGCAGAAGATTGGTTTATGTTTTTGGCCGACAAAAGCAGTGCATTGGGCACGAAACCATTTTCACCTCCGGCATGAAGTATTATCACGCGCTTTCCTCTTGAACACGGTGCATTTAAACTGCAATTTTGAGTTTCATCTACCCAACCGTACTGAACAACATCATGAGTATCAAACCATGTCTCATCTAGATACACTATATTATACATATTTGATTCCCGGTGTCCTTTTATTTTACGCAAATATTCTTGACGATGTTCAACAAGACGGCGCGATTCCATTATAACCATCCGATTGTCAATTTTTTTGTATTTAAACCCGCAATTTAATAAAATTCCTCGAAGAGTTTCCAATGACTAATAATTGTAATCAAGGTAATCGCGTAACTTATCCCGGATTATTTCTAATGTTGGCACCGTATTTTCCTTATATAGATTGTACACAATTCGTCTAATGACATCTTTTGCTGCATCGTCAACTTTCTGAAACTTCTGATTATTTTTCTTTCGCTTTCCCGAATGATCTGTAACATCTCTTGTTTTAATTACGCGATAAATTGTAGATATCGAAAGTTGTGTTAATTCGTTAACTCTTTTTATAATGACTTTATCTGACTGTGCCGGATTTTCTTTTTTTAAACAGCCGTAAATATTTAGAATTATTCGTCGACTTTGAACATGTAAATCTTTATTAAACTCCGGACATGTTTAGACTGGCGATGCCACGGTCGGTACCGAAGGTAATTCAACATGTAATAATTCGCTTTCATCTACCTCAAAAGGTCGCCAAAAAGCCATTATTATAATAAAAATTCACTTACATAAACCAAGTATCTAAAAACAAAAATAATAGGCACTTCACTGGTCAAAACTTAAAACTTAACTCTCTCACATAAATCATGTTCTAAACGAGCATCTGTCTAGACGTAACGTCTTAATTAAATGGAAATGACTCCGTCCTCTGCATGCGATAATATAATATTACCCTTGGTGGAAAAGAGACCTAAACTAGGTATCGAGCGATCCCGGTATAAGCGGCAGGCCTTTGTCTGGCTTTTTATACCCAAGAATTTATATTTATGAGATTCAGTCAGGACTAGCAAAAGTTATAAACATTGTGTTGTTTTAATTTTGCGTAAACACAATAAAATATGAAAGTAGCTGAGTAACCTCAGCAAGCTGTGAGTGTCATTTCAGGAAAGTTACTGGTCTGCCATGCAGGCATATTCTAAAGTGTAGATCCTTAACGTCATTGCCTTTATTCGATGCTGAATTATTAGGTGGTTGAGAAAGTTTTGTGAAAAAATATTGAACGATTGCGAAACTCTCTCCCAATCTGATAATATTATTCCTATTTCTGAATGTTGGGATGAACCTTGTGGCACCACAATATCCGAGGTGGCAAATTTAAATCCGAAATATTTAAATAGTCATGAAAAATTTAAAATATTGAATGAAGAGGGGAAAAATAGCACAGATATGCTGCGAAGTATCAACGAAGCTGACAGGGTATTTCAGGAATGAAATGGAAAGACGTGGTAATTTATCTCGACGACATTTTAGTATTTTTAGAACCAAAGAAGAGCACATAGAAAAACTTCTAAAAGTTTTAGAAAGACCAAGGGAAGCAGGTCTCACCCTTAACTCAAGCAAATGTAATTACGCAAAACAGAGGTCAAGGTCTTAGGACACATTGTTAGCGAAAATGAAATGCCACCAGACGAAGACAAACTTCTTGGTATAAATAACTTTCCAGTGACACACGATGTCAAATCCATTCAAAGTTTTTTAAGGCTCTGTAACTATGAACTATAAAGTTAATAAAAAGAATTTCTGTTTAAGCTCGACCATTACACGAAGCAATCAAAAAGACACCAAAATTACCTGGGGAACAACGCAACGACAATCATTTGACATGTTAAAGGAAAAACTCATTACAGCCCCTGTTCTATTACACTTGAACCCAAACAAATGATGCGAACAACGAGTAGATGCTCCCAGAATCGGAATACTATAAGATGGATAGCCCAATAGCCTACATAAGCCGCAGCCTATCTAAAGCTGAAACCATGGATTTATTAGGACTGGATACGGGATGAGTTCACATTCTTTGAAGCCAAAACAAACCATTCTAAACGACACTGTAAACACAATTTGTAAACATTGGCCACATCTTATTTTACCTTGTATTTTTGTACAAAAAATACGTTAGAAGCATCACAAGATTTATTAAAAGTAATAAAAGCCCTAAAATATTTTATTTTTCTGCTAAATAATAAATTTAAGGCAAAAAGGTTTTATTATTTATAGGTTATGTTATTTCTAAAGGTGTTTATTTAAAGTCGCTCCGAGTCATTTATAAATCTATATAAATCTATACGTCGCACTTTTTCTTTTCTAGTTCATTAGACAAAGACGTACGTGTAACCGAGTGTTCAGACCGAGGTTCAGCCGTGTTCCTAAACAACCATAACAGACAGCAACACTTCTGAGCTCCAACACTCCAATGCTATTTTATCTCTTTCTACTACCATTCTTGATTCAATTACGTAATAATTCGTAGTCTTGTCTATGTTCGTAGTTCGTAAACTGCTCCCCCAAGAGAATAACAAAAACAAAAACAAACAACAAAATATAAGGCTTCACGTTCGATACGCTCACAGTATACGGATATCGAATTCTTATTATAATAAATCCATGGCTGAAACCTGAAACGCTGAAACACACTACGAAATCACGGAACTGGAAGGATTAGCGGCTATCTGGTTACTTGGATATCATAGACATTTAATATACGGACGATCAGTAAAAACTGTCACCGCTCACCATGCCATTTGCTGGATCCGTCCCCTAAAGGATCCAAGATTACAAGATTGTCACTAAAACTTTCAGAATACGATTTCACGATAGCTCATAAGAGCGGATCTTCTCACAAAGACGCGGACGGCTTATCTAGAAATTTTGTCTTTAGCGCAGAAGCAAGCCAAGATATTGACGAAATCCCAACATTTTTGCTGCAACCCTCAGATATCGTTTCGGAATAAGCAGCCGACGATAAAATAACAAACCTAATAAAAGCAGTCACTAATCCAGATAACGGATTACTTCCTCTAGGCCTGAGACGAAGGGCAAAAAATTTCCGTATCATAGACGGTGCTCTATACAAAATCAACCCATCACCAGAAGGATCTGATAACGAACCTATTTAAAGAGCTGGTGAAATCTTAGCGGATATTTCCAGCCCTGGGTGCAGGAGTCGGTTTTTTCTTTTCCTTTCCTCTTCCATCTGTCATTCTTTCTCTTCTCTCTTCTTTCTCTATCACTTCTAATCCCACTCTCTTCTATCAACCTCTTCCACAAAAAAAAATTGAAAATGATGATGGCGCTCCTAGGGGTAATAAATTCCGGGGGTAAACTACCACATACATTCGGATTTCCATGCGAGGGGTGCTTGGGGGGGGGGGGTCACCATCGAATAATTCGAAAAGTATAATAACCTTTGCCAACATCTGCGGGCTTAATTCCAATTTGGACTCTGTCTACCACTGCCTCCAATTATTCAAACCCCACATTCTTTTTCTGACCGAAACCCAAATCAGTCCCAAATACTCAACCAATTATATCCTGTTTCCAGGCTATGAACTTCTGTTGTCTTTTCGTTTTCATGAAGGGATATGCGCCTGCGTTCGCAGCAGTCTTTCTTGCACCAGACTTCCGAACCTAGAATCAAACATACCCTTAAATCTTACTAAATTTATCTGTTGCTTGTTTATCATATCTCTGAATTTCCCTCCGCTGAAGTTATCGTCATAGGCGACTTCAACGTCCATAGCAAGGAATGGCTAGGATCCACAAAAATGGACCCAGAAGGCAGATCAGCAGAAAACTTCGCAATCAACAACTCGCTCACTAATTTAATCAGCGAGCCAACATACTTTCCCCGCGTTCCTACCCATAATCCAAACCCACTAGACAGTGGCGGTTGGTGAAATTTCAAAGTTGTTTATCTCTGTTCATACTTACAGGACCCGTACCAAATTTAGGGGTTTTACTAGTGAGCCCACTGGGAATGTTTTGGTAAAGAAAAAAAAACATTTTGTAATTTGCGAAAAAAAGAGAAATTTTTGGTGCGGCCCTCCCAAGAAAAAATGAACACGTCTAGGTATGTGATTTCTTTTTTGTCTAACCAAATTTTACATCATTTTGGCGACAGGTTTTCAATTTTGAGAGAAAAAAATGTGTTAGTAGAGAGTTATAGTCATTTGAATTTTTTTATGCCTAAAATCTAATTTTCCAAAAAATTCAAATGACTATAACTTTCTCCTAACACATTTTTTTCTCTCAAAATTGAAAAACTGTCGCCAAAATGATGTAAAAATTGTGTAGACAAAAAAGAAATCAAATACCTAGACGTGTTCATTTTTTCTTGGGAGGGCCGCACCAACAATTTCACTTTTTTTCGCAAATTACAAAATGTTTTTTTTTTCTTTACCAAAACATTCCCAGTGGGCTCACTAGTAAACCCCTAAATTTGGTACGGGTCCTGTAAGTATGAACAGAGATAAACAACTTTGAAATTTCACCAACCGCCACTGCCACTAGATCTTATTCTTACCACCCATCCTGAGCCATACTTAACATCTATATGCGCTCCCTTTGGTCGTTCAGATCATGGCCTCATTACCGTCCATTGTCCCATGCATCCCGAATTTGCTGAAATCATTCCGGAACGCACGATCTGACACTACAATTTTGCCGAGTGGGATAATCTTTGAAACTTATTTTCTGCTTTTCCTTGGCACTTGGCACCCTGTCTGTTTTCCACTCCCGATCCCTCCGAGATTTGCTCTCATATCACAGATATCATTCAAGTAGGTATTGAAAGTTTTATTCCACATACCCGCAAGAAACCTAAACTTTCTGCAAAGATCTACACCCGAAAATCGTCAGATATTCACTGAGGGACGAAATCAGTACAATCAAACTATCTTAGAGTCCAAAAATGCTTTTAACAACCGCATAAAAGATAAAGTATTTTCCTGTTCCAACGGCCGCAGATCATTCTGGTTACTTGCCAAAATCGTAAGTCAAAACTTCAGTACCTACAGTGAAACCGGGCCTAGTCATAGGCGTCCCAAAATATTCTAACCAATTTAAGATGGGACACAATAAAAAGTTTTAACGTTTTAACCAAATATTATTTATAAGTATATCAAAACCTAACTGAATCTGCAAAAACGATGTTTAACCATAGAAATAATTGGATTCATGGGAGTACCGTCGACCGATAATTAAGACTTTAAACTAATGGCATAAATGCGTTGTTATTTTTATGATCGTTTTGTAGTAAGTGTAACTATATTATATTTACACCGTTGTCCGCTTCTCAGGCGCGCACGTTTGAGCGTACCTTTACGACGCACGATTTGTCATGATCGAGATCAGCTATTCAGATGAGAACCAAGGACACACATAATGGCTCGGATGTATTATGCATGTCACTTTCTTGTCGTTATTAACCAGGGCGACGCCTCTTGACTGTAATTATTTTTCCTAAGTTTTTTCCTGGAATTATAACTTAGACCACTACCTGTCTAAGAAACCATTTTTACCGTTTCGTGAATACCGTTCTGGTCCCTCTAGTCGGTGCAAGACTACCTCGTCCAAGAACGTTGATTTATCCCAAATTAACAAGTACCAAGTACAGTGGCGGTTGGTGAAATTTCGAAGTTGTATATCTCTGTTCCTACTTACAGAACCCGTACCAAATTTAGGGGTTTTAATAGTGAGCCCACTGGGAATGTTTTGGTAAAGAAAAAAAACATTTCGTAATTTGCGAAAAAAAGTTAAATTTTTGGTGCGCCCCTCCCAAGAAAAAAATGAACACGTCTAGGTATTTTATTTATTATTTTTTCTTAACAAATTTTACATCATTTTGTCGACAGTTTTTACATTTTGAGAGAAAAAAATATGTTAGTAGAAAGTTATAGTCATTTGAAATTTTTTAATCCTAAAATATAATTTTGAAAAAAATTCATACTTATATGTATACTTATATTGCAAAAAATATAGCAATTTAAACCATATTATAGAGTCGGTCCATTGCAGTCTTATCTCTCAAATTAATTAACCACAATATTCTTTCTATATAAGATGCTTATCATCATATTTTTATACCATGTCACCGCACAAGGATTGGAACTTTTAGCAGGAGTATTTTGGCAACCACTTTCTTCAACGGTAATGTATGAAGCAACCAAACCATTGACATATGAGGCTAAATGGTATGAAGCCTAGGAAGAAAGCCCAGACAAAAAACTAAACGACCCCTACGTGACATTTGGTGGAGGCGCCGGGTAGAACGTCACATTTGGTGCAGGTGTCGGTTACCACATGACATTTGATAAAAGCGCCGTGTCCCTAGTCGTAACGCGACAATACAGATTATCCAATTTTGACTGGGGCGCATCATAACACGGGCATCACATATCCTGTGATGCCCGTGTTATGATGAAGGTTAAAAATTCTTGGCTGATATGCAAAGTTGCCACATTGAATATAAAACGTACATTCTGTACAAATCCTGTGTTTTTTTAAAATTCAATAGTTGATTTTTTTACAAACCCAGACAAAATATTCTTGAAATTCCATTGTGGAGGACTGAACGAATTTTTTTGTAAATTATTTTTTCGATCATAACGATAGATTTTATTATTAGCTGTACTTCCCACATTAACAAGAAGTTTAAAAATAGGGCTTGCTACAGTCGTTACTGTTTGAGATGCCAATAGTCTGGCACATAATTTTTATTAATTATTAATAATCAATTACCCTTTTATAATTATTATAATTAAGAATGTATATACATTTTAACCACCAAAGTAAATGTTTTGCCAGACCAAAATAGGATACCTATAGGTGGGTAAAAAGATAAATTAAATTATATTCTGAGGATACATAAGGGCATCATGGTTTTATTCATATAGCTCCACTCATCATCATGGACCAAAGATTGGTTTAGAAAAGAAAGTCAAAATACTTTTATTAAGTACGACAAATGCTACGAAAAGGTAAGATAAGAAACGAACACCAGGACCAAAATGTTCGAACAGCAGATATTGTATCCCTAAGAAAGACTATTACATTTCACACAGCGAAGTTGGTGACGATTCTTTATGCAGATGATGTCTGGAAGACAAAATTCTTAGCAATGCCCAAGACATTAAGCAGACTAACAAAATATTTGAGAAACATAACGTTGACGATTGTTAAAATTTATAAAGACGATCAGTACGTACGACCTCATCTAAATGTAATGGGTAAAGTGAGGGAGATTATAGCCATAACGATTATATCTCCATTCATTCATTCATACATACATTCATTCATAAAAAAATCATGTCAGTTACACAGACCTTTAGAAACAAAGTGGGTCATCCAATCTGAAATTCTTAAAACAGGTGTTCTTCCGGTATATAGTATAGTCGTAGCTAAAAAGGATCAATTTTTTATTAGAAAAGGTAGCATACATACGATGAAAACGCTAATAAAGACTAGTAAATAAGTTAACATTCGGAATAAACCTTGGCCACAGAAATTATATATTCATTGGCATAACAAAAAGATATATAACAGGTATTTTATTATTTTCTATACTTTTTGTATAGATTGTATATGTTGTTGAGCTACAATAGCAGACAAAGGACACGCAGCTACTGATGTTAAAAAAATAATAAATTCCAGCCAAGGAAATTATCTATTACTTCAAATTTTTCACCACGTACCTATGTACAAGGAGTTAATAATGTAAAATAAGCTTAAAAATAAAAACGCATTAAACAGGTTTTGTTCTATTGGATCCGGTCTGTTATGACAACGGGAGACAACTAATATCGTCACCCGTTGCTACTGGTAACTAAATAAGGGTAAAAAATATCTATTTTTGTTAACGGAAATGTCCTGACAAATAATGACAAATATTTCTTTATAATACATACCCAACTGTTGAAAAATAGTATATTATTTAACGAGCGGTAATGTAGGTCATAACTCACGCAGATGAAGTTTGCAGGACGAGCCGCAGGCGAGTGATGTAATTCATCAAGTGAGTTATGACCATTACCGCAAGTTGAATACTATACTTTATCTACGACTATAACAATAAATACTAAGATACAAGTACAGAGAAAGAACTTTATTAACTTTATTAACTTAATTTGAAAACGTCAAAATTATTCGAGTGACATTACTTCCCTCAGTAACAATAATGGACTGTTTCCTTTCAGCCAATCGGCTTGTACAGAGCCACCTTGATATTCGGTTCGTAAAGCTTTTCCGATTTATTATAGTGAGTTATAGCAGTGAGTTATTATAACTCACGCTGTTTGTTTATAGATACTATTAATTGTTCAAAAGTAGTTGAATAATTAATATATAATTTAATAGGAGTAGATAAAAATGTTTATGAAATGCTAAGACACTTTCAAAATAAAGTTCAAAAATAAACATACATTTTTTAAAGCAGAAGCATTAGTGGACAAATAAAACTCCTCGCCTTATAACTAAGTAGCAATTTGCACTGAAATATTAAATCCCCTTGGGTTAGAACTAGGTTAGTACAACTTTTATAATTATTGATAAACCCCTGTAAAACAGATTATAAATAACCAACAATGTTGTTCTAGTTATAACGTTGTTATAAAAAGGATAAATGACATGCGTGACGTGCAGTTGATGTCCAGTTGTTTAACAGACAACCACCACCGATGTAGATACAACAGGAGTTCCGCGATATAGACGTAAACCCAGAGCCGAAACTCCGATTGATTGTCACCATGACAACAAAGTTGCATGTAAAATGTGACGAATAAACAAACCTATTTTTTATTTTATATTCTACTATTTAATGATAAAACATTCTGTGATTTTTAAAGGGACCCATATATTGACGAGTTAGTCAATATTCTTTAGGCCAACAGATAAGTAGTTAGACGACTGATGTGCTTTTCAAAATTAAGCGGTGTGATTATTTAGTAACTTTAGAGTTATTATTTTTTTATTTTTCAAATCAGAGATAAAGTTGTGCGAAATTTAAATATTTTAGTTTTTCGTGTACTGCAGAACTTTTGCAACCACAAGACTTAAGGTGAGCGTTTAAAGATTATTTTGTAGCAACTTTTTGCATGCATAACCGTTATAGGTGATTCAAAGCAATTTTGAAGTATTTTAAGATAAAAGTAGGTATTTTAAATATGTTTTCAAATTCAATATTAAGTGTGTCTCAGAAATACAAAGAAAGAAAAATGTTGTTTAATATACGTGGTGATGCTGGTGATGTTGCTAGATGCCCATTGCGGCTACCTGTATGCTGTCAAGAAAAGTTTGGAATACTCCTCACAGTTACTGATTTGCCCAAAACCAATATATATTGTGAATGATTTAATAACCAATATACCGTTTGTTTTTTGTTGAAAAATGGAGTTACCGTTGATAATAAATAAATAAATGAAAAGAAACATAGATATATTACACCAAAGGTTCGTTCTTTTGTCTTGCTAGACACTGCACTAACCCACACTTTTTTATTTGTAGAAGATGCCCATTGGAAAAAAAAATCAGTGGAGGTTAGTGCAGTTTCGTGCAACACAAAAGAACAAACCTTTAGTAACAACAGATAATTACAATCCCCATCAACTCCCTGTATCTACAATTAATTAGAGGTGGAGCATTCTCGAGAATTTATTTTTGGGAAATATTCTCCGAGAACAATGAGAATTTATCGGAAATTTTGGAGAATTTATCTGATACGTTGGAGAATTTTATGTTTTGACTGCATAAACTGAAAGAACATATTCTTTTTACCAAAAGTAGTTTTTACAATAATTTTATCTGAAAAAATATAGAGATGTAGAGATGGAACAGTCTCGAGAATTTATTATTGGGAAATATCCTTTGAGAAAAATGATAATTTATCGGCAATTTTGGAGAATTTATTTTATATGTTGGAGAATTTTATGTTTTCTTTGACTGCATAAATTGGAAGAACATATTTTTTTACCCAAAGTAGTTTTTACAATAATTTTATCTGAAAAAATAAAGATATGTAGAGATGGAACAGTCTCGAGAATTTATTATTGGGAAATATTCTCTGAGAAAAATGATAATTTATCGGCAATTTTGGAGAATTCATTTTATATGTTGAAGAATTTTATGTTTTCTTTGACTGCATAAATTGGAAGAACATATTTTTTTACCCAAAGTAGTTTTTACAATAATTTTATCTGAAAAAATTGAGATGTAGAGATGGAACAGTCTCGAGAATTTATTATCAAAATAAAGACACATTAAATTTTTATTTCCATTATTTTCGACTAACTTTATTTATAAATAAAACACAACTTAGAAACGCATTGTATAAATAACATGTTTAACAAGTTGTTTAAAACCACACAGAAAAGAAATAAAGATAAAGATGCTCCAGCTCCGTCTATGATACAATACCGGCATTAAAATGAATTAGGTACCTTAAATTTCCGTAAATTCTCATAAATTCTCCGAGAATATGAATTTTCCCGAGAACATTCTCGTTCTCGGAAATATTCTCGGTAATTTTCCAGTAATTTATATTTTTTTCAAAAATCATAAATTCTCGAGAATTTATGCTGGGAAATATTCTCGGTAATTTACCGTTCTCCAGAAATATTCCCTTGAGAACATTCTCATGGCATATCTCTACCTACAGTGTATGCGATGTTAAAAATATCACAATTATTTAAGTTATTAATGCTGAATGTGAAACGTGTTTTTCAATCCTGAATGTTTATTATACTCGTAATATCTAAATTTGTTTAAAAAAAATAAAGTGGTATTGACTGCAAAATGTTAAATTTAAAAACATAATTGTGTAAAGGAAACATTAATTAATAAAATAGAATAAAATATTTATTATGTTTGAACTTTTTAAAATTAGACAAGAAAATATTTAAAACGTTTTTAAAAATTGGCTATGTTAATCTTGGAGTGACATGAAAAATTATTAATTTTCTTAATTACTTTTTTCAAACAAAAACAGGTAGATATTTTGTCAATAAAAAATTATTTTGTGTTGTTTTGGTTTAAATTGTTTTCATATATGTTTATTTTTGTATTAAATTATTTTATTTCTCTATGGTTAAGATAAAATGAACGTAGAGGTAGAGCTAAAGTTAACCGTCCCAATTAATAAACCATCCCAAGCCAAAGAGTACAACCCATATTACTTCAGAGACTACATTATTAGGTGTCACTGACATATAAATTCACTAACATTTAATATCGGTCAATTTTGACAAGTAGGGGTGCAAACAAGTCCATTTTTTTCAAATTGACAATTATTTGATTGAATTAAAAATTGTAATAATAATAATAATAATAATAATAAGACAATTATGGGATTAAATTAAAAACTATAATAATACAAGAATAAAGTTATGTACTTTTGTTCTAATTTATGGAAAAAAATAAAATTTGTTGTTTTCGATAAAACTTTAGAGACTCGCAACATCGTACCCCCGGTTGTGTCAACCACGAGTGCAAGGGTTACGCCGCGCCCGGGCGGCAGACTTACGGGGCGGCAAATTAAGGAGTTAAAAATAATATTATTCAAAGCATAGAAAAAATATCTACAGTATTTTTTTTTAAACCGGGCCATAGGATTTTTAGATGGTTAAACTTCGTCCCAGTGTTAGACCTTGTTTTATTATAGATCTGACGCTGAAATTTTAAACAAAAGATAGTTTAGGGCATTGTGTACAAGCTACGATATAATTTGTGTTGATAAAACTGAGCAAAATATTTTAGAAAACGGGTTTATTTTATAATAAAACCAAGTTTTGTCTATCCCTGTATAATATACATGTATTAAGGTATTATTGACACTTACTGGTAAATGGCATTATCAAAAGGTTCGACAGGTTGTAAATTAAAAATACCGATCCTTTTTCTTAATTTCGTGAAATCGCATCGCTTTTATGCTTAACTAACCTTACGCATACTTAAAACAGAGAAAAATAAGACAGAGAGAATAATATCTCTCAGAGTACTCAGAGGTTATTCTAACGTGCAGTTGGACACAAAATGTGCAGTGGAAAAAAAATAAAATGCGCAGTGGGAAATCAAAGTAGAAAAATACAAATACAAAAACAAATCAAATAAATTTCTTTAAAGAAAAACATAAAAACAACAAAAACAGAACAAACTAAAACTAATTAATATTCTTTTATACGTATACTATACTAAAATTTCTTTGTGTTAGCTTTTTCCTCAGCCTCATCTTCAGGCTCATCGCTTGCTTCATCATTGGCATTGCCCTCAACAAAAATACTTTTGTACCATCTTTGTTGGTTGGTTTTGCGGTTGTCTTGACTCTGTGATGACCTGATGACGCTCATTTATCCAAATCATTGTGGCTTGTCGGGGATCCCACTCTGACAAAGAAGGCATATTTTGATTTATGTACACTCATTTTCTTGTTGCCTACCGACAATCTATTCCGTGATACGCTTTTCAAACTATTGCTGGTACATATCTTTCCACATCCGCACAATGCGGTTTGGCCACCAAAATTCGTGCGAAAATGTTAGTAGTCATAAGGAATTCTGACGAACTTGCTAAAAACGTAACGAATCCAGGAAGCATCAGTTTATACAACGTTTCGATTTGCGGATGTCCTAATATTTCCTTATAATCTAACTTGAGTTGAGTTAAACAAAGATCTTGTCCTAAAATATGGTAAACACTTTCAATATCAACTGAGCTTGACGATTCTAAAATTTGTGAGTGGTTTTAACACTGAGCGCTTATCTGTATCTCTGTTAAACCTTTGAGTAAGAAACTCTATCACAGAATCGATTACTTCGACACAGACGGCATCATAGCTTCGCTCCTCCAAAGCGTACTTATGATGCTCTTTTGAAAGTTTATTTTTATTTTTCTGAAGCCGGGCATCTTTTAATGTGCGTTATCTATTTAAGTCTGTAACCTGTTTGTTTAAGGCTTGTGACGACCCCCCTAACAAACTTTTTTTTTAATTCAATAAGGTTATTCTTGACAGAATTTGTTACCATATCTAGAAGGGTCATGTTGTCCCCTTGCAATTTTTTCCGATATCTGGTAAATAATGTTAGTACGTCTGCCAGAAAAGCGAGTAGTCGCAAATTGTCTTCATTTAATAAGAATAAAAGAAATCTTTAGTTTCTTTTTCTGAAGATTTTTGCATGTAAGGAACTAATGCATGCCAAGAAACAAGAACCGAATTTATAAGTGCAAAAGTAAATTCGGTCCATCTTACTTCATATAACCTGGGAAGTCTGAGAAGCTTGCCACCATGAGAGTTAGCTAGATCCCGAAGTTCTTTCGTCCTTAAACCAGATGAATAAAAAAATATACTTAGCCCCACTAATTCTTTAAAAATTAATGTTATATCGGGCACCCAATGACTTTCATTTCCATGCTAGGTTTGCATGGTGCGCTACACACCTATTTTTTAAGAGAATTGACAAGTCTTCATGATTATTTTGATTGGGTTTGATCTCTTTTCTTTTCAAAAAGTTCCCATAGTTCACCTTTTTTCCCCAGTATATACAGATGCACCATCTGTCACTACAGAAGAGCCTAATCTAAAAATATTATTTCATCATCAGCTACAGCAGTTCGAATACAAGAATTTTCAACACCTCCAAGATTCTCTGAGCTCTTCGGGAAATTGGTTCGCTGGCTCCCAGAAAGTATTGCTTCATATTTTCAGATTCTGTTACCACATTTGCCATAACATATATTTTGTCTGTTTGCATCCGGTTTACAATGCGGTCACATCTTAGTGACAAACTATCAACTATACACTAGGCTGTTAGATCTTATCTTCTTTTGCAGGCTACTTTTACAAAATCACACATGAGTAAAATAACTGAATGTGTACCTATAAGTAACACTTAGCTATAGCGATTTATGTCCTTTATACGCAGTCAAAAAAATCCTTAGAATAACCTCTGATATCTCTTCTCCCCGCCAGCTCGACCACGCTATGGCCTCCAAATGGCAACACCCCGAGATTGGCGCGTAGAATTCTCACAATACACCCCGACATTAGCCAGTGCGGTAGCAACACGGAAAGCAGAGAGAGTTTTCTGCGGCGCGTCTCAATACTCACTCTCACTGTGCTTTATAATAACCCAAAATCTGCAGTGCACGCCCGTGGCAGCTTATTTGAACGTCGCGCGTCGGTTTGGAGGTCATCGAAAGCAAATCGTATTTATGAATTAAATCGGTACGAGATATTATGCTCTCTGTCTTATTTTTCTCTGCTTAACACTTCAAACAATCATCTTTGGTGAGTTACACGTCATGCATCGGGTGCGCTGAACTGTACTTACAAATACTAATTTAATGGCAATTTACAGAAGGGATTGTTTAAAGTTATGTTTTAAAAATTTTTTAAAAGATATTGTCGGTAAAGGAAAATAAACATGTGATTATTTTTTAGAGTACTTTTACGTTTACATAGTTATAATAGAACCGTATAACAATTTTACTTCAGTTCGAAGTTTGAACCGCCCATTCAACCCCTTAGGGGTTTATTTATTGAAAACTGTAACACACGTGTTTAAACATTTTAGAGTACTTCCACGAAGTTTCGAGTTAATAGGACCATCTGATATTTTTTCCACATATAAACTTTGAACCCCCTTAGGGGTTGAATTTTGAAAAATCCCTTCTTAGTGAGTCTCTACATTATAAAATAAAACTACTGACCAAATTTCATATTTATAGCTTCAGCGGTTTCGGCTCGGCGATGATAAATCGGTCAGTTAGGACGTGTTATTTTATTATAGATTAATTTCTTTCAGCTTTTTCAAGAGCTAGTAATATTATAATTTCTTACAGTGGCGGCTGGTCCTAAAGGGCACAAGGGCACGTGTTCACTCTAGATTTGCGATAAATAAAAAATCTTTTATCAAAAGTCAAAAAGGAATTATACACCGCCGCGCCTCAATACCTCTTTCCTTGCATGTCACACCACTGCAAACGCGACCGCCGGCGATCAATACTTATCTCCGGGGACACAGCAGATTTGTCCCAATTTCATCATCAATTTTGGTGGCGACGCCGGTCTATGCATTGGAGAATTAGGGTTAAAACCGCGTTCTATCGGCATCTCGATGGGCACAATATTTCGTGTCTCCTAGTACTTATTTATTGTTTGGATTTCGAGCGGCGTTGTCCTTGGCGCGGCGGGCGGAAGAGATTATTGCACAATTTTATGTTTAGTTTTCTTGATATGTATATTAACACGTGAAGGCCTAATAATTTTTTTTGTGATCAGTTGAGGGATATTTTTTTATTTAAATAGTTTATTAATTATTAGTAGTGCATTAGTGCGTAGTATTACTAGTAATTCTAGTAGGGGAGCAGGGGGAAATCGTAGTCAGTTAAGAGGAGTGGTAAAAAAGTAGCCTAAAAATCCTTTTTTTGAACTTGCGTGTAACATTTTAGAAAGTATCTTTATTAAACTACAAAACTAGGTTATTAACATTATAAAAAAATACAAAAATCTTATTTCCTTAATTTAAAAAAAAAAGTTGTTTTGACTCCCATTTCCCAGGATACGGGGTAATCAGAATCATAGCTGGGGGTAATGAGAGTCATAGAAACTAAGTAGGTATAAGATTTTAAAAAAAAAATAACACAGTTCTCAGCTAGTGGAAAAAAGTGGGCAGTTGTAAATAAAATAACAGTTATTATTTTAAACAAAAGTCACAAATGTATTCACTGGCATCATCACACCCTGAACATAAAGCATGAGACCAATTCCCGCATGACCTACAACGGTACCAAAGTTCGTTTGACTTTCCGGCGTCAAAGCAAACAACACATTTGTTAGTGCCTTCCATGTCATCATCAGTCTCATCATCACAAAGAGCACTATCATCAACGCACGACTCTTCCGATGTCGATTTGCCTTCATCATGAAAGAGAAACCTTTTCCCCTTTTCATTTTTCTTTGCATTTGATTTTTTCTCTGACTTCTTTACCTTACATGTTTTTTTTCCGTATTCGTAGCTTCCCATCTTTTGCCTCTCTTTTCTTCTTCTTTTCTTCATACATAGACTTAAGTGGTGTGCTGGTAAGAATTTCTGAATGCTGCTTCTTCCTATTTTGTGTTTTAGCACCGAACGTTATCGATGTTGGTAATGGAGAAAATGTTTGTAATAATTCGGAAATGTTCGTTTCCGAATTACCATTGATCATATCCTGTTTCTGAATGTCTAGTGAAATATTTAGGGCATTGCTTGTTGAAGGTACTGGATCTGGAGCACTACTAGTTGAAGGCATGGGATCTGCCACACTGTTGGTTGTTGGTTCTGAATCTGGCGCACTACGAATTGAAGGTTGAACTGATTCAATGTTGGTATCCAATGAATCATGAGTTATCGTAGTTGCAAAGCTGTTATGAATATGAAAATCTTCCTCGTTAAAAACTCCTGGATTCATTGGGAATATTCCAGTGTTACAAAATCCCGATATAGCTTTGTCGATTGATGCCACTCTGCCATATGCCTTTTGGAATATGGCAGCAATGTCATACGGAGTGATTTTAACAAGATTTTTTGATTTTAAATCGAGATCACATTGGCGGTGATAAGCCCGCTTAAGAGGACCAAAGAAAGTGACGTCCAGGGGTTGCATACGGTGTGATGAGTGCGGAGGAATAGAGAGCATGATAATATTGTTATTTTTACAAAATTCATAGGCTTCTAGCGTAGCGTGACTATTATGATTATCTAAAACTAGTATAGAATTGGCATATCTTCTGATGGTTTTACTACGTTAGAGAAATGTTTTAGCAACTTCACAAATATGCTTTCATTGGTCCAGCCATTATGAGAACACTCGTATACTGCTCCGGGTGGTCCATCTTTTTCAAGAAGTGGAGAATAACGCTGTCTAGGAAAAATAAAAAGTGGCGGAATATAATTTCCTACAGCGCTCATTGCACAAATTACAGTTGTATTTTTTCCACGCTCCCAGGAAGTTACAGCGCCAACCCGTTTCTGTCCCATTTGTGCCAAAATCTTCTCAGGTTCCTGAACGGTTGTGACACCGGTCTCGTCCATATTATAGATTTGATGAGGGGCAAATTTATATTTATTCATAAACGTCTCTAAGTTATTAAAGAAACGGTCGACCTCATCTTTATTGAAACCTTGAATTCGGTTTATGCTTGTTGCTTCGGGTTTTCGAATGCTAATATTTTTATTCCGTTTTAAAAAACCTGACATCCAATCAGTACCAGCTATTTTATTTTCTGGGTTAAAAACATGAGCAATTTTTAATTTTTCGGCGCACTGAAAAGCAACCCTACGAAACTGTGTGGTATCTAAGCCATAAAACATATTTGATATTTGAATTAAATGATCTGCCAGTATTTTTTCTTGTTCTTCTGTAAATGTTGGCTTTCTTCCCAGTCTTGGAGGTTTCTGCATAGCTATATGAAACCTCTTCTGAATAGTGCTAAATGGTATTCCGGATTCTTTGGCAGCTTGCCGCATTGACTTTCCTTCCTCACGAACCAGTTTAATTGCAGACTCAAGGGCTTCCAACGACCAACCAGCTTTCTCCGTCGTCCGTTTTCTATTTCGAGGCATCTTTAAAGAAAAAAGCCCGTTAGAAACGTAAACCATAACCAATATTTTATTTTAACCATATGGGGTAATAGAAGTCAGTC
Source organism: Philopedon plagiatum (assembly GCA_963971165.1). Taxonomy (NCBI): domain Eukaryota; kingdom Metazoa; phylum Arthropoda; class Insecta; order Coleoptera; family Curculionidae; genus Philopedon; species Philopedon plagiatum. The sequence goes on along the minus strand of OZ020195.1, from coordinate 32,045,395 downwards.
GACTCTCATTACCCCAAAGCACTTTCTTTTATTTACGAATAAATAAAAAGCCAAACATATTTTAGGAATACCAAAACCGGTAATGAAAATCGCAATAAATGTTCCTGAAGTACCCAATATTAGCGACAGGTTCGGTCCTGGCACCAACCCTATTTCTTCTTCACATTAATGACCTGCTCTCTTCAACTACCAATCCCATCCACAGTTATGCTGACGATAATACCTACTCTTCACTCCAATATTCATTTTTTCAGACAAGTTTCGAATCGGGAGTTGGAGAATAGACGCAGATAATTAATCTTAGACTGGGGTGCCAAGAACCTTGTTCAGTTCAACGCCTCCAAAACCCAGTCTTGCTCCCTGTTACGCAAAAAATCTGGTAACGCTTACCCCATCCACATGAATGACCAAGCCCTACAAAACAATGAAACATTCGATCTCGTTGGCATCGCTTTCGAACATGACCTCAGCTGGCACAAACACGTTACTTCAGTAGCCACATCGGCAGCTAAAAAGCTTGATTTTCTCTTTCGAGCCAGAAATTACTTCTCCCCTTCCAACTTATACACTCTCTATGTTTCCCAAATAAGACCTAACCTAGAGTACTGCTCCCACATCTGGCGAGCGGCATCACCTTCGACACTTAAGATCCTTGATTCTATCCAAAAGAGAGCCATTCGACTTATCAATGACCCAGCCCTCAGGAGAAAACTCCCTTCTCTCGTTCATCGCCCTTTACTGTCCAGCTACAAAAGCCTAGAACAGACCACTTCTTTCGCTCATTCATCCCTAAGGTCTCCAGATTATGGAACAAATTACCTACAGATGTTTCCCTTCCCGTCCCAACCTCTAATCCTTCAAATCCCGTGTCAATAGACTACATTTCCCTTCTCTTCAGAACGCCCACGGTACGTTAGCACTTAGGCTTGAAGTCTACGTGGGATATCTTAGATAAAAAAAAATTCGTTATAGGGTTTTTGGCTCCTTTTTATATTTATGATTTGCACTATTAACATGCTTTTGGCACTGTGATCGTTTCCAACATAATATAGTAAGTCCCTATTGCACATCAAATACCTCACGCGAGAGCCGTCATATTTTAGGCCCAGAAAAGTAAAAATAAACTTCTGAATATTCTGTGATAGCAGGTAACTTCTACGAACGTTTGGTAACCTGTTTCCACCGCCAAGCATGTCGACGGCAGCTCGCGGTAGATATAGTTCTGGCGCCTATAGTGTGGCACCCTGATTTAAATCCCCTATTTATCACACTTAACATACGTAGGAGGAGTAGGTTACCTTTTAAGATAAATCTAGTTTATTTTTGACGTAGAATCACATGATTATATATACGTCATTTAAAATATTAGACTACATTTTTTTTTGATTAAGTACTTCATAAAATTAAATCTGACCTGATTCTGACCCCTAGCGGAAATAATTAGAACCATTATAGAGGGTATAAACATAGCGCTTGACAATGTCGAATATGATAAAATATCATAATTCAAATCGTTATTATTCTGTACTTGAGTGGACATGAAGGCGTACTAAGAACATTTGCGTTTCTCTTTTCAAAATAACAATTTTCACCTTTAGCTTCACTAAAAAGGTTTATGATTTAGTACTGGTTTGAATTAAAATTTTCCAGTTGATCAGTTAGGTTTTGACAAGCTTTTGTTAATAAGTTGTCTTGAAAACGTATGAGTTATGCTAATATTTCAGCGATTTGCTCAATTTTTAAATGATTTTCAGCTTGAAACAGCGTTGTCGTTTGGGTACAATTATACCAAATTTGATACATTTTGGTTGTTGTGGTACAAAGATACATTTTGTAATCAAATGGGGATTTTGTGGTACATTTTCGTGGTTTTGAAAAATAGATTTAAAAAGAAACGATAAAACTATTAAAAACAAAATAAACTATGAATATAAATTGTTTTCTCCACAACCATTAAAGAATGTAGAAATTCCGAAATCATTTTTAATAATAGAACATATACATTCTTACTCTTGAGTTAGAATATTTATTCTGAAACACTTACTTCTTATGTGTTTCGCATGTATTTTCATTCCGTAACAAGGTACGGTATGAATATTCTGTAATCGAACCAAACGACATAGATTGCCGTGGATTTCAAAATTGTCAGTGACAGTGCAAATGGTGGCGGCATCATAATTTTTGTCAGAAAAGCTTCAATTGAAATGAAATAATGAGTGAGAAATCGAATGAATCAGATATTTAATTGTTTTTGATTCATACTTTCTGGTCGTGGAGAAAATATAGTCTGTTACTCAGTTAGAATGAAAAAACTCAATACTCGTGGTTCCTCACGCTCGCTAGCGCTCGCGTTCGGAATTTTCCACTCGTATCGAGTTTTTTCATTCTAACCTTGTTACAGAATATACTATTTTTTAACATTTTTAATATTAGAATAGTATATTCTGTAACAAGGTTAGAATGAAAAAACTCGATACGAGTGGAAAATTCCGAACGCGAGCGCTAGCGAGCGTGAGGAACCACGAGTATTGAGTTTTTTCATTCTAACTGAGTAACAGACTATATTTTCTCCACGACCAGAAAGTATGAATCAAATGAATGAATGTCAAATTCTATATCTGATTCATTCGATTTTTCACTCATTATTTAATTTCAATTGAAGCTTTTCTGATAAAAATTATGACGCCGCCACCATTTGCATCTGTCACTGACAATTTTGAAATCCACGGCAACCTATGTCGTTTGGTTCGATTACAGAATATTCATACCGTACCTTGTTATCGAATGAAAATACATGCGAAACACATAAGAAGTAAGTGTTTCAGAATAAATATTCTAACTCAAGAGTAAGAATGTATATGTTCTATTATTCAAAATGATTTCGGAATTTCTACATTCTTTAATGGTTGTGGAGAAATAATTATTCTTTTAATATCACCGTAGAATTTAGATTTATGCCCACTTGTGCAAGTGATGATAAAGCCATCACCGCCACCTTCTATTTAGACGAAGTCTTATCAAAGCCTGAGTCCACACACCTGAGGAAAACAACGGAACGGAAAATGTTAAATTTGTGTTATTTCTCGGACGGAACGACCTTGAATTCCGTCGCATTTTTTTCATTAGTTAATCAGAACGCTCTATTTCCTGTTCCGTTCTGTTGCTTTTCTCAGATGTGGACTCACACTAATAGTGACGTCATGATAACATTACTTATGGCTGTGTTCAGCTGATGATCAGCGGTCTCAGCAGCTGGTAGGATTTGGCATCACGTGATTACTTATATCAAATTTAAAGACATGCCACATGCTATCTGTCAAATTTGATCAACTGCTGAGACCGCTGACCATCGGCTGAACGCGACCATTGTTTGGTACATTTTCGCTTAGAAATTTGGTACATTAGTAAAACTGGCTTGAAACGTGTTTCTAGAATGAATTTAGTTCTATTATTATGGAATGTACATACTAAAATTGGCATTTTCTTGATAAATTTACGAAAAAAACTCGGAAACTAATTCATAGTATAAAACTTAGTTGTCTTATTCTTACATTTGTCAGTTTAAAACTTTTGGTTGTCAATTTAGACCGATCTAGCGTTGGAGAATCTGGCTGTCAATGTTTATACCACTATAATCGCCATGGAGCGATCAACCTACTGTCACTTGAGGTCGTGATTGTAGTACTCAAAACCAACTCAAATATTGGCAAATTATACCGAGGTAAGTCAAATTATCGTCCAACAGTCACGGTCAGAAATGACATTAACATATTATTTGATTTATTAAATATTAACGGCCAGATTCTCCAAACCTAGTCAGGTCAAATTCATAGACGTAATGTCTGTGGTTTAATTTGACAACCAAAAGTATAATAATAAGATAACTAAGTTTTATACTATAAATTTGTTTCGGAGTTTTTTCGCAAATTTAAAAAGAAAAGGGCAATTTTAGTCCCTACTTACTTTCGACAATAAGAACTAAATTCATTCTAGCAACCCGTTCCAAGATGAAAATCATTTGGACACCAAGCAAATCGCTGAAATATCATAATTCATAAGTTTTTAATGACGACTTATAAAAATGACAAAACAAAATCCTGTCAAAACATAACTGATCAACTAGAAGATCTAAATTTAAAATAGTACTAAATCTTATCGTTCAGGTTCACTAAAAAGGTGTAAGATTTAGTACTGGTTTAAATTAAGATCTTATAGTTGATCAGTTATGTTTGTCAGGCTTTTGTCCTGTCATTGTTAATAAGTCATCATTAAAAACTTATGGATTATTCTGATATTTCAGCGATTTGCTTGGTTTCCAAATGGTTTTCAACTTGGGACGAGTTGCTGTAATGAATTTGGTTCTATTATTGTCGAAAGTGCATACAAAAATGGCCATTTTCTTTATAAATTTGAGCAAAACCTCAGAAATAAATTCATAGAAAAAAAATTAATTGTCTTATTCTTACACTTGTCAGTTGTCATACCTACTGTTTTTGAAAAGCACAAAACTATAAATATCTTTATTACGTAATGGTCGATATTTAGTTTAAGGTCAGAAATAATGGAAATATCAATATAAAAAAACAATTATTAATGATCAAATCAAATGGCTTCATGAAATAATCGAAATGGTCAGGTGCTTCTATCTTTTATTAATAAATAAAATATCACTTTATACAAATGGGTCAGGAGAACACAATATTGTAGCATATTCGAAAGAATTTGTGTATTTTTTAAAGTATAACCTGTAAGTAGTTTTTTATTTATTATTTGTTTTATTAATTATCTAGTCTTACAAGTTATAACAAATACATTTATTAGAGTGGGAAGTTTTTAGTAACCTTATTTGTATTTTTTGTTTATGAAGGATTTTGAAAAGAATGAAACATTGCTGATATCCCTTCAACAACCAAAGTTTCGGAAATACGCACGATTTTAACTTTTCCTCAGGTTTTGACACTGTCTTTTAATTTGATAAGTAAACCTTTTGACAGGAAGCACAATCTGAGTATTTTTAAGTGGGAACCTACCCTTTGCGGGTGCCTCAATAACCCTATTCGACGACGTCACTTTTAATTTATATTATTTTATACAAGAGGTAAAAAAATAAAATAATTTACTTATTTACAATTTTCTTTAAATTTGTAGTAGAATATTACATTCAGTTCAAATAGATATTAAGAATTACCATTAAATATCTATATTTTTCCAAATTCAATGGAATTACGAATATATATGCCAAATTTGACACTGTCTGGTGCATTGTAAATAATGTCTTATGCCGGGTTGTACAATAGTGGCTTAAGCTTAAGCTTAAACCTTCCCATAACAAATACATTGCTGTCAAATTGAAGTCATTTTTGACAGCAATGCAATTTATATGGGAAGGTTTAAGTCTGAACCGAGTTTTAGTAGAACTAAGCTTAAGCCACTATTGTACAACTCGGCATTAGCGTCTTTCCAAAAATTTAGTTATTTGAAAGAGCAATGTTTAATTGTTCTGCAAAACCCTGTATAATAAAAATTGTTATGCATAAAATTTAAATCCCTTTGCAGTTAAACAGGTTTCTGTTTTTTTAGGAAAAAATCAGTCTACATCAATCATGTTGACAATCATCATGTCATATTGAATTAAAATGTCCATTTACAAGATTTTTACATAAGAAACGTATTACCACATAAGCAAACGATAGACACAGTATGGCACAGGTTAAGGATAAAATGTCTGAAATCGATGACCACATCATGAAAAGATTTGATATTCAAAAAAGACTGGGTAAGGGAGCATATGGAATTGTATGGAAAGCAGTTGATAGAAAAACCAAAGAAGTCGTGGCTGTGAAGAAAATATTCGATGCTTTTAGAAATCAGACTGATGCTCAAAGAACATTTAGGGAAATTATGTTTTTGCAGTCATTCAAAAACCACCCAAATATTGTTAAACTACACAGTATTCACAGGTGGGTATAAGTTTACACATACATATTTGCTATGCTTGCTTAAGAAATAAATATAATTTTAGTTATTAATGGCGTTTTCACATACCACAGTTTTGGTAGGCACTGCGTCATTACAAGAGTGGCACCACTCTGAGATCTGGAAGTGGGAAAGCAATGATTCAGAAGTTGCGCCATTTTCATTTACAGTTCTCGAATTCGTGTTGGCGTTTGACATCGCCATTTTAGAAAGGAGTCACTTTTAAGTGGCGTAATACCAAAATCACAAGTGTGAAAGGATCATAAGTTACATATATATTAAATTGAAAATATCGGGCAATTAAAAGGTCATTGAGTATAGAGATATTCTTATGTAAACCTAAAGAAAATAAAATTATTTAGAAATAAAATAATATACGAGTATATGGAAACAGGGTTTACATTTCCTGTATTTTTTAAATTTTCTAAAAAAAGTTGTGAAATCTTTTAATCAGCAAATTTTGTTTTACATTATTACGTATTTCCCTATTTTACCTCCGTTTCTAAAGTCCTTTTATTGACCACTACATTAAATTTACATGTCTGTGGTTGTATCAGAGAAAAATAAGACAGAAAGACAGAGAGAATAATATCTCGTACTGATTTCATTCATAAATACGATTTGCTTTCGATGACCTCCAAACCGACGTTCAAATAAGCTGCCACGGGCGTGCAATGCAGATTTGTGCAATGCAGATTTTGGGTTATTATAAAGCACAGTGAGAGCGAGTATTGAGACGAGTATTGAGGCGCGCCGCCCCCTTCCAACTTACACACTCTCTGTGTTTCACAAATAAGACCTAACCTAGAGTATTGTTCCCACATCTTTGGAGCGGCATCACCTTCGACACTTAACATTCTTGATTCTCTCCAAAAGAGAGCCATTTAACTCATCAATATAAAGTCCTCGCAAGAAAACTCCCTTCTCTCGCTCATCGCTGCACTGTTGGGGTTGGGGATTTGTCCCTTTCCTACCGATATTTCCACGGATTTTGCTCTGAAGAATTAGCCGCTATAATTCTTCCCTTGACTTCTGGTAACAGAACAATAAGAGGAGCGTTACGTATACATCCCTTTACTGCCCAGCTACAAAAGCTTAGAACATCCCACTTTTCTCGCTCATTCATACCTAGGGTCTCCAGGTTGTGGAACACATGCAGATGTTTTTCCTTCCCCTCCCAACCTCCAATTCTGTAAAGTCCGTGTCAATAGATTACATTTCCCTTCTCTTCAGGCGCCCACGGTATGTTAGGCTTGAAGTAAACATGGGTTGTCCCAGATAAAAAAACACTAACAGCCTGTTGCTCAAAACTTTTGATCAAGTCGTGAATTTAATTGGCGTTTAGAGCCACTTTTGACAAGAGTGTTCTCACATTACAAATGTTCAGTTATATTTTATTTCATGATTAAAGTGTTTGTGCAACTCGAACGATAAAATCTAAAATATACATTGCCTTTGTCCGCATAATAATCAGCACTTAGCATCCGTAGATTCGCTTAGAATGCTACTGATCTGTCATTACGTCTCATTGCTATATAGTAACACTCAACGGCGACTTAATTTACCAGAATTACATCCGAATAAAACTTGAGAAACAAATTTATCTGTTCTTACTGTTATTATCACTTCTTTTGTCAGTGTGGTTTTTCTTTTATAAAGATTCTTCTTAGATCGAATGTCCTACATTAATTGCCGATTTGATTCGGTTGGGTTTGCTTGGGTTCTTCTGAGCATGTCTGGCATGATAATTTGCCGTTGCTGCATGTCAAGTTTGCCCGATGAGATGTAATAATAGTTAAATGATGTTGTGTTACTCTATCCGAATAGATGTCCATTATGCTGGAACCTTTTGGTACTTTAGTAGCAGCATCAAGAAAACTAAGAAACTTTGTCCCGTTAAAGGCACAACTACATATTTTACTTTACAATGGATCTTTTATTGTTCTACTTTTTGTCGAATTGAGATATAGACTTCGCAGCCACTCGATCGAGTCGAATAATATTATGTCTTGTACTATTTCATTAATTTTATATCTTGGATATCGTTTTGTAGGATTACTCGATAGGATTGAGAGGGTTGCTTATCTCTCGCAAAAATACTGTTTATTTTCTTTATAAAATCTTTATTCCTTTTTGACATAATTCAAGTTTTTGTAACCATTTCGGTAATAAACCTGTGCAGAACTGCATAAGTATGTGTGCCCAAAATGTTTCAACCTACGGAAAGTTTGGGAGTCAATTTATTTTTTATTATATGAGAAATTATTGATATTAAAGTGCTATTAGGTCACTTGAACTAAACAAATATGCTAAGAGACCGGGCCAAGGTAAAAAAACACTCATTTAGTATTTATTTCAGTAAATTCATTAATAAACGGCTTCGCTGAAATTAAAGGATTTATTCGAAAACTGTGGGAAATGTGCAAACAAAAATTTGGCTTTTACGTCAAACAATGTGGCTTTAATTATTTATGCTTAATGACGACAACTGGACTTTTAAGTCATTAATAATGTGTATGTTTTTCATAAACCGGAAAGCTTTATGTGTTGTTTGTACTTCCAGGTATTTTCGGATATTTCTCAACCAAATTGAAAACAGGCTATGTAATCGATGTAGTGCAGCTTGGTACACTGTAAAAAAGTAGTATCCTCAAAACAATTTTTTTTAGGGTCTTCTATAGTTTCACGAAAATCTTGCTTATATAGTAGTTGTTAATTAGTTTACAATTTGATTTTTATTCATCCTTAGAATGCGGGAGTACTTTTAGGTATTCTCTAGTAAGTACTTGGAATGTATTATATCGATATCCTCCGAACGATGATTTTTCTATAGTCTGACGAAAATGTTTCTTTAAAAATCGATCCACACGACACAAACTTTTGAGTTGTACAGATATCTGAACATGTGTGCTCTTTCGTCAATATGCTTAAAACGTGTCATTTTCAAACTACGGTTTTCTTCAAAAGTACTTACATAATTCATAATCCCTTGCATGTATTTATCGGTTACTATATTACTTTAATTTAATTTTCCACTAAGAAAGCAAACTTTTGCACAGTTCTATGAGTTCTAGTATAAACTGTCTGGAACATTTTCGAAAGCCATTTATCTTTTCTTCTTATTTATGAAACTATTTCTTCGAAAACGATACTAAAATGACCGTGTAGCAATTTGAGATTAAATCTGCGCAGTGCGTACGTCCACACTATAAAATTTTCTACGGAAAATTCTACGGACTTGAGTGCTGTAACGACATCCAAAAACAGTTCCGACAAACTCACAAACATCTGTGCGTACATCGAACCACACCTACAAATCATACAGGCTCCGGTTTGCGCAGCGGCGCTGCACAGACCAAAGTCTGGTGTCTCGTGGACCGACCTTATAAAATTATTAACTTAGTAGAGTTCAGTTTTAATAAAACTGTATGGGTAATCAACAAATGGTTAAAATAATAGCAAAAATTATTTTTATAGGAAAAGGCAAAAATGTGCACAATTTTTACTCCTATAGGATTCAAAATTTTTGTAAAATGTTTAGATTTGTTTAATAATTATTCATTTTTAAGAATTGTAAATTCATGCAATATCAGTAAATTGTCACGTTTTAAGGGTGTCACCGAGCAACAGTTAAACGCACGTAGAGCTTTAGGGTGGTCTCACACTGGAACCGACTACGTGCGACTTTTGGTCGTACATAGTCGCACGACTACGCACGAATCATCCCTACCCAGCGAATGTAATCAGTGCTCTCACACTGGAAGCGACTTCATCGTGCGACAACGTGCATTTAGTTCAGACCTGCGACTCGAACCCGACGGGCTTGGATTTTCGTGGGACATTGTACAATTTATATTGAAGAAGTAACAGGGTCTTTTGATTTTTTGTTGAAAGAGTTCTAACTTATTCGGATGTAGTCAAAAAATTTCTCAGACTCTTGCTTCAAATCACCCATTAAATGATGAAACTCGTCATGCTCTTCTCTCTTCAGGAATATCTCGTTAACCCATTTCGTTCTTCTTGAACGACGTCTTTTTCGCCTAATCAGCAAACCACTACTTTCAACCAAGTAAAACCACTCATTCATCTTTACAAAATATTCGAATACGAAAAAACTGAATCAAATTTCACGGCAACCACCACACAACAGCCTCCTGTGAAGGACAAAGAACACCAACTAAACAAGCTATCTGCTCCAATGTGAGAACTTACGTCGTACGACCAAGTCGACGTCTAGTCGTCCATAGTCGAAGTCGCACGTAGTCGGTTCCAGTGTGAGACCAGCCTTAGATGTGGACTACTAAGCAATGTGGCCTTAAAACTAATACATTCACTAATACAGCCGTCGGCGTCGCGCGTCGCTGCAGCAACATTTCCAAAATAGGGAATGAGTTGATGCACAATGAGATTTTGAAACATTACATACTAATTCCGGTATGCAACATCGGCATTTAATTTAATTCACATTTACTTAAGGCACAAAATATTAGTAACGCTGTTATTAACAACTTAATTTATAAATACAGAACTAATAACGAATAACGAAAGCTAAAGTGACTTAAAAAGAACATTGGAAACAATCCATGGTAAATACCTACATTACAAAGTAGACGAAATTAGCAAGTTTAAACAGATTCTAGGAATTCTAATTTTAGAAAATTTAAAATGCTCTAAAAGTTCTAATTTTTATCTTCTTTTTCATCATTTTTTTCTTGGTAAATAAACGATTTTGGAATGAATATCTTCTGTTGGCTAATTTTACCTACTTAGTCGTAGTTACTTGCCTTCCCTCTGGTCTACCATACCCGTAGTTAAGGCATTATCCATAGTAATCGTTGACATACATCATCACAGCAATTGTTGCTAAGCCAACCGTTATGCTAAATGATATAAAATCACCTTTAGGGTCAGTCATTCATAATGTTTTAATATTTTGAGAATATCACCGCAATACCGTAGCACTTCCCTTTCCCTTAATTCTCAAACTGATTTTTCCTATCAACCTGTATGCCTTAATTTTTCGAGATATCTTTTATCTTAAACTTCTGTGAACTTTAAAAACTACACTGTATAAAAAAAATAATAATGTAGTTCAAGCTCAGGCGGAGTATCGGCGCATTTATTCTCAAATCCCAGTTCCTGCTAAATCCAACTACTCAATTGCATTTTGTTTATTCAGAAAAAAATACTAACAATGACAACGTAGGCGCAAGTCATGGCAACTGCGATTTGGTAAAACAGTATAATCCAGTTTTTTAAATTGAAATATCTCGAAAACGGCTGAACCAAATATAAACATATATATTTTTGAAATCGGAAAAATGGTGTTTTAAATCTTTCTAAAATATATTGGGTGTTCCATGTGTAACCATGTTTGGATTTTTAACTAATTCTGCGATGTTCATTTGTTTTATTACGTAACAGTTTTTAGCAATTTAGGATAAGCCTTGCAACTTTTGTAATTACATTTTTTTTCTCTATCTCTTATAATAAACTCTATAGAAGCTGTCTAAATATACGGCATAGGCGTAGTTTGGCACTCAAGTTCAGGGGTGCTTAAGCCCTAGACCCTATTCAGTATATGGCCAAAAATTTTGTTTGGGGTGCTAATTAGAGTTTTGGGGGTGCTAACCCCCCCCCCCCCCTTAACTACGCCTATGATATACGGAATAACCCTGTACATCAGATAGGATAAGGCGATCCGTTGACGACCCGTTATATGTATGTAGGTGAGCGTACTTTTTTACTCTACGCACTTCAAACTCCATCAGATTACTCGTAGCCGCGTGGGGCGAGGTGTTGTGGAGTTGATAAGTGAGTGACAACCCTTAATCCCCCTTTCTATCATCAGAATTTACCTTTAAATTATAGTGCTTCTTTATCTTGTCGCTAACTTTCTTTAATCTTTTTCTTGCAATCTTTGGTCGACATTATATACCGCCACATCTAAAACACTTGGAGACCAGTACACCACCAAATCTGGTTTTACTAGATGTAAGCAGACCAAAGACCTTGTTGAAGGTTGTATATTCAAAAACGTTCCTACCTTGTCCAAATAATGTGCAAAACTATTAATATTGTAATAAATGAAACACTGTAATCACAGCAGGGCCGAGTCTACCGGCCGGCAATTTCGTGGTGCCCCGCACGAAAGCGCCATATCACAGAGACGCCAAAATCCAAAATGACCAAGTTAAAAAAAAATTAATCATGAAATAAACATTACACTTACACAAAAATCAAACAACAGCGCCTTACCTATTACATTAAAATAAAAAATATTTTTCTTTAGAATCTAGATCGACAACCACTGTCTGTAGTCGGTCGGCTCTATCCGATGATTTACAAAGCCGTTTTTGACAGAAAAAATGGCCCGTTGGAAATTTTAAGTTATATTTATGAAAATACTTACTTGTTTTACTTCCTAATGTTGCAATAATTGTTATCACTGTTATCAGACTGTTTTTAACATTGCCTCTTGCATTGCATCGGGAGAGCGTAGTTTTTCCAGGTTAAAATTAATAAAAAAACTATCTGCGCTCGCCTATGTCACAAGAGAAATAAAGTGGACTTGCAACAATTGCAATTGAGCAAGATATTAGCGATAAAATAGATTATAATGAAAATTTTATACCAGTTGTTTTAAGCCAATCAGATGCTTTGTTTTTGACAGGTTGCTAGGGCAACAACCCGAATTTTTCGGAAATTTTTTCGGTCACGTGACCTAGTTGAAAAATTAATAAGTGATAATTTCCCTGGCTTGACAGCTGTCACGTGCACATGTCAGAATAACAACAGAATTGTTTCCATATTGTTGACTTTGATCTCTTCGTATTGGAGGGAGTTAAGTTATCTACCTCAGTTCTTATCACTTCTTGACTGTCTTTTCCGAAACGCGACATTTTATTTTTGTACTCAACTCAATCACAAACAAAACTTTACTAGGCACGCCTTTGAAACGTCAAAGTGTCAAAAAAAAATTAAATAGCCACCTTATATTAAAACACCAAACCTCAAAGCAAAATAAACGCTTGCCAAATTGTCAAAATTTGTATTTTTTTTTTAAATAATTTTTGGTATAAAATTTTCGTACCGAATCTCCCGCAAGCTTGAATTAATCTCCGAAAATGTTTTCTCTGTTGCGAATTTTTATAAGAAAATTTCCCTCGGCTGACGCCTCGGGAAATTTTCAAAAAATTCGCGCCTCGAAAAAATTTTCGGAAATAATTCAAGCTCTAGGGAGATTATAAGTGATACTATTTCTGATTTTGCTTGGAATAAAGCAAGGAGAGTGATATTTCAGTATATTGCGTGGGTAAATCTGTGATATTGCTATGTTTATGATATGATTATAATTATATTTTTCTCAATGTTTGGTTTATTTGTTGATCTGTATCCCTTGATTCTTATATTTATCAACAAAACAAACAAGGTTGTTTGTTTCTATTTATTTTTTTGTTTATTATAATTGTTAATCTATGTTTTGTTTAATGTTTGTTCTTTGTAATTAGACTTATGTTTCTTGGAGTTCTTAAAAGCGCTTTTGGTCATTATGTTTGTGTGTTCAAATATTTCTTTTATTATTTATTTTTTTATTCTTATTTATTCCTGTGTAACCCTTACTTCCTACATGTATCAACAAAACCAAAAAAGTTTGTTTTCGTTTCTATGTATGTTTTTGTTCAGTATGGGTGTCTCTTTATTTTTGTTTAATGTTTGTTCCTTTGTTATAATAATACTTATGTTACTTAGAGTTTTTAAAAGCATGGTTTATTATTACTATTATTATTATTATGTTTGTTCAAATATATTTTTCTTTACATTAGTGCATTTTTTCTGCAAATAGTAGGGGCGCCAAAAAAGGGTTTTGCCCGAAGGCACCTGCTCCCCTAGAAACGGCCCTGAATATAATATAAAAAATTTTACGATTATTATCGCAGAACTCTATATATGTATATGATGAAATATGACTATGTATATTTTTAGAAATAAAGAGATCAATATTATATTGTTTATTGTAGAGCTTCAAACAACAGGGATATTTACCTTGGTTTTGAGTACATGGAAACAGACCTTCACAACGTTATTAAAAGAGGAAATATTTTAAAGGATATTCATAAACGGTACATAATGTATCAGTTACTGAAGGCAATAAAATACATACATTCTGGGAATGTAATTCACCGAGACCTGAAGCCAAGTAATGTGTTGTTAGACAGTTTATGTAGGTAAGTTCATTTTATTTATTTAATTTTGTTCAAAAAAACTTTATATATGACAAATTTAAGGTCAAGGTCTTTTATCCAACACTTATACGGGGTGAGTTTTTTTAAAGTGTTACAGGGCGATATCTTGAAAACGGTTTGAAATATTTTATGAAATTTTGGCGAGGTAATAGGGGAATATTTAAACATATTTTTGACATTTACCCCCCTCTCTCTATTTTGAGGGGTGGGGAAACTTTGGGAATTTAAATGGAATGATGTACTTTTCTTTATAAAATTCGAATCTACGTAAAAAACTACGTACGCGTACAGAAATTTTTTCGATTTGCTCTTTCGGTTGCGGAATTATGCTTTATTGTTATAAAATTTAAAAAAATACTTACATTTTTTTTACATTTACATTTGTGGGCATCTCCGCTAAATGAACAGAACAAAATGAAAAGATAGAATGGTAACCCGTTTACGATTCTAACTTTTCATTTTGTTCTGTTCATTTAGCGGACATGCCCACAATAATTCTCCTCTTTTTTTTATGTATCGATCCGCCCTAGTTTCTAGCATATATATATATATATATATATATATATATATATATATATATATATATATATGTATATGTATATATATATATATATATATATATATATATATATATATATATATATATATATATATATATATATATATATATATATATATATATGAAAGCGAGGGAAATATTGGGGAAGCTGTCTGTAAGGTAGTGCTAGACACGTGTTTCGTGCTTATTAGCACTCGTCAGTAGCACATAACCAAGTTAATAGGTGGGAAACTTGGAAGATAAGAAAAAAAAAGAAGAAAAAAGAAAAACACAAAGAGTTCACAGACCAGGGACCTGCCAACTCATTTGTAGTATTTTGTCAGGAGACCCAGAGTTTTCTGGGCAACAGCCAACATCACCACGGAGGTTGCGATAGCCCCTGCGTGATACCTCTAACCCCATGAAAAAAGAAAAGGTAAAGAAATAGCGACAGTACCAGTTATGAAAGCGAGGGAAATATTGGGGAAGCTGTCTGTAAGGTAGTGCTAGACACGTGTTTCGTGCTTATTAGCACTCGTCAGTAGCACATAACCAAGTTAATAGGTGGGAAACTTGGAAGATAAGAAAAAAAAAGAAGAAAAAAGAAAAACACAAAGAGTTCACAGACCAGGGACCTGCCAACTCATTTGTAGTATTTTGTCAGGAGACCCAGAGTTTTCTGGGCAACAGCCAACATCACCACGGAGGTTGCAATAGCCCCTGCGTGATACCTCTAACCCCATGAAAAAAGAAAAGGTAAAGAAATAGCGACAGTACCAGTTATGAAAGCGAGGGAAATATTGGGGAAGCTGTCTGTAAGGTAGTGCTAGACACGTGTTTCGTGCTTATTAGCACTCGTCAGTAGCACATAACCAAGTTAATAGGTGGGAAACTTGGAAGATAAGAAAAAAAAAGAAGAAAAAAGAAAAACACAAAGAGTTCACAGACCAGGGACCTGCCAACTCATTTGTAGTATTTTGTCAGGAGACCCAGAGTTTTCTGGGCAACAGCCAACATCACCACGGAGGTTGCAATAGCCCCTGCGTGATACCTCTAACCCCATGAAAAAAGAAAAGGTAAAGAAATAGCGACAGTACCAGTTATGAAAGCGAGGGAAATATTGGGGAAGCTGTCTGTAAGGTAGTGCTAGACACGTGTTTCGTGCTTATTAGCACTCGTCAGTAGCACATAACCAAGTTAATAGGTGGGAAACTTGGAAGATAAGAAAAAAAAGAAGAAAAAAGAAAAACACAAAGAGTTCACAGACCAGGGACCTGCCAACTCATTTGTAGTATTTTGTCAGGAGACCCAGAGTTTTCTGGGCAACAGCCAACATCACCACGGAGGTTGCAATAGCCCCTGCGTGATACCTCTAACCCCATGAAAAAAGAAAAGGTAAAGAAATAGCGACAGTACCAGTTATGAAAGCGAGGGAAATATTGGGGAAGCTGTCTGTAAGGTAGTGCTAGACACGTGTTTCGTGCTTATTAGCACTCGTCAGTAGCACATAACCAAGTTAATAGGTGGGAAACTTGGAAGATAAGAAAAAAAAAGAAGAAAAAAGAAAAACACAAAGAGTTCACAGACCAGGGACCTGCCAACTCATTTGTAGTATTTTGTCAGGAGACCCAGAGTTTTCTGGGCAACAGCCAACATCACCACGGAGGTTGCAATAGCCCCTGCGTGATACCTCTAACCCCATGAAAAAAGAAAAGGTAAAGAAATAGCGACAGTACCAGTTATGAAAGCGAGGGAAATATTGGGGAAGCTGTCTGTAAGGTAGTGCTAGACACGTGTTTCGTGCTTATTAGCACTCGTCAGTAGCACATAACCAAGTTAATAGGTGGGAAACTTGGAAGATAAGAAAAAAAAAGAAGAAAAAAGAAAAACACAAAGAGTTCACAGACCAGGGACCTGCCAACTCATTTGTAGTATTTTGTCAGGAGACCCAGAGTTTTCTGGGCAACAGCCAACATCACCACGGAGGTTGCAATAGCCCCTGCGTGATACCTCTAACCCCATGAAAAAAGAAAAGGTAAAGAAATAGCGACAGTACCAGTTATGAAAGCGAGGGAAATATTGGGGAAGCTGTCTGTAAGGTAGTGCTAGACACGTGTTTCGTGCTTATTAGCACTCGTCAGTAGCACATAACCAAGTTAATAGGTGGGAAACTTGGAAGATAAGAAAAAAAAAGAAGAAAAAAGAAAAACACAAAGAGTTCACAGACCAGGGACCTGCCAACTCATTTGTAGTATTTTGTCAGGAGACCCAGAGTTTTCTGGGCAACAGCCAACATCACCACGGAGGTTGCAATAGCCCCTGCGTGATACCTCTAACCCCATGAAAAAAGAAAAGGTAAAGAAATAGCGACAGTACCAGTTATGAAAGCGAGGGAAATATTGGGGAAGCTGTCTGTAAGGTAGTGCTAGACACGTGTTTCGTGCTTATTAGCACTCGTCAGTAGCACATAACCAAGTTAATAGGTGGGAAACTTGGAAGATAAGAAAAAAAAAGAAGAAAAAAGAAAAACACAAAGAGTTCACAGACCAGGGACCTGCCAACTCATTTGTAGTATTTTGTCAGGTGATGTTGGCTGTTGCCCAGAAAACTCTGGGTCTCCTGACAAAATACTACAAATGAGTTGGCAGGTCCCTGGTCTGTGAACTCTTTGTGTTTTTCTTTTTTCTTCTTTTTTTTTCTTATCTTCCAAGTTTCCCACCTATTAACTTGGTTATGTGCTACTGACGAGTGCTAATAAGCACGAAACACGTGTCTAGCACTACCTTACAGACAGCTTCCCCAATATTTCCCTCGCTTTCATAACTGGTACTGTCGCTATTTCTTTACCTTTTCTTTTTTCATGGGGTTAGAGGTATCACGCAGGGGCTATTGCAACCTCCGTGGTGATGTTGGCTGTTGCCCAGAAAACTCTGGGTCTCCTGACAAAATACTACAAATGAGTTGGCAGGTCCCTGGTCTGTGAACTCTTTGTGTTTTTCTTTTTTCTTCTTTTTTTTTCTTATCTTCCAAGTTTCCCACCTATTAACTTGGTTATGTGCTACTGACGAGTGCTAATAAGCACGAAACACGTGTCTAGCACTACCTTACAGACAGCTTCCCCAATATTTCCCTCGCTTTCATAACTGGTACTGTCGCTATTTCTTTACCTTTTCTTTTTTCATGGGGTTAGAGGTATCACGCAGGGGCTATTGCAACCTCCGTGGTGATGTTGGCTGTTGCCCAGAAAACTCTGGGTCTCCTGACAAAATACTACAAATGAGTTGGCAGGTCCCTGGTCTGTGAACTCTTTGTGTTTTTCTTTTTTCTTCTTTTTTTTTCTTATCTTCCAAGTTTCCCACCTATTAACTTGGTTATGTGCTACTGACGAGTGCTAATAAGCACGAAACACGTGTCTAGCACTACCTTACAGACAGCTTCCCCAATATTTCCCTCGCTTTCATAACTGGTACTGTCGCTATTTCTTTACCTTTTCTTTTTTCATGGGGTTAGAGGTATCACGCAGGGGCTATTGCAACCTCCGTGGTGATGTTGGCTGTTGCCCAGAAAACTCTGGGTCTCCTGACAAAATACTACAAATGAGTTGGCAGGTCCCTGGTCTGTGAACTCTTTGTGTTTTTCTTTTTTCTTCTTTTTTTTTCTTATCTTCCAAGTTTCCCACCTATTAACTTGGTTATGTGCTACTGACGAGTGCTAATAAGCACGAAACACGTGTCTAGCACTACCTTACAGACAGCTTCCCCAATATTTCCCTCGCTATATATATATATATATATATATATATATATATATATATATATATATATATATATATATATATATATATATATATATATATATATATATATACAGTCAACTTCGGATATAACGACCCCCGCATATAACGAACCACCGGTTATTACGAACAAAAATTATGGTCCGGCCAAAACGCCATAAGAATATATGTATTTTTTGTTCGTTTATAACGAACCCGGCTATAACGAACTATCGGCTATAGCGAACCCTATTTTGACTAGATTTTGCTTGTGGAAGTTCGGTTATAACGAACTGTCGAAATTTCACGTACGTATCACTTCCATATTCGTAAAGTAACGGCCGAGAATTGCAACCATAGAGAAACGACAAAGACAATACAAGATTTCACAGGGCATGTGCGACGATAATGTGGACTTCTGTCTATACCGCATCATTAGTGTGACGAAATATCTTTCTCCGTTCAATATTGTGGATACGTGTCTGCCCAAGGTCCTCAAAACTGGTTACCCTAAATATCAAAGGCACCGACACGTTTTGTCGCTTCTCTATGGTTGGTATTCTCGGATAACGGGTCGAGTAGCGACCTGTCAGGCGCCATTTCAATTTGTAGTTTAATTTCGGCAATAGGCGAGGGAAAATTCGGCGCGCCAAAATTCAGCAAGCGAAAAAGCAGAAAAAGTTGACATAATTACAAAACTGCAAAATGGGGTTGTAAATGCCTGAATCTGTAGGGACTATCAGTTACAAAAGTCAAAGACTATTAATATTCGTAAACTTTAATAATAATAATTTTGACAGCAAAAGTGTTGATTGAGTCTGGTGATTACTTACAAATTAAAATTGAAAAACATGTACTAGAAAAAAGAAAAAATTTAAAATTACTGATTTTGTATACATTATACAAATATGTATGTTTAATAAGTACATAATTTAAAAATACCATTATGTATTGATTATAATAAACGACTCATAAAAAGTACCATACAGTACATAGTACATATTTGTTTTATTCTCTGCATTTCGGATATAACGAACGCCCTGCTATAACGAACTGTTTAAAGATCCCCTTGGTGGTTCGTTATATCCGAAGTTGACTGTATATATATATATATATATATATATATATATATATATATATATATATATATATATATATATATATATATATATATATATATATATATATATATATATATACAGGGTGATTCAAAAGTACTTTGACAAACTTCAGGAGGTGATTAATGGAATTATTTTAAGGTGAAAAGTTCATATAAACAATGGTCCTTGGCGGCTTCGTTACGGAGGTACAGGGTGTTGAAAAATTTAAAAAAAAAAAGAATTTTTAAGTAGCTTCTAAACGTTTTGAGCTTGTGTTATGAAATTCGGTGGATGAGATAAGCACCTAAGGTCACTCATTTAAAAAGTATATCGCGTTCTTTAATTTAACCAATGGCGTCGGCACGAAACTTTCATATAACATTTTTTGTGAAAACTATGCTACGCCACTGACTTATTTTATTTTAACTATTGTCAGTGTCATTTTGTGAGTCCTTGCTTTATTTGCAATAAAAAGAGTCTCTTGCGTTTTTTTCATACGGGGAACGGTTTAAAGGTAAATCATTATTTTATTCGGCTATATTAAAAAATTTATTTTAAATTGATCAAAAAAATTTATTTTAAATTGATCAAACATTCAGACATTATTAAAATAGCAACTAATTTATTTAAATAAATAAGTATCAGTTATAAAATTGCCTTAAATAAATTGTGGGAAATGTCCACCCTCAGCCAAGATGGAGGCATCTAATTTTTCAACACCCTGTATCTCCGTAACGAAGCCGCCAAGGACCAGTGTTTATAAGAACTTTTCGCCTTAAAATAATGCCAGCAATCACCTCCTGAAGTTTGTCAAAGTACTTTTGAATCATCCTGTATATCATCATCATCATCATCATCATTTTCAGCTGTTTCAACCATTTCCAATTATGGTGTAGCCTCCCTTGCATATTGATTTTTCATTTCGGCCCATTGTTGTCTATTGTTGGCTATGCGGGCCCAGGTTAATCCTGATAATTTCTTTATATCATGGTCCCATCTCAAATTTGGGCGTCTTCTTGGTCTTTTCACGCCTCTGGGGTGCCATTGTGTAATTCTTGTGGTCCATCTATTGTCAGTTCTTCTCGCCAAGTGTCCTGCCCATTGCCATTTTAGGGACTTGATTCTGTGGACGACATCTATTACCTGGGTTTTCTGTCTTATCCACTCTATTCTCTTGCGGTCCCTCCTAGTTATTCCTAGCATGCATCGTTCCATAGCCCTTTGTGCTACCTGGAGTTTTCTTGTTATGTCTGTTTTTAGTATCCAGGTTTCACATCCGTATGTCATGACTGGTAGTATACATTGATCAAACGTTCGCTTCTTTAGGTAGAGTGGCATTCTAGATTTGAATATGATGGAGTTTCTACCGAATGCTCTCCATGCTAGCTTTATTCTTCTGTTGATTTCTGGTAGTAGAGATCCCGAGATGTGTATTAGTTGACACAGGTATATGTATTCTTCTACTATTTCCAGTGTGGTGTTGTTTACTTGTATGTCTTGTTTGTCTACCAGTTCATTGTACATTATCTTTGTTTTGGCTAGGTTCATCTTCAGACCTACTTTATTGCATGCTGTATTTAGTTCGTCAATTTGCTGTTGAAGTTCATCAGGGTTCTTGGCGATTAGTACAATGTCATCAGCGAATCTTAGGTGGTTGAGGTGTTCTCCGTCTATGCATAGACTTTTGTTGTCCCAGTCCAACTGACGGAAGATTTCTTCAAGTGTTGCCGTGAACAGCTTTGGAGATATTGCGTCTCCTTGACGTACTTCTTTAGTTGTGGGAAATTCCGGAGATCCTTCGTATATCATGACTCTGGCTTTGGCTTCTTTGTATATGTTTGCCAGAGTTTCTATATACGGTTTGTCGACACCCTGACTACTTAGGGCTTCTATTATAGCCTTGGGATATATCGAGTCGAACGCCTTCTCGAAGTCTATGAAGGCTAGTGCCAGTGGTATTTCATATTCTTTTGTTCGACTGATGACCTCCCTTAATGTATGTATGTGGTCGATTGTGCTGAAGCCACTTCTAAAGCCAGCTTGTTCCCGTGGTTGTGCAGCATCTAGCGTATTCTGTATTCTGGTATTTATGATCTTTGTGAATACCTTGTATATAATTGGTAGAAGACTGATTGGTCGATAGTTTCTTATGTCTTCTTTACTGCCTTTCTTGTGGATTAGAATTATATTGGCGCTATTCCAACTTTGTGGTATATGTCTTGATCTTAGGCAGTTAGTGTAGATTTTTGCTAGGATTTTCCATGTTGGTTTACCTGCGTATTTGATTAATTCGACCATCACACCATCATTGCCTGCTGCTTTGCCATTTCTCATGCTATTAAGCGCCTTCTCTACTTCTTCCACGAGAACTTCTGGGGTGTCGTCATTTATTCGTGGTGTCGTTACCTGTTCCTGTATTGTCTCCGGGGCCTTGTATAGTTCACTATAGAATTTGGTTACTAGGTTTATTATCTCTTCTCTATTTGTGACTCTGGCGTTGTTATTTGTTAGTGCCACTACTTGTTTCTTGCCTATGAGGAGGGATTTCTTAGCGGTCTTGTAGCTTTTTCTGTTTTCGATTGCAGTTTCTACTAGTTTTTCGTTGTAATTTTTGATGTCTTCTGCAATCTTCTTTCTTATTGTCTTGCACAGCTCAGTGTATTCTATTCTTTGCACGTTGGTTGTGGCCTTCATTTCCCTTCGTTGTCTTAGCAGCGTCCTAGTTTCATCAGATAGCTTCTTGTGCTGATTATGTTTTCTTGGACCAGCTATTTCTTTGGCACAGCTTAGGATAGTTTCCATGAGCTCTGTGCTTTCTGCCTGGTCTTGTAGTCTGTTGTTGAGTAGCGCCTGGTATTGCTCGGAGTTTTCGACGAGTTTATTTGTGTCTACTCCTGTTGCCATTGGCTTTCTGACCAGTTTCAGTCTTTCGAGTTTCGTGTTCAGTATAACTCTTGCTCTGATTAGCCTGTGGTCGCTACCTATCCGAAATTTGTTGAGGACGCTGACATCTTTTATCGTGTTCATCTTGTTGGTTAGGATGAAGTCTATTTCGTTCTTGATAGTTCCATTTGGGCCTTGCCATGTCCATTTCCTATTTGGGTTTTTCTTGAAGAACGTGTTTGCTATGGACATATTCTGATAATTTGCGTATTGTACAAGCCTTTCTCCTCGTTCGTTCCTTTCACCAAATCCAAAGTTTCCTACTTGTTGCTCTTGGTCCTTTTGTCTTCCTATTTTTGCATTGAAGTCGCCTATCAGGTATTTGAATTGGCTTTTGTTACTGTTTAGTGCTTGAGTAACTTCAGTGTAGAATTCTTCTACTACGTCGTCTGAGTAGCTGGCCGTTGGGGCGTATGCTTGGACAATCTGTATGGTGTATCTCTTTGATAGCCGTAGGGTTAAACTGGCTACCCGGTCAGAGATACTTGTAATATCTATTATTCTGTCTTTCCAAGTTTTATTGATTAGAAATCCGACGCCGCTTGTTTTGCCAGTTGGTGTTCCTCGGTAGTAGAAGATATTGCCCGATTCAAGTTCTATTAGTTCTTCTTCTTTGCGCCTTACTTCGCTGATGCCTATGATGTCCCACTTAATATTTTCTGCCTCTTTTTCCAGCTCCACGATTCTGGTCTGGTTTGAGAGTGTTCGGCAGTTGTAAGTTGCTATAAATAGCGACATCCTGTATATATATATATATATATATATATATATATATATATATATATATATATATATATATATATATATATATATATAACAAATAGAACTTTCTTGTCCGTACTATATATAAACTAGAAAGAAGAATATCGGCTCATCGGACTGTGGAAGTGTGTTCTTCTTTTGCATCAAAGTACGGGGAGTCCAAGAAGATGGACAACCCCGGGCCGGGTAGACCATGACAGCTGTTTCGTCCTTGTTAGGACTCATTCATGAATTCATCATTCACTGAATGAGTCCTAACAAGGACGAAACAGCTGTCAAGGTCTACCCGGCCCGTGGTTGTCCATCTTCTTGGACTCCCCGGACTTTGATGCAAAAGAAGAACACACTTCCACAGTCCGATGAGCCGATATTCTTCTTTCTAGTTATATATATATATATATATATATATATATATATATATATATATATATATATATATATATTAATTTCAACTTATTTATCATCCGTCATGCTTGAGAAGTTGTTCGAAATGCCCCCCTTAAAATCCGGGGACCTAGCAATATTAGCCTAGAAATAATCGTTAAAACGTCAAAATTCTCAACTGGCTTAAGTAAAAATAACGCAATTCCATGGAGACGAATAATAATTCTGAAATATGTGAACTTCATTTATTGGTAAAATTTATATATTTTTTAAATTAAATCAAAATTTAGCTAACCATAGAATAGAGTGGGGCAAAAGGACGCACATAAGATGTAAATAAATATACAAGCAACAAATATTTAGGAAACCAAACTTTTATTTTTTTTTATTCAATAAGGCAACCATTTACCATAGGTATAAAACTAAAACATTTTCCTTAAAAAAATTAACAAACAAAAACATGATTTCTAAAATACTAAATAAATACAAATTGGGATTTGTGCCCCTCAGGTCCCAAATAGATGGGGCAAAATTCCCACAAATAGATTTATTATTTACAACAGTCGCGCACGCTGCATTCCTCATACCATCATTTTAAATATTTTTAGCATTGGATCCAGTCTTCAACTGGAGCAACCAGGACATTGGACGCTATCTGGGAACTGCTTTTTTTCTTGAAAGTTTATTCTTTTTGGCTAGGACTGGTTATTCTTTTCTTTACTTGCAATCGTAATTTTTTTAGCTTCTTGTCGTGCTCCTTATCAAGATTTTCTTTAAAGGGCGTGCTTGATAATATTTATGATTTTTGGCTTTCTCTTCAGCGCGAGGATTTTTGTCCCACTAAGAAATGAGACATTTGCCCCACATAACCAACGAAATTTCAAAATCACCGCCACTACCACCGTACATAAACTAAGACCACTACTAGCGAACTACTCTGCACGGAAATAAATTATGTAGTAAGTACATAAGCTAGATTCTGCCACTAAATTGTTTTTAAAGACTGTTAGCAAATAAATCTACAATAACTTTTTTTTTATCTCCTGACAGCCCACGAAGACCGAGGTCTAAGTACTATGTACCGTGGGTGTACTGGGGGATCGACTCACACATCCAGAGCTGGAAACATCCGTAGGGATTTCACCAGCCCTTTAAGAGGATGTGTGGGGTACTACCACCTCGGTCGAGGAAGAATTCCTCTACCACCTTCCGATTATCGACCTTCGACCTATCGACCTTCCGACTTGCATAGTATTTCGTTAAAATAACGTGCGATGTGATAAAAAATATAAATTACTGTATTGTACTTAGCATTGGGATAATCATCATTTGAGATTTTTGCCCCGCGCGTACTTTTGCCCCACTCTACTCTAATTCCGAAATCGAAAGAGCAAATCAAAGAAAAATTTGTACACATACGTAATTTTTTAAGTAGGTTCGAATTTTATAAACAACAGTACATCATCCCATTTAAAATTCCAAAGTTACCCCCACCCCTCAAAATAGAGAGATGTAGTAAATGTCAAAAATAATATGTTTAAATATGTCTCCCTCTCACCAAAATTTCATGAAAATATTTTAAACCGTTTTCGAATATCGCCTTGTAACACTTTAAAAAACTGACCCTGTATACAACGACTTAATTCAACATGCTGCCGGAATCTTCTCTATTCAGTGTTGTTGTTCCTGCACCGGCAAGAATTTTTGAACAATATCATAAATAGAGCAGCTTATGATATAATGCGAAAAATTGTAATCGGTGTCCGCAGCGTACCTGCGTTTACATAAGATTTTATCTTTAGCACTGTCTTTGAGATACAACGATCTTTAGCATACAGTATGCACCACTAGACCTGGAAAGATTACGACAAAGAAGGAATCGATTCCTGATTACAGTGATTACAGGGACTTGGTTAAGCAAGTAATCAATTACTTATTACTAAGGCCCGCCACTTTGCAGCCCAGGCCCGCTGTCTAAAAACGTGAAAAATTTTAAGAAGCTTTTTATTATGTTGTAGGGGGGCATGTCTGAGGATAGCTGCTACCCCAGTTAAATTGCTGCTATAATTTTTAATTATTTATTGAGTATGCTAAAACTAGTGTTTTTGCTACTACCGTAGCAGTTTATTCACAGTAGTAGCAGTTTATTCACAGAATAATAACGGGAGTCAATTTTTACATATTAGTGGACTGATGCAAAAGTGGACTTTTATCCCACGGTGTGGGGTAAAAGCCATATGAGCATGGGGCAAAAAGCCGATGCTTGGGGTAAAAGTCCGATTTCAGGAATGTACTTGTTGCTCATTGGGATTTCAGGAAACAAGGAATTTTTTTTTATTATAAAGTTGGTAAAAACACAGGATATGAAGTATCCTTAAACAATAAGAATATACATTTTTGCTATTCTATCGGCACAAATCACACACAAATTCTCCATTAACATAGTCTGTACATGACTCGTGCCACCATTTTGCACACAAGCATCACTGTATTAAGTCTTCTGAACTTTGCCCATATATTTCTTGACAAAGAGGACAAACAGTCTTTGCTTTTTTCTTTTATTTGCCTTTTGATTAGAAAATTCAGTTTTCTACTGTAAAATAAATCATCCCTTCTAAGATTTTTAATAAGTTTATTTGCTTCTTTTCTTCTCTCCAGTAATATTTTTTTGTATCTTTCTCTTTCAAGTTCTTCCTTGAATGGCGATGAAGTTAGACTCATTGATGCTTTTCCTTTCTTTCTTCGTAATCGTAGTTTTTGATATATGTGATATGGCATTGTATTACAAGGTGATATAAATTTTGTTGGTTCCACATTCTCGTTGTTTGTAGGCGAGCAAATAGCTACATCTTCTGGTAAGTTTACTCGTGATGTTGAAGGCTGAGGTGGCGTGCTTGAGTCTACATTTGATTGATTTTCCGTATTAAATCTTTTACGTGGAGCCAATAAAATCAAGGGTAATTCGTCATCACTCGAAGAAGAATTATCGTACGTGACTTCGGCAGTTTGGTGTGAAACTCGATTTTCTTCTTCATCGTCAAGTAATGCTTCCTGATCAGTAACTGAAGACGGTAGAAAATCCCCCTCACTAAATACAAATCTGTTACGGGGTGATATCCCGCAGGATCTAGATGCTTTAATTGCTTTTTCCACAGTGCAACATTTTGAATAAGCGTCTCCAAAAATTGTCGCCACTTCTGATTAAGTTGTGGTTCTTCCCGGATTATTTATCATCCACTGGTCGCAGAATTGTCCATAGAAATCTTTTAGTGCTTTAAAATTTCAGAACTGTCGCTGGCCCAAATATCTACTATCCATTTCTAAAGTTTTGACCCCTCAGTCTGAGGGTCAATAACAAAAAAACCACGGGGCAGAATAAACTGAAAAAATTACAGCTTGTTAGGACGTTATCCAAGAGTTTCCGCCAAAAAATGTATTATTGTAGTGTAAACGATATTGAACTTATTCATAATCAAGTAGAAAAAAACAACGATTTTACTGCGGTAATACTGATAAACGATTTTCTCATGTCTATATATTGGTTAATTTTTTCCCTATTTAAATGCAATTTTGAAGGTAGATAGAAAAATATCTATACTTTCGCAAGAGATTGGTAGTATGTGTCTAAAATTGTATTTTTTTTATTTTTAATGATGTTTGTGTATCAGCTGTACTGTGGACAATTTAAAACCTTAAAAAAATCTTTACACTCGTAGACGTAGTTATTATTATACAAATGTATTTTATTACACAAAATTTAAAAAAGCACCTTTAGTTCTTGTAAAAATTGCAATAAATATTAAAAGCCACATAAGAAAGAGATGCAAAGTGTCAAACGCCTTTACCGACATACTCACAGTACGGTGGCGTCGTCGTTAAGGTCGTATGTAGTCCGTAGGTCCATGTATTTTTATTTGTTTAGAATTTAATCTATTTGTTATGTATTGAAAAGATTTGTAAAATAATATTATTTAGTTGATAATGGTTGTTTATATCTACTTATTGTTGATTTAAATTTTTGGTTTTAGTGGTAGATAGTAATTTGAAATTATTATTGTTTTCACACGATTTTTAAGATTATTTTGTTCGAATTTATATAAATACCTGATGTAATCTGAACCAAAAATACGGTATCAAACTACAGTCTAATACGTTAAAATGTCTCGTCAGTGCAACGAACAAATGAAAAATATTATATTAAAAGTCAGAGCGTACTTTCAATAAGAGAAAGACAACGGTTTGGAAAATATTTTGATTGAGCAAGTGGTTAAAAGAACAGCAGATTGCCTGGGTATTAGTGAAAACACCGTTAAACGTGTTACTGCGGAAGAAAAAAGTTCCGGTATTATACCATCAAAAGGGAGAAGTGGAAGGCCCCGACTGGAATGTGATGAGATTTTGCAGGGCGTCATAAGGAGAACAATATTAAATTTTTACCTGGAGCGTCGGTTTCCTTCTATAAAATAAGTTTACCAGAAATTGAAAGAAGATGTCGATTATTTACCAGAATTTTCAGAAATGACTTTGTACCGATGGAATAAAGAACTTGGGTTTTCCTAGAAACAACTAATTAATAAACCAATTTTAATGGAACAAAACACAATTGCTGCCAGAAGAGCGGAATTCTTATACGCCATAAAGAGATATCGTGAAGATTCTTGGCAAATATTTTATACAGATGAAACATGGTGCGGTGCAAATCATTCAGGGAAGTTTGGCTGGGTTGAAAGAGTTAATCCCACAAAACGGGATAATTTTGATGAATACAGAGGTAATTACTGGAAATTAATGGCTTTAGAGGTGGAATAAAACGGTCATCAGGATCAGGACAACGGGTTATTTATTATCTTACATATTGGTAGTAAAAATGGGTTTTTGGATGGCTGCCTGAAGTGTCTCGTTGGGAAAAAAAGTGCGGCGTCAGTGGATTACCATAACGAGATGAATAAACAACATTACGAAGAATGGTTTAGAACAGTGCTTTCCGTAATACCTGACAAATCAGTAATCGTAATTGACCAAGCACCGTATCATACAATGTTGGATCCTAATTTTCGAAATCCTACAACTGCCTGGACAAAACAAAAAATAATAGAATGGATGTCCCAGCGAAAAGCAACATTGCCCAATGGATTTACAACGTTTAGTGAATTAACCAAACCAATGCTTTTAGACCTATGCAAGAATTATCACTTTCCAAAAACGTATCTTTTAGATACAATTGCAAAGGAGTTACGTAATGATAATGTAAATCTTCTATGGTTGCCAGTTGCACACTGTGAATTCAACGCAATTGAATTAATTTGGGCATATGTGAAAAATAAAGTGGCAAAATTGAATACTACGTTTAAAATCACAAATGTACTAAATTTGTGTCTTGAAACGATGCAGAACGTGCCAAATTCAGTTTGGGAAAATTGCGTTGGACACGCTAATAAAATTGGGGAATCCTACAGAGAAAAAGACCACTTAGTTGATGTTGTTGTAGAACCATTAATTATAAATTTAGATGAAGGTGATGATTCAAATGAAGACTTTATTAATGATGAAGAAGGAGAAAACGATCCATAAGTGTAGGTATTCTTCGGTAAAAAAGAGTGGTGTAATGGTGTAATCCAATTAGGTTATTTTTAGTTTTAGGTTTAACTAAATTTTATCAGGGCTTTGTACCTTAAAAGTTAAATCGGATGTGATTCTACGTAAACAGGCCACTTTCACATATTTTTTTTATTATTAAGCAAAAGCAAATGCAGACAAATTTACCACAGCATTTGTTACAATTTTCCAAATATGCGAATCATAAAAATAAGGGAACATCAAAAGTATTGTTTTTCTTTTAGGTGAATTATAAATAAATAAAGCTAATTGGCCTATTTACGTTACTCACTTTGACGTAATATTTTTAAATTACTATTGTTCGACTACACACGTTTTGCCTATTTTATAGATCTTAATGAAACAATCGAAAATTGTTAAATAGAAATAAATGTAAATATTTACCAATGCATATACTTATTTTTTCTTAATTTTACCAGTTACCTAATTTATCATATAGAGCACAAAAAAACCGTCACTATATTGCATTACTTTAATGATTATTACCTTAACACCCATACTATTGCACCTTCGACGCCCCGCTCCATCCCGCAAGCACAATGCTGCTATCCTTTACACAAATTAATTGTTTGTATTTACGTTTATGACAACTGCCAAAACAAAATTTTCGTTAAACGTAAAGTTACATCTCTTTATATGTAATACAAAAAAACAAAAATTTTTGCTGTAAGATTACTGGTAGTAATTACATAACCACAATCATTTTTTGAATATTACTACCAAACCTAAGAAAAAAAAAATATAACTAATATTTTTTGGGACTAAAGTAAGGTTCACTTTATCGCCTGTAAAAAATTAGTTAGGCCTGGGAGTACCAGTAAGGCACAATAAATTTTTACAATTGAGTAATTGATGAAATAGGGAAAAAATGGTGACAATTTTACACTTACCTTCCCATTAGAAAAGCACCAAGGCATCAACGGTTACAAAGTTTTACATGTGTAATAGAGACAAGTAACTTTACCGAAATATGTGAAAATTATATTTTTTAAAATTGTACTTTTTACTTTGCAAGCTTCCAAACTGAGGGGTCAAAACTTTAGAAATGGATAGTAAGTCTCTCTGTAATATATGATGATGGAAATACCGGCAAAACTATTTCAACATATTCCATGTATCGCCGACACATAACATCCTGTCCGCCTGTGTTGCATTTGGGATATTTATATTTACAATTTTTAAATCTTGTACTACTAATCAAAAGTTTAGTATTAGAAAAAATTGCTTCGAATACACCAACTGGTTAACGTAGAACAGATTTTTCTAAATATTCGTTTTAAACTAATGAAGGAAACTAGGTATAAGATAATAAATAATTCTTGTATCGAAGTCTATTTCCAGCACAGCTTAACATAAATTTATCGCAATATTATAAAAAATAGTCGATAAGTTTGCTTACATTTTAATTTACATTTTTTTCTATTATGTTAAAAATAAAGCTAAATAATCAGATCGCACGTTACTATTCGGTGATTACTTTTTTAGCGTGTAGTCGCAAAATGATGACGTACGGTATCGGCAAATTTATTAAAGACTTCGTAAAGGTCGCTACTTAGATTACATACGCCAGTGTGTCTTATTATTTTCAACTTTACTAGACTTATTGAGCCTCCACGGATCCATTTCTTGTGAAACCTATACTTCCAGTATTATTTTAGGCTTGATAACTTATTTATTTTTAGTCCGATTTTAGTGTTTGTTTAGAGAGCTGCAGATACAGTTATTAGTTTTAACATGTTTGTACAAATTTTGAGTGAAATTGTTTTTTTTTTTTGACATATTATGCCGAGATAATCGAAATGTTGTTTTTTTTTGGCTAATTTAAAAATACCCTGTGGAATAATTAAGTAGCAACTAAACTGCTGGCCACTCGAACTTACACATAGAGATTTTTAGGCAAAATTTAAAATTCAATATTTTCAACAGGAATGCAAATTTTTGAACGCGTCTTGCTGATTTTAAGAGCTAGTTTTTTTCGGATTAAGCTGCATGGCGTATATTTATCGTAGGACCAGAGGTTTATTATATACGGGGTGATCAATGAAGTCATGCAAAAAATCAAAAAGTTTGTATGGGTGAAATTTCCGCAAAAAATTTTTTTGGTCGTTGCAATATGGTTCGTTACTAAGTTAACATCAATATCTCTAGACGTTTTTGTCACTTTTTGGATTAAGGCCCTTAGGTCTTGTACACACTACTAAACATAAAATTTGGGTAGCAAAATTTTTAAAATGCTATAACGACATTGGATTGACGGCTCTTGATGATTTTTACGGATTTGGAATCCTTATTTCACGTAGATTTTCTATAATCTAAGCATTTTATTTGGGGGTTGAAATTTACACATTATACCGGGTCGATAATAGACAAAAACGTCGGGTACGACGCACTCTAAGGTTTGGCATTATTTAAGTTTTTGTAAAAATAAATTTCAACCTGTATATTTCAACCCCCAAATAAAATGCTTAGATTATAGAAAATCTACGTGAAATAAGGATTCCAAATCCGTAAAAATCATCAAGAACCGTCAATCCAATGTCAAGTTATAGCATTTTAAAAATTTTGCTACCCAAATTTTATGTTTAATAGTGTGTACAAGACCTAAGGGCCTTGATCCAAAAAGTGACAAAAACGTCTAGAGATATTGATGTTACCTTAGTAGCGAACCATATTGCAACGACCAAAAATTTTTTTTGCGGAAATTTCACTCATACAAACTTTTTGATTTTTTGCATGACTTCATTGATCACCCCGTATATAATAAACCTATGGTCCTACGATAAATATACGTCATGCAGCTTAATCCAAAAAAAAACTAGCTCTTAAAATCTGCAAGACGCGTTCAAAAATTTGCATTCCTTTTGAAAATATTGAACTTTAAATTTTGCTTAAAAATCTCTGTGTGTAAGTTCAAGTGGCCAGCAGTTTATTTCAAAATGCCAGTTTTCATTTAGCGTCATCTATTCTTTACATTTTGTTTTTTGGTTCATGTCAATACGTGCATGTGTTCTCACACAAATGCAAAATGATCTTGGTATCAATAATTTAAATTTTTCCATAATTTCCTCATTGTTGTTGGAATATGAATAAAATTTTTGATGAGTCACGAAAAAAACTATCAGAATGCAGAAAAACAAATGATATTATACTAAGTAGTCAAGATTTAATAAAAAAATTAATTTCATTCAAGCAAAATGTTCACGAGCAAATTGTAATCTTACTAATCTATAACGCGGGAATAATTTAGGTCCAGTTGCTGTCCTGCAAGAGTTTAGATCAACCTCCTGTAATCTTCGACAAACGGTCCAAGAACTGACATTTTTACCTCGAACCTCTCGAAGTTGGTTTTTCGCCAGTACTGAAGTTAAGTTAAACGACGATTCCGAGGGGTATTAAGAAAAAAAAATCGGTCATCAATGGCTGTAGTTTGGTGTTTCCTACCACTGCCGTTTCCTTCCACTAACGTTCAACTACTTCGACGGTGGAGTGACTGGTATTAAGTTTTCTAGCCACATACCCATAATTTCGTCCGCCTTCCACAAGAGCTCCAGCTTTTGCACAATTTTCAGCACTTAAAACCAATGTAAACACAAATTCGTTGTCAACCTGACAATCAAGCGACAAGCAACGCATAACGCAGTCACCTTGTCCAATAAAACATTTAATTCATATTAAATCAACAACTATGGAAAAATTTAAATTATTGACACCAAGATCAGTTTGTATTTATCTGAGAACAAATGCACGTATTGATATGAACCAAAAAAGAAAATGTAAAGAATAAATGCAGTGGCGTAGCAAGGGTTCACAAGGCCCCGATGCAAACTATTGTTATAGCCCCCCCCCCCCCCCACTAAAACAGAGGTTTGAGATCGAGGAGCAGAAAAAAAGGTTTTTGTTTTGGTGGAAATGGTAGTGATAAGCTGCACTTACTAAATAAATCAGAAACAAATTTTCATTTATTATGAACAAATTTTCACCTTTGCCCTGAAGCAGTTCAATGAACCATTCCGCCGATGGTCCTACGCCGCGCCGGCAGACGCACGCTTTTTCCTAGATTTTGCCGAATTTTGCGGTAATTCTGCAAATTCATATTCATATGAAAAGTTTCAAAAGTTGTAGGGTATAATAAGTAAAATTAGTCGGCCCCTGCAGGGCCGCGGGCCCCACATTCTGGCCCCTATGCGTCGCATAGGTTGCTTTGCCATAGCTACGCCACTGAACGTTAAATGAAAACTGGCATTTTGAAATAGCTTTGCTACTTAATTATTCCACAGGGTGCTTTGAAATTAAGCAAAAAACATTTCGATTATCTTTGTATATGTTAAAAAAAACATTTTACTTAAAATTTAAACAAACATGTAAAAACTAATAATTGTATCTACAGCCCTCTAAAAAAATCATCAAAATCGGACTAAAAATAAAAAAGTTATCAGGCCTAAATGGCTATTTTTGCACGCTAGTGTAGTATATTATTCTCAAAAAGAAAATTTGCATTACTTCGGTTAATACCGACGTTTGCGAAAAATTGCCAGCTGTTTAATACAACAGAACTACAATCTGGGTAACTATCATGATACAATAGAAGGAAGATATGATACCAAGCCGTTTCAAATTCGTCCGGGTTCGCGCATGACGTCACACGCTGTGAGTTACTTTTGAAATTTATAACGCGCAATATAGAGTTTACGTTAGTTATAGGCGATTTTATAATTCTATTGGCAATATACTTTGCCTCCGCTTATAATACAAATTTTAAAGTACATGATTTAAAATAATCATGTAAATAAAGGGATAAATTAATTTAAAATAATAGATGTTGGTAAATTGCCTGCCAGTTGCGTTCAATGTATTTATTTACGTGAAAAGAGAAGGTAAATAATTTTATAAAATAAAACTATGCCTAATAATTAAGATAATAATTTTTATTTAGAGGCATATTCTTATTAAAATATATACCTACAGAGTCTTCCGAAAATATGTTATAAATAAGAATTTTGTTTGTTCGTATAATTTGTCAAATATTTTTGCGGTGCATAACATACGTATGTTTGCGACGGAAACTTGTTTTTAAGGAAGTTTTTTTGGGTTTTTTGCACTTTAAATAGTAAATTATTTAAAGTTATTGTATTTTTGTATTCTTTGATTTTTCCTCAGATTTTTCAAATTTACAAAAATCTTAAAATGCCAAAAATTATTCTAAACAAAACAAAAATATCTAAATTTATGAAATTAGGTAAAACAAGAAATTATTTTTCAAGAAAATAGCCTTTTTCAGTCTCTTTGTTCGTCGTATTTTCTCGATTCGATATTTGGTGATTCGTTATCGTGGAGATTTTTAGCAATTGTTTTTCACAGTAAACTTTTTAGATACCCCCACCCCTCAAATTAAAGAGAGGGGGTAAATGTCAAAAATATGTTTAAATATGTCCCCGCATCTCCCTATTAACTCACCAACATTTCATGAAAATATTTTAAACCGTTTTCGGGATATCGCCTTGTAATATTTTAAACACACACAAAATACACTTTCGAGAAAACGTATTTAAAGAAAATGCTTTTCGAAAAAATGTATTATTAAAGGTTAGAAATAAGTATTTTTTGAAAAATATTTCAGCCTACTTGCAGACACAACAAGACTTAAATAACCTTTTTATTATCACAATTCTTAAATGTGTGATTACCATTTCTTTTCAAGTGCCCTCACAATTTCATAAACTATGATATGCCATTTTCTTCTTGTTTTGCTAAAGCGAATAATGAATAAATAATTATTTACACTTCCTGTGTTAGGTAAGTGTACATTATACCACAAATTTGAAAAATATACTGAGCGCCATAAAATGTTAAACATCTACTCCAGCAATTGCATTAAATTGGTATTGCTGTATATATACATATATATATATATATATATATATATATATATATATATATATATATATATAATATATATATATATATATATATATATATATATATATATATATATTAGATATTTTTTCAATTCATTTAAAATTCATGGCATTAAACTTATCTTCTCGTTTGCACAGACGCTTCCAATCACTTTGTGTTTCTTTGTATTTGGGGAAGCTAAAAACTTTAATATCGAGCATAAAGCCCTTGCATTGATTGTCCACATTACAACCATACACAACACACCTCATTTTCACTTTTAAACTCTTAAAAGTGATATAAAAACACCAAAAAATAAATTTAAAGCACAGCGGGATCTTAACAAAGACGTGTCTCGTTTACAAAATATGGCGGGATTACTCACAGCGTGACGTACATGGCCACGCCTACCTGCGCGGTATCATATCTTCTTTTATTTGTTTCATGGGTAACTATTAGAGTGGTCGATTTTTAAAAGTTTTAGAATTTCGATTTGCAATTCTTATAAAAAGTTTCCTGTTATGTTATAATAATAAAAAAAGTTTATATAAATAATTTTAATTATTCTACATCTTCCACCCTCTACCTGTAGCTAAAGCTGGTTGTCGGTCGAATCTTACATTTTCATGAAAATTTTGAAATTTTAATATGGAATATCGATAAATAGATTTCTCTTTTACTCATAAACAAAAGCTTCGAATTACATTCAACACAAAAATGATTTCTTCCACCCTCTATCAACCCTTAAACATTTACAAGCCCCTGACATGCCTTGTCGCAATTGCTTTGTTAAAGTCATGGTTTGTTGTGTCTTTAGTTTTATTCTTGGTGTAAACACCTAACAAGCTTTAAATATTTTTCATGATGCGCCTTGATCAACTGTAAAACATATTTTCGTGACACTGTGGAAATTCTTAATTTCTTCCATAAATCCAAAATTGTATCTGCTAGTGCGTTCGACATTTCTAAGCTAAATCTAATCCACAAGGAACATTTTTAAAAGTCCTCTTTATTTGAAAGGATATTGTCTTTAAAATCAGCAGCAGAACCTACCAAAGGGCATTCTTGTATAAAATGTCGCTGAAAAACGTATATCTTCATTATATTATTTACACTGAGAATAAAACTAAAAGCTCAACAAACCACAACTTTAACAAAGCAATTGCGACGAGAGCCTAGGTAATACTCATGATACAAATAAAAGAAGATATGATACAGCGCAGGTAGGAGTGGCCATGAACGTCATGCTGTGAGTAATTCCGCCATATTTAGTAAACGAAACACGTCTTTATTAAGATCGCGTTGTGTTTTAAATTTATTTTTTTGTGTTTTTATATCACTTTTAAGAGTTTAAAAGTGAAAATGAGGTGATGGTTGTGATGTGGACAATCAATGCAAGGGCTTTATGCCCGATACTAAAGTTTTTAGCTCCCCCAAAGACAAAGAAATACAAAGTGTTTGGAAGCGTCTGTGCAAACGAGAAGATAAGTTTAATGTGAAAAATGCTAGAATCTGTTCTAGACATTTTAACGAAAGTGATTATGAAGGTAATTTAAAGCGCACCTTACATGGTCAATAATACTGACAATATGTTATTATATTGACAAAAATATTGACCGTGTAAGGTGGATATATTGATGGTTTGATGGATTGAACTGAGGCAAATTCGAATTTCCGAATATCAGGCATCAATATCAACGAGTAGAGGGATACTGTCAATATTACTGATCGTCTGTGGTGCACTGTCAATATCGGATCAATCCTTAGTGTAACGTCAGCTGCTGTCAACAATGAAAGCAGCAAGCATGCTTTCTTAATCAATCTTTCATCCAGCGCTTACACTTTACTGTACGTTTTATGCCTAAACTTAAAATTATCGTAATACATGCTCTCTGTCGAGGATCCATTTTCAACAGGCACGGATAATAGTAAGTTATGTACTGAAGGAAATATTGACAATAATAGTGATCGTGTAAGGTTGAAAATATTGATACAGAGATTGAAGTGGATTGTTGAAATATTGTCAGTATTGATTGATATCAATATTATTGACCGTGTAAGGTACGCTTAAAGCATGAATGTCATGTCATGAATGTCAAATGTATTTAATGCTTTTACAAACCTGCTTCAATAAAAAAGTTTACTGTGACAAACAATAAAATCGCTAAAAATCTCCACGGTAACCAATCAATAGACTTTAATCGAGAAAATACGACAAAGGGATTGAAATAAGGCTATTTTCTTAAAAAATAATTTCTTGTTTTACCTAATTTCATAAATTTAGATATTTTTGTCTTGCTTGGAATAATTTTTGGCATTTTAAGATTTTTTAAATTTGAAAAATCAAAGAATACAAAAATGTAATAATTTACTATTTAAAATGTAAAAAACCCAAAAAAAACTATCCTAAAAACATGTTTCCGTCGCAAACATACAGATGTTATTCACCGCAAAATATATTTGACAAATTATAGGAACAAACAAAATTCTTATTTATAACATAATAATATTTTCGGAAGACTCTCTAGGTATATATTTTAGTAAGAATCTGCCTCAAAATTATTAGGCGTAGTTTTATTTTATAAATTTATTTTCTTTTCACGTAAATAAATACATATAACGCAATTGGCAAGCAATTTACCGATATCTACTATTTTAAATTAATTGATCCCTTTATTTACATGATTATTTTAAATCATATACTTTAAAATTTGTATTATAAGCAGAAGGCAAAGTATATTGCCAATAGAATTTATATAAAATCGCCGTTAACTAACGTAAACTCTATATTGCGCGTTACAAATTTCAAAAATAACTCACGGCGTGACGTCATGCGCGAACCCGGACGAATTTGGCACGGTTTGGTATCATACCTTCTATTTATTGTATCATGGGTAATACTAATATTCAACATAAACAAAAAAACCGAAAACACCCGACGGAGAGCCGCCGCGCCAGCCGGATAGTGGCAACAACGAGGCATGCCAGGGACGGTACAGCTCTAATGTTCAAAGGCTGGTAGAGGGTGGAAGAAATAAGTTTTTTGTTGAATGTAATTAGAAGTTTTTGTATTATGAGTAAAAGAGAAATCTATTTATGGATATTCCAAATCAAAATTTGGAAATTTTCAACAAAATGTAAAAATCGACCGCCAACCAGCTTTAGCTACATGTAGAGGGTGGAGGATGTAAATTAATTAAAATTATTTAAGTATATAAACTTTTTTTTATTATTATAAAAGGAAACTTTTTGTAAGTATTCCAAATCGAAATCCTAAAAATTTTAAAAATCAACCCACCCAAGAACTATATCATTAGCTGATAATATTTTATCCTGTTCTGTTAGTTATAATAAAAAAGGGTATTCGATACCAGTTAATAGTCAATCCAACCAGTGTTTCTGTAAGGGCTAAATAAAAACGAGGAGGCTTTTCCTATGGCCAACAATAATAATTTGTTATTATATGATGTTTGAGCGCCCACGCAGATTCTGAAATACCAACGTCTGTTTATATATCCCTATTTATAGTTGAAGAAGTATTTAAAAATTCAAATTACTTGGATACCCTCAATTTTTTTAACTATTCTTACTTGTATACATACTTCTAACTTTCAGATGTAAGATAGCAGATTTTGGACTAGCCCGATCGCTAACTCAAGGGTCTGAAGGCACTTTAAGCGACAGTGATCCGACACTGACTGATTATGTAGCAACAAGATGGTACAGAGCACCTGAAATACTTATAGCCAATAGAAGGTACCTAATTACTTATTTAATTACAAATTCAACGAACAACTCCGAAATGTATTTTTCAGGTATACTAAGGGTATTGATATGTGGAGTTTAGGTTGCATTCTAGCTGAAATGTCAATGGGAAAGCCAATTTTTCCAGGAACATCAACTGTTAATCAAGTGGAAAAAATAATGGCCACTATTCCTACACCAACGCCAGAAGGTAAAATATAGTATACGAGTATATTTTAATTTAGTGTATTAACATCGGTATGACAGTAAGTAATTAAATTAATAATTGAAACCACCGAAAGTACAACCAAAAAATATTATTACCTAACTCTATTCACATTTCAAATACGCCCGATATAAACAAAAGCACGTGAACGCTCCGGCAGGTTGTTGGTCTGTCGTCCAATAGCGTTGCCGCTCACGAGGCTAGCATGTTGTTTATATCGGGCGTATTTGAAATGTGAATAGAGTTGAGGTCAGGAACTTGAAAATAAATAAATTGTGGCAGTATTTATTCCTATTGGAAAAGGTCATCTACGCTCGTACAATTTTATAGTTTATTCTTTAATTTCAATTTTGAACATCGATCCGACTGGTTTTAATTTCTTGTTGCAATTTATAGAAACAGAAAAATTCTTACATCTTCGATTACTATGGCATAAAACAGGGTAGTCATCTTTTAAAATAAGCTTAATTTAATGTAAATAACCTTATTGTTAGTTCGTTACAGCATTTTGTCTTCTTATCAGATTAATACAATCTAGGTATATGGTTATAGGATCCTGAATTTTTATACGAGACAGATTTCTAAACAAGCCAAACATATGTTGCTTAATAATAACTTCTAAAATACGCAAAGCTGTTAGTTAAGATTTTTACATTTATTTAATAACCAACTATTTTTTTTCAGATATAAGTCAAGTATGTATCTCAGGAGTTGGTTCTTCAATGATTAAAAATGCCTCATCAGTTGCAAAAGTTCTCATACAAACTATGCTTGGTTCCGTTGTACCAGCAGATGCCATAAATTTAATTAACCAACTGTTAGTTTTTAATCCACATAAAAGGCTTAAAGCCGAAGAGGCCTTAGAACATGAATATGTATCAAAATTTCATGATTCTGACCAAGAAATTATAATGCAATCAAATGTTATCATTCCACTAAATGATGACGTAAGGCTAGCAGTAGATGATTACAGAAACAAACTATATGAGCTTATGTCGTCGCATAGTCACAAACCGTGTTCAAAAAGTTCCCCAGACAAACAAAAAGTTTTCGTACCTGAGGTGTATTCAAGAGTGTCAAAAAATGCAGAAAAGTATATTAGATCTCACGTCAGTTTAAAAAATAAAGCACAAGTTATGTCGCATTCTGAATCCACTATTAATCAAAGAAAACCTGCCAGTTGGATACAAGTGGCACAAGTGAATAAGTCCGATTCTAAAGTTCCAGTCACAAAGCATAATCTTATTTTAGAAAAGGGAAACGTATTAAAAGCTGGCGGTGACTGCAAAGTGCATATGAAGTCCAACACAGAAGTTCCTAAAAGACGAATAACTCCTCCTAAGCAAAATCTGTATCAATCTTTTAATAGTTACAATAAATCACATGGCATAATTACTCAAAGTGCTTTGATGGAGTTAAGAGCAGCAGGGTTACGATAACCAAAACAGTATTATCATAACCTTTTACGACACATTTTATATTTTGCGACAGTGTTTTTATACGTATACACTTCTTTATGTACGGTGTTCTATAAATAAATTTATCAACAACTTTTATGTGTAATTCTTCCTGAGTACATAACATCCTTACTCGTGATACAAATAAAAGAAGATATGATACCGCGCAGGTAGGCGTGGCCGTTTACGTCAAGCCGTGACCAATTCCGCGATATTTTGTAAACGAAACACATCCTTTTTAAGATCGCGTTGTGTTTTCAACTATTTTTTGGTGTTTTTATATTACTTTTAGGAGTTTAAAAGTAAAAATGAGATGTGCCGTGTATGGTTGTGATGTGGACAATCAATCAATCAATGTAAGCAATGTATGTATTTATCCCTTTATTTATATGATTATTTTAAATCATATACTATAAAATTTGTATTATAAGCAGGAGGCAAAGTATATTGCCAATAGAATTTATATAAAATCGCCAATAACTAACGTAACCTCTATATTTCGCGTTATAAATCTCAAAAATAGGACACAGCGTGACGTCATGCGCGAACCCGGACGAATTTGACACGGTTTGGTATCATACCTTCTTTTATTTGTATCATGATCCTTACTGAAGAACTTTCCTGCACATTACAATTCATCTGGTTTATGTTTATCTCAGAATCTCAGAACTAAATTTTGACAGCAAACATAACCTAAAGCAACCGTCCAAGGGGGGAAGCACGAAATATTTGCAAACAAAAAGCAAAGTTAATAATATATACCGGGTGGCGATTAAAAAAATGCTTCCTGTTTGAAAGGTAATAACTCCTGCCAGACTGAAGATATTTACTTCAAATTTTAAGTAATTATAGGGAATAAAGAAAAAAATAAAATGCTTTAAACGAAAATAGTTTTATTTCGTAACCTAGTGCACAACTGAAAATTAAGTCTACAACAAAAATTCGCTTTTCCGAATTTCTGGTAGCATCTCAGAACGTTTCCATGTATTTATCTGAAAATGTGTTAGACTGGACCGCCATTTTGGAGACAAACAGTTCTTAATCTTGGCTTAAACTGTAAAATAGCCCTTCTTATTAGATGTGCGACACTTTTTCTTGTTGAAGAGCATTCCATATCGAATAATCCAGAAGGTTGCAACCTGTAGAATTGGGAGGCCATTTATTAGCCTTGACAAAAGACGGACCGTTCTCTGCTAGGAAATTTTGAGTTCGGATAGCTCTATAAGATAGAGTACTATCTTGAATAAAAATGTAGTTGTTATGCGGATATAAACGTCGACATTCGAGAAGTAATTCATTACACAAATGAGCTATGTAGTTATCTGCGTTAGCTTTAATAGCTTGAGGATCTGTAAAAAATATTCAGCCTTTTCCATTCCAAGAACGGATACCATCAATTTTCTGGAATAAATCTAATTTTCTGTGGTACAAGCGAC
The DNA here is from genome assembly GCA_963971165.1 of Philopedon plagiatum. Classification (NCBI taxonomy): domain Eukaryota; kingdom Metazoa; phylum Arthropoda; class Insecta; order Coleoptera; family Curculionidae; genus Philopedon; species Philopedon plagiatum. Next base: position 32,003,300 of record OZ020195.1, on the reverse strand, counting down.
CTGGATCAATCTGTTTTTTTCTTGTCACTGAATAAATCCGAATATTTTGTGTGTTGTGTGAACTTCCAAAGTAAAATCTTTTTCATCCTGAAATATTATACCTACGTCGTATGTCAGCATTAGAAAACTTTCTGCATATTCTAGAGGAACGCAATGATCGGCGCAATTTTGCGTAATTGCTGGAGTTTGGAGACGTTTATAACATTTGATACCCAAAATTTTCTGCATTACTTGAACCGATTTGCGAGAAATTCTTAACCTCGTAGCTTTTCACTGAGATAGATGTGAACACCGATTATTTTCTTGAGACGATGACAATTCCTGTACTTGCTGCAGATTTTCCTGCTAAAACGGTCCTTGGTCATTCAGTGCCAACTTTTCTAGCTATCGTTCCATAGCACGACTAACACTAGAAACTGTCCACGGTTTATTTGGAAACTCCCTACAAATTCTTTTGCCATCCGTTTTTTCAAGGTACCTAGCAATTCTGAATTGGAGACAAATCAGCCTTAGAGAAATGAGGAGTCATTACTAACTTCCAATTGAATTTAAAGCGAAAATAAAACGCTTCTCAACATAGAAACATCATTACAATACTATGACAGACGCATGAATAATATTTTATTGTCAAGGTATTCATTTGTTTTAATACCGGCCTACTATTATATTAAGTATTATTCTCCGGAAAACAAATTGCTTGCAATTCAAACTTTGAATATTCCTTACTTCCTCATTTTTTAAAATTTTGTCAAATTTTGCACACACATTTTTTTAGATTTATTTACGACCAAGATATAAAAGTTACTCTCGATATCTTGGCTACAAGTGAAAGTACTGACCTTTAAAGCAGGACGTATTTTATCACCACCCGGTATATAGGCATAAAGTACACCATACAACACGAGTACTAACATTTTTAAACTCGAAACGTAAGAGCTTGCATCGCACCTCAACTTGTAATATCAATCAATCAATAAAAGCTTTATTGTCTAAAGAAGAAAACCTTGTTGACAAAGCATGCCTATCAAATTTAAAAAAAATGAAATCTAGTATTCAATACCTATAACCCCCTTTGTAATCTTTGGGGAATCGTACATTTTTTTCCTTCTCCTATCTCCCTTTCAAATTGTGTCGGAAAATAAGTATATAAATAAAAAATACAACAAACATAAGTTACAACAAACGAACAAATGCAATAAAAAGTTAAAAAGCTTATCACAGTATCTGGGTTAAGTCCAAACAGAAAGTCAAAACAAACAATCCAAATCAATATACACTGCCTAATATAGGTAGTACATGAACACTATACACACTCATAAGCCCACGTTATAAAATTCACTCATAAGGAGTCCAACTGTATTTCGCTCTTAAAACTAAACAAACAATAAAATTTTAAAAATGCGCAATAATTAATAATTGTAAATCAAAAGCTATAATGAAAATATTAAAATGTTTGATCAAAAAATTTCGAAACAGGGTAATAGGCTTTCTCAATAATTAGTATTTTTGCTTAACTTTTCTATTAAATTCTCTTGCCCAAGTAATCATTCTGACGTTTTTAGGAAGGAATAAAAATGAATGGACTTACAGTGCAACTAACAATTTAAAATTTAACAGAAACATATAAGTAGGTTGCAGGTCACAAATAACAAAAAAACCTAAAATAACTCCTACCCCAGATATGTTTCATTTTGATTATAATATAATACAGAACTCCGAGAAATCTGGTCTTTGTTTCACAATCTGACAAAATCTAAATTGTATATTTTTTTTTTCATTTTTACCGACATCCCCAAAACCACTACGAGTTTTTAAAATTTTTAAAAGTCAAACACTTGAACTAAAAAATGAGTAAATTTAGCGCATTTCAAAAACCTAGTGTATCTCTTACCATGCACGAGATTGAAATCCTAATGGTGAGCGCCAAATTTGTTACCAGCCGTATACCTAACTAGATTCTAATTAGTTTTCTGCAGATGAGTACTACAAAATAAAAGTCCAAATATTATTATACATAACATTTATTTAAACTAAGAATGAAATAACACTCATAAACTCTTAATCTATTAAAAAAATTGGCACTCAGTATCTAAATGTACAACATTTCTTAGGAAAATATTAATCAATTTTAATATAAAATTCAACTGCCTATAGTATTATATTGATAAGCACAATACAGTGAGCTTAGAAAATTTAAAGATCATTTTTTTTAACACAGAGACATCGTCGTCAAGTTGTCGCTTGGAGGATAAAAGACGAAAAAACTTAAAAAGGTTCGAAATATATTGTCCAGTCATTTTCGCAAAAAGTTGGAGGGGGGCAGAAACTGGCGATGGCGGATGCATTTTTTTTTAAATATGCAAATGAAAATAAGGCAAAGTCCATTTAATATACCATTTTGTGTTGGCAACACGTAAGGTGTAAAAACACTTAATAAGTATAAATCCCTTGTACAGTTGATCGACAGTTGTCACCCAGGTTTGCACTGTCCAGCCTTTCGTCGTTTTTCGTTGGTTTCTTATATTTTTAAAACCTGTAAGTGATTGTATTTGTTTTTTTTTATATTTTTGCTTGCGTTACCTTCTTTGTGTGAAAATTTGTTGGCCATTTTTTGGACGTGATCATTTATCCTATGTAGGGTTTTATCTCCTTGCAATTTAATTTGAAATAGCCTTACCTTGATGGATTTTCATTATGGCCAACCCAATTTGTTAACTGAAATTTACTGATCATTAGAAATACTCCAGTTGCCAATACAAAAACAGTATATTAAATAGACTTCTTTCATCTGCTTTACACAGGACATCCGGTTTAGACGGAATTTTAGAGTCAACATTTGGTAAGTTTTATCTTAAATTACGTAAGAAGCTAAGATGTCATTTCTACATTTTTATAAACTTTTATTACTGTTATACAAACAATTTAAAGTTTCTAATTACAAGTAAACCAGTAGGATAAGAAAAAAATATGGCAAATGAATTCCTTATTTCCCAAATGGCAATTAGGCGTATTGTGTAAACTTTGTAAAGAAACCTAAGATGCAGGTGAAAGTAGAGCAGTGAACGAAAAACGCATTGTAAAATAATAATAATAATAATAATAATAATAATAATAATAATAATAATAATAAAGGTCTTTATTTAATTAGAACATATTACATCGTTATAATAATTAGTATAGCGGGCGAGGTTCAGTTCGCCTCAGATATTGCAAATGTCCGGGGCGTCTGTTCAACTAACCCGCGGAGTACTTAATGTAAAGAAAAAATAGATAGTTTCTCACAAGTATACAGTAAAAAAAACGAGCTAGTACATAAAGAGAGTAAGTAAGTAATGTTAAGTTAAAACTAAAGTAATTAATTAAACAGAGGCGGCAGGGAAGACTCATACAAGAAGGAGAAAATCGGAGACAGAAAAAAAAAATATTTAATTAATTTATTGCTAAGACCTGATACTCCAAGGAGGATAGGCATACCCGCAGAAGAAAAAGGGGAAGAAGGGGGTTCAGGTTCCGGCATCCGAGACGCTTTCCAAGACCATGGCCCTAAATTTTCTTTTTGACAGTGTTCGGTTTGTATAGTCGATATTGTAATCATTCAAGTATTTAGCAACGTTATAGGAGAATGAGCGTTTAAATATCTCCATTGAGTGAGATGGTATGGTAAGTTTACCCTTGAACCGAACATTTATATTGTGGACATCACATCGAAATCTGATTTTATTGTATAGGTACGGGGGAGTTTTTTGGCAAATTATAGAATAAAATTGACAGGCGGAGTGTAGCTGGCGCCCTTGCTGCATACTCAACCAACCGACTTCCTTTAGTTTGTGACTAATGTGTTCAAATTTTCTTATTACGTAAATTAATCTCAGGCATGAATTCTGTAGTTTCTGTATCCGATTGACATCCACAGAGGTGAGACATGGGCCGTAGACGGTGTCGCAGTAATTTAGATGTGAGGGAACAAGACATTCGCATAGCATAGCCCTAAGTTCCTTTTTAAGGAAATGTCGATTTTGAAATATTAGTTTTAATTTTATATATGCTTTTTTCAGTGACTGTGACACATGATAAGATAACCTCAAATCTTGGTCCATGTAGAGGTCCAAGTTTTTGACAATATTTTTAAAGGTAATGTTATTGTTGTTAATTTTTATCTGCTGGCTGTATGTGTCAGTAAAATGTTCTCTATCATTCTTCCTCCCAAATATAATTGCATTCGTTTTTTGTGGATTTAATTTAAGGGAATGATTAACAGAAAATTCAGATAAACGGTTTAAGTCAAAATTAATAGCTGATACAGCCTGTGGACATTCGTCAGGGTAGAAAGATAGATAAAGTTGAACATCGTCAGCATAGTAGTGCTGTTTACAGGAGTTGAAAATATTAGGGAACCTGGCAGTATAAATACTGAATAGAAGCGGCGAGATCCTTGGGGTACGCCGGTGGTAACTCCCAAAAATGCAGATTGTTTATCCCTGTAACTCACAACCTGCGACCTCTCCGTCAAAAAGCTAGACATCATACCCAGGGCTGAGTCCGATAAACCAATATGGTAGAGAATTGCCGTTAACACCTCATGTCTTAAAGTATCAAATGCTTTAGAGTAGTCGAACAGTATTAGGACAGTTAACTTGCCGTCATCCAGAGCCTGGAAAATGTCGTTAGTGATGTTCAGTAGGGCTGTGGAGCACCCATGACCCTGTCTAAACCCCGACTGATGTTCTGGTATAATTTTATTCGTTTCGACGTATTTTCGAAGTTGGGTCTCAACTACTTTTTCCAATATTTTTGATAGTGTTGGTAAAATGCTTATAGGTCTTATGTCATTAAATGTGTCAGGACTTAGGGTTTTAGGAAGAGGGAATACGCGCGCCTCTTTCCATTGGTGCGGTACTACTGAGTGTGTTATACAATAATTAATGAGATGAGTTATGTAAGGCAGTAAGAATGGTAGGCATAATTTTATTGTCAGAATATTAATACCGTCCAAACCCATGGCAGTACTTTTAATATTTGTAATTATTCTTAAGATGTCCAACTCTGAAACAGTACAAAACGCAAATTGTGTGGACACAAGGCGACTAGTTTTATAAAACGATATCTGTTCTTGATTAGGCAATATATTTGGTATGCAATTGATTAAATGGGTATTTATGTCGTCTACATTAGATAGATGTTCAGGCAGATCAGAGAGAGACTTTTTGTGAATTTTTATGTTAATAGAGTTTAAATTTGCCCACAATTCTTTTTTGTCTCCTCTAGAGAACTTCTGATTAAAAAAGGCCTTTTTTTCCCTTCTCATTGTAGCAGTAAATAGGTTTCTCAATAATTTATAGTTATTCCAGTCCGCTTGCATCTTTGTTTTTTATATTTGCTCAAGGCCCTATTCCTGTCTGTTTTCATTGCACGCAACGCCTGGGTAAACCATGGTGCATAGGGGTTCGTTATGCGGTGAGTCATCAGAGGCGCATGTATATCTAGAAGAGTTATAATATTTTGATTAAAAAAGTCCACCTTATTATCAACATTGTTTAAATCGTAGATGTTATCCCAAGGTATAGAGCGCAGATCATATTCAAACTGAGTAATATTTATATTTTTAAAATCGCGAGTGGTCTTAAATTTTGGGGCTGGCTTGCTTATTAAAATATTTATTTGACAAGATATAAGTTCATGGTCGCTAAAATCTACAGGCTGCATGTCAACAGACGAAACGATATCAGATGAAGTAGTCAGTATGTAGTCTATTAATGAAACAGAATTATCAGTTATTCTAGTTGGCTCGTTTACAAGCTGCCCCAGACCAAGGTCCTCAAAGCATTCCGCGACAAACACCGTCTCGGCACTGTCCACCCGTAGAAGATCGATGTTAAAGTCTCCGAAACATAAAATATTGTCAACTATTGGTATAATTTGGGAGATCTCGGATTCAAAAACATTAAAAAAAATGAGGTGTGAAATCATGGAAACTATCGATAATTGACAGATTTTATATATCCTATTCAGTTTAACTTTGAACACTGATATTTCGTCAGTTTTGCCAAAATATTTCTTTCATTAGTATTACACTGAATCTTAAACTTACAGCATGTTTCGCAAACATATCCGAGAGAGACGCAAATATCGACGAAATACTCCAAATTCACTGGATATCTGGCCTAGCCAAAAAAAATCCAATCAAAGTCAAGAGTATTTCGTGGGTATTTACATTTCTCGCATATGCATTTGGTGATGCACGACAAAAGTTTACGATTTGATACAGTATCAATGAAAGGAATGGTTTGTTCAAATTCAGTTGAAGAACATTGAAGAAATGTCGATCTGTGTTCAAAGTTACACTGAATAGTAAAACCAATTAAGTAAATCATACATATTTTCTTTTAGTTTACTTGGCAACTTATAATTATTATCTTTTCTTTTTCCTTTTTTTTTTTTCTCCACCACTTCGACTAAGATGCGCGGCCAATAAACTACAATAATTGGGTCATCCGTTGACAAGTGAGCTGTTATTGGTCAATTGTTAATAAAATCGTCTAGCGGCTACATCATCACTTGCAACAGGTTTGTAGTCAGACGCGTCAATACTAGGACTACTTAATCTTTATTTAACACACGAGGTTAACAAAAGACAGCGATAGAACTCGATGGTTGAATCGAGTTTCGCACCTCAGCACTAACATTATTTCGGTTAAGTGATTGAATTAGAAAGTGTAAACTATATATCTTATGTAACCGGTAAATACATGTAGCTTACGTTAAAAACAGGTTCTTACATCATGTAAGGCCGTTAAAGGGTTTATTTATGCAGCAGTTTGAAATCCGTCGGAGACAATGAGATTCTCCAATTTCAATCAGCAAACTGTTTTCCTTGAAGATAACTGGATCAGACTGGTTTTAAACTACTTCAGAAACAAACTTATAGAAAGCTTTATTCAATTTAGATACTAAAAAATTGACCATCCGTATTTAAAATGGTCGAAATGTTGTCATATCTACGTTTATTTAAGTTCATATACAATTTGTATAGCTAGAATTATAACTCCAAAAATAAATATATCTTAAGGACGAGCGGAATCGAAAAATAATTGGTTTTGTAATGCAATAGCTAATCTATTCTGATGTTTTATTATCTCCAACAATAGTACTATAGCAGGTATTGTTCACCGCAACACGACCTGTATAGAATTCTACCGACATATTTAAAGGTTACCATTGCAGAAACATCAATTAAATCTAGATTTAGTTTACTTCACGGAAATTTCATTTTACTTGGATCGGGATATTCCGGATTTTCGATACAACCTTTTCCATACCTAAATTCTAAAAAATCTCTAATATTATTAGGGCTAGGTACACTGCGACCAACAAAATCTATGCTAGACATTGGATGTAAAAATAGCTCTGCGAATTCCATATTTTTATGATTTGTAAACCAGGAGTCTGTTACCATAGTGCCGTTTTTGGAATAAAAAGGGAAAAGATTTACATGTATATTGTTTACCCTGCTGTAGCTGACTTTAAATAAGTTGCCTTCAGTTCGTTTTTCCCAAAGGAAACCTTTTTTATCAATAACAGGCTTACTTTGGGCATTTTTTAACCAGTTACATCTAATCAAATCTTCCCGAATAAATCCAATATCTACGTCATGATCCCATGGTAAAATATCACCACTCCTCATAGCACCTAATAAACTTCCAGCCTCCAACCAATAGCGTACTCCAGATTCATCCAACGTAGAGAAGACATGGCGGGCAGTTTTTCGCAAGTTCGACATACAACATGGAGGCGTCCATTTTTTCTCGTACAAGTAAGACGGCATGGAATCGAGCACTGTTCCGAAACATCTTGGACTATCTTTATTACAGCCATACCACTCTGTAACGCCAGTTTCGCGAATAATTTGTTTTATTTGAAATAGGCGATAGAAGTTCTTGAGGTGATCTTGATCAGCCTGTCGTTTTTTCCACTGACTGCGATGGGATTTTAGGATAGGTTTGCCATCATGTAAGAAATTAGCTTTAAGTATTCTGACCTGGAAAATACAAGAGAGATGAGAGAAAGCTTTAACTTTAACCTTATTATTAAAATGTCTTTTATTAACACAATTTTAACATACTGGTGGATCATGAATTAATAATGTTGTCCACCATAACTTATCAGTCTTATCACGTAGTGTTTTCCTTTGTTTTCACATTTCACAATGTTTTAGTTACACAGATTATATGCAAAATATCTTCCAGATGATATTATCAACTGTGCTTTGCTCAAATAAGTGAAAGTTTATTAGACGAGTATGGCAGGTTTAAAGGTCGATTCATAAACTTGACGTTGACCGTTCCGTTTGACGGTGACGATGACGGTGACGTTTGCCGACTGCCGGCCGTAGTCACAAAATTGTACCTTTCATAAACTTGACGTTGCTGTGCCGTTAACCCTCAAAAACAGTGCATAACCTAGAATTTTGGATTTATTTTGTTTTGTGTGTTTTTAAATTATTATTGTAATTTTTGTTTGAATGATGACACGGTCTATTTATTGGGTACACAAGGACTTGTTTTGTGTGCACATGCTGTCCTAAAAGTAAGGGGTAAAAAAAGATGATTCAAAGCGAGACCCATCAACAGGGCTCGAGAATCTTCGGGGAATTTCCAATATTATAGGAAAATGAAGACATGGAATGTAGAACATTTTTTTTAAATATACAAGAATGACAGTTGCAGTTTTTGAAAAATTGTCCAAGAATCTGCTTTCATACCTCCTGCGTACCCCCCAAATGTCATGTGTCAATATCATGTGACCGGTAAAAAAGGATTTGATTGGCTCTTTATACTTGCTACGAACGTTGCTACGACCGGCAGTCGGAAAAAGATGAAATTGGTTTATGTCGAACGTCACCACCGTCCACCGGCAGACAGCACCGTCAACGGCAACTATGAATGGACTTAGGCATTTCAATGTTTTTAATTTGTAACGGCCACTGTCAACGGCACCGGCAAACGGAACGTCAAGTTTATGAATCGGCCTTAAGTTCAAGCGATGGCGGGATTGTCGGGAAATGTCATTTGTCGGGGACTGTCAGTAGGGCACGATCTACGGACGTTCGAAGACGGTTGCTTAGGAAATATGTATGTCTGAACACTCGGATAAACGTATGTCTTTGTCTAATAAAATGGAAAAGAAAAAGTGCAACTTAAAGAGATTTAGAAATGACTCGGAGCGACTTTTAGAAAACTTCCAGAAATTTTAGAGCTTTTTAAATTAAATTTATTGTTATTTAACAGAAAATAAAATATTTTACGCCTTTTATTAGTTTTGTTCTTCCGATACTTCTAATGTATTATTTATACAAAAATATAAGGTAAAAAAATGAGATGAATCCAATGTTTACACATTGTGTTTACAGTGTAACTTAGACTGTGCTTTATTTGATTTGTTATTGCTTCAAAGAATGTAAACTCATCGCGTATCTCTCTATTGCTTTAATACCCTTGCTTCACATCGTTTTATATACTCCTATTATAATATGTTAACTTATACAGGTAGCATCATGGCAATGAATAAATATTCCCTTCCCCTAATTTATTTTAGCCAATTTTTATAATGCGGTACGAAAATACAACAATGTGTATTTACTACTGAGGACTTGAAGGGAGGAGACCGATCGCAATACGTTGACCGCGGTCTCAAATTTGCATCGGTAACTCAGCTTTACGATTTCGCCGCAAGCGCGTTTCAAATACATGGATTCTTATGGGCGCGATAATTATTTTTATTTAAATTAGTTTATCTTCTTTGAGGCCCCAGTGGCGTACCGCCGAGGGGGCTAGGGGGGCGCGAGCCCCCCGCCCCGTCGTAACGGCGCCCTCGCGCCCCCACGGAGATTCATTGCCTACTAGGACCACATACTCCAATAAAAGGAAAATAATTTGGCGCCCCCAAAATCATTGTGCCCCCTCCGCCTCTAAAGGCACGGCACGCCACTGCCCGGCCTGTATGTAGTTCCAACGAGCTTGGTTTTTAAAATACAGGTTATTAAACATTCTAGCCGCAAAAACCTTTCTTTTCGATAAGTGAGCAACTGTACAACACTATTAATATAATATTTTTTATTATTCCGATATAGAATCACAAAAAAAAACACAAATATAGAAAAATATATTTATTTATATTTTTTATTACAAATTGGTTACTTAAGTATAAAATTCCAGCAAGATTGCACATTTAGCTCATTTTTGGTCAGGGATGAATATATTACCCCAACATTCATTAGTTTTTTTACAATTTTAATTATTTCCTTAAAGATCTGGTTTTCTCTCTTCGAGCTTCGTCAATACGATTCATTTGTTTACAAATAAAATGCATTCTACTGACAAGATAGAATGGAATTATTGCGGAGGTAAAGTTTTCTTTATGCTCATCACACCAAAAATACCTTCTGCCGGAAAGTGCAATGCACAAACATCACTGGTGCCAAATATTTTATCAGCCCTAGGAAGTGCTTGTTGCCATTGTTGAAAAATCATGGAGTCCTAATAACAAAACGTAAAATAATAAATAATTGTACAATATGTGACTATGATTTTTGTAATTACCATTATACCTCACAATTATACTGTTGTTAATACATGACAGAACATATTTCCAACAAAGATGTTGATAAAATAGTGATTTGGCCTCGATTTATTTCAGAAATTAGTAATATTCACCTGATTTATGAATGTCTTAATACAATATTTATAAAAAAGAAACAAATTAAACTATTTTAATTTAATATATTTTTTAGGTTATGCTGTGTGCAGAATACACGACCGTGATGTAGTGATATAAATATCCATAAAATCGACAGCATAATATATATACATACTATTTTCATGAGTTTGTTAGCCCATAATTATAGCTTGTAAGCAAATTAAATTACCTTAGGAGCAACCAAGAGGATTTGGTTGTTTTCACCGCGTTCTTTCTGGAGCTTCTTATCGGACTGTATACTAGTGTACACCCTGTTTTACACCACCGCACAAAGCAAACTCTACTTTTATATGATCTACAGTTACTCATTTTCAATAGTGTTAAGAAAAAAACGAGTAATAAAGTGTGTTCAACAAATAAATGAGAAAAACACACTTTCTATGAAAAATTAGACTCTCTAACGAACAGAGCGCCTCTATCGACAACCTAGCGAACTAACCAAAAAACAAGGACAGAAATTTAAAATGCGGCCATTGCCGATCGGTCTCCTCCCTTCAAGTCCTCCATAGTATTTACATAGGGATGTTGATATCGGAAAAAAATATCGATATTTATTATATCGTTATTTTAAAAATATATTATATCGGGTATTCGATATATCGGTAAAAAATATCGATATTTCGATATATCGATATTTCGTTCTCACAAAAACTGTCCATGTTAGATACACTAAAACTGTATCAAATTTTTAACTAAATTATCATTAAGTTTTCAATAACGATTAGCCAGTGCAGGACTTGTAAGTCGTACAGTCAGTCGGAACAATAAATTCGCTAGTGGCGCGATGCTGCCACACGCTTCATTTCAACTTTCGACGATCGAGATTATATATATAAATATACATATATACATATATATATATATATATATATATATATATATATATATATATATATATATATATATATATATATATATATATATATATATATATATATATATATATATATATATATATATATATATATATATATTATATATATATTATATATATTTAATTTTTAATGGTGTCATGAAATACAAAGAGATGTAAACACACAGATCAAATGAAGTTTAGTATTCCATGGTACTGTTGCGATCCGAGCTACGTTCCGAAACCCAAACTCAAATATTTTTAGATGCTACTTATTTTCGTTTGGTTGGGTTGGGTGATAAAAGTCCGAAATAGTCCGAATTTCTTCAAGGTACGAAAAAAGTCCATAGCTTCAAAAAAAGTCCGAAAATCGGACTAAAGTCCGCCGCTTGGCAACACTGGCTTGCGGCGTTGGAGCTTTGCAAAATGGCGTCCAACAAACAGTCGAAACGAACCGAAATTCGTAAATCTTCTATTCTAAAATACAGTGGCGTCTCGTCGGCTAGCATTGAACTCCATTATGCAGTTCAATGTCGGCTAGCAACGTCCAGCCAGAAATTCGTATTGTAAATTGTCCGAATCCGAATTGCCAGTAAATTTCTTCTTCTTATCTTGCGATGGCCTCTTACTTTTCACCATCTAGCTACTAAAGCTAGCGAAAAATATCGGATCCGATAGTAAGATTTTAATATCGATATTCCGATATATCGGTATAAAAAATATCGTCTAAAAATATCGATATATCGAACAAAAAATATCATTTATTTGATATATCGATATTTTTTCAGCATCCCTATATTTACATCAAACACAACCATTCGCAGAAGGAGGTTAATAATTCGACCCAGGACTGCGTTCGGAAATTAATTACAGTGTAATGTATTACCTTGTAATCTCTATATATAAAAGAAGAAACTGACTGACTACCTAACTGACCGACTGATTGACTGAGGTGTCAACGCATAGCCCACACCGCTGGGTATAGAAACATGAAATTTTGCACAGGGGTTCTTATATAACGTCGGAGTACACTAAGGAAGGGTTTTCCAAAATTCAACCCCTAAGGGGGTGAAACAGGGGTTCAAACTTTGTATGGAAAGAAATATTAAATGGTCCTATTAACTCAAAACTTCATAAGTAAGTACTTTAAAAAATAAATATTTAACGTGTTTCACAGTTTTTAATAAATCAACCCCTAGGGGGTGAAATGGGGGTTCAAAGTTTGTAATGGACTAAAATTGTTATACGGTTCCATTACCTTGAAACTACGTAAACGTACTCTAAAAAATAAACACAGAATTAGAAAATCTAATTTTGTGTAATAAAATGTTAAAAAAATTAACGTGTGGGAGGGGGGTAACAAAGAAGCTGGCTGGGAATTTTTTAAAGATGTTAACTAATATGAGAATTTGTGATTTTCGGCGTTATTGAGCTCAGAAAATCTAATTTTGTCTAACAGTTGTTAAAAAATATACCGGGGGGGGGGGGGGGGGGGGTGGGGAAGAATGTGCCTCTGGGAATTTCTCCAAAAATGTTAGATGTATCATTTTTGGGGTTATTAAGGTCCAAAAATTCTAATTTTGTCCAACAGATGGTAAAAAAATTAACGGGGAGGGGAGGGGATAAAAAGAGAGCGATTGGCAATTTCTTCCATAAATGTGAACCAATATGCCATTTTCGAGGTTATTACTGTCAGAAAATATAATTTTGTGTAATAGATGTTAAGAAAATTACCGGTTGGGTGGGGGGGTCTGCTAATTTCATCAAAAACGTTAACTAATGGGTCATTTTCGGTGTTATTGAGGTCAGAAAATCCAATTTTGTCAAGTTATCGGGGAGGGGGAATAAAAAAGAACGGCCGAAAATCTCTCCAAGAATGATAGCAAATATGTCAGTTTCGGGTTTATTGAGGGTCAGAAAATGTAATTTTGCCCAATATTTGTTAAAAAAAATTAACGGGGGGGGGGGGAATAAAAAGGAGCGGCTGGAAATTTTTCCAATAAATGTCATTTTCGGCGTTATTGAGGTCATAAAATCTAATTTTATCTAACAGATTAACAGATGGTAAAAAATAAACAAAATTAAGTTGACCATTAACCGCAGTAATAGATACGTAACAATATTATTTCATATTTTTCAGTGCTGAAGTTGGTTCATTTTTTGAAAAAAAAAAGAAATAGTTTTTAGGAGGAATAATTCATAAATACAAGGCCGTAGCCAGGGAGAAATTTAGTGGAAGGTTTAGTATCCGTTCATTCTTCATTCTTCATGTTTTGTTTGTTCGGTTGTCAAGGCTGGCAATTACTTTAGTTTTTATTTAGTTGTAAACAGTTTTGTTTGTTCACGACTTCACAGTTTTCTATAATATAACTCTGTGCATTCTCAAAGCGGCCCTGTTCAATTTTACCGTTTGAACCGATCACTTGTAAGCAGCATGCATCTGTTTATATTCCGTCTATCTTCGAAATAAATAGACTTTGGTTCAAATCGCCCGCCACGCTTTTTGTGTTTTTGACTAAAACACGAGACACGTACAGACGTACCAGACACGTAGACCCAAATTCAATCGTGTAAAGTACAATGACGTTGGTGCCGGCGGAAAGATTGTCGCGTCTCCGTCTCTCTCGAGCCTCGTGTGACTTCATTAACAACCAGAGGTTAACTAAAAGTTTTCCCTCCGCCGGCACCAACGTCATTGTACTTTACACGATTGAATTTGGGTCTACCAGGTCATGGAGATGTATAAGGAGCTTCCTATCTACCCCCCTTATAAGTATCTAATCTATGCATGCTACCAGTGTTGCCATAATTTACAAACTCATGGCCCGAACTTGTGATTAATAAAGCGCCCAAAATAGCAACCTTACGAAAATGAATGGCGCCAAAGTCCAAAATGCTTGTTTTGAACAGAAATTAAATTTACCTAAATTTTGTTTTACAAAAATATTTTCATTAGCACCAAATAGGAAGGTTCTAAGAATTTAAATGGGTAAATTTGTAGTATAGTAATTTTTAAAAATGTTTTTAGATTACCTGTGTATAACATTTGTTCATTATAAGTTTTAAATTAATATTTATTTTAGTAAACACTTATAGTGACTTTGCCCTATAATCATAATTGTATTTGAATTCATTAACATTGAGGTTTCACTCAGCCTTTGTGGCGTTCGAATTCTGTAATAAAATTAATAGCTATATAATTGTCAGTGGAAAAATGGCAAAAGGCAAAATCACCCAACATGCAGTTTGCGATTTTTTTCAAAAAACGAGGCGCAATTCGTTGCTCGAAAATAGACCAATCTGCGATAAAGCACCCATTATGGTAACAGTGCGTGCTACTACTAATGGTGTCAGTGATGTCAGCTGCTCAGTGCATTAGTACATCCCAAAATCTATTGTCGATGTATATTCTAACATATCATATAATGATTCACTTACCTTAATACTATGAACAGATGTTTGAACATACAATGAATGAGGAAATGGCACAAGCAAAGGATCAAATAATTTATTTAATATTTCTTTCCTCATCATTATCAAGTGTTTTCCAGTGACTTCATCACACTCATAGGCTTTTTTTAAACTATACCTTATTGTCCATTCTCGTTGATTAACAATAAGCCGTAAACATTTTAAGTTTCTAAAGTCATTGCCTATCGGAACAGCAACAATATTATTTGGATGCTTCTGTAACTCATCAACCATTATTTGAAGAGGTTGTTGTGACGTTATTCTACTAGAGTCAGGTACAAACAGCACATAGTTTGTCTTTATTTGAGTAAGAAGACTCTCTCGATGTTTCAAAATTGGAGATAGATTAAATAATTTTACATTTGTTAACGAATTATTTGTTATCGTTAAATCCAATGGGGGGTATGGCACTTCGTTGTATATAATCCACAGCATTATATTTGGAAACATATTAATAAAGGACTGTGCTGTCAATGTAACATCATTATCATATAATTCAAACTCCCTTAATATAACTGTAACCAGTTCGTTAAGTACAATTTTGGACGATCTCGTAGACAATGTATTACCTTCAATTTTCTTATGTAAATTATTATTTGTAATACTTAAATTATAATAGAATTTAAACCAAAGAAAACATAAAACAACAAAACCCAATAAAATCCTACCATGTTTATAGCGCATTTTGTAACTTAAATAAATTAAATTATTAAACAAAACTTACAGTAACAAAATCCAACTAAAAATAAAAAATCATAGTCATAAATTCTAGTCATTTTTGAAACTTTAATTAAATTTTTTCTACTCTCTTCTACAATAAATGGGTTGTTTATTTGACCTACTGCCACTGTCAAAACATTTGGGTTAGGAGCAGTGTTGCCAACTCTTCTTCCATCGTCCTACCAAATCACACAAGAAAATATTAGATTCCCATGATACCCCAGAATACCTTATCTAGATAAGGTATTCTGGGATGATACAATAAAAGTAAAAGGAAGGTTTGATACCAAATCGTGTCAAAAGCTACGTTCGGGATAGCCAACGGATTTGGAGTGGAGTGAAAGTAGATTTTCGTCACGTGACTTCAGAGTTTTGGGAGTAAATCTTTCAAAGACGAACGCTCTACGCCAAAAGTGCAAAAACATAACCTTAAAAATAAACATGTGTTTGACTTGCATATGGGTTAAATTTTAAACCAAGAATTTAATTAAAATTATTAAATATGTTCAATTCTCTCATCCCCATTTTAAACTTTGCCAAGGAAGAATTTTGTGAAAGCTCCGAAAACGAAAAAATTTCTGAAGAAAAAGTTGAGAGTTCTGCGGAAATAACGGTCCCATCAATAACGGACCAAAACTTAAAATGCATTTTAGAATGAACCCAGCTTAGAATGAAAACATTCCAATTTAACCGACATAAACAAAAAATTAACTTAACCATAAAATTTGCAAACGCAGTTACGCAAGCTTTGGAGTAAACACTTTTCACTCTGTTTTCGATATCCGAACGCCAGCGGATTCACTCTTTTTGCTCCGAATTTAATACTCGAACGGACGGAGTGCACTTAGGTACGTCCGGAGTGAAAAGAGTGCTAATCTCAAACGCACCTAAATTCGTCCGGGTTCGTGCATGACGTCATGCTGTGAGTTATTTTTGAAATTTATAACGCGCAATATAGAGTTTACTTTAGTTATAGGCGATTTTATATAAATTTTATTGGCAATATACTTTACCTCCTGTTTATAATACAAATTTTAAACTGTAGGATTTGAAATAATCATGTAAATAAAGGAATTAATTAATTTAAAATAATAGATATGGTAAATCGCCGCCAATTGCGTTCTATGTATTTATTTACCTGAAAAGAAAAGGTAAATCATTTTATAAAATAAAACTATGCCTAATAATTAAGATAATGATTTTTATTTAGACTCGTATTCTTATTAAAATATATACAGAGTGTTCCGAAAATATATTATAAATAACAATTTTGTTTTTTCCTGTAATTTGTCATTTATTTTTTGCTGTGAATATCATCTGCATAATCATAATATTTGCAACGAAGACATGTTTTTTAGGATAGTTTTTTGGGTTTTTACACTTTAAATAGGAAATTATTAAAAATTATTGTATTCTTTAATTTTTCAAATTTTAAAAAATCTTAAAATGCCAAAAATTATTCTAAACAAGAAAAAATATCTAAATTTATGAAATTAGGTAAAACAAGAAATTATTTTTTAAGAAAATAGCCTTTTTTGAGTCTCTTTGCCTGTCGTATCTTCTCGATTAAAGTCTGGTAATTCGTTACCGTGGAGATTTTTAGCAATTGTTTGTCACAGTAAACTCTTTTCCTGAAGCGAGTTTTTAAAAACATTAAACACATTTGACATTCATGCTTTAAATTGCCTTCATAATCACTTTCGTTAAAATGTCTAGAACAGATTATAGCATTTTTTACAGTAAACTGCTTATATCTTCCTGTTTGCACAGATGCTTCCAAACACTTCGTGTTTCTTTATTTTTGGGGATGCTAAAAACTTTAATATCGGGCATAAAGCTCTTGCATGGATTGCTCACATCACAACCACCTCACACCTCATTTTCACTTTTAAACTCTTAAAAGTAGATAACATAAAAACACAAAAAAAAACCTTTAAAACACAAAGCACTTTTAAGAGTTTAAAAGTGAAAATATGAGGTGTGTTGTGTATGGTCGTAATGTGGACAATCAATGCAAGGGCTTTATGTCCGATATTAAAGTTTTTAGCTCCCCCAAAGACAAAGAAACACAAAGTGTTTGGAAGCGAGAAGATAAGTTTAATGTGAAAAATGCTAGAATCTGTTCTAGACATTTTAACGAAAGCGATTATGAAGGTAATTTAAAGCATGAATTGTGTCATGTCATGAATGTCAAATGTGTTTAATGCTTTTACAAACCTGCTTCAATAAAAAAGTTTATGTGACAAACAATTGCTAAAAATCTCCACGGTAACGAATCACCAGACTTTAATCGAGAAAATACGACAAACAAAGAGACTGAAAAAGGCTATTCTCTTAAAAAATAATTTCTTGTTTTACCTAATTTCATAAATTTAGATATTTTTGTCTTGTTTAGAGGAATTTTGGGCATTTTAAAAAATTTTTAAATTTGAAAAATCAAAGAATACAAAAATACAATAATTTTTATTAATTAACTATTTAAAATGTAAAAAACCCAAAAAAAGCTATCCTAAAAAACATGTTTCCGTCGCAAACATACAGATGCTATTCACCAAAAAAAAAAAATATTTGACAAATTATAGGAGCAAACAAAATTCTTATTTATAACATATTTTCGGAAGACGCTGTAGGTATGTATATATTTTAATAAGAATATGCCTCTAAATAAAAATTATTATCGTAATTATTAGACAGAATTTTATTTTATAAATTTTATTTTCTTTTCACGTAAAAAAATACATAGAACGTAATTGGCAGGCAATTTACAGATATCTATTATTTTAAATTAATTTATCCCTTTATTTACATGATTATTTTAAATCATATTCTTTAAAATTTGTATTATAAGCAGGAGGCAAAGTATATTGCCAATAGAATTTATATAAAATCGCCTTTAACTAGCGTAAACTCTATATTGCGCGTTACAAATTTCAAAAATGAACTCACGGCGTGACGTCATGCACGAACCCGGATGAATTTGACACGGTTTGATATCATACCTTGTATTTATTGGGTTTGTTTCTGCAGCAGTTTCAGATCAATCAGAGCCAATGAGATTGCCCAGTTTCGATCAGCAAACTGTTTTCCTTGGAGAGGATTGGCTCTGACTAGTTGCAGACAGCTGCAGAAACCAATCTATTGTATCATGGTCCCAAATCAAGAGCTAGTTGATCGACGCAGATGTATGCACCTATCAAACCCAGTCTTGCTGCCTATCACGCAATAAATCTGGCAACACTTATCCCATCCACATGGATGGGCCAAGCCCGAGAGAATAAAGAAACGTTCGATCTTGTTGGTTTTCGAACATGATCTCAGCTGGCAGTGCTGGCACAAACACATTACTTCAATAGTCACATCAGCACCTAAAAAGCTTGATTTTCTCTTTCGAGCCTGAAAATACTTCTCCCCTTCCAACTTATACACTCTCTATGTTTCCCAAATAAGACCCAACCTAGAGTACTGTTCCCATATTTGGGGAGCGACATCACCTTCGACACTTAACATCCTTAATTCTATCCAAAAGAGAGTCATTCGACTTGTCATCAGTGACCCAGTCCTCACAAGAAAACTCCCTTCTCTCGCTCATCGCCGCGCTGTTGGGATCTGTTCCTTTTCTACCGATTTGGCCAAAACACTAGCTTGTAAGGCCAGCGCAAAATTTATATAAAAAAATATATACCGATATTTCCACGGATTTTCTCGGAGGAACTAGCCGCAATCATTTCGCTTCTAAAGGAACAACAAGAGGCGCGTTACGTGTGCATCAATTTACTGTCCAGCTACAAAAACATAGGTCACGTCAACTTTTCTCGCTCATGCATGCCTAGGGTCTCCAGGTTATAAAACAAATTTCCTGCATGTTTTCCCTTCCAACCTCCAATCCTTTAAATTCCACGTTAATAGATTACATTTTCCTTCTCTTCAGATACCCACGGTACGTTATTACTTAGGTTTGAAGTCTACGTGGGCTGGCTGCCCCAGATAAAAATTGTACATTTAATAGATATGTTACGCTCAATAGTCGAATTCGGGCAATGCCCGAAAAAAATACGCAAAACTAATTTTGAGCAACGAATATTTCCCAAACCCGAAATTTTATTCTTATACGGTTATTGAGCATTACAAAATAAGCAGAACTAGTTTTGCGCAATTTGAAATGTACAAAACTAGTTCTGTACATTTCTGAATGGCCAGCACTAGTTATGCTTGTTTTACAGCCTCCCAAACCCAAATAAAGAGTAGGGTTATGTTGTTGTTTTATAAATATCACTTAAGGTGGATTTATAAACTCAGTTGAGGTTCAGTTGAGGTTGAGGTTCGCAGTTCGTGCAGTTGAAGTTCGCAGTTGAGCTTTTTGGGCCATTTATAAACTCAGTTCGCCGCTTTCATTTCATTGGTCCGGGGTAAAGTGACATTAATGACAACTGACATCATAAACAGATTTAATAAAAATAAAAAGCACACAATCCACAATCGCGATATTTGGAAAAAAATATGGAAACACACAGACAATCCAAACGGCCAAACAATTGTTTTGCAAAGAAAATAAAAGGGTATGTTGTTTTGTTTACAAAATGATCGGCAGAAGTCGGGTGGCTTCGCCATTACGAATATTAATTCTGCGTTTTGATTGGTGGGAGCCCAACTGCACCAACTGCGAACATAAAATTTGGTTATCTCGAACTTTACGCCAGCGTAATGGAAACTTCTGAACTGAACTGAACTTTGTTTATAAACGCCAGTACGCGTTTGCGTTTATTTATCTTGAACCTCAACTTCAACTGAACCTCAACTGAGTTTATAAATCCACAGTTAGAACTGCATCCTCCGATATTTCTGGATCCTACACAAGGTTTTATTTCATGTATGTGCAATAAAAAGTGTGTTAACAGAGCATGTTCTTGTCGAAAAAAGAATGTCATCTGCAATTCTAAGTGCCATCATTCAAGCTCTTGTTCAAATAAATAATTTTTTAAACGTAACTGAATATTTGTCTAAGAATAAAGTTTTATTTGTTGTTGTATTTGTCAGTATTTAAACAAAATATATTATTTAAATAACATTTCCAACTTTATTTTATTCGGACGCTGCGCGCTGATTAAATGAAAAAAGCATACTTTAACTAGTGCTGGCCATTCAGAAATGTACAGAACTAGTTTTGTACATTTCAAATTGCGCAAAACTAGTTCTGCTTATTTTGTAATGCTCACTAACCGTATATAAATAAAATTTCGGGTTTGGGAAATATTCGTTGCTCAAAATTAGTTTTGCGTATTTTTTTCGGGCATTGCCCGAATTCGACTATTGAGCGTAACAGATACACGCAGTGGCGGATTAACCATTGGGCACACTTTGGAAACTTTTTGGAACCCCCTGAAGGTGGCGCCCTTGGCTATTTTTTTATTATTTAATTTCCAAGGTACAAGTATACAAATTTTATCTGTGACTATATCATATTTTATACTGCACTTTATTCCAAACTACACAACATAAAAATTGCGAACTTTTGTTTAAAGAAAGGAATTTAAATTTTTAAAAAAATGATTTTTTAGATTTATACCCATATAATAAATGAATTGTCCCGCACAATTAACGCGCCAGCAGAAATTGTTATCTAAAGTTCGTACTCGTACTAGGTGTAATAAGAAGGATTTGAAGTTTTTTCCGAAATTTACTAACATCCTCTGGAGTATACTAGCACTAGCAATCATATCATATGCAGTTCAAATCAAACTGTAGTCTTATATTTTCTTACTATTTTCCTATTTCATTCATTCTTGTACCTCTGTTAATTAATGGGTTATGACCTTTTATGACTGAACATGCTTTTATTAATTTTATTTCTTACTGAAATATTTAATAAAAGCATGTTTAGCTAGAAATCGTCATATGTATTTCTTTAAATTAAATAACAGAACAATGAACGACTAATGAAACTAAAATTTCAGGCTAGAATTTAATTCCAACTGCGTTATGTTATGATTACTCATAAACCCCACAAGTTACACAATTTTGGAAAATTAAAATTATACTAAATTCTTATTCACCCAATATAATGAACTTTTTAACAAAAATATCAATAGGTACCTACAATGATAGTTTTAAGGAAAGAATCTGAAATGCAAAAAAGTTCATTCAAATTGTACTGCAGGTTCCGAAAATAAAGAACATGGGTGGCGAATTTGGGTGGTGCGTTAGTATTACTATATATGTCAAAATACAGCCCTTTTGTTGGTAAAAAAGAATAAAGGAAATATTTAGAGAAGAGGGAAATTTTTTCGGTCGATGAGTATAGCATTCCTCGATTATTACGATATCTTTGCTCTCCTTTGTCTTGTTTCATATAAACGCGAATATTGTTCTAATTGGTCAGATTCAAATATTAATGTGAAATTAATCAATAAGAACAATATTTGCGATTCGCGTTTATATGAAGCAAGACTCTTTCTCTAATTATTGCTCTTTATTTATTCAATGAATACGTGACGCGACTGATCCTAACAAACAATAAGGCTCTGATTTACACCGCATTTCGACTGGCACTCATAAAATCGAGATCGACCTACAAGTCGATTTGCACCGAAGATCTAAGTCGCCCATCTCTAATGTAGACAAACGGCAATTTTCATCTTTACAGTGTTGCCAATACGTAAATTTTTTATCGTTTTGTGCATCCTAATGTTGCCAAAGCATCCTGCTCAGACAACTGAATTATTTTATTATGTTAACGTGAACTTCAAAGAAGAATGTACTAAGATCACACACAGACAGTTTATTATATGTTCTATCTAAATCTATCACACCTAAATTAGACAGCTTCTAAATCCAGGCTGTCTTCGGCGCCCGCAGGGGGAGGGGGGCAGGGGGCAATGCCCCCCTGAGATTGTAAGATTGTCATACTTTTTAATTATTAGTAATAAAATCTTTAAAAATATATTACTTTTTTTATTTTGCCCTCCTTAGAAAAAAGTCTGCGGGCGCTCATGCAGGCTGTGCTTTCTTCATTATTCTTCTATGAACACATGCGGCCACATGACAAATCTACTCTTTACTGAGAATTTTTTTATTTTAATGACTGTAATGACAATTACAACTAACTGTACAAGTAAGATAAATAAACGAACAATACAACAATTAGAAAAGCCTCTCAACATACTCCCCAACCAGAACCAGACTGACTAAATCATATCCGTCTCTTAAATCATATTTATCTTATTATTAGTCATTACACATTTGACCATAGGTACCTATTAAGTATACTGTCTGTGAGAAATTTTTACATATCATTTAGGTATCTCTATTTTGTCTCTTACTTAATGTCTGTGCTTCTGGAAGTGGAAGACGATATGACGATAATAATAAAAGTTGAATATACATTGGTACCTCGATTCTCGATACGCTTTTAATATAAACCTGTCAGAGAGAGTTATATTAAAAAACCTTCTCTCAGTATTTCCGTAAATGAATCTAAGACCCTTTTTTCAAAGACGTAAACCGAAACTCCTAAATGAATAATGTTAACAACGTTAACATCAATTTATCTCATATTAAACAACAAAAAAGTCACTTTGGCATCGTTGCGTAACTCCCACCAACAGGCTGTCCATTTTCATTTTTCAGGCAGAGCGACAGCCCGAGAAGCGCACTAAACGTCGAGCGGGCAGCTTATTGCTGTATCCGCTGTCAAGATGGCTACCAACGATAGCAAAGCTCCGCTACGCACTGTGAAAAAGGTTCAGTTTGGTATACTTAGCCCAGATGAAATTGTAAGTAAAATGTGGCTAGATACCTTAACTTTGTATTGACTTCATTTTTAGCTCGATCAGTATCATCCATCAACATCCTCATTTGCGCAAAATAAAAAAATATTTTATACTTTTTGCGGTGGGTATAGTTTTTTATTAAGTTTTAAAAATCAGCAAAGGTCCTACCTCGTATGTATGCAACGGGCGGATCCTGCCAATGCTGACCGGCATGAAAATATAAAAAAAATTGATTTTTCTGAACTAACGTTTCCTCTATGAGTAGATAGGTACTTCCTCCGATTTTTTCATGTCAATAATTTTAAACGAATAGGCGTTAAAGTTATCGCTAAGAAATTTGCTCTTTTTACCATTGTTTACATGTTAACATTTTAATAGACACTTAGGTATACACAAGCATTTTAAATCAGCTCGCTAGGACGCGTATCTTAATACCTACCCTTGTTGGAGGAGGCAAGTTAGATCTGGAGAGTCGAAATAAGCAAAAATCTGGATGAAACCAATTGGAATGGGTCCCTAACGGTGTCCAGATGAACGTATGAAACTCTTTGTAAAAATATCTTGTTTTTTTTTATTAATTTATTGCAAAAAAAAGTCTTTAATGTATTTTTTATTTAGCGGAACGCCGTTGGCACCATCGGAAAGGTGAGAAAATTTTACACAATTTTGCTACTGAGCACTTTTTTCTACTCCAATAAATTCATCTGTATTTAATAAATAAAAAACACTCAAAAAGTACGCGCGCGGGCGCGCAGCGGATGCAGCGTCGCGCGCTATAAACAAACTCTCATAACTTTTGATCAATTAAAGATATTTGAATAAAAGAAAATTGCACGTATAAATAATCGCCAAGACAATCAATTAATCATATTTTGAAAGTATTTCGAATGTTTCTTTGAATTTTCTGTATTCTTGTTTAAGTGTGAAATTGTCCACTTTGTTGATTCAAGCTCTGTTTAGAAATAGATTTTAAAAAATTAAAAAGTAAATATTGTACCTAATCTCTTCCTGAGACCACTATCTACGAATTCAGGCTTCTTATTTTCTTTTGTTAGGGCAAATTTTCAGTTGTCTGTTTTACGAAAACTGCATTTTCGCGTGTTCGCCGCTTAGGAAAACCAATCATTATTTTTTATAATTTTTCAATTTTGAAAATAATACAGTAGTTGTCAGTGAGGTAAAATATGTACTTTCAGATGGTGTAATTGGTTTTACAGAAACATAATTGTTCAGTGACTTATTGACATAAATTTGAAATTATCTCGGAAAAGATGAAAATATCGCTATAAAGAAATTGTTATAAAAAGATACCCAATGAAAAGAGATAATCATCTGAAACTTGGCAAAGTTGTAGATGTCTTCTATTGATATTTAACCATAGATATGATCGTTTTTGCATATATTTTCATAAATTTCGTTTTTTTTTCCAAAAAAAAACTGGTTTTTCATATTGCGCGCCAGATAACTTACTGAAAATAGTATTTTGCGGCTGCAAAAAGTGGTGTGATAAGAACTGTGGATGCCGAAAAGCAGGCTTTAAATGTTTTGCTGCGTGCAAAAGTTACAAAGGAAGCAATGCGCTAATGAAATTATTGATGATTCTGATGAACTGGACTGCGACAATGAGTATGAGAATACTATTGATATGCCTGTATGTGTTGATAATGCGAATGTTTTATACGTCAAGGGAATCAATGTGTATAAGCAGTTCTGAAAATGAATGTAGCTCAGATAGCGATTCTGAAGAAGAAAACTCTTTCGATTCAGATTAATGTGCGATATAAAATATTATTTATCTTAAGTTGTAAAAAAGTTATTGTATACGTCGATGAAATGTGGTTTTTATATTTGTAATAATAATATTAATCGTATATTTAATGAAAATGCTACATTACCTATTAAAAAATGCATACTTAAATCAAGATGTATAGTTACTTCACTTTTTCTTTCTACCTATAACAACGATCATTGCAAACAAAAGTTGTTCATTTTTAGTATTTGAAGAGTTGAAGTAAATAACGGGCTAAGTGCCAAAAAAATCATTCCGAGTTATTTCAAAAAAACAGTGTAATTTAAAATTGTATATATAAAACCTACTTCCATAATTTTTTAAATAAATTTAACCATATCAATAACAACATAATGGGTTTACTTTGTATGTAGATCTTTCCAATCAAGAAATAAAAAAAAAATAATACCAAAATTCCTAGAAGGTGGTAAGTGCCATACTAATTTTAGTTTATAATGGGCTAAGTGCCATTACTAATTTCGATATATAGTGGGCTAAAAGCCACCACTTTATAATGGTTTAAAAATTGAACTAAGGGACAAAGTGGCTTTTATATTATTTTATTTGAAAAACGTACAGTGGCGTATCCAGGTCGGACACAGTAATTTTAAAGATGTATATCTCTGTTGCTACTTATGGGACCCAGGGGTCAGGGGTTTTAATAGTAAGCCTACTAGGAATGTTTTGGTAAATAACAAAAATATTTTGTAATTTGCGGAAAAAAGTTGAAATTTTAGTTTGCCCGCCTTGGTTAAAGAATGAACAAGCTTAGATATTTTATTTATTACTTTTTCTAAACAAATTTTACATCATTTTGTCGAGAATTTTTAAATTTTAAGAGCAAAAATGTGTTAGTAGAAAGTTATAGTCATTTGATTTGTTTTTAAATTATATTTTCGGTTTAAAAATTAAAATGAGTATAATTTTCTACTAACACGTTTTTCTCTTAAAATTTTAAAATTCTCGACAAAATGATATAAAATTTGTTTAGAAAAAGTAATAAATAAAATACCTAAGCGTGCTCATTTTTTTAACCAGGGGGAGCGAACCAAAATTTCAACTTTTTTTCGCAAATTACAAAATACATACCATAACATTCCTAGTAGGCTTACTATTCAAACCCTGAACTTGGCATGGATTCCGTAAGTAGCAACAGAGATAAATCCAACTTTAAAATTCCTGGCTACGCCACTGAAGGTACAAATGTATGAAAAATAATAATGTTATCCCTAATTGGTTAAGATCCCCGACTGGCACTTAGCCCGATATTTACCGATAAGAACCTGGCACTTGACACATGCACGATCTTGCGGCTAAGATTTTAGGCACTTCCCAATTTTTTTTTGCACAGCCCGTGTGATACGTTAAAGGCGATGCCACATAGCCCACTTTACGGAAGAAACACAATTCTTAAATTTTTGGCACATACCCCGTTTTTTACTTCAAGTCTTCATTTATTCTTAAAAAAATTAACGTTGACTAACTGTTTAAACTTCCAAAATAGCGTCTCGTCAGTGGCGGCTGGTGAAATTTCGAAGTTGTATATCTCTGTTCCTACTTACAGGACCCGTACCAAATTTAGGGGTTTTAATAGTGAGTCCACTGGGAATGTTTTGGTAAGGAAAAAAAACATTTTGTAATTTGCGAAAAAATGTTGAGTTTTTGGTGTGCCCCTCCTAAGAAAATAATGAACACGTCTAGGTATTTTATTTTTTTACACAAATTGTACACCATTTTGTCGACAGTTTTTAAATTTTGATAGAAAAAAATGTGTTAGTAGAAAGTTATAGTCATTTGAATTTTTTTAAGCCTAAAATATAATTAAAAAAAAATTCAAATGACTATAACTTTCTAATAACACATTTTTTTCTCTTAAAATTTAAAAACTGTCGACAGAATGATGTAAAATTTGTTTAGAAAAAATAATAAATAAAATACCTAGACGTGTTCATTTTTTTCTTGGAAGATGCACACCCAAAATTCAACTTTTTTTCGCAAATTACAAAATGTTATTTTTCTTTACCAAAACATTCCCAGTGGGCTCACTATTAAAACCCCTAAATTAGGTACGGGTCCTGTAAGTAGGAACAGAGCAAGGGCGTATTTATGGGGGGGGGGGGGGGGTAATGGGGTAATTACCCCCAAACCCCCCCCCCCCCCCGGATCTTTTGAAAACAGATCGACATATTCTTATTTTGAGAATTACATTGCTTTCACACAAATTTCCTTTCACGTTATTTGATTTACGTAGTTTATCCTATTATAATTCCCTACTTCCCATAAAAAAGATATATATTATGTAAAAAGTGGATATTTGAATGTTTTTTGAATAAGTTTAGGTCATTACCCGGGATGCCCGGGTTACCCCCCACATCCCCCAAAAAAAGTTTTGTAAAGTCGCCCTTGGAACAGAGATATACAACTTTGAAATTTCACCAGCCGCCACTGTCTCCTATAATATTCTCAAATATTTTACAGAAGTAAAAGTTAAGAAATATGTATTTTTGTAATAATAATAATAATAATAATAATAATGATAATAATATGTAATAATAATAATAATAATAATAATTAATAATAATAATATAGTTTATGAAAATATG
Organism: Philopedon plagiatum; assembly: GCA_963971165.1. NCBI lineage: Eukaryota > Metazoa > Arthropoda > Insecta > Coleoptera > Curculionidae > Philopedon > Philopedon plagiatum. The sequence continues at coordinate 31,975,346 of OZ020195.1, read as the reverse complement.
TGCAAAAACGATCATATCAGAAGACATATCTACAATTTTACCTAGTTTCAGATGATTTTTTTTTCATTATCATAACAATTTCTTTATACAGAATATATTTTCATCCTTTTAGAGATATCTTCAACTTTATGCCAATAAAACTCACTGAAAGTTTTTGTAAAACCAATCACACCATCTGAAAGTAGGTACATGTTTTACCTCACTGATAACTATGTATTATTTTTAAAACGGAATAATTACAAAAAATAATGATTGGTTTTCCTAAGGGGCAAACACGCGAAAATGCATTTTTTGTAAAACAGACAACTGAAAATTTGCAGTATTAAAAATAAGAATCCTATGGATGCACTCCTTACAGAATTCGTAGATAGTGGTCAGGGGCGTACCAAAAGCACTATGTTGATGGAGGAGGGGAGGAAAAATATCCAACTATGCGAAGATAAAAGTTCAAAATTGTCGACGTTTTTTTGGTACGAGGTTCTAGTAGCCAACTCGTACTCTAATTAACCAACTCGAGCATCCACGGGGGACTCTCCCCCCCCCCCCATGAGTCCGCCCCTGATAGTGGTCTCAGGAAGAGATTACAATGCTTACTTTTTATTTTTTTAAAACTTGTTTATAAATACCGATAGAGTTGTGCCTTTGACCGGTCAACAACTTTTTGGTTTATTGATCGGTCAATTGACCCACAATTTGACCGGTCAATTGACCGACAATTCAGAATAAAATTGTTTTCTTATTATGTCGATCAGTAATTTTTGCAATATCGCATTTTTATAAGACCTCTTAGTAATCACTACACACTTGATAATAAAGTTAGTACCAATTATAAAGAAAAATAAAGTGCGTGAAGGCGAAAAATAAACAGAACTTGCTAAATTTTCACGGCGAATAAACTCACAACGTCACTGAATAAACCGGGGATTTCCCCGAAACTCGCATAGACATAGACTATAGACCATCGATCGGTGCCGGTGATTCTAGGGATTGCAATCCCGCAAAGTGGGATCCAGCTATGCGGATCCGCATAGCCATGAAAAAGCCGTAAACTCAAAAAATAACGCGAAAACATGTATCTGCCAAATATCCGTGGTATTATGATATGAAAATTAATGAGACTGCTTAGGTATTATAAATATCTTACTTACCTTAAGGTACTCGCAGACTTGTACACTTTTGTGACGCAAGTTTTTATTGTGCAATTATAAAATTGCTCGTTATGTTCACACCGCAGCAATAAAATGTCAAAAATTGCGACATAAATGAGTTGCGCAACTTAAAAATGTTGAGGACATTTTTAAAAGTTGACAGGCTGTTCACACGCTATGCGCCACTTATTATTGCGCAACTTATGCTGCAATTTGATACACGTTTAAAAACGATATTTAGTCGCTCTGGTGATTAGGGTAGGCGCGGCCCGTCCATAAGGTCATTTGGTCAATGACCCACCTGAAATTTTCAGTGATCACCTAATAATGTATTTTTTAATTTTTTAAAACCAAAGTTTTGTTTCAAAGTTCCATGCGAAAACTCCCCAAGAAAGATTCAAGCCAAACCATCGTCAAAGGATATCCAAGCTTGCTCCGGGCTGGGTCATATTTTAAATTGATCTTATAGGTTTATGTAGACGATATAAATTCATTAAAAGTAAGAGAGAAACAGACATACGCGCTTTAGGAAGTTAAAAAGAGACACAATTGGTCGACGGCCCACCAATAATATCTGGCCACTCCCACTATGGAAATACTCTCAAATCGACCCATAAAATATACTATTTCAAAACATTTGGTTCGGAAAAAGAAAAACTAATTAGGTACCTAATATGCGCATCGTATTTGCATCGTATTAATAATATTAGTTAGTGGTTAAACATAAAAAATTATAAATACGATTTCTATTAGGCCAGCGGTAGGCATCAAATTTAACGGTATCGGACCGATTTTCTTACATAAGCAGCGTAGTCCAGAGGTACAATCTCAGCGAGTTGATCAAATAGTCGAGGGTTCGAATCTGTGTTGGGGCAAGAACTTTTTTTAAATTTTTTGTTATGTAAAAAATTAGATCGGCTCTAAAAGTTGTATTGGCAACAAGTCGTTCCTCGATAAAATATTTTTAAAATTGTTGGCAATCTCATATTTACTACAGCTTACAGCCTGCACGTGCGTAGACAAATATCGTATTACTATGTCTAGTCGCCAGCATTGTATTTATTAAAGAAAATGGAGTTTCGGCAGCGTTCCTAATTTTATTTTACGAATAATCATACTGTTAGCTCAGAGTTTTGTTCTGTTTATATTCTGGGCTTTTAGTACAAGGCGCGACATCTATTGAGGAGATGCTAAACTTATCAAAACGGAAGTCGCTAAAATGTACTAATCTAGAGTATTAAAACACATAGAAAAAACCCATAAACATCTAGAGTAGTAATGTTCAATATTCTGCAGTACCTATTTTATGATTTTTGCAGTGTTTATTTGTAGGTAAATAATTTCTTGGGGCATTATTAAAAAACCTTTGTTAATTAAAAAAGTGTATTTTGCGTGTTGCGTTGATATCACTAGTTGCCCACAAAATTTTGACCCACCTGTAAAAAAACTCGTGGGCCGCGCCTGAGGTGCAGACGTGTTTGTCGACGAAGTTTTGGAAAAAAACTGTTTCTAGCAATCTTATCAGTATTGACTGTTTTGTGTTGCTGCAAAAAGTTTATCTGACTTTAAAAAAATGCATTCTGATGACGAAATATAAGCCGCTTCCTGTTTAGCACTTATCTTAATGCGAAGACAGCAAAAGAAGAAACAATAAAAACGTAAAAAAAGAATTTGGGTTCAAGAATGGACTAAAAATCGTGACCGTTACGAAGCAGTAACTAATTTATTAAAAGAACTAAGGGATGGCGATGAAGAATTCAAAATTATTGTAAATTTAAATCCACAAAACAACCTCTCTAAACAGACAAATTTGCACTGCGGTTGAAGTTGCTCCACATTATTTAACCGACATGTCGGTCTATATTTTTATTGCGCAACTCCAATATTTTTAACTGTTCACACGTTGCAATTTTTGAAGTGTACGCAATTCGAAAAGTGTAGCGCCATTTAGTAACTTGCGCAACTTTTTATATTGCAGTGGTGTTCTCACCTTGCAATTCAAGGGTTGCGCCATTTTTTTAGGTTGCGCAACATAAAAGTGTACAAGTGTGCGAGTACCTTTACAATCAAACTAATGTAATTTACAATAAAAAATAGTAAGACTTATTATCTCAGGTAGAAAAATAATAAACATTTAAAGTTCATTTGCCCAAAGTTACTTGTTAATTTAATTGATAAGAAATTTGACTGATTTATAGTTATAGTAGTATAGTTAAGAGAGGAAGACTTTAAATTACATAATTTTGCTGACTGAAATACTGTTAATTTTTGATATTTATTATAAAAAATTAAAGTTGGTTTATAATAATTAATTAAATAAACGTTAATTTGTCGAATTTTATAAAATTAAAAAACCTATGCGGGATCCCGCGTATATACATTTGAAGTTCATTTGCCCAAAGTTACTTGTTACTTTAATTGATAAGAAATTTGACTGATTTATAGTCATAATAGTATAGTTAAGAGATGCTAGACTTTAAATTATATAATTTCTTTAACAGAAATACGGATATTTGTTGATTTTTATAATGAAAAATTAAAGTTGGTTCAATAAATTAATTAAATAAACATTAATTTATCGAATTTTATTAAATTAAAAAACCTATGCGGGATCCCGTGGGATTAGAACCAATCCCGCAAATGCCCTGCGGGATTTAAAACACTGCGGAATTGCAATCACTATATAGGTGATTTCCCGAAATCCGTTTATACAAGTCTGCACATATCCGCACTTTATTTCGATATGGTGCAGTTTTAATTAATATTTGACACCGGTTAAATTGACCGGTCAATTGATCAAGGCACAACTCTAAATGCAAAGCTTGAATCAACAAAGTGGAAAATTTCACACTTAAACAAGAATACCGGAAATTCAAACATTCGAAATACTTTCAAAATATGATTAATTCATTGTCTTGGCGATTCTTTATACGTCCAATTTTGTGTTATTCAAATATCTTTAATTGATCAAAAGTGATGAGCATTTGTTCATAGCGCGCGACGCTTATGAGATGAGTATATGTATATACTGTATGTACTTGAGCGGTTTTTTTTATCTATTAAATACTGACGAACCTATTGGTCGTATAAAAAGTGTTCAGTAGCAAAATTGTGTTAAACTTTCTCGCCTTTCCGATGGTGCCAACCACGTTCCGCTATTTTAATATATATATAAGTCTGCTTTGTCAATGAAAATATATGTGAATGTATTTTTAGACAATAAAGCATATATCTATCTATCTATCTATCTAATATATAACAGATATGACGGAAAACCCGAAAAAAGATATTATAAAAAAATACTTGCAAAAAATTATTAATAATAAAAATTAGCAACAATATATTTTTATAAAGAGTTTCATACGCTCATATGGACACCTTAAGGGACCCATTACAATTGGTTTCATCCATTGCATAATTTTTTTGCTTGTTTCGACTCTCCAGATCTAACTTGCTTCCTCTAGTAGGTATTGGTACTTTTTTTGATTATTATTTTAAGAAAATCATGGTAAAATATATTTTTCGAAGTGTTTGATATATTTTTTTCGGAATGGGCTAGTTACATATCACACCCCTCATAAGAACAGTGACATGACAACGTAAGGTGTACGTTTAATGTTAAGAACAAAGGGTGCGTGTATGTTGGAGCTGCGATAAACGATAAAAGTGGCGACGCTAGCGAAGCGGAGAGAATGATTTTATTATTTTGTATGAAAGTGTTTAAATTTGGTGCGACGCGTTGCTACATACAAAAAAATTCGCTTCGCTAGTTTCGCCGCTCTTATCATTTATCGCTGCTCCAACATAAATACACCCTCTAGTTAACTAACATTCAGATCATTATTTCTCTTATACCTAGCTTAGATGTGCTGCAGCACATCCAGAAGGTTATGGTTTTACAAAACTTACATGCAAGCAGATGCGTATTCATGGGTGGAGCCCCCCCCCCCCCTCTGCCCCGTCGTCGCTCGTGTTGGGTAATCGAGTACTAGTTGGTCGCCAATTCAATTTTGGGAAAATTCGCAAGAACGTCGACCGATTTTATGACAATCGAAAAAAAGCTGGCGACCATTTACAAACACAAGTCGACAGTTTTGTCCGGGAAAGAACTTGCCTAGTTTGCAATATTTTCTTCCATCCCCCCAACCCCACCATAGTGCTTTTGGTACGCTCCCAGTGGCGCACCGAAGAGGGGGGGCTGCCGGACAGCAGCCCCCCCCCCCCAGCGTATATATGAGAAAAAATATTTCACTAAATATTCTAAGAAAATATTTTTAACAGTAATTTTCATATAAATAATATTGTTTTATTTTAATTAACACTTTCGTTTTTCTAAAATTAATAATTATTATTTTAGAACAAAGTGACTGGCTTTCGCGAAAGGATACGGAGTCCCGTTCTGCTTCTGAGCGGCTAAGCAGAAAGGCCGTCACACACGGTTTTGCATAACGCATAATAACGTTTCGGAGTTTTCAAGTTTTATTTCTAAAAAATGATTGACCAAGTTTTAAACGCGTCGTCTTGTCCCCTATAACTTAGGATTCGTTAAATATTCGTTTTTTCCTAAAATCAGATTTAAATAATAACAAAAAATAAGCTAGATTATAGACTTTCGTATAATGTCTTGACAAAATACAAAATACAAAATCACATCCATTACTGTAAATTTTCGCCTGCGGCGCACTTTTGCCGTTATAAGGCTTTTGGGCGAGGCACCCAAAAACGGCGATTTGCCTGCGACCCTAGATTGTCATTTCGTAATATATTCGAAAGTTGGCAACTCTATTTAGTCAGCCCCCCCCCCCCCCTTAAAATTTCTTGGTGCGTCACTGTACGTTCCTGCATGCAAGAATCGTCAAATTAAAGCGGCGCGGAGATATTCTGCCGGCCCGGTGTAAAAGTGTATAAATGTCGTCCTATTAGAAAAAATTCGGTCAAGTGCAAGCTATACTTGCACAATTAAGGCGGAAACCCATTATCACATCACTCACATGAATTTACGTGACTTCACGTGAAGACAGTCGATTTTCTGTTTGAACGTCAATTCCGTGTGACGTGAAAGCGTGAATTTATAAAAAGGCAGAAACTTTTAATTGAAAAAGTGCGGGAACACGAGGTGCTGTACAATACCTGATCGACAAATTACCGAGACCAAAATATGCAACATCAGGCTTGGCAAAAAATAGCAGAAGTTTTTATTCTGTTATTTCCTTCATTCATCATAATCAAAGCGCATTCATTTTCTAAGTCTTCTTCAAACTCTGAAGATGAAGATGAATTAGTATTTATTTCGGATATCTTTTGGATAGGATTAGAGAAGCACATTTACTTATTTATAACAAAACCTTCAGCTTTTTCTCTAGAATGAAATCACGAGAAATGATAATAATGTGATTCTACTAACGGTTCATATCTTTCGCGATAGCACGTGAGCTCAGGTGAAGTGATAATGTGTTTCCGCCTTTAGTGTTCCGTGTCATCAGCCCCCCCCCCCCCCCCCACTTAATCTAAGCAAACCTCGGCCGCCCATCTGCCGCGCTTCCCGCCGCCGACGGCACCAACACCGTATCACATCGCGTATGCGCGTAGCTGAGTGGGGAGCGTTTCGACTGAGCCAGTATGTGTACGGCCAAAAGTTCTTCCTTACATTGTGAGGAATATTTTTTGTCGAAAAACTTTTTCTCAAAAACCAATGGTTCAGCAGTTAAAAGGATATAAACAATTAAATGGTTTCTAACAATTGATCGCGCTAGAATTTTTCAATCCTGATAATTTTGGCTTAATATACAACTAATTCTCAATGTTCACGATTTTTTCTGATTTTTCTGAGCGATCCTTTTAGTGTTAAAGGTGAGGGACAGCAAAATGTTTAAAAAGTTGCATAAAAAAATACATCATATATCATATGTATAGGTATCGTTAAGCTTAGTTTTTATTTTTTGCGAATAATCTCAGTTAGAACATATTTTTTGGCTTTTACACAAAAATTACTAAATATATAACAATAAGAAATGGCAAAGAATAAATTCTATGTCGCTAGTATTAGTATAGTATAGTTCTTCCAATACTAGCGACATAGAATTTATTCATTGTCTTTTCTAATTGTTATATATTTAGTAATTTTTGCGTAAAAGCCCAAAAATATGTTCTAACTGTATAGGTATCGTTGAATTCGTGCTTCAATAAGCTTTCATTTGACACCCTACACGATTCCCTTAATAAAAAATTCCATTTGCCAATTTACCCCCTGAAATTAACCCCCAGAATCAAAGTTCAACTTTTTATACTTCACGTCTAATTGGGCCACCACAATCTATCTCTGTGCTAAATTTCAAATTTTTACGTCGAATAGTTTCAGAGAAAATCGCCTGTGCTGTGACAAATGGACGGTCGCCGATGTGATTTCATAAGTGTTCCGTTTTGCTAATTTTAACACGGAACACTAAAAATACCATATCGTTTTGTGGGATCCTTAAAGACCGGGCATCAGCTTAAGTTTTTCAACGTTGTTCGCTACTATTTTAAAAAGTAGATCTGGTGTTAGAGAAAAGTACAATTTATTTCTGAATAGCCAGCTGCATACCCTTCTGCCATCAAAAGACATACAAAATAAAAACGATTTTTACCTAGTTAATGACGTATTTTTTTAAATCATGGGGCAAACGCATAATGGGCCGTAATCAAAAAATTAATAATATCTTATCTTAAGGTAGGTCTGCTCTTTGAAGTTGTAACAAATTTTTACACCATTTTATCAGCTGTATTGAAAAAAATGTTGAACAAAAATACCATATACCTGGCCCTTAAAGTGAAGTTATCAATCATCAATCAGTAGATAAGGTATTTCGTGAAAAAAACATCTCCCGAGATTTTTTCAAATCTTCAGGTTTTGGGGTCTATATACATAGATCAGGAAAAACATGACTTCCCATTTCCGTCGGTCCGTCTGCTGGCGCGAAAACTAAAAAGCTACTTGACCAAGCAATGTGGATTTTTGCATATAGATTAGTGTTTCATATAAACGAAAATCGCGAAATATGAATTGCAAATATTGTTCCCATTGTTCAATTTCACACTAAAATTTGAATCTAACCAATAAGAACAATATTCGCGATTTGCGTTTATATGAAACAAGATTTAGGCTTCACCCTGGCTCAAAACCAGCTACACTTTCAGTGAAATATATACAGGGTGAGAACCCTGAAAAAAAAATTATAATTTTTATTTCTCTAATTCAAAAACGGTGGTTCATTTTGCAAGAATTATATTGTGTATATAGCTAAGGCTTTTACCACTGATACAAATGAAGGCACGTTTAATCCCCCTGATACAGGGTGGTAATGTTGTATATTTTTGCTCTATAATTCAATCACTATTTATCTGAGACAAATATTACTTATTTATTTATTTACTGGTTGTATTTTACTTCAGTAGGTTATTATTTTTTATCAAGTTAGGTCGCTATAGTACAGGGTGTGAAATCAGGGCCGGCCCTAGGGGCGGACAAACCGGAACCCTGTCTGGGGCGGCAAATTTTGGCTGCAATTTATAAAATAATTACAATTTTTGACATTAATTGACATTTTTGTCCGGGGCGGCAAAACTGCTAGAGCCAGCGCTGGGTGCAATTTCAAATATGTAGTAGTTTTTTTTTATTATTGCTTTAATTCGAAGACTTAAATTCGAAAAAGTATTTGGATGAACCCAAAGCTTTTAGTTACTATTTAGGTTTTTCATACAGTACGGGGTAAAATAACAAAGTATCTCTATAGTATTGCAATAACTCTAGAACATTGGCATAAAGCCGGTCCCAGACGCTACGTGTATTTGGCGAACATTCGTCATTCGCAACATTTCGCGGGGCGTGTGGGAGGACAACTTCGCCAAACTTTGCCGAATGTTCGTACTTTGTAGAAGCTGCGAAAATGTGACGGTAAATTAAGCCCGAATCAAAGGTTGGCGAAGCTGCATTGCGTACCTTCGGTGGTAGTTCCCATACGTTTGTCGACTTCGTGCCCTTCGTGGTCGTGGCACATTCGTGGTATTTCATACTTTGAGTCGACCGAAGGGCGTTAGTCACTGGTTGTTTACCTACAGAGGAACCTGCTCCTCGTCAAAATATGGAGTGAAGCAACGACTTGGCGCTGGAATTTTTGGATTTATACGAAAAAGAGGAAATAATTGACTGCCTAAGAATCCAAATCATAAAAATAAAAATTTAGTTATGATTCTGGAAAAATTTTTAGTTTTTTTAGCGCCGAACCATTTAGAAAAAATGAACTTTTAAATTTTTATACAGGGTGAGAAATCTGTCCATTTTTACTATCTTGACTTTAGCGAAATTTTGCATACGTATCTTTTTCGTTCTCAAAACCAGCGGCGGCGCGTCGAAGAGACCTGGGGGGCCCCCACTTTTTTACCTTCACCCAAACTTTTATCAGAGGAATGGTAAAATACCCCTCCCCTCCTGCTCTGGAAGACCGTATCTTTCTCCCCCCCCCCCTCAGTTTTTGAGACCCGCTCAAAACCAAGTGCACGTTTTATCTTATATACAGAGTTAACAAATACTACTTTTTTACTTCTCTCGCTAGAACAAGTATTGTATTCTTAAAAGTCTCTAGATCACGACGAACATATTAGACAGTTTTCGAGAGCACAATGCATTTTTGCGGATAACATTAACTTATACGTTAACATAGCCGCTATTTGACAGATCAGAAATTTAGTTTTCGCGACGCTTCCGCTTGCCGTAACGAAAAGGATATTATTACACCAAAAAATAACAGCTAATTAATGCGTTTTAAACTTTTTGGTTTTTAACCTATAATTTCTTCAGTAAATATGCTTTAGATTATACTAGTATAAAGATATGCTATAATTTGAGCGTTGTGTGTTATTGTTATTAAACAACATTTAATTTATAGCTAGAAAATGATTAATGAAGGTTTAGTTCTCTTAGAATCATCTGATTCTGATAGCGACCTAGAAGATGCGCTTCTATTAGAAGTTTTAAGGTGCGTTTCCTATGGGGCGGCTGACGCTCGCGGCTGCCGCTCAGCGTCTGCTGACGCCAGTATATCCATTGAGGTTGACGCTTGCGTCTGACGCTCGAAAAGAAACGGATGAATTAAATTGTCCCATGAGCAGTACTAGGCGTCAGACGCTGTGCGGCAGCCGCGAGCGGCAGCCGCGAGCGTCAGCCGCCCCATAGGAAACGCACCTTTAGATCCCGTTAACGAAAACCGAGTTGAGTTGAAATATCGGATGCATCGGAAAACAAGTGTAAAATGTATTTTCGTTTTGAGAAAAATAATATTCCTAGATTGGTTCAAGCACTAAAGGTACTCGCAGACTTGTACACTTTTGTGTTGCGCAACCTAAAAAAATGGCGCAACCCTTGAATTGCAAGGTGAGAACACCACTGCAATATAAAAGTTGCGCAAGTTACTAAATGGCGCTACACTTTTCGAATTGCGTACACTTCAAAAATTGAAACGTGTTAACCGTTAAAAATACTGGAGTTGCGCAATATAAATATGGACCGACATGTCGGTTATATAATGTGGCGCAACTTCTGCCTCAGTGCAACTTTGTCTGCTTACGGAGGTTGTTTTTAAGTTTACAATAATTTTTACGCAAATTTTTTTTATAGAATTCTTCATCGCCATCCCTTAGTTCTTTAAGAAATTAGTTACTACTTGGTAACGGCTTCGTTTCTTAATTCATTCTTTAACCCAAATTCTTATTTTTTTACGATTTTGGCGTCTTCTATTTTGTCGTCTTCGCAGTAAATTACAACACAGGAAGCGGCTTGTAGTTCTTCACCAGAATACATTTTCGTTTAACTAATTTAACACAATAACTGAGAATGGTAGAACGACAGAAATTTATGTACTTACTAGGAGTGTCAATCCCGACTGATTTTCTTTATCCCGGGATTTTTGAACTAATAAGTATAAATTTATACTTATTTAAAAAAATACCGCAAAACTATTAGGGCGTCCAAAGTTTTGTCTTTCAGGCTAGAATGTATTTTGTTGCAGAAAACTCCTGCAGAAGAAAAACATCTCTCGGGTTCTATGCTGAATGGTTAGTAGGAATTAAAAGGGTTTTTGAAGATTACGTTAAAGTAAAACGCTCGAGCATATAAAGTAAGCTGCCCAATCACGTCTTGCAATATAATAGAACTTTTAGCTTTTTCCCATGATCATTTTTGATATACTTTTGTAGTATATCATTTTTAGTTGGCGGATTTCTAAATGTTCGAACTATTAGTCTAATTCTATAAACCAATACACAGAGGTCATGATTTATTTGTAATGATTACTTCCAAAAGGACACTTTTTTCCAAAACTTCCACCTTATCCATAGGTACCTTCAGTGTCTTCTATATCGCTGTCGCTGTCGCTAAAGAACATTTCGAAATTATTCCCGAAAATATTAATCGATCCTGGGGTTTTCGAGTCCGGTTTATACTCCGGAATCCCGGGACTCAGGAATTTCGGCATCCCGGAATTGACACCCCTAGTACCAACTACCTTGCGCCCGCAACATCGTCCGCAAAATTGTACTTCATTACAAACTTTGAACCCCCATTTCACCTCTTAGGGGCTGATTTATTAAAAACTGTAATAAAACGTGTGTTTCAATATTTTTAGAGTACCTCTATGAAGTTTCGAGTTAATAGGACCATCTAATTTTTTTTCTCCGTACAAAATTTGAACCCTGTTTCACTCCCTTAAGGGTTGAATTTTGAAAAACTATTTCTTAGTGCAAGCCTACGTTATATAAGAAACCTCTCTGCAAAATTTCAAGTTTCTAGCCCAGCGGTGTGGGGTACGTCAGTCAATCAGTCAGTTTCTTCTGAATATCGTTTTCAATTCTGACTATCGTTTTTAAACGTGTATAAAATTGCAGCATAAGTTGCGCAATAATAAGTGGCGCATAGCGTGTGAACAGCCTGTCAACTTTTACAAATATCTTCAACATTTTTAAGTTGCGCAACTGATTTATGTCGCAATTTTTGACATTTTATTGCTGCTGTGTGAACATAACGAGCAATTTTATAATTGCGCAATAAAAACTTGCGCCACAATAGTGTGTACAAGTCTGCGAGTACCTTAAGAATTCCTCACGAATTCACAACGGATAGTGGGCTTAAAAATTCAGGTGAAGGACTCTGCATTCTGTTAAGGAGGCTAACATACCCTAACAGACTGATTGATTTGGAGTCTATGTTTGGAAGGTCAGCACCAGCACTATCCAAAATTATTTGTTATATGATCAACCACATAGACTAATTTTCTACATCTTTGTTTAATTATTGATCAAATATAATAATAATAATAATTCATTATCTAAATTAACAAGCAAATTAGCAAAAATACTTCGAACTACAAGAATCAAAACAAAACACGAGGAATGAGGTTAGATATCCAAGATTCCAAACATCAACTACTGATATGCGCATGCGTATCGTTTTCGTAACTGCTATGTCTATCGTCCGTAACATACCGGCGGCTCACGGAAACGGTAAACAATAAATGACATTTCAAATGTCAAAATTGTCAAATAGAGGTAACCGGAGTTGCTTTTTGTGGGTTTCGAAAACTGTCTAGTTTCTCATTTCCGTAGGTCTGTCTATCGTTGATGTGATAACTTAAAAACTATTTTATGAGAAAAAAAATTAAAGTTTGCATATTATAGAATAAACTTTGCCCTGACTCGAAAGCGGCTACACGGCTTGATTCATACCTAGCAGCGCAGCACCTTAAAAAATAATTTGGGCTTGTTCAGTCATTTCGCGTTTTTAATAAATATGTTTATATTACTGCACAATCAGTCAATCGAAACACAAAATATTAGGTCGCGTCGATTGGACGGATAATAACTAAAATATTACGTCCAGATTCACTAAGAAAGTTTAAGATTTAGTACTGGTTTAAATTAAGATCTTATAGTTGATCAGTTATGTTTTGACAGGTTTTTGTTCTGTCCTTGTCATTACAAACTTATGAATTATTGTGCTATTTCAGCGATTTACTTGGTTTCCAAATGATTTTCATCTTGGAACGAGTTGCTGTAATGAATGTAGTTCTATTATTGTTGAAAGTACGTACTAAAATTGTCCATTTCTATTTCCTGATAAATTTGCGAAAAAGCCCAGAAATAAGTTCATAGAATAAAACTTAGTTGTCTTATTCTTACACTTGTCAGTTTAAAACTTTTGATTGTCAAATTAGACCGGACTAGCAGTGGAGAATCTGGCTGTTAAGGTTTAAATTCGACAAAATTGAAAACTTTCAGTTTCCAAGCTTGACACGTCATCCCACGGAAACCAACTGAATGTAACGGGCACTTCTCGCTTTTACACTGGATTTATAAACTCAGTTGAGGTTCAGTTGAGGTTCAGTTGAAGTTGAGGTTCAAGATAAATAAACGCAAACGCGTACTTTCGTTTATAAACAAAGTTCAGTTCAGTTCAGAAGTTTCCATTACGCTGGCGTAAAGTTCGAGATAACCAAATTTTATGTTCGCAGTTGGTGCAGTTGGGCTCCCACCAATCAAAACGCAGAATTAATATACGTAATGGCGAAGCCACCCGATTTTTGCCGATCATTTTGTAAACAAAACAAGTTACCCTTTTATTTTCTTTGCAAAACAATTGTTTAGCCGTTTGGCGTGCCTGTGTGCATCCATATTTTTTTCCAAATATCGCGATTGTGGATTGTGTGCTTTTTATTTTTTCTAAATTTTTTTATGATGTCAGTTGTCATTAATGTCACTTTAACCCGGACCAATGAAATGAAAGCAGCGAACTGAGTTTATAAATGGCCCAAAAAGCTCAACTGCGAACTTCAACTGCACGAACTGCGAACCTCAACCCCAACTGAGTTTATAAATCCACCTTTACGCTTTTCACGCAGAAATGCCAATAGCGTCAACCCGATTGTGATCATTTAGTTGTCAATGTCATCCACTAACAGAAAGAATTGAGAGTGCGCATTTCTCTACTGGACCGTATCTGAAAAATTTTACTGGCGTCAAATGCGTACAAACGTACTTTTTCGCCCATGAATTGGACACTTTCGGCTGGTGAAAGCGATATATAAATATATGTCTGTGGCATGACACATGAAAAAGACATAATTCATACCATAAATCAAAATGTTATTTTGTACTTTTCCTTTAAAGACGTCCTGTAAAAATTCGATGGGCCCATCGAATTTTTGCGGAACGCATTTTTGAAGGAAAAGTTCAAAATAAAATTTTGATTTTTTTGATGTCTGTACCACAGTCTTTGGTTTTTTTAAAGCAAATAACTGCCCAACAACAATGTTAAAAAATCGAAATGGAGGGTCTGAAATTAACAGGTTGTATAAGTCCATAATATGTATAATATGTCGTAATATTTTGTGGCAACACTTTAATTTTATTGCAAGAAGTATCCAGGTTATAATACTATTCTTGTTAAGAGGAAAAAATATTCCATAAATTTTAATAATACACAAATAATCAGGTTTAAAATTAGAATTTAGTAAAGGACGTATGCGTCGAGTGTCGTGCCAAATTATTTTTTGTTTACACAGGTATATGGTGTGTTCCACGGAGTGTACTCAAGAGAAAGAAATTATTGTTATAGATTTACGCGAAAACGTATTTTTTTTTTGTAAAAACACTGTCAATTTTGAAACTCCCAAGAACAGTGTTAATTAATTTTAAATTTTATATGCAGAGTGTTAAAAACTTACGAAAAAGAATGGTGAGCGGCTCTTACTGCAGAACCACTGAAAATCCGAATAAGAGATTCGGAATTTTTTTTATGAGATTAAGTTTCTAGAATCTGATTTCAAAATAAAGTTCGAGACTCGCAGTGAAAAGCAGCAGCCTTAAACATTTAGTTGCTATGTTGCTATATGAAGAATAACGAATTTTAAAACAGAAAAATTTAAATGATGTTTAAAAAAGTAGGTCAAACGAATAACCCTTAGACCATTTGTAGACACGCCAACACGAATATTGGAGTACCAAATCACACTGATTATTTAATGGAACGGTTGTACACGAACATTCGATCCGTTCATGTTCAAGCGTTCGATTTAAATTTATATAGTTTTGTTGCTCTAAAATTTTATTACGGTACCCGCATATACAAAAAAAGGGAAAATATAAATTGCGAATTCTGCAAGCTTCAGATAAAAAAATGTATCTCAAAGCTCAGTATATTTGTTTTAATGTATAATTTAATATAGTAATTCTAATAATAATAATAAGTTTCTTTATTTCTGATTATATTAATTATACAATTATGTCAACAATGCCATTCTGCACTTCGTCAGCCTAATGTGTTAACCTGCTATCTTGGAGGGAGGAGGGGGGATGAGTTTTTGGTTCTGTCGAAAATAAGACAACCTGATAGTCTAAGAGCCGACCGTCAAATTTCCTGTATCTCAACCCCACACAAAATTCAGTCGAAGAGAGTCAAAAATATAACTGGAAGTGAGGTCAAAATAATATGTTCCCCCTAAATTGGCACTATACTTATGGTGGCTTCGTGTTCGTCTGTATCAACGCTAGCTAGTACCCGCGACTTCGTTCCAGTTATTTTAGTACCTCTTGATAAACAAAGTTTGCGGTTATATTTTCTGGCTGTAGAATAGCCAAGCTACACCGTGAACTTACTCTAGAGCAGGCGACATAGAGTTGACCATGAGAAAAACAGTCGTGGCGTAAGTCCACTCCAGCTCTACTTAGAATTTGCCCTTGAGCTTTATTAAGTGTCATGGAGAAACAAAGCTTTAAGGGAAACTGCACGTTTGAATTGAAATGGATAGTCTTCGGGAATTAGAGGAACACATGGTATAAAGACTGTTTTCCCAGACCACAGCCAGAAATTTTAATAGCCTCTATAACATTGTTTCGTAAATATTTAACCTGTAGCCGAGTTCCATTACACAATTCTGGAGGTTTTAAATTTTGAATAACCATAACCGGTGCTCCCACTTTTAGAGTTAATTTATGAGGGGGATTCCTGAAGGATTTAGATTGTGTAGAAATTCTACAGGATAATTAACTGCATTTTCTTGGTCTACAACTACATCTATTTAGAAATATGTTAAGTGCAGAGCTTTTATTTTTTCTAATAAAGATATGTAGATTTATTTCATCTGACGTGCTATTTTTTGTGTTAATATAGCTCGTTCGTTAAACCAAGAAGTGTGTTTATTTTAACAATTTTCCAATCCATCATAAACCTATTCTATTAAAGACTTAATATCCCTTACCACTGCGCATAAATTTTCAGGAATTTTAGTTTTTCCGTCCCCTATTCTTAAAAGTAAATTTGCGAACTTTTCTGGTTCTACGTCATTCTTTAAATGTACTCTCATAGGTATTTAATTTTAGATTTATTATTTTAATTTTATTCCATAAACTTTTAGTCCATTACAAACTGAACCCCCATTTCACCCCCTTGGGGGCTGAATTTTGAAAAACCCTTCCTTTGTACATGCCTATGTGCAAGATTTCAAGTTTCTAGATCCCGTGGTGTGGACTGTGCCTTGATACGTCAGTCATCTTTTATATATAGAGATAAGAGGATTTCAGACAGGCTTTTACCTCATCGGCAAGTGTTCCCCTTAATATGACCCCACCCATAATCATACTATTACTTATATCTTGGAGCAATCGGTTATTATTCTTCTTTATGCGACATAGTGCGGTCATCACACACCGTTAATTTGCACTCTCAAAACAGTTGGGCTATGTTAGATTGTTTAGAAATATTACAAACTAGTTTGCGCACGCGACTTGGTCCGCGGTATAACAATTTTACTCCATTACAAACTTTGGACCCCCATTTTACCCCCTTAGGGGTTGATTTATTAAAAACTGTAAAACACGTGTTTAATCATTTATTTTTTGAGGTACTTCTATGAAGTTTCAAGTTAAAAGGACCATCTAACATTTTTTCTCCATACAAACTTTCAACCACTATTTCATCCCCTTAGGGGTTGATTTTTGAAAAATCCCTTCTTAGTGAGTCTCTACATTATAAAATAAAACTACTGACCAAATTTCATAATTATAGCTCCAGCGGTTTCGGCTCGCCCGCGATGTAACAATTTTACTCCATTACATACTTTGAACCCCCATTTTACCCCCTTAGGGGTTGATTTATTAAAAACCGTAAAACACGTGTTTAATCATTTATTTTTTGGACTTCTATGAAGTTTCAAGTTAATAGGACCAACTAATATTTTTTCTCCATACAAACTTTCAACCCCCTTATGACCCGTTGAATTTTGAAAAATCCCTTTAGTGAGTCCCTACATTATATAAAATAAAACGACTGGCCAAATTTCATATTTATAGCTTCAGCGGTTTCGGCTCGGCGACGATGAATCGGTCAGTCAGGACATGTTATTTTATATTATTACAAATTGGAACTTAACAGCTAGTACCCGCGACTTCGTTCGCGTTATTTTAGTACCTCTTTATAAACAACGTTTGCGGTTATATTTTCTGGATGTAGAATATCCAAGCTACTACGCAATCTCTGCTATCCAGTGCGACAATGGAGATGGCGTCGCAACGCGCAATCTTTATATACCATCCCGCACCCCGTAGCTACGGTCAACCACCACGCCCTGTCGTGCTTGAGCTAGCAGCAGCGAGCGTCGGCCCGTTTTCGCAATACACGTCTAATATTCGTGAGTTTCGAAAAATCCCTTACCGAACCCTAAAATAAACGCGAATGCCAAAATTCAGCTTTCAAGAGTAGCGCGTTCGGCAATGCAATCTTTTCCATCGTTTTGCTGGGAATTTTTGACGGACACATGACCTAACATTGTAAACAGTACGACCGATCACGTGCCTTTCAAAAATTCCGAGCAAATCGATGAAAAAGATTGCATTGCCGAACGCGCTATAATGTCAAGCGGTTTGAGCTGGGTCGTGATGAATGAATGAGTGAGTCACTTAATACGCTCACTGCCGAATTGCAAATTCGCTTGTTTTGGCAACGGAACCATGCGAAAAAAATTTTTCCACTGAGGCCATTCTTGACATTGCATAAAGTACGACAAAACTAAGTATGCACCAAGGTCGATTTTTATAAATATCGCTTGTAGGATTCAGAATTTATTTTTTTCTCTCTCTCTCGGTACAATACACCAAGTTGGCGCATGATAAATTCCAATTTAGTTAAGTCTACTTATGCATTCAGTTAATTTATTTGCAGCTTTTCCACCGTGTACAGTGTAAATTGTTAAAAATTCAACACACCTTGTTTGGACTCTTAGGAAGAACCGTAAGGATTTGCCTACAGAAGTTACAAATAAAAAACTGAAAAGTGGTGAGCACGCCATCAGGAAAAATATGCAAGGGATATCAGTTCTAAAATGGGGTGATAAGCCCGATGTCCTTGTATTATCCACCAAACACTCAGATGCCATAGTACGGACTAAAAATCGTCTTAGTATTATAAGGCATAAGCCACAAATGGTGGTAGACTACAATGCGGGAAAATCCGCCGTTGATCTTTCAGATCAAATGGCCGCCTTTCAGTCACTACCACGGAAGGCGCTAAAGTGTTACCGCAGGTTAGCAATTGAAATTATTTTGAATACCGCAATGGTAAATGCTTGGGTAATGTAAAAAGAAGTGTCCACGGAAAATATACCACTTTTGGAGTTTCGCAAAAAGGTTACCTACAAGTTGTGCCAGTCCCATACTGAAGAAAACTTAGTGGAACCTGCACCAAAAGAAAAACGAAATCGGCATGAAACGGCAATAAGAGACGACCGTGTTTAAAACGCTATGAAAAAGTGAAATCTGGGAGCGGCTGGAAAATCGGAAGAAATATAAAAAAAATTAGAACATATTGTCAGTCATGTCCTGATGAACCCACTTTATGTCAGCGCCTAAAATGCAGTGCCGTAGCTAGACGTACTGGCGCCTCGCGCCTGTGGCAAATTTTATCTTAGCGCCTTGCCCTAGATGGGAAACTGCTTGAGAAGATCAGGAAGAGGCAAAATTTGGCGCCTCGGATTTCTTGCGCCGTGTGGCAAATGCCACCTTTGCCAACCCTAGCTACGGTACTGCTAAAATGAAATATTTTATGTTAATATGTTGTGTTAAAAAGTTTTTAATGTTTGCCCAAGTTGGTGTTGAAATTTTATGTTAAAAGTTTATGAAGTAAAAAACTTTTTTGAAAACTTTGTGTCTGTCTGTTGCAAACTTGTGCTATATGCCAGCTCGGTCTATTACCGCGTTTATTCCCGAAAAAGAAGAGACCGACCGCTGGGCTGGGTTTTAAGGTGTTTTTGAAAATTGTTAAAATGTTCTATTTAAGAAAAAAAAGTATTGGGTGTGCCTGTAGACTACCGCAGGAGTCACCCATTCCAATATACGCAGTGAATTTCATAACACCCTGA
The DNA here is from genome assembly GCA_963971165.1 of Philopedon plagiatum. NCBI lineage: Eukaryota > Metazoa > Arthropoda > Insecta > Coleoptera > Curculionidae > Philopedon > Philopedon plagiatum. Next base: position 31,955,761 of record OZ020195.1, on the reverse strand, counting down.
ATATATATAATGGTGGACAAACAAATTCCTAAGCCATAAACCCCCAAAATGTCTCAAGGGAGACCCGCTTTTTGGTCCATTTTTGGTACACGCCAGTGTTCGTCTATGTATTACACGCCAGTGTTCGTCTATGTATTACACGCCAGTGTTCGTCTATGTATTACACGCCAGTGTTCGTCTATGTATTATACGCCAGTGTTCGTCTATGTATTATTTAGTCTGTGATAATTCTTAGGTATCTATTAGTTCGTATTTCATTACTAATAACCTTTTTTTTTGTATCTTCCGATAAAGACCTTTACTTTGCAGAAAATATTGCACTATATAAAATGAGCGTTCTACATAAGAACGTAGACGCAAATTTTTTTTAAATATTAGTTACCCGTCCGTCACGTAGACCCTCACCAATGGAATTGTAATTCAATCCGGATGTTCTCGCATATTATGTACTTCATCTAAAGTTGGGACATTGCGGCCGTTGCACGGAGTTGTCTTACATAGCGGCGTACTTGCACATAACCCCTCTTGATTTCGTGTTTACCATGCAGTGCCGGCGTGATCTTCCGTTTGGGAGTTGCGTAAGAAAAATTGTACATGGTGGTACATAAAATACATAGTGTTCGGCATAAACAAAATAATTTTCGTGTCGTGCACGCAGTATTCATTTCCGATTTACTTTTTATGTTCAGTGTTTGTGGAATCCCACAGTATATATTAGTAAAAAGACACTTACCAGTATTCTGAAAAAAGTGTGTTTTTGGTTGATCATTACAGAATAGACGAGAAGTGGTACGTCGCTTCCTTTCTGTCAAAAACTTAATCGATAATATCGGAAACAAATTACACGCTCAACAGTTGTGGTTGTCTATTGATGAGACAACTGATGCAAAAAACAATATAGTGGGAAATGTTTTAGTGCGCGTTTTGTATGCCAGTAAATCATTCAAGCCTTATTTACTTGCCAGTAAAAGACTGGAGAAGTCGACTGCTGCGTCAGTTGCTAAGTTAGTACTGAGTGCACTCGACAAATTATCATTTTTAGTCAGTAATGGAGCTGCGAATATGCTTAAAGTATACGCATGCCTAAAAAGCAAGTGTTTCAATTTGTTACATGTAACTTGTTCGTCATGCCGTACATCTTCGTAATTTTGCGTATGCAAAACTTAGTCATTAGATGTAGAACGCTCATTTTCAAAATATAGTGCAACATTCGCCGCAAAACGAAGGTCTTTATCAGAAGCTACAATGGAAGCGTTATTAATGGTGCGGCGAGACACATCAGCATCCATTAATGAACACGAATTAACTGGTCAGTTAAGTCAGTATTAATTACATATGTACATATTTCTTTTATTTGTATCAATACAAACCAATAAATAAAACGGTAACGCCCCTGGCAGATGTCGTGTCTCGCATAACTCTAATGATGTCACTTAACATTAAAATTCCAAAATGACCTAAGTCCAGAACGAGCGATCATTTTGTGTGAGCGCAGCGCTGGATACACGTGTATCCATGGGTACCTGCAGAGAAATCGTACTAAAAAAAAACATACTTATTACAATTTTCTTTCTCCTATAAAGTAAGGCAAAATGGAAATAGTACTTTAAGCCGACGACTTGCATATTTCAATCGAATATTTATGAAACATATCAATTTCTTACTTTGGCTCTTCTAAAGATCTAAAGTCTGGATTTTTGCGAATATGCTAGAATAGTATCATCATAATCAGCTCTACACAGCGACATTTACCTTCTCTAGCTTTTTTCGCCGTTTGTTTAGCTCGCGAACCTATGTCAACCAATTCTGGTATATCTATATTTCTGCCATCCTTAGTAGTGCCATCATTGTGACCACTCGGAACACTCTTTAAACGACTGTGGTCTTGGAACGATTGCCACTATTCTTAAGTTAAGCCTTTGTTTTTGATTTTGATCTGGTTTTTACTAATGATATCAGATTTACAAGTAAGCAAGATATCGCTAAATTCACAAAATTTAGTTTGGTTTACAGGGCTCCGCCAAACTCATCAGTTTAGTTTGTGACAAAAGTGTTATATGTGTCATTAAAACTGACGTTTAATTTGTTTTTGCTTCGCCCATGACTCACGACTTTTTGGAAGTAGAATGATGTTGCAAAAATATAGAGTTTTATAATTAAAAAAAAAACAGTATATTTTAAATATTTTTCTCTTAGAATAAAACCAGTAGAAAACAGTGCAAGTGACAGTAGCTCGAAACTTTTTCCATTCTTATACGTTTAATGTCAGCACTTTTTTAGCACACTTTAGTTGTATTTTATCCTAATTGTTTAATTTTGTTTCAGCGACGTATGTCTGTCACAGAGGGCGGTATCCGCTTTCCCGAAACGATAGAAGCAGGACGTCCAAAATTGGGAGGTCTTATGGACCCACGACAAGGTGTCATTGATAGACACTCCCGATGTCAAACATGTGCTGGAAACATGACTGAATGTCCTGGACATTTTGGACATATTGACTTGGCTAAACCTGTTTTCCATGTCGGGTTTATAACTAAAATCATTAAGTTACTAAGGTGTGTTTGTTTCTATTGCAGCAAACTTTTAGTTAGCCCAAATAATCCAAAAATTAAGGAAGTAGTTATAAAGACAAAGGGTCAGCCCAGAAGACGACTAGCTCACGTCTATGATTTATGTAAGGGTAAAAATATTTGCGAAGGTGGAGACGAAATGGACGTTGGAAAAGAAGGAGAGGAGCAAATGGTAAATAAAAAAGCCAGCCATGGTGGTTGTGGCCGTTACCAGCCCAATATTAGACGTACAGGACTAGATCTCCTTGCAGAATGGAAGCACGTTAATGAGGATTCTCAAGAAAAGAAAATTTCGTTGACAGCTGAAAGAGTGTGGGAAATTTTTAAGCATATAACTGACGAAGAATGTTTTATTCTTGGAATGGACCCCAAATTTGCTCGTCCGGACTGGATGATAGTTACTGTATTACCTGTTCCGCCTCTTCCTGTAAGGCCAGCAGTTGTTATGTTTGGGTCAGCTAAAAATCAGGATGACTTAACACATAAATTAGCCGATATCATTAAGATTAATAATGAACTACAGAAAAATGAAGCTGCAGGAGCAGCAGCACACATTATAACTGAAAATACTAAAATGTTACAATTCCATGTAGCCACCTTAATAGATAACGACATGCCTGGTATGCCGAGAGCCATGCAAAAATCAGGTAAACCTTTAAAAGCCCTTAAAGCCCGTTTAAAAGGTAAAGAGGGTCGAATTCGGGGTAATTTAATGGGCAAACGTGTCGATTTCTCTGCACGAACTGTCATAACCCCGGACCCCAATCTGCGTATAGATCAAGTAGGTATCCCAAGAAGTATCGCACAAAACATGACTTTTCCGGAAATTGTAACACCTTTTAACTTTGACAAAATGTTAGAATTAGTTCAGAGAGGAAATTCACAATATCCTGGGGCAAAATATATTATAAGGGATAATGGAGAGAGAATCGATTTAAGATATCATCCCAAACCTTCAGATTTACATCTTCAGTGTGGTTATAAAGTAGAAAGGCATATTCGAGATGGTGATTTAGTCATATTTAATCGACAACCAACTTTGCACAAAATGAGTATGATGGGACACCGAGTTAAAGTACTTCCCTGGTCAACTTTTCGTATGAATTTATCTTGCACTTCACCCTACAACGCTGATTTTGATGGCGATGAAATGAACTTACATGTGCCCCAAAGTATGGAAACTAGGGCTGAGGTTGAAAACTTACATATTACACCGCGACAAATTATTACCCCACAGGCTAATAAACCTGTCATGGGTATTGTACAGGACACTCTTACAGCCATTAGAAAAATGACTAAAAGGGATGTATTTATAAATAAAGAACAAATGATGACATTGCTTATGTTTCTGCCCATTTGGGATGGTAAGATGCCAAGACCTGCCATCCTAAAACCAAAACCGTTGTGGACCGGAAAACAAATATTTTCGCTTATCATACCTGGAAACGTAAACATGATGCGCACACATTCAACACATCCAGATGAAGAAGATGATGGTCCTTACAAGTGGATATCCCCTGGTGATACAAAAGTAATGGTAGAACATGGTGAATTAATTATGGGTATTTTATGTAAGAAAACTTTGGGTACATCCGCCGGTTCTCTTCTACATATTTGTTTCTTAGAATTGGGTCATGAAGTATGTGGAAGGTTTTATGGCAATATTCAAACTGTAGTTAACAACTGGCTGTTACTAGAGGGTCATAGTATTGGTATCGGAGATACCATTGCTGATCCTCAGACCTACTTGGAAATTCAGAAGGCAATTAAGAAAGCCAAAGAAGATGTAATAGAAGTAATTCAAAAAGCACACAATATGGAATTAGAACCCACCCCTGGTAACACTCTCAGACAGACTTTCGAAAATCAGGTTAACAGAATTCTAAACGACGCTCGTGACAAGACCGGAGGTTCAGCTAAGAAATCCCTCACTGAATATAACAATCTAAAAGCTATGGTAGTTTCTGGTTCAAAAGGATCAAATATTAATATTTCCCAAGTTATTGCTTGTGTAGGCCAACAAAATGTTGAAGGTAAACGTATACCTTTTGGATTTAGAAAGCGTACTCTTCCGCACTTCATTAAAGATGATTACGGGCCGGAATCAAGAGGATTCGTCGAGAACTCGTATCTTGCTGGTTTAACACCTTCAGAATTTTACTTTCACGCTATGGGAGGTAGAGAAGGGCTTATCGATACTGCTGTAAAAACAGCCGAGACTGGTTATATCCAGCGTCGTCTAATAAAAGCTATGGAATCTGTAATGGTGAATTACGACGGAACTGTAAGAAATTCTGTTGGGCAGCTTATTCAGCTACGTTATGGAGAAGATGGACTTTGCGGTGAAATGGTAGAATTTCAGTATTTACCAACAATTAAACTTAGCAATAAAACATTTGAGAAAAAATTTAGGTTTGATCCAAGTAACGAAAGGTATCTTAGAAGAATATTTAATGAAGATGTTATCAAACAACTTATGGGGTCAGGAGAGGTTATTTCAGAACTTGAAAGGGAATGGGAACAACTTCAGAAGGACAGAGAGGCACTGAGACAAATATTTCCTAGCGGGGATGCAAAAGTCGTATTACCTTGTAACTTACAAAGGATGATCTGGAATGTGCAGAAAATTTTTCATATTAATAAGAGAGCTCCAACAGATTTGTCTCCATTGCGGGTAAGATTTTTTTATTTATTAAGTGAAATTCATTTCAGTATTAGCGTTATGAATTCAAAGAAAATTAACTTTGATGAAGTAAATGTACAAAATTGAGAATGCATGCATAACGATAGGTGTTTCTTACAAATAAACATTTTGTTGTAGTAGTTGTAAACAAGCATAACAAAAGGGTAAAACACTTTGTGTACAAAAATTGTCAATAGCGTGGAAAATAATTAAAGAGATTTTATTTGGTTTAAATTTCTTAATGTCCCAAGTCTTTTAGATTCACTGCTAAAATATTTCCCGAAAGAGCCAGATTAGAAAACTAATGTATTTTTGGTCCTCTTTTTGGATTTTTTAAAATCAGTTAAAAAACGTTAATCAACGTTTCTGTTTTAAAGGTCATTCGTGGTGTAAGAGATCTTCTAGCAAAGTGTGTTATAGTAGCAGGTGAAGACAGACTTTCAAAACAGGCTAATGAGAATGCCACACTGCTATTTCAGTGCTTGGTCAGATCTACATTGTGTACTAAAGCTGTATCAGAGGAGTTTCGTCTTAGTACTGAAGCATTTGAATGGTTAATTGGTGAAATTGAAACTAGATTTCAGCAGGCACAAGTTAATCCAGGTATACATGCAGTACTGCAGAAATTAATAGTTGTTTTCATGTTTTCTTTTTTATCACTAATAATATGCGCGAAAACGTAAAATAAAGGTCAAATACGTCATGTATAAAAGACTTATAAAATTGCCTCAGTACGAAGTCCTTCATGTTGGTTTCGGTTAACCTCCGGCGATATTGTGATCTTCTCGCATCGTAAAAAGTAATATTAGTAAGTTTCAAATTTGGGCGATGACATTGACATCAAGTTCTTAGTTTGCTCAGGCTTGCAATCTTATATCCTAAATAGAAACCTCAGCAACTCTGGGCAAATTTTTTAAGTTGCTACGTAGACAATATTAAAGGAGGTGATTTTGAAGCTTTTAAGCATTAAAGAAAAGTCATATAAATATTTCTTCGAGAAAAATTGGTTAAAAATATATATTTAAGAAGATTTGTTAGTCTTCAAAGCAAAGTTATATTGGTCCGGAGTAATCTACAGAGTACCATTTTTCCTTGCTAAACACCTAAATTAGACCATTTCCAATGTTTTTTTTTGAAAACCTGGCTCCAACTTAGTTGGATTTCATCTAAGATTTTCATCCACATTACAACATAAAAAGAAAACACATAATTTTTATTGGTTACAATATTGTAGTGGAAAAATGAGCATGAAATGACAAAAAACCCGTTAGTGGCCTCGCAGACTAAAAAAAACATTATGCCTTCTTGCTTTAAAATATAAGGGACAACACATAAGATGGGTATCAGAGATGCAAGGCGAGATGGAGGAGTTGCCTTGTAGGTTGTGGATGAACTCCAAAAAGACGAAAGCATATGTTCTATTGGACCCGTCCGTTGTTTTGAAGCCACTAACGTTTTTTGTTGTTGTTATTTATTAAGAATGTTGTACTTTTTGTTGAACATATGCATTTGTTTATTTTATTTGTACATAATAGAATGTTGGAAAAACATTTTTGCCAATTTTCAGGTGAGATGGTAGGTGCATTAGCAGCTCAATCACTAGGCGAACCTGCGACACAAATGACACTTAACACTTTTCACTTTGCTGGCGTATCTTCTAAGAATGTAACACTAGGAGTACCTCGTCTAAAAGAAATTATCAACATATCTAAAAAACCTAAGGCGCCCTCGCTAACAGTGTTTTTAACTGGTGCAGCAGCTAGAGATGCAGAAAAAGCTAAGGTAATAAAAATAATTTTATTTAATAAAAATATATCGTAATGACTTTTTATTTAACGTAATGACGTTTTTTGTTCTTAAAATTTTGGTTTAGAATGTGCTCTGTCGTCTAGAACATACAACTCTTAGAAAAGTCACAGCAAACACAGCCATTTACTATGATCCTGATCCACAAAATACAGTTATTCCTGAAGATCAAGAATTTGTGAATGTCTACTACGAAATGCCCGATTTTGACCCTACCAGAATCTCCCCGTGGCTCCTACGTATTGAATTGGATAGAAAAAGAATGACTGACAAAAAATTGACCATGGAACAGATTGCCGAAAAGATAAATGCGGGTATGTACAAGTATTCAATTATTTTCGATGTCATAACGATGATATTTTTTATAATACATGTTTTATAATTATAATTCATTTTTGAACGAATATTGTGAGCTGTAAATAGTGGTTTCATTTTAACTTTTTTGTGGGAAGAATTTTTTTTAGTAAGGTGACAATTTTTGGTAAGCAAACCCAAGGTGCGTTTATGTTTAATTTGGGTTAATCTTTTTGGTTAGTTTAGATGCCTTTTTACTTCCCTCGCTAGAGCAATATTATATTCGTAAAAAATTCACCTCGGTAGATTTTTTTAGATCTCCACTTTTTGTGGTTTTGGGGATGATGAAAAACATTTCCGTCGGTCTAGCTGTTGGCGCGAAAACTAGAAACTGCTTGACCAAAAGAAATGAAATCGTGCATATAGATTGGGCTTTACCCTGCCTTGAAACTAAATAAACTTCCGGTATAATATATACAGAGTGGGCATCTTCAAAAAATTAATTTCTATTTTTTGTTGCTGTAACTCAAAGATAATGCATTTTACAAGTCATATTTTGTATATAAAAGCAAGCCCTAAAACATTAACAGGGTGGGTAATTTAAAAACAAAATAAGTTCACTGTTTTCTACTATGAATGTGTTTGATATTATTAGCAGAATTTTGCGTAAATAGCTTCATTTACAAAACCAGGTCCACGATTTATCTTGAATACAGGGTGTACAAATATTATTGTAATATATTGTAAATATTTCTCACTAGAGGAGGTTAAAGCGATTCGTAAAATCATCTCCACCCGAGACTTTTTTCAGATCTTCACGTTGTAGAGGCCCTAGATCACTAATAACGTGGTTTCTCATTTCCGCCGGTCTGTCTATTGGTCTATCAAAAATGTGACATTTTGTGTGTTAATAAAGTGAATGGCCAAGCTTCAGGGTATTATTTCTTACTCAATTTTAAAACAAAGAGTTCATATAAACATGGGTACTAACTACTTTGTTTTTAATACACAGGGTGTTGAATTTTTTAAAAATGTTTTTCCAAAATATCTAGAAGACGCAAGTTAGTATCAAGTTGACACTTGGTGACAATTTTTAATGCATAAAGAGGAGTCTTGCTAGTTGTCAAATTTGTTTAAAGAAGTGTTTTTGTTTCCATGGTTGTATTGTGTAGTAATAGTAATAAACTTTATTATTGTTTGAACAGCGTGCGAGTCCGACAGAGAAAGCTTGTTTTTGTTGCGATTTTAATTCCAGTCAGAACCTTGTTGTGCGTCCTTTGGAAGCGCGTGGTAGTAAAATGCTTTGTCATTTGTCACACTTTTCGTTTTGCATTTTTTGTCGTAAATAAGTGTGCTGGGCAAGTGTAAATACAATGATGCATTTGAAACAACTTTTCCTTGTATCAGAACATATTATTGAGTATTTTTACGTTGTCTGGTAGTACTAACGTAGACTGTGAAAGACTCTGGCGAAATTAAAAATTATTGAACACATGAAAAAAGTCCAATGACTGTTTTAACACTGGAGGAGGTTATGAAGGTAGAGTTTTATTATTAATTTAAGTTCTGAGAAATTTCGCTTAAAAACTCACGACGATATAAATAAACTTGTTAATAAAAGCCATAATATATATATATATATATATATATATATATATATATATATATATATATATATATATATAATAAATGTAAATGCGAAGATTTACTTCTTCGCTAGTGCAGCGAAAAGGCCGTGAATGAAAAATAAAAATAATGAGGACTATCTTTGATTCTGGTCTGGGTGACCTCCTGCTATCGATTTCTGGGCCCTTGCCCATCAGCGGGCAGGCTTACACCCAGGGTGGCTGAAGAACAGACCACGATTTGACCAGAATCAAAGAGAGTCCTTATATCCAAAATGTTCGGAAAGGATGGGTAAGATGTAGTGGCTCGCGCCAACTAGTTCACCCAGTGTTGCTCCAAAAATGTTTGGCTGCTAACACAATAATACTCGAAAGTATGTCGCTGCACTAGCGAAGAAGTAAATCTTCGCATTTACATTTATTATATTACCTATAGGCCAAGAAATCTTCCATTTTTCTACTATTGTTGTACAATGGTGCATTTGTACCGTCGACGTCGAGAAAATCGACATTCGACATACTTTCGAGTATTATTGTGTTGGCAGCCAAACATTTTTGGAGCAACACTGGGTGAACTAGTTGGCGCGAGCCACTACATCTTACCCATCCTTTCCGAACATTTTGGATATAAGGACTCTCTTTGATTCTGGTCAAATCGTGGTCTGTTCTTCAGCCACCCTGGGTGTAAGCCTGCCCGCTGATGGGTAAGGGCCCAGAAATCGATAGCAGGAGGTCACCCAGACCAGAATCAAAGATAGTCCTCATTATTTTTATTTTTCATTCACGGCCTTTTCGCTGCACTAGCGAAGAAGTAAATCTTCGCATTTACATTTATTATATTACCTATAGGCCAAGAAATCTTCCATTTTTCTATATATATATATATATATATATATATATATATATATATATATATATATATATATATTATACCGTCTTCTAGATATTTATGAAAAACCTTTTTAAAAAATTTCAACACCTTGGTGTATTGAAAATGTCGTTTATATGTAGTTTTTGGCTTACAATTGAGTAAGGAATAATACCCTGAAGTTTGACCACATACTTTATTATCATCCTGTATAAATTTAGCTTCACCCTGGCTCAAAACCGTTCACATTTCCAGTGAAATATGTGCAAGGCGAGCACCTTAAAAAAATAATTTCTAGTTTTGATACTTTAAATCAAACATTAAAACATTAACAAACATAAACATAAACATTTAACAAAAATTATATTTTTAGAAGCCTGTTTTACCTTTGATGTAAATCCAGATAGCGGAGGGAAACTTAAAATTTTCTTGGTTTTGCTCCAGGCTCCAGTTGAAATACTATTGATCTGAGACAAATATTACTATACAGTGCGACCTCGATAATCCTGACTAATTAAAACTGCGATGATCCGGATTAGTAAATAATTCGGATTACTGAAGCGGGACAGTTTTTTATTGGAAAGTGAAATATGTAATACAAAATAATTAGCAAATAGTACATATACATATTAACAAAAAAGTTATAGTCATTTGAATTTTTTTTAATTATATTTTAGGTTTAAAAAAATTCAAATGACGATAACTTTCTACTAACACATTTTTTTTTCTCTTAAAATTTAAGAATTGTCGACAAAATGATGTAAAATTTATTTAGAAAAAATAATAAATAAAATATCTAAGCGTGTTAATTTTTTACCCAGGTGGGTCAATTCAAAAATTCAACTTTTTTTCGCAAATTACAAAATATTTTTTTCTTCGTCAAAACATTCCTAGTAGGCCCACTATTAAAAAACCTGAACTTGGCGTGGGTCCCATAAGTAGAAACAGAGATATACAACTTTAAAATTTCACGGGCCGTGCCTGGTCAACACAAAGGCACGCACTGCTTATGTGAACGCCCAGACATCTGATCCGGCCGAATTTCGGAAGTTAGGGGAACCCCACACAATCGATTTTAGATATCCTTCATTAATTTGTATGAAGAAGTCTAGAATTTAATTACAAACGCAGGTCCGGATTAACGAGTACTATCAAATCCGGATTATAAGGTACACAATGCAATTGAAATGCTTGGCCGGATTACCGAATAATCCGATCTACTAAAGCTCCGGATTATCGAGGTCGCACTGTACTACTATATTACTATACAAATATTAATATTTTCCATAAGTAGGTTATTACTTATAAAATTAGGTGGACTTTCATACAGGGTGTGCAATTTTAACTAATACGTTATTTTTTGTTCTAAATCGAAAATGTAAATTTGAAAAAAGTATTTGGATGTATCTAAAGCTTTCAGTTATAATTTAGATTTTACATACAATATAGAGTGAAAAAAATCGGTTTAATTGCGCTACAGCTCTAAAAAATTAGCTTAAAATAAATATTTTATACTGAGCTGAGAATTTTACGTGAAAAATTGATTTTTTATGCAGGTTGGTAAATTAAAAAAAAACTGTCCGCTATTTTTACTGTAAATGTGGTTGATTACTGTAAGAGTACCTAACTATACTACAATTTGATTATTATGTCATTTTTTAGGTTGCGTTTTACTATTTATCAGATTTTACGAAAAGTCCAATTATGCTAAACGGCTATCACATTTACATAACAATCGAACCAGTAAGACGCTGATTTTTTCCGGTCGGTTGGGCGCACTAAAACTTATCCATGTTTCCACACCTACTGATTAAGAAATTAATATCAAGGTATTTCTTTCCATATTTTAGGAAAAAATATTGATCATTTTAAAAAATGAATTATAGATAACGGAAAACTCTGATTTACAATAAAAAAAGGTACGGAATTTGTGGAACAAAGTGACTGACAGTAAAAAGTTTTAACCAAAGAATCTGTATATTGAAATTGCGCGTTAAAAGTTGACCAGTAGAAAACTATAAGTATACTGTGAGGTAATAACTAACCACTTTACTACCTAACCACTGGTACTTAAGAACCTAACAGTTTAAACACCCTTTTAATTATCATTGTAATCAAATTTTTAGCTTCGCCTGCACACAAGCAAATATATCATTTTCTAAACCTAAATTATACATATATTTAGGCTTTGGTGATGATCTAAACTGTATTTTCAACGACGATAATGCTGAAAAGTTGGTACTTCGTATTCGTATCATGAACAGTGACGATGGCAAGTTTGGAGAAGGAGGCGATGAAGACGTCGATAAAATGGACGACGACATGTTTTTAAGATGCATTGAGGCGAACATGCTCAGTGATATGACACTTCAAGGCATTGAAGCAATTTCAAAGGTGAGTCAGTGATAAATGCATTTGCTTTACTATATAAATATAATAAATAAAAAAAATAATTCGTTAAAACTATATTTTAGGTGTATATGCATCTTCCACAAACTGATTCCAAGAAAAGAACTATTATTACTGACACTGGGGAATTCAAATCTATTGCTGAGTGGCTATTGGAAACTGATGGTACTAGCATGATGAAAGTATTATCTGAACGAGATGTTGATCCAGTTAGGACATTTTCTAATGATATTTGTGAAATATTTTCAGTAAGTTTTATATAAACCCATACCGATTACTAGCTTAACTCCTGCATATGTATCATATAGGTATTGGCCAGCCTAACTTCTCAACTGAAAATAGCGTCCTAGGTGGGATACATAACATTTAAATAGGGAATATGCATATTGCATATAACCCAAATAAATCTGAAATATATTTTTTTTATATTCTCTACATAAATTAAATGTTTATCCCGGTTGCTGTTATTCATTTATTTTGGTCTTTATTAACAAAAAAAAAAGGATTTAAAACTGCAAATTTTCGCGCGAATTTCGAAACTTGTAAAACGTGATCCCATTGGCTGTGTCGTCAAAACTGAACTTATGACTCATCATGAGTATATGGCGAATTCCAGTGTTGTAGAGTCATCGACAACTCAAAAATGGTATTTAATGCGTAACTCATCCAATGAAATATCCCTGCACTTAATGTCGAAGGTTCCTAAAATCTTATTCATGTATACTTCAAGCCGAAATCGGCCCAGGAACCTTTCAATTTTGCAACAAAAATTGGATTTCTGCGAAATTTTGACATATCATCTTAATAATTTCGAGTAAATAAACTGCAATTCTTTATTTTCATGGCAATCTGAAAATTCAAAAATTTTCAAATTTTAGATGTCCCCGATGCAAATAAATCTATTTATTTATAACTTTACCAAAAAAATAAGCGATTTAAATTAGTGGTAGGTATTCCTAGATAATTAACGGATAAAATAAACCCAAAAGGAATCAATAAATAGGCTAAATAATGTCTGTTAAAAATAGGATTTGTCGGAAAAAATCAAGAAAATCCTAATTTTACCCCTTAAATACGCCCCTGGATGATCCATTCGGTATTCATTTTAAAGTGTGATTATCCGTTTATAAGATAGTGCTGAAAAATTGGGAAAAAATTAGATAGGAAAAAATACAGAGTTATTCAAATGTTCCGATGTCGAGGGCAAGAAAAGTTAAAAAATCGAAATTTAATCAGCGATTGCTCCCTTCCTATAGATAATAAAGAAACTAAAAAATATGGATAACACATACTTTGACGAGCTCTTTCCGATGACATATATGGGATTTTAATTTGAACCATTTTGACCCCACAAAAAAATTAAAAAACCGTGAAATATTTGTGTGAAAAATCTAAATTTCCAGTGATTTTAGGTTTAGGTAAATGTATTGCAAAAAAAGTATTTGAAATTTTAAAGTTTCACTTATGTGTCCGTTTTTCGATCTGACGTTTTGTTTTTGAGTTACTAGGTATCAAATAGGGGTCTGGAAATGGCATTTTTCGGCCTGAAAAAATTCAAAAGAATTACTTGCCATTTTCTGATCCTCACCAGTTTCAGTGGAGTTCTGAAGCTCCGGGTCCCCTACAATCTCCGAAAATTTACATCGATTTAATTCACATTTGCGACCTGTACCCGATTTCAACGGAAGTCGCGGAAATTTCGACTTTGACGTTTAATAGCTCCGAAACGAAACATCCTGTATAACTGAATTTTTTACCAAATCTAGTTGAACTATTCCTCTATCAACCCAAAAAATTCGATTTCTCTCCCTCTGACTGTTTCCGAGAAAATCAAACCTGTTCGATTTTAAGTTAAGCTTTACGTTAACCTGTAGATTTTTGCTGATCTCCTGACGTCACTTTTCACTAGGGACAAATGGCTGCTTTTTAAATTGTAATAAATTATACCGAAAAGTAAACATTTTCTGTAGCTAAATTATCCTAGTAATTTTCTTCAAAATATTTTTTTTTGGTTTGTAATGACGATTTATGCAATTAAAAAAATATGTGCATAGTCCTTATTTACTCCATCATTTTTAGGTGCTGGGTATAGAAGCCGTTCGTAAATCAGTGGAAAAAGAGATGAACGCTGTACTTCAGTTCTATGGTCTTTATGTAAACTATAGACATTTGGCTTTACTTTGTGATGTAATGACAGCTAAAGGACACCTTATGGCTATAACTCGACATGGTATTAATAGGCAAGATACTGGTGCCCTGATGAGGTGTTCTTTTGAAGAAACTGTGGATGTATTAATGGATGCAGCTTCCCATGCTGAAGTAGATCCCATGAGAGGTACTTTTTCAATTTTTTTTATGTTGCATAAAAACAATTAACCAAATCATATATTGTGACTGTTGGTGGAAAGTGCCAGTAAGATCTTTATTAACTTAATGTCCGGTTGCTTTTTAATTACCATATTAATTGCTTTAACTTTGATGTTACATTTTATAATTCAATTTATTCTTGTTTTTTCCTTCTAATTTATTGTTTTGTAAAATTATCAATAACATAAATATAAAGGACTTGCCTACCTATTAGTTTGTATCCATTAATGATTACCCTTCTGTTGTATCGGTTGCACTTAGAGATGTGCCATGAGAATATTCTCAAGGGAATATTTGAGAACTGTAAATTACCGAGAATATTTCCCAGCATAAATTCTCGAGAATTTATGATTTTAGAAAAAAAAATTTAAATTGCTGGAAAATTACCGAGAATATTTCCGAGAACGAGAATGTTCTCGGGAAAATTCATATTCTCGGAGAATTTATGAGAATTTAGGAAATTTAAGGTAATTTATTTTAATGCCGGTATTGTATCATAGATGGAGCTTGGAGCATCTTTATCTTTATTTCTTTTCTGTGTTGTTTTAAAAAACTTGTTTAGACATGTTATTTTATGCAATGCGTTTCTAAGTTGTGTTTTATTTATAAATAAAATTACTGGAAAATAATGGAAATAAAAATTTAACGTGTCTTTATTTTGACTAAGATGCGTAATCACGTTAATTTACAATATTGTGCAGTGCTACCTCTTAATTTTTTCAGATAAAATTATTGTAAAAACTACTTTGGATAAAAAAATATGTTCCTCCAATGTATGCAGTCAAACAAAACATAAAATTCTTCAACAGATAAAATAAATTATCAAAGATTTCCGATAAATTCTCGCGAATATTCCATCTCTACATCTCTTTATTTTTTCAGATAAAATTATTGTAAAAACTTTTAGTAAAAAAATGTGTTCTTTCAGTTTATGCAGTCAAAATATAAAATTCTACAGCATATAAAATAAATTATCCAAAACTTCCGATAAATTCTCATTGTTCTCGGAGGATATTTCCCAAAAATAAATTCTCGAGAATGTTCCATCTCTAGTTGCACTACATTTAGAAAATGAACCTGCTACACCTGGTGACAAAATTGTTTTATCAGTTGCCTCAAGGGAGTCTTTACGGAAGGGGGTAATGGAGTTTAATCCCCCCCCCCTCGATCCATAAAAGTAAAAGATTTTTATACAAAATTATTTTTCATCTACTATTTTATCAAAGTCTGGGCTTTCTAATGTCAATCGTGAAAACCCTTTATACTTTAATTAATTATTTATTTTGTGTAAATTGCAGTTTTCAAATAGGAAATAGATTTTTCCTAAAGGTCATCATTCCCCCCTTCCTAAAACATTTGCTATAGATTGCCCCCCCCCCCCCCCCATTTTCTCTTTAGACTCCCTTGAGTTGCCTACGCTTGGTACCGTCATACTTGAATCTGAGAAACGAGAATTAATCTTTCTAACAAGTAGCAAACGTTAGGCTACGTCAATTATTGTTTAGCACAAAACTTAAAAAAGAAAAACTCTCTTAAAAGAAGGCCAATTACTTTTGCAAATGATAAACATATTTACAAAATTATCTAGAGGCGCAATCGATTAACACAAATAGGATAAACCTGAACAAAGTAACTAGATCAGTTGAGATATACTAAAAAGACTCGCTTTGAATACTGGCTATATTGCTTCGTCTGTACAAATTTTTTATTAATATAACTTATTTTACCCATTTAGGAGTATCTGAAAATATCATCATGGGTCAATTACCAAGGATGGGCACAGGATGTTTCGACCTCTTATTAGATGCTGAGAAATGTAAATTGGGCATACCTATACCTCAAGCCCAGGGTGGGGATCTTATGTCATCGGGTATGTTCTTCGGTGCAGCTGCCACGCCTAGCATGAGTCCTGGTGGTGCTTTGACGCCTTGGACGCAAGGGTCTACTCCTTATATTGGAAGCGCATGGTCTCCGCATAGTAAGTATATGGTTTACAACTATTGTTTAATAGTAGCTTTAAAAAACGAAACGTAAAATTTATAATTTGTGTTTTGTAAGATACAAAAAATGCTAACGTGCGACTAGCACAGGTTTAAACGATTTGTCATAAAGTTTTGATGTAATTATTATTTTTTTTTTACTTTTTGAATTTTATAGTCACTTAAATATTCTGAAACACTCGGGTATTTTAAAAATATTTTTGGGACCTTGGCAGTGATCATACTACATACAGAAAATAAATAAAATTTACCAAAAACCTTTTTTGGTACTATCTTTATTGTGACTGTTCAAACTGCTTATGAGAAGGCATAAATACGTACTTGAAAAGATAATGTAATTTTTTATTGGTGGTGCCCTACTCTGCATTTGCTTATACAAAAGAACTTTTAATTAGACTGTTCTGTACAACTAAATGACTGCAGATAAAAAGATTACCGACATTTTATTGCAAAGTTTCTTGTTATCATTGCTAACCAAGTTGTTGGTAAAAAATACTAATAAGCTTAGGCTTAAAATCTTAATGTCACATCATTTTGTTTTAGATTTACTTGGAAGCGGAATGACACCTGGTGGACCAGCATTTTCCCCATCAGCATCATCTGATATATCTGGAATGTCCCCAGCATCAGGCATGTCTCCGGCATCATTAATGTCTCCAGGACCCGGAATGTCTCCAGGTTATGGGGCTTGGTCACCGACACCGCAGTCACCAGCTATGTCACCGTACATGACGTCCCCTGCATCTTTACATGGTGCTTCTCCTTCATACAGCCCTTCGAGCCCGGCCTTCCAACCAACATCACCATCCATGACGCCCGCGTCGCCAGGATATTCACCAAGTTCTCCAGGCTATTCGCCTACAAGTCCAAACTATAGTCCGACTAGTCCAAGTTATTCTCCAACAAGCCCTAGCTATTCTCCAACTTCGCCATCTTACAGCCCAACTTCTCCCAGTTATTCACCTACTAGTCCAAGTTATTCTCCTACAAGTCCTAGCTATTCACCAACTAGCCCTAGTTATTCGCCAACATCGCCAAGTTATTCACCTACTTCGCCCAGTTATTCGCCTACATCACCAAGCTACAGCCCGACATCTCCAAGCTATTCTCCTACTTCACCATCTTACAGTCCGACGTCGCCAAGTTATTCACCAACCAGCCCAAGTTATTCACCTACAAGTCCTAGTTATTCTCCAACATCGCCAAATTATAGCCCTACGTCTCCAAGCTATTCTCCAACTTCCCCCAGTTACTCACCATCTTCCCCAAGATATACTCCAGCATCGCCGAGCTATTCGCCAACTTCTCCAAGTTACTCTCCTTCATCTCCGCAATATTCACCTGCTTCACCAAGTTATTCACCATCATCACCGAAATATTCACCAACTTCTCCCAGTTATTCCCCTACATCGCCGTCATTCGTTGGCGGTAGTCCGCAATATTCACCTACATCACCAAGTTATTCACCTACATCACCCAGTTATTCCCCAACCAGTCCACAACACACACCAAGTAGCTCAAGGTATTCACCAACTTCTCCACAATATTCTCCACAAAGTACTAAATATTCACCTACGTCACCTACATATACTCCTACCAGTCCGAGTTATTCACCAGCTTCACCGACATATTCACCACAACCTCCGAGGTATTCACCATCTTCACCTAGTTATTCTCCAAGCCAAGATGAGTAATTTATTTACTAGGTATTACGAAACAATCGGATCTCACCATTTAGTGATAAGCCACTAAATTTTTTAACATTGAATGTTTGGATACACTGGCTATCGAAACTACATATTTAAGCTCAGTTTTATTAAGAAAAATGTCTGTCTCATTTTTGCCATCTTTCGTTTTAGTTGGTTACAAATATGATTTAGATGAAGTTATTTATCTTTAGTGTGCCTTAGTTAGATAGACGGGGAGCTTTAAATTTGATGCACCAGAACGATAAAATTTAGGTGTCAGTCTGACTGCGAAGCATAGTTGTTTGTTAAAAATACACGGTGTTGGTGTTTAGATTAGTGCTAGCTAAAAAAGTAGCTTTATACTTTTTCTCAATATTTTGGACATATGAATATTTTTAATAAGAAAGCCTTCTCTCTTCCAATGAGGACGATGCATGAATTTCTTTTGGTCTATTGGGTAGATTATCAATATATAATGAAACGGTTTTTTTTTTGTTTTCTGTTAATTCGTTACCCTTTTTTTTAAAATAAAATAAACAATTTAATGGTGAGAAGACTTCGGCGCTGAAGTTATCTAAAGAAGTTATGAACACAGAACCGACACCACACCATTTAGATTTTGACGAGAAAAACGTAAGATATGTCACAATTATATTTTCACTTATTTAGAAAAAAGGAATATTTAAATATTAAATAGTTACTTACTGTTAAATTTAATTTCCATATTTAAGGTGAGAGAGTATTCTAATATTACAATCGTACATTATAATAACTCATTATGAGTGATTACTTCTACGGAATGTATATGATTAAGGTGAGTAAAACAGCTTTTCTGATCTATTATAATAATTTTTTTTGCATACATTAATACTCAATTTCGTATGTATTATTAATTTTGTTGGTATTACCTAGAGATGGAACATTCTCGAAAATTTGTTTTTGGGAAATATTCTCCGAGAACAATGAGAATTTATCGGAAATTTTGGAGAATTTATTTTATATGTTGGAGAATTTTATGTTTTGTTTGACTGCATAAATTGGAAGAATATATTTTTTTACCCAAAGTAGTTTTTCCAATAATTTTATCTGAAAAAATAAAGAGATAGCACTGCACACACAATACCTAATTTAGAAAATATTTAAATTGTAAATTAACGTGATTACGCATCTTAGTCAAAATAAAGACACATTCAATTTTTATTTCCATTATTTTTAAGTAACTTTATTTATAAATAAAACAAAACTTAAAACGCATTGTATAAAATAACATGTCTAAACAAGTTGTTTAAAACAACACAGAAAATAAATAAAGATAAAGATGCTCCAAGCTCCATCTATGATACAATAGCGGCATTAAAATAAATTACCTTAAATTTCCGTCAATTTTCATAAATTCTCCGAGAATATTAATTTTCCCGAGAACATTCTCGTTCTCGGAAATATTCTCGGTAATTTTCTAGTAATTTATATTTTTTTCAGAAATCATAAATTCTCGAGAATTTATGCTAGGAAATATTGTGGGTAATTTACAGTTCTCCTGAAATATTCCCTTGAGAACATTCTCATGGCACATCTCTAGGTATTAGAACATTTGTACTTTGCTTTTTAGAGTATAGTATGGGACAATAAAAAAAATGTGTATAATAACATCTAAAAAAATATATTGGCTCTATTGTCATGTCCAGGAATTTCTCTGTGGTATCAGGGAAATGTCAATGAATTCCTTTTAACAAGTTGCTAGGAACCCTGGTGTCTGTTCTGTGTTCATAAGATTTAGCTAACTTCAACGCCGAAATGACTCATCCCTGTTCACTTAATTTTTAAAAAATGGTAACCAATAATTAACAAAAAATAAAAAAAAACGTTTCACTATTTTTTGATAAACCACTTATTTTACTAAAAAACATAGAAACAAATTTTCATGCACCCCCATTCATTATAGTTACGTTAGGCGAATGTGAAAAAATATTGTACAGGGAACTACTGCGTGATACGGCTGCTGTGATTGCATTATAGAACACAAAATTGATATTTTGTTAGTGTCTGACTGAATAGGAAATACTGCGACACTAACTGATATGGTATCAAACTTGTTTGAAGAATAGTAATGTTAAGTATTTTATTAAGAAATGGGTTTAAGTATAGTTTTGATTGCCAGTGTAATGATAAGTCTTTCTGACATGATTATGTTGCGAAATATGTGTTACTACATCGCAATAATATAATATTGCAATAATTTTTATTATCTCAATTTTTTGCAATAATCTGAGACTTAATAGCATTCATATCTTATACCTAAAAGATGTTTCACTTGCATAAATGTAAGATTCGTGTTTAATACCATTTCTAAAAAATATTTTAAGAGGTGTAATCTAACATGTATAATAAAATCAAAATAATTCTTTTACTACTGAAATATTCTGTAATCGGCCACAGAGTTTCCTGGAAAATACCGTACGAAGCTTGTAATTTAAAGGATAACATCACACAGTATACCTTATACATGATGCAATGCTAAAAAGATAAAATAAATAAATTTCTTCATATTTTTCTACATAGCTTTCTTGGCCTAATAATTTTTAAATTGCTCAAAATTTGAAAACGCTCCCTGAAAAGTTGTAAAACAAAAAATAAACATATTAATGTTGCTCTCTCGCTTTTCTGACCTTATTACATTGAAATTATTAAAAATATTAAATAACTTTAGTGAGAAATTGTGGTAATCATTAGAAAATTTAGTTTTTATTAACGATAAAGACATATTTATATCTTAGGATAAGTTTTGTTAATGTTTATTGTTTATGAAATGTCTATTTTTGTTCCTTAAGTTTTAGTACAGAGTGTACTAAATGTGTTAACTATTTATGAATTACACTGTAAATGAAAGTACAAACTGTTTTAATTATCATCCACATATCATAGATTAATCGATTTTCCGATTAATCGATTTCCCGATTAATCGATTTTCTTGATTAATCGATTCTTTTTTATAATCATAGCTCGACTATGAAACACGTATTCAACGAAATAATTTGAATGTTTTTCGATCCGCGCTCCTTTAATTTTTAAGGGTCTAAAATTTAAATCGCCCGCCGGAATTGTGTTCAAGATAGGCAATTGGTACGCACTGGAGTCGCTTTCATTATGTCATTAGTAACGACAATTTAGACTAGTTCAATAATCGATTTAGTCCGATTAATCGATTTCTCGATTAATATAAATTTTCTCGATTAATCGATTAATTTCGAATAATCGATTAATTTCGACTAATCATAGATAGAGTTAACATTATAAGGAACTATAAACATTGTTTAATTTCTCAACTATTAAAAATAAAATAATTTTTTCCTTCTGTAAGATAACCACATTTTTTTGAAGCTTAACTACAAAAACAAAATATCAAATTAAATTTTTACAGACAATATATAGGGTGTCCGAAAAGTCTTAGTATTGGCAAATATCTTTGCAGTATGGGCAAATATCTTTGCTATCAATAAAGATAGAGACACCAAATTTTAGGTGTATCTTATTGGCTAAGAGATCTAATTTTTGATTTAATTTAACTCTTTCAACCCTCGAGGAGTGACGTTAGGGAGTTGAGGTCAAAAATTTTAAATGCATTTTTTTAATGTACCTCATTTTAAACGTCTTCAAAAAGGAAACAATTTACAGCAATCCCGAGGTCCGTATCTGAATTCGGTTTTGAATGGGAAGCCTTGAAAAATTAAAAATCGTGAAAAAAGTGAAAATTGTAAGTACCTTTATTTCTATTATTAGTTTAAAAGTAGTTCAAATTGACCACTATGAACTTCTTGGCAGTAATAAAGTCAGTTTTGGAACTCTGCCAAGAAACAACACCTGCCCTTCTCGACAATATAAGAAGTGTTCCAAAATGTACTTTATTTCTGCGAAGAAGTTTATGGTGATTTTGAACAACTTTTACAGTAAAAAGAAAAATAAAGGTAACTCAATTTTTAATTTTTTTACGGACCTCGGGTTTGCGGTAACATATTTCTTTTTTGAAGACCTTTAAAATAAGGTACCACACGGCATAGGGTTGCATTTAAAGTTTTTCATCTCAACTCCTTAGCGTCACCACTCAAGGGGATTGAAAAAGTTAAATTACATAAAGTAGATTTATTAACCAATAAGATACACCTAAAATTTGGTGTCTCTCTCTTTATCTATTAACAAAGATATTTGCCCATACTAAGACTTTTCGGACACCCCGTATAAATAATATACTTAACGATCAATAATTTAAAAAAAAATACTTTGGCTATAAGCCACTAACTAGTGATGTAACGGAAGTGGTGAAACGAAAACTGATATTAAATTTGACAACGGAAGCAGAAACGGAAATTAGTGACTTAAAATGACCATTAATTTTTACATAAAGCTCATACATATCAAGTTGTATTTCAAAAACAGAAGTTTAGCAGCCTTTTCACCTTAAGAGCAGTGTTGAGCGTCCATCAATGACTTTAGTGTAGACAGGTAAAACGAAATCTAATCCATTAAAGAAATTACCATTTAATTGTGTACTTTTCGTTCAAACCGCGCTCTGCAAAAATTTTATTTCTGTTTTGGAATTTTTACTGCGCGGTTTTACAGCAAAAAAATTTTAAAATATGGAAGCAGAAGCGAAAACAGAAGGTTATATATCCAATAATCATGGAAATATCAATCAATATTGTAAAATTTGGCGTATTACAGATTTAGCTATTGGTTAGTAACAGTCATAGCCGAGCCAACCTAATAGAAGCACAGCGCTAATTACTGCTTCAATTACATGTTCTGAAAAAGGTTTTAGACAGAAACAAGAAACAAAAATTGCACTATACACGGTGCCCAAGATGAGGAGGGCCAGTATGGGGATCTCGTTAATAGTTAGAAGTACAAAATTGGTTAAACGAGATAAAAGTTGCGTAATAACTAGTAAAATGATGTTTCGAAATTTTTTAGACGATCTTTCACTTTCGAGTTATTTTGAAAAAACTAAATTTTCGAATTTGTAATTAGATTTTTTTCTGGCGTTAATATGAACGGTAGGGCAAAACTAATAAAACTTCTATATATTATCAACTTTTAATGAACTTGAAGATTAGGTTATAATTTTTATTCGATCTTTCGTCTTTGGGCAGCGATCATCAACTTCATTTTTTTTTAAATACGGTCCTGAATTTTTATTGCAAATTTTATATGTCCTTTTTATTTTGAATTGAACAGTTTGCCACACATATTACGTTGAGTCTTTTTTTGACCATTATTAAGAAATTTTTGACATACGGACCTGTCTCCTAGAACACATGATACATTGTTCCAGCTTTTGTAATTTAACGAAGAAAATAATGAAGCTTACTCAATCTTTTTAATTTCTTTTGTAGTTATGGCTTATAAATAAGAAAAATAAGCAATTAATTACTGTTGAAAAATATTCAAAGACCAGTGTACCACGCATTATATTGTAATTAGGGTTTGATCCTTCTTTGACCATTACCAACAAATAGAGTTCAGTCATATTATTCACAAATCTTGGGTCCATACAGCAAGCAGTGAGTTGAACATTCTTTAATTCTATTAAAGTATTAAAATACATTCTATAACTAGTATGACACATTAATTTAATAGCCAACCAATTACTATTAACAATACACAACAGACAAATAAACAAAGGACATACATGGATGGTAGGTACTTATCACTAGTATTACCTAACACATTCGTAAAATTCTTGTGCTGTTTTCGAAATGTTTTCTAGGGTTAAAGTAATTAATTGATTATTTTTCTTATATACAAAACCAGAATTAAAATAAGAAATTAAGGAGATTAAGTATGCTTCATTATTTTCTTCATTAAATTACAAAAGCTGGAACAATGTATGAATGTTCTAGGAGACAGGTCCGTATCGCAAAAATTTCTTAATAATTTAACCATAATAATATGTAGTACACTGTTGAATTCAAAATAAAAAGAACACCTAAAATTTGACAAAAAATCAGGACCGTATTTAAAAAAATGAAGTTGATGATCGCTACCCAAAGACGAAACGTCGGCGGTGGGTAGCGTGGCAGATGGGCGGAGTTCGTGCGGTCGAGGTTTGCTCAGGTTAAGGTTAACCGATGGCACGGAATACTAATTGTGCAAGTATGGCTAGAACTTGACCGATTTTTTTATTGTAACTTTTATATTTTCGCCTCTTCATTTAAATTTAATTCTCCTGATGTTTACTCTTATTTAATTGACTGAATCATTTCAGCGATTGTCCGCGTCCGCGAGGTGTTTTCTGAATTAAGGAGCTTTTAATTATACAGATGTAGAAATAATCAGCTAAAGTCAAGCAGGCCCATGTCTCGATTTCCTTTCTTTCCTTTTTATTCTTCGCGAGCCCTCTTCATTCTCTTACTCCTAAGATAGTTTCATACCTTTTCCACCGTTTCCAACCATTTTATTATTGATCTTCCTACTTCGTTTTCTTCTTGTAATGCCTCCTTTTAACACTTGCTTTATTTTCTCACGTTTTTAGTTATTTTCCTCCCTAATCCGGATATTTACGTTATTTTTAATCAACCTTCTAACGTCACACGTCTGTCGTTCAGAGATGATAACTGCTTTTCCTCCGTTAACTATCTACTTATGAGCTTTCATAGTAACTAGGACTAACAGAAATGCGAATTTACGAAAAATTTTATTTTTGGAAAGTGACATTAATTTTTTTCAAATCTATAATAGATATACTTGATGAAACATCAAACATTAACACGTTTATATAAATATAAAATATGACATAGTGTAACACTAGATAACAACTAAATTTGTTTAACTTATCGTGAACATATAAGAAAAACTAATTAAATCATTAATTAAAAATAAATTATTTATAACTTCTTTCCCTTCTACAGATATCTCTAAAATCAGTTAATTTAGCAAATAGCCAGTCAGGTCCATTGTTAATACTTGGCTAATAAGACAGTCACCAGGCTAAAATATAATACAAAGATTAATTATACATGGGCAATAGTAGACAATTATGGTCGTTTAAATATTTAAATGCTGCGAAAATTGATTTATGTCACTGCGGATGTAGGGTTACTTATGTAATAACTTATTTTTTTAGTAAAAATATATGTTTGGGTTTTATATATATATTTTAATTCTCTATTTGGTAAAGTTCCCAATTAATGTTGGGTACTAGATTTAAAATACGCGGGAATGCGCGTAAAGTGTTCACATGGCACATTTACTGGCCCTAGAGCGCGTGGGCGCATAGTACGAAAAGAGAGTACTAACAGATACGTGGTACTGACCGCAACTCGGCCGCATGGCCCAATTACATTCTCAGGTGTTTTCCCCATTTTATAGATAATTTCTCTCTAAAACTACCCGCAAACTAGTGATAGTGTTCCCGATCCATGGTTCTGGAAGAGCAGCACATGGGATCATTCAGGTGGCCACCACGAAGAAACAGTTAAAGTGATTTCGACTTCAAGGTAGGCCATATTAGTATTTGTGTCATGCTATCGCCGTTTGCCAAGCGACTTTTAAAAGCCATTCTCGTTCTCATCTCCCCAACCAAAAGTATATACAGTCCACTTTTAGCTCTTATTATACCAAACCCCAACAATATATATAAAAATAACGAAATATTTAAAATATCAATCTGCCGCAGAAGAATTAACATACAATATAGCTAATTATGAAACAAGTTGTTACTTACAAGCAGACCGACAGAACCGGCGTGACCGATTTTAATGAAATTTGGTTATATGTACAGATAAAACATCGAAAAAGAAAGGACATGTATTTTCCAAGCTGCTGCATTAAGGGGGTACAAATAGATCTTGATCACTTTTTTGGCTATAGCTTAAAAGCTAGATGTGATATTGGAATCAGTCAGGAAGAAAAATGTTTGTTAAAATTAGTGTTATTTTATCACCTGAGAAAAGTCACACAATGAAGTGGGGGGAGGGGAAAATGAAAAATATTTACGTATGGCCACGTTGTCTCAAAATTTAATTTTGCTTTAGAGGTCCACAATCCACAAAAGAAACTAACAAAATACAGGTTTTTGAGTTTTTTTTGCGGCTGTAAAATAATAAAGGTTTTTTTTTAAATTTTTTCTCAATAAATTTTTGTTGCTGGAATGGCGCCTTGATGTTGCGCCTTATGATGCAAATGTACTATGCAATATTATTTTAAACAGTACGTTCGGTGGTCTCGGCCGAGAAAAAGAACCCCATAGGCAGTGAAAAACAAAAAAGGGAGGGGGGGGGGGGGTCTGCTGATAGTAGATTGCCTGTTTAAAATAATTTTGTACAAGGACGCTATTCGTGTTAAAAAGAACATTTGCAACAACTGTACATCAAGGCGAGATTCTATTAAATACATTAGGCAAGAGATTTTTATCCGAATTTTGGTAGTTTGTCATATAGTTTGTGGTGTAAAGCAAAGCAATCTAATCGTTAAATGTCCATATGATCAAGTTACTCATTGACAACTCGTGCGACAATGGGTCAGGCATTATCGTGCATTAATAAACAATTCTGACCAACAAATGGGGCAAAAGGAATGACGTGGTCCGCTAAACATTTCTGGAGACAACGATCTGCAGTTAAAGCAACATTTTCGAATAAAACTAGGTATGTACGAGCATGTAATGAAATTCCAGTCCACACCTGATACTACCGCCTCCAAAAGGTGTTCTTGGAGATATGCTCAGAAAATCGTTCTCGTCTTCTCCAGACCTCGCGAACGAGTCGTTCAATTTAAACGACTCTTTTCAAAGAGTCGCGAATGAGCCGCTCCCATCAACTGAACGATAGGTTCACCGCTCGTTAAAATATCTGGCTCGCTCTCGTCCGTTCGTAGAAATTCCACTCCACGCTTTCGCGAGTTTCGGACAACTCGGAGAGCGCAAGCCGCGAGAGCGCGAGCCGGGAGCGGCTCAGTCGGAGTCGTATAATAGAACGAGAGTGGTGGAGCATCTAGCGGCCTATGATAATACATTACACAGTTTGTACGTCTTTCGTATTACTATTATTTTACGATTAACGATTAATTACTTTGCCGGAAATCTGCAACAACGTTTTTTAACGGCGTATACTGCGGGTAGTTTATAACTTTGAAATCCATATTACATAATCATTATCTAATCTACAATAAACCCATTTTTGTTAATATGTATTTACTTTTATTTTGAACATTTAACAAATAAAAATTTTAATCATTCCAATATTTTAATTAATTTTATTTAATTTATGTTATGTACATTATTTTTCTTTGAAGCCGTCACGCCACAATCAGGCAGCGGGCCGTCGGCAGTCGTAAATGTGTAATTCACATCCGCGTTTTATACTCTCTTTTATACACGTGAACAAGTGCAGGTGTCACGTTAAAGTAAAGAGCTCCGCGATTCTGTAATTCGCAACTCAGCAGCCCTCGTTCAATCGAACGACTCCTTGCGAACGACTCTTCCAAGTGAGCTGAACGAGTGAGCGGGCTCTCTTGAAAATGAACGAATGACCCATCGCTACTCCAGACACGCGCTCGTCCATCCGGTGAACCCAAACAAAAACGCGATTCGTCTGTGCATAAATTCTTGTATCACGGGTGCTGGTAAATGTTTGACCTCAAATAACTCACCTGTGGACAGATACCAATTAAAGCGTCAGCATGGGAATAAAACTCTTCTTTTAGAGATATAACAATAATCTGTAAGGATTCCGTTTTCTCGGAAATAAACTTGGCGACTTTTCCAATGTTTGTGTTATCCAAAGCAGCATCTACTTCATCCAACACAAAAAATGGTGCCGGCTGATAGCTATGAATTGCAAACAAAAGGGCTAAAGCTGCGACAGTTTTTTCTCCTCCCGATAGATTAGACATTGGCTGAAATCTTTTCCCTGGAGCTACGCAATTGTAATTTATACCATCAAGATAAGGCTCTTCAGGATTTTCAGCACCTAAAAATGTTTAGATTACTTTATATGGTCCTTAAGGGTCGAGTACTTGCTGTAATATTAGGTAAAAATTAGTTCAGAGTAGACCTGGTTTAGTAGAGAAGTTATTATTTCTGAAGACCCATCTACATACAAGTCACTAGAAAAAGACAAAATACAGCGATTTCTTATTCTCTCACGTATTTCTCGAAATATCCATGGCAAACGGACATATGGTCTGTAATTACAAATAAATTGAACTTTGCTATTAAACCAGCTGCTGACGCTGTTTTGTAAAATGGTAGCAAACTTTTACATAATTTATCTTGACTGAAAAAAAGGTCTGTTAGTAAACTAGGTCTACTCTTTAAAATGGTACCAAATTTTTACATCTAGTTTCCACCGAAAAAATGTCGCAAAACTTAACAAATAGCAGATACTCGGTGGTTTCAATACCACTGACCATTTTTTTCATTAATAGAACTAATCTGGTTTCACACCAGGCGCGGCCCGTTCATAAGGTCATTTGGTCAATAACCCACCTAAAATTTTCAATGATCTACCTAATAATTTATTTTTTAAAACCAAAAAATAATCTTTTGTTTCAAAGTTCCATGCGAAAACTCCCCAAGAAAGAATCAAGCCAAGCCATCGTCAAAGGATATCCAAGCTTGCTCCGGGCTGGGTCATATTCTAAATTGATCTTATAGGTTTATATGGACGATATAAATTCATTAAAACTAAGAGAGAAACAGACACAAGTGCTTTAGGAAGTTAAAAAGAGACACAATTGGTCGACGGCCTACCAATAATATCTGACCACTCCCACTATGGAAATACTCTCAAACCACCCCCTAAAATATACTATTTCAAAACATTTGGTTCGGAAAAAGAAAAACTAATTAGGTAGCTAATATGCGCATTGTATTTGCATTGTATTAATAACATTAATTAACGGTTAAACATAAAAAATTATAAATACGATTTCTGTCAGGCCAGCGCTAGACATCAAATTTAACGGTATCGGACCGATTTTCTTACATAACCAGTGTAGTCTAGAGGTACAATCTCAGCGAGTTGATCAGAAGGTCGAGGGTTCGAATCTGTGGGGGGGCAAGAACTTTTTTTAAATTTTTTGTTATTTAGAAAATTAGATCGGCTCTAAAAGGTGTATTGGCAACAAGTTGTTCCTCGTTAAAATTTTTTAAAATTGTTGGCAATCTCATATTTACAGCTTACAGCCTGCACGTGCGTAGACAAATATCGTATTACAATGTCTAGTCGCCAGCATTGTATTTATTAAAGAAAAGGGAGTTTCGGCAGCGTTCCTAATTTTATTTTACGAATAATCATACTTTTAGCTCAGAATTTTGTTCTGTTTATATTGTACAAGGCGCGACATCTATTGAGGAGATGCTAAACTTATCAAAACGGAAGCCGCTAGAATCTACTAATCTAGAATATTAAAACACATAGAAAAAAGCCATAAACATCTAGAGTAGTAATGTTCAATAATCTGCAGTACCTATTTTATGATTTTTGCAGTGTTTATTTGTAGATAAATAATTTCTTGGCACGTTATTAAAAAACCTTTCTTAATTAAAAAAGTGTATTTTACTTGTTGCGTTGATATCACTAGTTGGTCACGAAATTTTAACCCACCTGTAAAAAAACTCACGGGCCGCGCCTGTTTCACACCACATTTCAGTACAAATCGCAGAATCATCAGTGTTTTGAACAAGAAGTTCTAAATACACATACTATTTTTAATTTTTTTTGTGGATCTCGATGTAGATATCCAGATTATTACATATTATTATTGCACTTACCTAAAAATGCTTGTGCAGATTGATTTTGTGCTAACGACTTATAAATGGCATCGATTTCATTAGCTACATGGTCGAAGCATGCTGTAAATCTCTCGTATCTTTGAAGTTTAATTTTTTCAAAGGCTGATTTGGCTTTCTTATTCTGTTTTCTTAGATTTTCAAACTCCTCGTTGTTGGACTGAAGTTTTCCCTGAGCAAGCTCTAATTTTTCCAAAGCCTTCATATTAGGAGCTTGAATCTTTTGTAATGTATCCTGTAGCGAATTTATAGCTTTAAGAAGTTTGTTTTCCCTCTTTTTAATTTCATCTCTTTCTTCAAGGTCCTTTAAGTCATCTGATAAGATGCTGTAGTCAATTTGTATTCTAAAAAATAAGAAATAAATAGAACACATATATTACACATTTGTTTTTATTAGCAGTTATTAAACATAAATATGTTCTGCCGTGTTTACACGGCGTGCCTCGACTAAATTTAATCTGAAGGTCTTCCCACTTCCATTTTTTTTCAGATTGTGTTAAAGTGGTGTGGCCTAAATAATTTAAGCCCAAAATGAAAATCCTAGATCAATAGTTTGCAAAGAAAACTTGATTTTACCAATTTTTTTAGGTTAAGCGGCTTTATTTTATGAAAAAGAGCAGTATCAAAATTTTTTAAATAATCTTTCAAGTCGTGAAAACGATATCTTCTTAGTGAGAATATTTAATATTTTTAAATGGCTTTGATAATCCTAAAAAAAGATGAAAAAATGAGTTTTTCGTCACTTTTTGGTACCTATCCTTTAAATGGAACGTTCAAATACGATGGTTTATGAATTCATTTTAAAGATAATGCAATTATCCACAAATAAAAAAAAATTGCCTCTCTATCGACATCTGTTCAAAAGATATAGGTAACAGAAGGTTGAAAAATTCGAACAAAGAAATTATGGAATCAGAATGTTGTGATATATCTCAATAATTATAAGTTATGGTTAAAACTGTTCATCATTTTCAAAAAGTTGACTCAATTTCAAGCAAAATGAAAAAAATCATCTTTTATCTGGAATAAAACCAAAGATAGGATCGTCGGAAACTGTATGTCCGCGCCGACGCGACGGTGTTGACAGTGTCAACCGCGTAGAGCGCTGACGAAATGCATTAAGTAGCTGTATTATTAAGTTTTTTCGAGTTTTACTTACTTAGAGAAAATGTAAAATTAATTACTTTTAATTTAATTTCCTTTAAATGAATTATGTTCAATGTCATCATCATCATTCTATACATATATAAAAGGACAAAATGTTATATTAAAAATAATCCATTTAAGGGAAACTAATTTAAAAGGAATTAATTCTAAATTTTCACAAAGTAAGTAAAACTCGAAAAACTTAATATAATACAGCTATGCATTTCGTCAACCCTCTACGCGGTTGGCACTATCAACACCGTCACGTCGCGTCGGCGCGGACATACAGTTTCCGACGTTTTATTCCAGATAAAGATGAATTTCTTTTTTTATTTTGCTTTAAATTGAGTTAACTTTTTGAAAATGAACAGTTTTAACCATAACTTATAATTATTAAGATATTACACAACATTCTGATTCCATAATTTTTTTGTTCGAATTTTTCAACCTATATCTTTTGAACAGATGTAGATGGACGGGCAATTTTTTGTTTGATTTGTAGATAATTGAATTATATTTAAAATGAATTTATAAACCATCGTATCTGAGCGTGCCATTTAAGAGATAGGTGTCAAAAAGTTAGGAAAACAAATTTTTCATCTTTTTTTAGGATTATCATATCCATTTAAAAATATTAAATATCTGTACTAAGAAGATATTGTTTCCAGGACGTGAAAGAAGCTTATAAGCCTTAAAATATTTTGATACTACCCCGTTTCATAAAATAAAGCCGCTTAACCGAAAAAAAATTGGTTAAACCAAGTTTTCTTTTCATACTATTGATCTAGGATTTTCATGTTAGGATTAAATTACTTAGGGCAGACCACTTTAACACAATCTGAAAAAAAAATGGAAGTGGGAAGACCTTTGGGTTAAACGTAGTCGAGGCACACCGTGCTTACGTCAGTGGTTCCATAAATCGAGGTTCGCTTAGTTTGCCGCAAAGGGCTATAAATCAAGGGCAAGCAAAATTGTCATTTGTATTATTTAAGCGACCAGTCCACTAATCAATTTTTATATATCTATTAATAAGATATTCTGATTTGTTTCTAGGAGTATAATATACACTGTGGTCCATTAAGTGTGCAACAAGTGCACAACGAAATATAAATACCGCCAAAAGTTGGTGCATGTCCGATAACCATATCAGATGCACTTAGAATGGCTTCAAGTCAAACAGCATACAGGGCAGGCCAAAAAATTTAAAAGTCGTTCAACAGTAAAGTACCCTATATGCAGAAAAACGTTATTAAGAAAAGTTGTCTAAAATTAAAAGATATGTCCGAATACCTTTTTGAAAATTTAAAATTACCCCGTATAATGATTTTTTTTATATTCAGCTATGATACATTTTCAAATTAACCACAATCAAATCACTCCTACATAACTTTCATCAAATTAAAGCAAATGTGTAAAATTTACTTAATTTATATTTTTTTGGTAACCAAAAACTTCATGTCTGTTGTAACGATATTACATACAAGTTTCGAATTTCGCAAAGAATGTGCAGAAAGTCGTGCGGTTATACCTGCTGCTTGTTTGATTGGAGATTATGGTTGTTTTTGTCTTTTTATAATTTGACCAGTCGAAGGCGGTACGTGTTGCAAACTTTCTTTCAAGCAACTCTTGTTAAAGAAATATTTGATGCCGATGCTGCTTTGAAACTTTCCTTAAACTCCCTGTATTTCGGATTGTCGGATAAGGAATCAATTCGAGTGGATTAAAACATCTATCCTTTCGAATATTTGATCCTTTTAGCGATTTTGATGATTTGGGCATTTTTTATGAAACTATACACTTTAAACTTAATTTAGATGTGGAATATTATGCAAATAAGCGCTGCCTGCGTTTACAATTGATTCAAGACTGCTGAACTGTACATCGTGCGCGACATGGGGCGCACAGCGCGTAGCTCATAGCGTTCGGCACGCAACCCGCCCCCGAAGTTAATAAATATTTTTAGACCTAATGGAGATCACACTTTTATTTTTTGATGGAATATTAGGGTAAAACACAACGCATATAATGATATTTTTGCAATTTTTACGCTGTGGGGGCGAGCATGAAAAAAATATTTAAACAATTAATTTGTTATTAATGTTCATTAACTAATTTTCTAAAATTATTTTCAGCATGCAATCAGAAAGGCTACACAACAGTAAATAAAACGGAGAGACAACGGTATCCATCCGATGATTAGAACCAGAGATAATGAATTTGCAATGTGACAGAAACAAACTATTAAAATTTATAAATAACATAATTTTTTTAAACAAATTCCCGATACACGTATCGACTCAAATAATGAAAAAATGCTACAAAAATTTTATTGTGACATTTTAAAAATTGCAAGTTTTTTCCCTGAAATCTGTACGATTTGTAAAAGAATGACTCATACGCATCCTGTCACTCTTCCTTTGGATGTACGACCTAATAAACAAAATGTATAAAAAGAAATATAAATACAACGTTGTAAGTTGGATGAAGCTAGCCTTGTGTTTGGAAACAAAAGCTTAAATAATTTTATCCAAAAGTGGAAAAAAGTTTTTTTCTTTTGATCAAGCAATTATTAGTTATACATGTACACTTTACTTCTGTCTCAGAAACTATTAATCACTATTAAAATTAAGAAAAACAGTTAACATATTTTTTTTAGTACTATGATACCAACATTCAATATAAAATTTAATGTTTGTGCATTTGCGAAAGGTACACAAAGGGTCTAGCCGGTTCACTATATCAAAAGTGGCCCAACGTCGTTTCCATGTTCTAACCTAGTAAATTATTGTTCTTTGACACAAACATTTTTGCACCAAATTTCTAACTCCTCTCAGTAATGAGGGAGATATGGGGGTGGCAACCCGTAACTTAAAAATTCATTATAATTAAAACTATTGGAGATATCTCAATGAAATTTTACCTGTGCAGTTATTTATAAGGTTTATATAATATAATTTTTTCAGATTTTTATCTCATTAATAAATGGTAAAAAATAAGATGTTTAATTTTTAGGGGTGGTTTATCATACTTACCCCCGGAGTGACACCAACTAAAAAAAAATAGTACAATCGTCTATTCTCTAGTAAGAACATAAAAAAATTACACAAAGCTAGAGTAGATGGAACATTGTTAAAAAAAAAATAAAAATTAATGTGTTATTCCCGATTCCTTCATTTGTACGACTTATAATTTTATTACATTAATTCGCCAAAATATATGCTTCATTTTATATAAGTCACATTGATTTTTATTTTTTTTAACAATGTTCCACCTATTCGAGCTTTGTATGATTTTTTTATGTTATTACTAGAGAATAGACGATTATACTAATTTTTTTTAGTTGTGTCACTCCGGGGGTAAGTATGATAAACCGCCCCTAAAAATTAAACATATTTTTTTTGCACCATTTATTAATGAGATAAAAATCTGAAAAAATTATATTACATAAACCTTATAAATAACTATGCACAGTTAAAATTTCATTGAGATATCTCAAATAGTTTTAAAGATAATGAATTTTTAAGTTAAGGGTTGCCACCCCCATATCTCCCTCATTACTGAGAGGAGTTTAAAATTTGGTGCAAAAATGTTTCTGTCAAAGAACAATAATTTACTAGGTTAGAACATAGAAACGACGTTGGGGCACTTTTCATATAGTTAACTGGCTAGACCCTTTGGCAAAGAAAAAACTGGGTCTACGTTTAAGCAAAAATAGTATTACTTAGTAATGACATGAATTTTCTATTTTACCTGGCCTCTCTTTCATACTGTGCTGTGCTAGTATCGTTTGAGTTCGAAGAATTGGACGGATCTGCGGCAACAATATCTTCCATATTTCCGACTAACATTGGAATTGCAATATCATCCATCTAAATACAAATTACGGATAAAATTTAAAATAAACAATTTTTTTGAACCAACAAATAACGACATAAATTTCTTTCATGTAATAAATTTACAATGTACAGTTATCTACACAATTTTTATGTTTCCTTTCATTATCATCAAAAACCAACAACCTATATTATATATATATATATATATATATATATATATATATATATATATATATATATATATAAATGTAGAAGTTTATCGTCCGTACAATATATAAGAGAGAGAAGAATATCGGCTATGCGGACTGTGGAAGTGCGTTCTTCTCTTGCATCAAAGTACGGGGAGTCCAAGAAAATGGACAACCCCGGGCCGGGTAGACCATGACAGCCTTGTTGGGACTCATTCAGACAGCCATAACCCAGTCGCACCGAGGCAATCGATGCTACCGTATCTTAAATCCGTTTTGCAAAACACAAGCAGGAAATAACATACCATAACGCCACCTAGCGGGTGCTGGCTCTAATGCAAAAGCAGAACACACTGAGGAGGTAAAATATCTAAGGGCGAACACGGCATCTCTAGCTTTCGAGAAACGCATTTTCGCAAATTTCCACAGTCCGCATAGCCGATATTCTTCTCTCTCTTATATATTGTACGGACGATAAACTTCTACATTTTTACTCTTACTTGGCTTTTGTTAAGGGTTTACACGTCTTTCTGGTGAGGACGTCGTGACCTCCCTCCTTGATCTGCGCGAATGGTGCGGACGAGTTGGGCGAATTTGCGAAAATGCGTTTCTCGAAAGCTAGAGATGCCGTGTTCGCCCTTAAATATTTTACCTTCTGTGTGTTCTGCTTTTGCATTAGAGCCAGCACCCGCTAGGTGGCGTTATGGTATGTTATTTCCTGCTTGTTTTGCAAAACGGATTTAAGATACGGTAGCATCGATTGCCTCGGTGCGACTGGGTTATGGCTGTCTGAATGAGTCCCAACAAGGACGAAACAGCTGTCATGGTCTACCCGGCCCGGGGTTGTCCATTTTCTTGGACTCCCCGTACTTTGATGCAAGAGAAGAACACACTTCCACAGTCCGCATAGCCGATATTCTTCTCTCTCTTATATAATATACGAGCCCTGTCTCAGTGAAGTTGGCCCAACGCCCCAAAACCTGATATTTGTGAATTTATTTGAGAGAAAATTAAAATTTTGTTTCAAATATAATATTTTTGGTTTCTTTAAATGTTTATGGAAAGCTAACAAAACCGACGCGGCTATTTTTAAAGCGCTTTTATTTCGAAATTGTCTTCTTTGCAAAATGATTTGTGTATATAGCAAAATACATGATGGAGACAACTGAAGTTGAATGGTTGTTTATTCGCTTCGATAAGATAAAGGTAGGCTTTTTAAAAACTTGATAATATTTTACGTTGCTAAGAAGCCGATTTTGACGTTTAAATCAACTTTCAATGCATTGGTGTTGTTGTTAACAATTAAAAATGGCTCGTGGTAAAGCCGTTTTTGACGAAATAAGAAAAGTGATCATTCACTTGTATTTAAAAGGCAAAAATGCTTCCCAAATCGCTGACAATGTTAACAAATTGAGGTATACAGTTCGAAATATTATTAAATTGTACAAAACAACTGGATCTGTGGCTCAAAAACCCAGAACTGGAAGTCGCCCGCGTTATTCCAATACCAACTTAAGAGCCTTAAAACGGATTATCAAGGAAAATCGGCGTGCTAATTATAACGAATTGAAAATATTATCGAATCAGGCAACCACAAAAAGTTCTCAAGAGCAACTTGTCGCAGAGCTGCCCAAAAACTGTGATTTAAAACTTACAGGGTAAGCTCAAATTATTTTTTTATTATTCGTTTTTAATTCAGTAATTCTAGGCAAAAGAGAAGCCCTTACTGACAAAGATTCAGAAGAAAAACAGACTAGCGTGGGACAAAGAACACAAATTATAGTCTCCGAACCAATGGAACTCAATTATTTGCAGTGATGAAGCCAGATTTGAAGTATGCGTTGGTGATAGTGGGAGTCGTGTCATAAGAACTAAAGAAAACTATTTCAGAATGACTGTCTTAAAAAAGAAAGTTAAGATTCCGGCTTCTGTTATGATTTGGTGATCCATGTCAGCAAGTGGAGTGGGAAACTTACACTTTGTGGAAGGTATTATGAATGCTGATTAGTACATTAATGTGCTTCAAAATAACTTAACACCCCAAATTGAACAAATGCGTTTAAACAATATTGAATGTATCTTCGAACAAGATGGTGCCGCTTGCCATACGGCTAAAAAAGTAAAAGATTGGATGTTAGAAAACAATATTCCAGTTTTAAAATAGACGTCAAATAGTCCAGATCTATCGCCGATTGAAACCTTGTGGCATATCATGAAGAAAAAGCTCCGATCGAATCCCGTAAGAACCGTTCCAGAATTGCGAACCCGTCTCCAAGAAATTTGGAACAGTTTTACATCAGATGACTACCAAACATTGGTTGACACTATGCCAAGACATATCGAAGCAGTAATCAGTCGAAAAGGCGATGTAACGCAGTGGTGATTTGCTGCTATTTGGTTCCGTTGATTTTTACTAATCGACAGTTTTTTTGGATTTGTAAGATATTTTTTCTCCGTTACCAAAAATGTACTCTTTTAGGCTAATATTAAATAAATATACCGTATGCTATCAGAAATACATTTTGGTTTTTAATACTTTTTCGCTAATATGACAAATTTCATAAAAAACGTAGTTTTGATAGTTGGGCCAACTTCACTGAGACAGGGCTCGTATATATATATATATATATATATATATATATATATATATATATATATATATATATATATATATATATATATATATATATATATATATGTATGTATATATACAGGGTTTCACTCAAAACTTGCAATGCTTATATCTTTAAAATGAAGAAATTAGACCGATACCAGAGATAGCCCAGGCGTGACAATTTTTCTCAGGCCTGTACAAGTAATTATGGTCTCTGGCTTAAGGGACTTTTTAGTTTTTTATTATAGTCAGTTAACATAAAGGGTCAGTTCCGTTGCCGTCAGTTTCGCGTCAAAAACTGACGATTTACCTATACATTATTTCTGTGGCTTGGTGCAAGAAGTGCAAATGTCCAATTTTTATCGATGTTGACATTATAGTCGCCCCTAGTTTCTATACACACAATATAAGAATCGAAGTCTAATTTAAACTGAACATAATGACATTAGTACTGATGTCAGTAATGAACGTAATGTAAATTGCGTTCAAGAACTATCAGTGTCAACACTGGTGATTGATTATTGCACTAAAACGTATTTATAAACTTCTTATTTAACTCATAATAGTTGCGCTATGTCTCAAATTTGAAACGACCAAAACTTTTGTGGTAGATTTTAATCAATCGAATACTTGTAACAAGTTCTTTCCCCCTAATTATATCAACTCGACGAAAACTGCCATTGGCACTTCTTGCACCAAGTCACTCATTTATAAATTAGCTATATTTGATTTGACTGGTTATAACAGAATAGAGTACATATGTTCTACCAGTCGTTAAATGCATTTTTTTATGGGGACAAAACTAGTTTAAAAATTACTCACCTTTGTGACAATCACTCATAAAAAATTAAAACTCACCTTACAATGCAGCAATATAGCATGCCGATCTCCTTTTAAACTTTCTATTTTTGATTCTATTGAGACAATAGCTTTCTGAATAGCCTGAACGTCTTTCGCAACTGCGCCAACTTCCCTTCGGGCTTTTCCTAAAAAATGTTTTAGATGTGCACATATAAAAATTTGCCAAAAAAACACCAGTGTTTACAAACTCACCAAGTTCTTCCTCCATCTCTTCAACCTCTTTTTTCTTAGACATTTTTTGGGCTTTAAGTTCGTCTAAATTTTTCAATTCCTTATCAATCTCATCTCTTTGTTTAGCCTCTTGCTTTTTGGCGGTTTCAAGTTTTTCTTCTTCATCATTCACAGTACGTTCCCATCGGCTTACATTGCTCTGAGTATCACGACTTCGCTCGAACTCCAAGTTGCTTGATATTCGGTTTATTTGCATTTGGAATTCAAGACGCTTTTGTTTTCTTTCTTCTTGAGCGCGAAGTTCTCGGTCTTCATACTGCCTTATGTTTTTCACACCTTGAAAACAAAAAGGATTTAAAAAAGAACTGTTAGATTATTGACAACATAAAAAGAGCTCATATTGATGGTTCACAAATACTACAAAATCAACTTAACGCGAATTTAACGAAAGCATTAACCACTTATAAAACCTTTGTGCTTCCCCGGTACTTGACTCGGCTTCAAGTAAGCTCAATCTATAAGCAAGATATTATTTTTTCTATTGAGGATTTGCATAATCGAGAGACCAAAATGACCTAAAGAAATCTCAAAAAATCATTTTTATGATTATTTACAATGCTTTCTTCTAGCAAAGGAACTGAAAAGTGCTTCTTATAATATCCTACAAGTATCAGATTTAAAATTGTGCATGTCTTACCAATTTCAGTACAAAAATCTGAGAAAACATCATCTTCCACAGTATTCATTCGAAGTTTAATTTCTTCAATTTGCTGTTCACGACTCTGCATGCCCCTTTCAATAGCTTCTATTTCAGGCCCATACCTCTTCATTTCCTCAACCAAGTTGGCAATTTCTTTTTCTACAGCCTTTATTTGTTTTTTCTACGAAGATATATAACTTTTAAATATTTCTGTCAAATATATGAAAAAATGATTCGTATCTGCCAAAAAAACCTAACACTGGTCATGCCCCAAATAGTGGTTTGTTGCCATTAATAATATATTATCTATTTGTTTAATATTAAATTTAGGTTAAACAGTTTTTCTTGTGGCACTTATTTCTACTTTAAAGCCATACGGCTACCTTAGTATGGTCGACACTTATATGTGTACGTGTATCATTTTCAAAAATAATGAAATAATTTCTTATATGTGTACGTGTACCATTTTCAAAAATAATGAAATAATTTCTTTTTTATATATATATAACCGCTTTCAGCGACATTATACTCTAAGAAAGGGAGTAATTCTGTATTAAAATATGGGAAATTGGACTCGCGGTGCTAATTTTGAGCTATAGAAATTATGTATTGCACATTAAGCTCTTAATAATCCCGAATATTTTTTCATTTTAAACTACACATATATATTCTTGAAAAATAAGCAAACACCATCACCTTTCCTATAATAATTTGTATAATTTATCCTAGGGCAGGTTGTGTAGACTGTTTAAGAGGGGCATAAAGGCAAAACAATGTAATTGTGAAAAATTAGAAATTTCTTAAGTGTGAGGAAGGGGTCAAAAATATCTCAAAAACCGCCCTTATCATAAGCTACGCCTAATTAAATTTTCATAATAAACTTTACTAGATGGTGAATGCGCCGATCCACGACGCTTTGGTTGCCACCTGCGTAAGTCGTGAGTCGAGAATATCTGTATTGTATACCAGTCACCGTACCCGAGTGGAGACTTTAATCACTTCAAATATTCAATGTTGTTCCTTAAAAAAGGATTTAGTAGTTATAAGTACTGCCCAGTTCTTGCAATAGGATTTTGTAGCAGAAAAAAGGAGCACAAAACAATAAAACTTACAGTGGTGTCCATATCTCCTCTAGCGTATCTCAACCTTGTTTCCAAACCACGAATTTGGGAATCCACCGTGTTCATTTCTGATTCTTTTCGAGACTTCTTCATAGCCTCTCTCAATTCATCAGTTAATTTTTCCTGAATAAAATAATAAATTAAGAAAATAAGTGTGCAGAAATTTAATATCTTCATCTCACCTTTTGTGCCTTTAGCTGTGAAACATGTTTTTCATCCCATCGTTTGGCCTTACGAGCTAAATCAACACTACCTCCAGATATAATACCGGATTTCTGATAATAAGTACCATCTAGAGCAACAGCCTAAAATAGAATAATTGTATGAATTTCCGCACTATACACGGCTATATAAATATTGATTTCTCAGAAATCAAATATACAAAAAACATAAAATGGCATTCTACAACAGAATTATATTTAAATTAAAGTACACTAAAACACAAGTTAAAATAAAAGTTGCAGAAAATAATTAAACGCAAAATGTAAATGTTAAAGAAAAAAGGCTTTGGCTACTTTCCTATTTTAAGTCATAACTTACATCATATCTTCCACCTAGCTCAAAAGCAACTTTGCTTGCATCTTCAGGAGACTCACAGACTAACGCATTGTTGGTAGCAAATTTGACAGCATTTGCAATATCTGGAGGGTCAAATTGAAGCACATCGTATACTAGCTTGACGCCCT
The DNA here is from genome assembly GCA_963971165.1 of Philopedon plagiatum. Taxonomy (NCBI): domain Eukaryota; kingdom Metazoa; phylum Arthropoda; class Insecta; order Coleoptera; family Curculionidae; genus Philopedon; species Philopedon plagiatum. The sequence continues at coordinate 31,914,343 of OZ020195.1, read as the reverse complement.
AAAAATAGTTTTTGCGGTAATTTAAAGTTGTTTAAATCAATTATTGTAGTGCTACCAACGTACAACATTAAATTACAGATACCGAATAAAACATGAGGGTAAATTTGCGATAATTAAACATTTTAGGGTCTCCGTTGATTTTAATTAGAAATATCAGTAAAATGGGCCCAATTTGTAATAAACATCTTATATGTTAAACGCTAATGATACGCTAGAATTGTCTAAAAAGTAAGAATGGACAGTATTGCTCCGTACTCATAAAACAAAAATTACGTTGAGATTCACTAAAAACGGTTAAGATTAAGTACTGGTTTAAATTAAGACCTTCTAGTTGATCAGTTAGGTTTTGTTCTGTCATCGTTATTAAGTCGTCATTAAAAACGTATGAGTTATTTTAATATTTCAGCAATTTGCTTGCTATCCAAATGGTTTTTATCTTGGTACGTGCTGCTAGAATGAATTTGGTTCTATAATTGTGGAAAGTATGTAATAAAATTGACCTTATTTTTTTTTAAATTGCGAAGCACTCAGAAACAAATTCATAGTATAAAACTTAGTTGTCTTAGTCTTACACCTGTCAATTTAAAACTCTTAGTTGTTAAATTAGACCGGTCTAGCGTTGGAGTATCTACTAAAAACTTGCTATACAAATTTGCTTTCAAAAACAATAACTTTTCGAAGTAGATCAAAGAAATTAATGGCCAGATTCTCCAACGCTAGACCAGTCTAATTTGACAACCAAGAGTTTTAAACTGATAAGAGTAACAATAAGGCATCTAAATTTTATACTATGAATTTGTTTCAGAGTTTTTCCGCAAATTTATAAAGAAACGGTCAATTTTAGTACGTACTTTCCACAATAATACAACTAAATTCATTCTAGCGACACGTTCCCAGATGAAAATCATTTGGAAACCAAGCAAATCGCTGAAATATTAGAATAACTCATAAGTTTCTAATGACGACTAATTAACAATGACAGGACAAAAACCTGTCAAAACCTGATTCACCAGAAGATCTTAATTTAAACCAGTACTACATGTTAAACCTTTTTAGTAAATCTAAAAGTGAGATTTTACTGAGAGCTTTTCCTGTAAAAATTTGCTTCACAAAAATTCAATACATGTAGAGAATTTTTTGAAGATGCAAAATAAAGTTATGATTTCTTTGACGAATCATGTCCTTGTTATGTATCTACTCTGGAAAGTCGTTACAACTTTATAGTAAATAACGTAGTAAATAAGTAAAAAGCATTTACCACAACAATAATGCGTCGAATGGGAAAAAAATTATATAGGGTGTCCGAAAAGTCTTAGTATAGACAATAAATATCTTTGCTAATAGTAAAGATAGAGACACCCGAGGAGACACCAAATTTGAGGTGGATCTTATTGATTAATAAATCTACTTTTTATGTAATTTAATTTTCTGAATCCTCTTGAGGGGTGACGCTAGAGAGTTGAGGTCAAAAATTTTAAATGCGACCCTATGAAGTGTGGTACCTCATTTTCAAGGTTTTTAGAAAAGAAACATTTTACCGCAAACCCGAGGTCCGTATCTTAATTCGTTTTTAAATGGCAAGTCTATTAAAAAAATTGTGAAAAAAAAATTAAAAATTGTAAGTTATTTCTTTATTACTTTAAAAGTTGTTCAAAATGACCACCATGAACTTCTTGGCAGTAATAAAGTCGATTTTGGGACAATGTGAGAAGTGCTTACCTTGGGATCAGTTATATTACGCAACCTTTCCTTGACGGGTTTTGTCTGTAAATATGTCAAAGGTAGAAAGGTCTCTGGGTCTAACATTTGTTCCTTCAGATACTTAATGCACTGGCGTCCAGTATGTTCAGTGTCCACTACAATAGCTTCCATGTATTTACCCAGCACTTTAGTGATTGCAACATTAAATCTTTTGTGAATAGGCTGACACATGTTGATCATCCTGTCATACTAAAACAGAAATTATAAGATTTGATAATTAATACAGAATGCTGAAGCTTTAAAGATCATTAAGTTAACAGTTTAAGTTTATAAAAATTAACAAAATAAATAAAGAAATTTAGGTATTTACTAAACCAATTTTAAATTCACTGGTAGTTAAACTGGTATATGGACAGAGTAATTCTTCAAATTGAAATATATTAACTTTTAGCAAATATGAATGTACGTATTTTTGATGAATTTTATAAAATCCCAAAATACACTTCTGTTCCAAATATTGATCAATAAAACTAGCATCACACTCTAAATTATAGACGCTTAAGGTAATAAATGTTATTGGTAAAAAGTCCTTATTATATCAACGAAGTACAATATACAGTGTGATCAGTTAAGGCTGTACCTCGGAAACTATTCATCCTACAATTTTGGGGTAAAAAATTTGTTAGCAAATATGGCCAACAAAATTTGATTAAAATCTATGTTTCTAACTTCGCCGATAGGGGGCGCATTTGCTATGGTGTTGCGAAAAATCGTTAATTTCTCCAAATATCTTAGGTACAGCCATAACTCAAAGTTTCAGATACGCATTGCGTTTCCATTATGACCTGAAAGTTTGAATTGTCAATGGCTGTACATAAAATAGGTAAGAAATACACTTTTTAGAATCTCTGTTCAATTATCTATATATTTTGTTTAAACAATTTTTCTCTAGTTACCATGGCAACGACAGGGTAAGTATAATAAAATAGTTTTTAAAATGCTGCAACTTCAGTTTTCGTTAACCGAATTTAAACGACAGCTCATTTTAAAGAACTCTTTGTACTATCATGGCCTGCTATACCATAAATACAATACATATACAATAGTATAGAACAACTGTATTGTATCCAATTTTATGTGAGAATGATGACAGAAAAAACAATTGAACAAGAATTCACCCTATTGGTCAGTTCCATGAACAGTTTACACCAGAACATACTTTAGTGATCACAATATTCATTTTTTCTTTCCTAATAATCACGGAGGAATCAGATTTCTTTCTATCCGTGTTGGCGAAAGTGCATTAGACAAAGACAAATAAAAAAAGAATTCGTTCAAATTTTTGTCGTACCTTCTTTGCTTGTGGAAATATTGCTGGTTATATACTTTGGAAGATTAGTCATCGCAAAATTATTTCTTTTTCCTGATAAAATTCCCAGCGGAATCCGATTTCTTTCTATCCTTGTTAGCAAAAGGGGCATTAGTAAAAGACAAATAAAAACGATGTTGCCAATAAAAAAGAATAATCAAACATTTTATCACAGCCTGCTTTGTTTGTGCAAGTATTTCTGGTTGTCTACTGTGAAAGTTTAATCGGAATTGTCATAAAAAATAAATTTCTAACCTGACCAAATACTTACGTAAGTTTTATGATTTTACAGCAAAATACCTTTGTTTTTACTGAACACAAACAGCATTTGCAAAAATCTCGCTTTTATTAAGCAAAAACAGTGTCAGCATAGCCACATTAACCTTCTTATTTTATACTACTTAAAATTATTTCCTACCCAAGTAACAATACTCCGTCTAACCAATAATTTGCAATAAAAGGATCGGAGGAAAAGTTTTTAAATAAATAAAGAAAAAATTGCAAAAATGAGTAAATATCTTTATTAAGATAAACAATTTATAATAAAGTTAATAAAATATTCCCTATTCTCCGATATATAATGAAAATGGATTTATAATACAGCTTACCTGCGAATAGTGACGTCTGTGTCAGTTAAAGACGCGATAAAAATTGTTTAATTGAATATACCAAGTAGTTTCACAATTTTTAACTGTAAATGTTGAGTCTTAGTTCCAGAAGGATAGATACACTTTGTAATGGCACTGTGACTTCAGCTTTAAACTGAAACCAAACGTTTCTAGGGCGCAATTTTCACTACTTTCTCAATAACTAAAGAAATCTTCTGTAATCCCACTATTCTCAACTTTATATCGGGTCGGCGTTCCTGTTACTCATTCCCATAACGCCCGGTTGAAGTAATGTAAAGGAGAGCAGATATGTACCTTGCGTAATATTTCAATAGTTGTTAGTCAGTCCCAGATTCATAGAACACAGGTATTTAAGGTGCTAATAGTTTATATAATAATAATAATAATAATAATAATAGGTTTATTCAATAATATATGATATGTACAATTGAGATATATGTGGTTTCTTGAATAAGCCAAATATAAACACCTTACTCACGAAGTAAATATACTTGTTGTGGGTTGATTCAAAATATAATATAATAATTTAATATATTATAATATATAATTTTTTTAAGTATATTTTTAGACTGCAAAAACAACTTATATTATGAGACAAGCTTCAAATAATATGTCATGTTTATCTTTCTCATAACCTAACCTTCTACCAGCTGTAAAAAATTTTACGAGTATGAGAGAGAAAGAAGACGAGAGAGAAAGAACATACGAGAGAGACATAACTGATCTATCCGTTGTAAAATGGGTTTCCGTCATCATTCTCAAAATAAATTGGATACGGTATAGTTATTATAAAAAAATTCTTAAAATGGCAAAAATAAATTGCAAAGATTTAACATCTATTTATTAATTTAGAGTAAGTTAACTTTATTTATAGAATTATACAGGGCGTTATGAAATTCACTGCATATATTGGAACGAGTGACGCCTGGGCTTAGTCTAGTGACACACTCAGTACTTTTTTTGGTTTAATCGAACAACTGTAAAATTTTCAACGCCCAAAAACCAGACCATACGAGCGCCCGATGCTGCGACGCTGCGAAAATTTTATTTTTGAGGGGAATATTGTTTTAAATTAGTTCTACCAAAATATAAATAAATTACGCTAGAACTGTCCAACAATAACCTATTAATAATTATAATTGAAAAAACGCATTATACTTTAAAAAATTATTCACTTGAAATATGATATAAGTAACTTCCCTACGTATTTAAAAATGTACCTATTAGATACAGGATGCATTTTTACAAAAAAAAAACGTAATTTCTGTATGGGTTCCTTTTTTAATATCCTACACCTTTTAACATTTTGGAGAAAACTATTTCCGAAAATCCGTTGAAAATATAAAGTTTGGCATTCAGCGACGCTTTAAAATTTGACCGCATCACATAAAAACTGTAAAAGCAGCCGGTACCCATTTATTACTTATGAAATAATAACACTACCCACTATGGTAGTTAGCAAAACGGGCGCTAAGGGCGCAACGTTCTTAATTTGAATAGCCAATAGGAAAATAAATGTTATCTCGCTCTTGCTTCCTTGTTCTTGTCCCCAGTATCTTTTTCCTTGTCGTTCTGTTGGGATTTAACAGGCACGTGATCAGTCAAATTGTTTACTACAATAAGTCATGTGCCTCCCAAAGATTAAGAACTCGACGTTGAAAACTATTAGGGAGATTTTGCAAAAATAAATGCAGACACGTTAACCCATAACCAATAAAATTTAGAGTGGTATTTTAATCAGAGTTTTCACGTCTTTTTTTAAGAATTTATAAGCCTAACAAAGATTTTAATTTTTTTTTAACTTTTAGGTTTTTTACAAATCATGTGATAGAAACACCACTTTAAATTTTATCGTTTATGGGTTAGTGTGTCTGCAATTGATAGTTTCAAAATCTCTCTATGAAGTTATTGGGGTTACCTATGCTTTCTGGCAAATGTCATGTTTATTAAAACTAGGCATTGTCCTTTTTAATAAATAAATACAATTTTAGTTTTCAGTTTTTCTATAGTGCTGATAGTAAGGAATACCGTGGATTATTTTACGCATTGTGTTTAATTAGTTACTGGAATGTTTTTGTCATTAATGGCTGTTTTGTTGGTATTGCATATGTGTGTTAGGTTAATGTAAAAATCTTTCTAGGGGAAGTGAATTTTATAGAGATTACCACCTCATTATTGCAAAGCGCCATTTATGAATATTTTTCTTCAATCTGAATTCATACCCGGATTTACCTGTTTTAATATAGGTATGCTGTGCATTTCATAACACCCTGTATACATGCACTTCTCCATCATTTGACATTCATCTGTCCCAAAAGAGAAAACGGCTGTATAAAGGTACCAATAACGTATCGAACATCTTCCAATAAGATTTACAAACTGGGGAACACTGTGGTTAAACTTCATATATGTATCTTAACATTAATATAAAATAACAACAAAATCCAGTTAACCTACCACACCGGGATAATTTGCCTTAAATCGATCAACAATTTCCTGTTTCTTTTTTCTCCTCATATCCTCATGCTTATCTGTTCTCGCGTCTCCGAGCTGTTCTAAAACATCATCCAATTGCTTCTGAATTTCGTGGACTCGGTCTTTAGATGACCCAACGTCTGATTGAAGATCCATTAGCAATTTTCTCTGATCGGTCAAGGCTTGTTCGCTTGTACTACAATTAATTAAGAATTTTACCCCAAGATTCAGTATCGCTAAGACCGGTCTACTTTGAAAATAAAGGTTTTAAAAGGACAAGTGTAAGAAGAACAACTAAATTTTGTTCTATAAATTTATTTCCGAGTCTCTTGCAAATTTATAAGGAAAAGGATAATTTCGAGATAAAAAATTATTTGGAAACCAAATACATCATTGAAATATTCGAATAACTCATAAGTTTTTAAGTACTAAATCTTAAACCTTTTGAGAATTCCGGTGTTCTTTTGCTTAAATGGGTACCACCAGATATTTGTGTCGCAAACCCTCAAAACTTTTCAAAATTTTTAAAAACGATACATACGATAAGATACCACTAAATTTAACGGAAAGTGATTACATCAGAGTGGAAGATTTCCGTTTTGAACAATAATAGATTTAGTTTTAAAACTGCGTAAGTTCAATACTGTCAATTTCTTCTTAGTATAATTTAATATAATTACTGTCATGGGACCCCGTTTATAGTCGATCTCTCAAAACAATTTAATCACTAATTATTTTCCAACTGGACACTTGTAATGTGTCAGCACAAACGTTAATTTTTTTTCCTACGACCACCTATGAAAGTGAGAAAAAAAGCACGGTTAACTTGGCCAGAAAGTGCCTTATATCACACGCGTGTTGAAAAGTACTTTTTGTAATTCAGTTATGAAATGTCACCTTTTTTGACATTGATTTTCATTGTCAAATGTGGCTCATTTTGAAACAAGTTGTAATATGATTTCATTTTAACACTCATGTTCAAATAAGTATTGTTATCAAAGCTATTTCCATAGAAACAAAAAATGCCTTTAACATTATTTTAGTCTAAATGGAATTTAAACAAATCAAATATTTTTTTAATAATTGTTCGTAATTAACTGAATTGCAAAAAATATTGTATGAGACACGATGCAAAATAGCTTCTTTTTTGCACACGATGTGTTGAACCACTCGCTGCGCTCGTGATTCAATCTCCACATCTAGTGCAAAAAAGTCGCTCATTTTGCAACTTGTTTCATAAATAACTATTTCAACACGTGTTGAAAAGTACCTGTCAACATGATATTTGAACAGATGGTGTCAATTTAATTTTTTTTATTTTCAACACGTGTGTTGAAATGTTTTTCAGCACACGTGTTGAAAGTGAGGGTATTAAATAAATACAGAAATTGGGGTTTTTTGGTCAACATTTTTGTGGTCATAGGAAAAATATTGTACATTACTCGTGTGAAAGTAATTTTCGCACACTCGTGGGATTAACGCACTCGGCTATCGCCTCGTGCGACAACATTCCCACTCGTGTGAAAAATGTCACTTTCAACACTTGTTGTGTAATATACTATGTTACATTCATTAGTTTACTAACCAAATGTAATGTTAATAAATTGTAGGAAATCTTTTTAGGGGTTTTTATATCTGGAACAACCCACGTAGACTTCAAGCCTAACTACTAATGGACCGTGGGCGTCTGAAAAAAGGGAAATGTGATCTACTGACACGGGATTTAGAGGACTGGAGATTGGGAGGGGAATTTGTTCCACAATCTAGATATGAATGAGCGAGAGAAGTGGGATGTTCTAGATTTTTGTAGCTCGACAGTAAAGGGGTGCACACGTAACGCGCCTCTTGTTGTTCTGTTAGGAACAGTCAAGGCGGGAATGATACCGGCTAGTTCTTCTGAGCAAAATCAGTGGAAATATCGGTAGAAAAGGGACAGAAGAGCAATCCAGGGTTAACGTGTACTCGTTAATACGAATACGTTTATTTCAGAGTCATAACGTAGGGGAGCTACATACAAACGTATACCAATCGACAACTTGTGTTATAATCCGGCAAGTGAAAATATTTTTTCGTACACTGCATTAATTGACACACGAAACTGTTATTATTTATGACATTGTATGCTTAAGAGCGGTAAAATGTCAGTAAGTAAAAGTTAAAGGCAAAAAGGCATCACATGAGGGATGCAAAGCACATCCCAAAAGACGTCCCGACTATACCCGATCTTCACTTCGGAAATAAACGTATACGCCTAGACGAGTATTCATTAACTCTGGATTGCCCTCCAGATCCCCAACAGCCGGCAACGAGCGAGAGACGTGTGAAGACTGGGTCATTGATGAGTCGAACGGCGGCTCTCTTTTGGATAGATATTAAGTGTCGAAGGCGATGCCGCTCCCCAGATGTGGGAACAGTACTCTAGGTTAGGTCTTATTTGGGAAACATAGAGTGTATAAGTTGGAAGGGGAGAAGTATTTTCTGGTTAGAAAGAGAAAACCAAGCTTTTTAGGTGATGTGGCTACTGAAGTAATGTGTTTGTGCCAGCTGAGGTCATGTTCGAAAGCGATGCCAATAAGATCGAACGTTCCTTTGTTCTGTAGGGCTTGGTCATTCATGTGGATAGGATCAGTGTTGCCAGATTTACTGCGTGACTGGGAGCAAGACTGGGTTTTGGAGGCGATGAACTGAACCAGGATTTTGGAACTCGTCCAAGTTGAATTGAAGATCCTGGAAAAGGGATAGGTAGATCTGCGTCTGTTATCCAGATCTTGATTCGAGACTTGTCTGAAAAAATTGGAGTTGAAGAGTACTATCTTCAGCGTAACTGGATGGGACTGGTAGTTGCACAGTGCAGGTCATTAATGTGAAGAAGAAATAGGGTTGGTGCTAGGACTGAACCTTGGGATACGCCAGGATTGATAGGACGGAAGTTAGATGAGTGACTGTCCACCACGACGGATTTGCGCCAATTACAGAGAAAGCTACCGATCCAGGTATATAGTTTGGGAGGAAGACCATAAAAAGATAGTTTGTTGACGAGTGCGGCATCCCATACTTGGTCAAAGCCCTTGGGAATATCAAGTGCAACAATCTGGGATTCATCGTGAAATTTGAGTTCTAGCCGTGTGTGACAAAGGTAAGGAGATAAGCTGTGGATCTTTGGTTACGAAATCCGTGCTGTCTGTCGTGGATGAGTGGGTGTTTTTCTAGTTACTTTAGAATTTGCACGTTGATGGCTTTCTCCATAACTTTGGTGGCAACAGAGAGATGAGAGATAAGTTTTTAATTGGATGGAAGGACTTGGAACCTTTCTTCGGGACAGGCTGGACACGATCAGTCTTCCACCTATATGGGAAGATACCCATGTCATAGGAGACCTGGAAGAGACGAGATAAAATGAGTGCAAGTTCTGGAGTGTATTTTTTTAGAACAATTGCTGGTATGCCATCCAGACCGGAGGGCTTTTTGGTGTCATGGGATAGAAGAATTTTTTGTACTTGTTTGACCTATTATGTCGGACATTTTGTGAGGTACAGACGCAGCGGTTGGAAGAGCAAAATTGGCAAGAGGAATAAGGGTGGAATTAGCAGCGAATTGTTTCACACATAGTTCAGTTTTCCCTTTAGAGATGGAGATAATATCATTGTAAGCGATGAGGCGAGGAAAAGAGTTCCTACAGAAGTTTTAGCCAATATTTTTGGCAAGTGATCAGAAAGAGTTGCTGCTGTTGGAACAGGAAAGCACTTTATGCGGTTGTTAAAAGTATTTTTGGACTCCAAGATAGTTTGACTGTATAGATTTGTTGCCTCGGTGAAAATATGACGATTTTCGGGTGTATGATATTGAAGAAATCTTATGTGAACTTGGAGTTTTTTGAGCCTGGTTCAATGGTGGAGTTTTCAATACCTACTTGATTGATATCTGTGATACGAGAGCAAATTTCAGAGGCATCGGAAGTGGGAAAATAGCCGGGGTTCTAAGGGAAAGCTGAGAAGAAGTGTCGAAGACCATCCCAGTGGGCAGAATTCTAGTGCCAGATTGTGCGTTCCGGCTTGTTTTTAACAAACTCGGGATGTATGGGACATATGGGACGGTAATGAGGCCGTGGTCTGATCGACCAAGGGGAGCGCATACCGATGTTAAGTATGGCCCAGGATGGGTGGTAAGGAAAATATCAATTAGGTTTGGATTATGGGTAGAAACGCGGGGATATGTTGGCTCCCTGATTAAATTGGTGAGCGACTTGATGATTGCGATTGCTCTGCCTTCTGGGTCGGTTTTTGTGAAACCTAGCCATTCCTTTCTATGGACGTTAAAGTCGCATAGGACGATAACTTCAGCGGAGGGAAATTCAGCTATACGACGGTCAATTTTTTCCGAAAGTCGAAGGACTCATTGTTTATACCTTTAAAATGCAAGAATGTTTTCTTTCATGTATTTTTTTGTAACTTTGGCAACATTGTAAGAACGCCTCCGCTCTGCGAAACAATCGCTTCCTCTCTTCTATTGATGCCTCCGAAGCGTTCACATCAAATTGATGTACAAGTGTTAATATATGGCCATGTTTTAAAGAGAAGTTGTTGTTTAAACAGTCCACAAATCACGTAACACGAAAAGGAGGTATGAACTGACAAAAAATTAATTTAGAAAACATACGCCTTAACACTCATTGTTGGAGTTGTCTGAGGGGGGGCGTTAGATGCAACAGATAAATTTAGTAAAAGATTTAAGGGCAAGTTTTAGCTAGAGGACATCGAGCTTGCCTGATTCCAGGTTCGGGAGTCTGGTGCAAGAAATAGTGATGCGAACGTAGGCGCATACCCTACCATAAAGACGGAAAGATGAGATAAGTTCACAACCTGAAAACAGAAGATTGAGGACTTGGGACTGATTTGGGTTTCGGTCAATAAAAGAATGTGGGGTTTGCATGACTGGAGGTTCTATACTATGCCATATTTTTGTCAACCCACTTCTAATGCCAACAAAACCATAGCAAGGTTAGAAATCTGTCTTTAAATATAAATATAAAAAATATGAAAACATATGTAAAAAGCAATAAAAAGTTAACGTTGTTACACGTTGCATAGACAAATCAAGTTTAAACACTTTCAAAAATTAAGGACATAAACAGTGTTTAATAGTCAAAAAATATTCTTAAACTGAGAATCAACCTCTCAAAATAAAGTGTGCATGCAACAAAGCAGCTTGTTGCCTAAAAATTGTCATGTAATATTTACCGAATATGTTCCGCCAGTTTTTCAATCCTCTTCTCCATTTCTTCTTTTTCGTGACATTTTTGTAAATGTTTATTTTCGGCATCCGTTCTAAATCTAGACACATTATCAAGTCTGTCCTGATCGGCCTTCTGTTCTCTATTAACTGAATCCAACTCTTGCATGTATCTTGCCGATCTCTTGGCAGCTTCTTCTTTCAATCTATGATATTCTCTGACCTGAGCATCCTCCAAATGAACGTCTCTTCCCTGAAATTGACAGAAAATTCATTAAAATTGCATTAATTTACGCTGCTTGAATATCCAAAGGCCTGGTTTAATTAATTAATTAAGAAACAATTAGCATATACATGTCATATTGCCAACCTGACTTTGAGATTCTCCAGCAATTTGTTCCTCGTATTCATCTTTTGATTTCTCTACTTCTGCCAGTTCTTCTTCTAATTTTCTAATGTCGTTCATATGAGCTTCATGGGCCTTCTTTGCTTGATCTAAAGTTTTATAAGCGCTTTCAACCTGAAATATTTGCGTCAACATTATAATAAAGCAATGTCTTAAGCTAATAACAAATTATCTTCATTGTTCTAAGAATTTAAAATTAAAATTGGAATTACATGTTTTAGAAACATCAAGATTTAAACCTAAGTTAACCTGAACAAAGAAACTTTGAAAGAAATTCTATCAAATCTGAATTTTAAAATGTTAAAAACAAAAAAAAAAACAAAGAATACTAAAAAATAACTTTACTGAATAAGACGTATTATATGAAATTTAAGCGATTGGTATATTAATTAATCATGCTTAAAAGTTATTTGCATTATGTATCTAGGTTTCTGTTAAACCTTTACAGTGGTCATTTGACAAAACCATTTTTTAATAAAAATTGTAACCTTCCTCTAAACTAAACTAGTCTAATTGAAAAATAGTAAAAAATAGAGGATTCATCTCAACGATGTACAGGGGTTGTCCAATTAGTAGCATCTAGGACAATTCTTGTGTGTGCGTTCGTTGTGATTTATATAAAACTTTGGGGTGTTTTGTAATAAAAAAAATTATAAACTAGGCCAAAAACATTTATTACTGAACAATGCCCTCGGGCGAAGTACATACTTGTTTCCAGTGGCGGCTGGTGAAATTTCAAAGTTGCATATCTCTGTTCCTACTTACAGGACCCGTACCATATTTAGGGGTTTTAATAGTGAGCCCACTGGGAATGTTTTGGTAAAGAAAAAAACATTTTGTAATTTGCGAAAAAAAGTTGAATTTTGGGTGTGCCCCTCCTAAAAAAATTAACACGTCTAGGTATTTTATTTATTATTTTTTCTAAACAAATTTTACATCATTTTGTCGACAGTTTCTAAATTTTGAGAGAAAAAAATGTGTTAGCAGAAAGTTATAGTCATTTGAATTTTTTTTAATTATATTTTAGGCTTAAAAAAATTCAAATGACTATAACTTTCTACAAACACATTTTTTTCCCTCAACATTTAAAAACTGACCACAAAATGCTGTAAAATTTGTGTAGAAAAATAATAAATAAAATACCTAGACGTATTCATTTTTTTCTTAGGAGGGGCACACCAAAAATTCAACTTTTTTTCGCAAATTACAAAAGGTTTTTTTTCTTTACCAAAACATTCCCAGTGGGCTCACTATTAAAACCCTTAAATTTGGTACGGGTTCTGTAAGTAAGAACAGATATACAACTTCGAAATTTCACCAGCCGCCACTGCTTGTTTCAACAGTAATCACTGTTAGACGAGAAAATGATATTTCTCACCGGTAAGTAACAATACGATACATACATATAAATACATAGATGCTTCATAATAGGTATATTGCTTCATAGGTATATGATTTATAGGTATACTGCTCATTATATTTTATAATAACTCTAAAATAATTACCTCAAGTGACCAAGAAATTTTAAATTATTTTTAAACATTACAAAATATTAACATTACATATTTGATGGTTTTTTCAACATAACCGCCCATTAATTTCCACGAAGCCGTTAAAATTATGCTGCCAATATTCATTGTTAATCTCATACATGAACATATAAAAACTAAATACTTCATGTGCCTTTCCATTCATACCTTGTTTTAAAGGCATGTGATCTAAGATTAAAACCAATATACATATCTACTTACTTTTTTTTGAAAATGAGTTACTTTCTCCTTGGCCTTAATGAACATTGGTTTCTTCTTAGAAATTTCCACTTCTGCCTCGCGAATTTCTTGCTCAATCTTAGCTAATTCTCTAAAATAAGAAAATGATACAATATTTTATAATGGATATAATTGAATGTGTTATGTGATTTGATTAAACAATTCTCATGTTTGTAGGACGCCCATCTATTTTTATTCTTTATCTTTGTGAATACCCCATAAGAATTGAAGTAATGCCGACACTCGGTGGCATGTGTTCTCGAATCATCGGGCTAAGTCGTACGGCAGTCGGAATAGCAGGTGTGGCAGGAAGCAGGAGAAAGGGCGGCTTTTCATCGCTGAAAGCTGTGGTGGTGGAAGCTTCAGTAGCCTGCCAAAGTGGAGCGTCATTTTGAGTCCAGTGCTTGTTAGACCACGTATTATGGCCTAGCTAGCTCCCTTGGGAACCTCAAGGTAATTTATTTTGGTTTATTTGTCCTTTTAGGTCTCATTACGAAGCTATAACCAAATCGCAACTCTCCTAAAGGTAACTCTGCATTTTTAAGTAGGTGAAATAACCTCAAGTTCCAAGTAACTTCACACTGCGATAATCTCCCTCACTATCGAGAAGAAACGCCAAGAACACGTAAGACTAGTACTCCAAATATTAGCAATAAAAATATTATATTTGTTTTTATTTCACATAAATTACATAATAATTTACTGCTTACACAACAGACAAAATTAAAAAAAAGGTTATTTTCTATATTTGTTCTCCAAATTATAGAGGATTTTTAAGGTGAGGTCTACCTCAAAAATACTACTTCATAAATTTGACATTTATTGTTGCACAGGCGAAAATTTCAGTTAAGGAAACAAAACTAACTAGAAAGTGCAAATCAACAAAAACAGCTAAGTCACCTGTTTAATTTTCCATGTTCCTTTTTCTTCTCCTTAAGAACATCTTCCAATCTTTCTTTTTTCTTTTCAATTTTTTCCAATTCTTTTTGTTTGGACTTTAGCTCTTGTTCACGATTCTTCATCGTTCTTTCGTTGTGAAAGGCTTTAAATAACTGATGTTCTACTAATTTGTCGCTCTACAAAATATATGCACATATTATAAGTGCAAAATAAAAAAGGTTCAATTACTAATAATAATACTCCTAATAGATGTTAATATTATAATTTACAGATGTAGTTCCATCATTTACTTACATACTGAATTACATCATTCATCCACATAATCGATAATAGATTTTTCCAAAAATTCTAATTCTGAAGTAAAATAGGTTTTCAGAAAATCGTTAGCATACTTTACAGGCATGTAAATATGTAGGTGACTTTGTGTTATGGCGTTGCGAACATTTCTGTTTACTGTTTAGGAGAGTGTAATTTTATTGTAATTCTTACGTTTAAAGGCCATACGCAAAACCAGAAACGAAGCTAGATTGAGGTTGATAGGAACTATTAGTTTTATTTTTAAGTGAAGAATCTCCCCACTAGCGATGGCACGTTTTTTAAAACGCCCTCTCTACTCTGACCATGAGCAGGCATCCGACATGGTAAATCATCCGTTACTACTGGATAGGCTGATTGAATGTGATGTCTCTGAACGGGCTTATTTGTAAATATAATTTTATACCAATTCATCTTTTTACAACACCCGGAACATTGATAATATATGTACTTCTTCCTATCTCAAAGACAACCCTTACAAAAAATTCGATAACATTTGAAAGTAAGTATTAGAATGTATAATCTTCTGCCCTTGGCCTTTCGACAAATATTAAATTATAAATCTTTTAAAAAATTACTCGATAAATAAACCATACTAGATTAAAGAATTTAATGATAAAATAGGAAACGACCTTCAGCCACTCATATATAAGATTACTGTTATTCATTATTATAATTACTATTATTGACCAGTGTGTTTATTTTTTTATTCATACATTTTTTTTATCTAAGATATCCCACGTAGACTTCAAGCCTAAGTACTAACGTACGGTGGACCTAATTTTCAATCTCTTAAATCAGTTTTATAAATTAAACCATAGATTATACAGCGAAGAACAGATAAATTTAGTTACACCTTTTTTTTGCCCCCAACAACATAATAGCAGCATTGCCAAAGTAGGCAAAATTTAACCAGCATGTTCTCATTTAATAAAGTCTCATCGTACATATCCCCTTTTCTAACACTGACATTTGGCAACCCTGTATGACGATGTACATGCAAATGATGATAGTAACACTTACCATCCCTCACATTTCACTATCTTTCTTTCTCCCATTCAAGTAATTTTCTTAGATGTTGGCGCGTGGCGACAGAATGATGCATAAAGGAATAGTTTTATCTATTTTTCGCCACATTATCCAGAAATTAAACCTAACATTAACATTTCTTTACTTACCAAATCGTCTTTGAGACGGGAGTATTTATCCGCTTCTTCTTTTTCTAATTTGGCTTCCTTACGTTCGGCATTAATTCCTTTCTTTTTTTGCAACGCAAAATTGATTTCTTCTTGCGCTTTCTGCATTTGATGTTTGAGTTTATCATATTCTTCTCTAAGGGCACCAGATCTAAATATTTGATCAAAACTTTTAACATTAACATAATAATTAAAAATTACATTAAAATATATAAAAATTATAGCATTATTTTTTTGCTCTAAATAATGGACATTATCTTACATGTTAATAGCTTCTATGTCTAATAAGTTTTAGGATTCTTTGGAAGAGGTGTCAAGGTTTTTGAGTTTTAAAAATTACTCTAATAAAACTCTAATATTTCCGACTACTACTCTTCTGAAATTGACTACAACATAACCATACTGACACTATCCTTTCATTATTTTTATAACATACCCACTTATTTCTTCAAAAAGAGCTGTCATTTCTTTTGGATTTTTCATCGCGATTGATTCGACTGCGCCCTGGAATACTAGGAAGTTTTTAGCTTTAACATTGATTCTTAGTTTTTCCAATTCGCCAAGGTAATCATTTGCAGTAACAACCTATAAAAATGAATTATAAAAAAAAACTTGTGTAGTAGCAAAAACGAAATTGGCGGAAGAAGGGTGGACTGATTTGCCTTCTTTTAGCTTCATGCAGTATTTTGAGTGTTTCTGAATTTAATAAAAGTAGGTACGTGGGTATAAACATTTGCTTTGACGTTATATTGTTGATACCTTTTAGCGAAAAACTGTGGTCATTAGATTTTAGAAAGGTAAGGTTCCCAGAAAAAGTAATGATCCACAATTACTTTTTCACTTCGGCCACATGGTTTATTTGATGTTTATAATTATAACGCAATGACACGTAAACTTTGTTTTAATGTTGTACACATACTGTTTTATTTTGTTCGCTTATTCGCTCACATCTCACACTATAATCTGTTAAAATTTTACCAGCATTAAGTCTTACAATTATACAAACTATAGATTGCTAATATATGGAGACTTTAATTTGCCACTGAATAATAGGGGGGCCAGAAGATGGCGCTAGACCCCACGGAACTGCGTTCGCCTTTCGCAGAGATCATCATTGATATGTACTTTCCCGAACTTTAGCAAGTGAATTGGGTACATAACTCTCTTGGAAGAGCACTTGACTTGGTCTTCGCCGATGACTTTAGCCATATTTCCGTTCTGCGCAGTTTTTTGCCATTGCTGCCCATCGATCCTTTTCACCCGGCTATAGAAACTGTTCTTGATGACCATAATACAAAAACGCTAAGTAACAGAAGTACAGTTACAGTACATCAGTTTCATTGTGCTAACTTCATAGACTTATATCGTTATGACCAAACCGATTGGACTTTCATATCTGACAACGCAGACATTGATTTGCGATTTCTACGATTATAAAATATTCAGGCGGACACGCCTCACTAGCTACTATGAGGTCTATTCCAATGTTCGTCGCCAGGTTAAGGCTACCTTTTTCATGTTACTAACACCAAAAATTTAATCCTCCAGAACATTAAACATTTCTGGAATTTTATTAATAGCCTTAAAAGAGATTCCAACTTTCCAGCTCACATAAAATATAATGATCAAGACCTTGAGGGGCCTTCGGATATAGCTGAAGCTTTTGCGTCAAACCACACTTCCAGGCTGCATAATCCCACTATGATGATGATTTGACAACAGTGAAAAAAGTGAGACACGCTGCTATATTGTCTTCGAATTTTTTCATTTGTGATGAAATTGTAGCTAAACAGAGAGAGCTTCATGTGTCCAAGGGGGCGGGCCCTGATGAAATCCCAGCATTTCTGCTCAAGAACTGTTCGTCATCACTGAAACAGCCTTTGCACAAAATATTTCAACGCTCATTGGGTACCGACTTCTTTCAGGCAACCTAGAAATTTTCCAATCTTCTTCCTATTTTTAAATCTGGGGACAGATGTGACAGCGAATTACCGTGGAATTTCAATCCTTTCCACTATTCCAAAGTGGCTCGAATCAATTCTAACGGACGAAATCTTCTTAACTTTTAAGCATTAAATCATCACGGATCAACACTGTTTTTACAAGGGACGTTCAACCACAACTAATCTTACAGTGTATCAAAACTTCTTAATTTCTTCCTTGGAGGTCGACTGCATATATAACGACCTATCTAAGGCGTACGACAGCTTCTGACATTCACTTATTAAAAAAAAAACTTTCTGACATTGGTATTATGGGCAATTATCTATTTTGGATCAAGTGATATCCCCGTGATCGTCGGCAGCGCGTTGAAGTATGTGACTCTCTTTGCGCGAGGTACTTGTAACATCGGGCGTCCCCCAGGGTTCGCATATTGGACCAGTGCTATTTATTTTATTCATTAATGACGTTATGTCCTGCTTTAGGTCTTCCCATGTTCTTCTATATGCGGACGGCCTGAAGCTGTAGTGTTGTTCTCAGCTCGAATGGTTTGCAATCCGATTTGAACAATTTTGTTTCCTGCTGCTCTCTAAACTATCTAAACATTAATGTATCCCAATACAAATCGGTCAGTTTCTATAGATGTAAGAATTCCATTATTCTTACATACAAAATTAACAACGAATCCATTGGAACTGAGAACTCTATTAGCGACCTGGGAGTTGTCTTCGACAGACAATTATCTTTTAATCAACATATCTACGACACGAAAGCCCTTATGTGTCCCTACAACTGTCTCGTTCAGAGCATCCTTAGACTGTGATATTTTTAGTGCTACTTTGTCAAACCTAAAAAGACTATTCTACACATTTTTATCTATGGCAGTTATGTCGCAGCCTAATGCCAAATCAGCCGTTAAAACAATGGGCCGTAAAAATAACATCATGTTGCGTAGTTACATTATTTGTTTAAAAACATACATTTTTTAAACAATCAGAAAGGGAGTGTATTGCGATATAGTATAAATTATTATTTTGTAAAGTGCATACTGTTTTATCTAACAAAACCTGCAAGGGTTAGCCTATTAATTCCTTGAGTTTCATATTTTGTAATTATCTTTTCTTGGTAAAACTATCTTAGTGTTAGTAATTAATAATTATGGAGTATACAGATTTCTACAAATAGTTAAAATTTTTAAACACTAGGGACGTGTATTTGGTTTGATGTGTTTCTGATTTAGAATTTAGAGATGGGAAAACTAAATGTTTAATATTCAGAAAACGATAAACAATTTTTTTTATCTCGAATTTTCTGATTTTCTCACTGAAATGAATGAGTGAGAATGAAAAATCATGATTGATTTTATTGAGTTGGACAGAGATGCGAGACTAAATTTTTTGACAACTTGCAAATTGATATAAATCTTCTTTATTCTAGAAAGTTTCAGGTTTGTTAGGGACACTATTTTACTCTTTTGTCACCGGATTTATAGTAGTTACTTAGGTTAACAATAAGCGAGTATAAGCAGTTTATAAAAAATCACAATATTCCCGGTAAACTATTTGATACCCTATTTTTGTACTCTTCTTCTTTAAAGTTTATCAAAATAAAGGCTACTGTGCCTACCAAGGTGTGTAGTTGAAAAATGGTAGGATCTTTGATGTCTGTGCCAGCTTAACCAATATTATACAACTTTAATAATACTGTTCTGAGAAGCACAAAAAATTAGTTGATAAAATTTTTCGCTATTTTAGAAATGTGAGTAAAAACAAGTCAAACTTACATTTCCATTAATTTTGTATTCAGAAGAAGATCCTTGAACTGATCTTTGGAATGCTATTTCCTTTTCAGGATCACTGCCTAATGTAAATACAGCAGTCACTGAAGCACTAAAACAAAAAAAATCTGTTTTAGTAGTGATATGTCCAGCATTTTACGTTATCAAGTATAAGAAAATATTTCTTATGAAAAATAGAAGTTAGAATAAGGGTACATAAGAAATTGTGGGTTTGCCGGATCCCTCTTTGTACAATTTTGCAATAAATGATCATTTTTGAGATGATTATTAAAATTATGAAAACAGATGATAGCTGGCAACTCTGGTTTTCATCTTTTTTAATTATGTTTAATCTTTATGACTATTTAACTCTCACACCCTTCAGGCCTTACACAGATAATCTGATCTTCATAATTACCACATTTATTTTTTGTTCGTTTTGTCTTTGTACTCGATGAAATATTTTTTTTTTTTTTTATTGATAAAGCCTGCGGCGTTTACTGTTATTAAAACTGGTCTGCAAGACCAACCATTAATTTTTCTCTAAATTCTTAAAAACTAAAATCCGATGAAATGACAATTTTTAAATTAGTTTGCCAAAGAGTTAGGACAAAGTAAGGGCCGGCAAAGCATTATTTTTTGTAGCATTAACCGAGCCCTATTTAATAAAAAAGTTAGTCTTATACCTTACAAGATATTTTTATTAAAGAACTACCGCATCATTGAATGCAAAATTGTACAAGGAGGGATGGGTTTCTCATTTACTATTTTTCATAAGAAATAGTTTCTTTGTTGTAACTGATGAAGTTGCAGTCGCTGCTTAGACTATAACTTCCTTAAATAAAAATAGGACAAGCTAAACCAAATTGTCCTCATTGTGCTTCCTCAAAAAGTTATTTATTTTTCTTTTCAAATTTTACTTTCAATGGCCCAGGAAACAATGTTTAATTATTGAGACTAAAGTGTGATCTAACTAACCAAAGTACTTCTAATGCATGGTGTTCAAAATATTGACATTTGTTACATGTTAAATTCTTATATACTTTCTGAAACTCACTATAAGGTGTCATATTGAATTCACATTGGAGAACGTACATTTGTGTTATAATACCAGGCTAGAGAAATTGTACACTTTGCAATGTACGTCAAAGGGAATTGAATGTTCTGCAACAAAGATTCACTTTCAACATTAAAAATATCTAGAAAATGATTGTTTTGCACCACAACTGTGATTTAGATTGATTCATTGCAAGAAACTACATCAAAACTGACTTTCTCTTTTTGTGTAAAATGTGGAGAATGTGCCCTCTGAAACCAGACTCCTCAAAACGTTCTACATATTTTATATGCTTTCAAAGCATGTTCCCCTAAAAATTGTACATCCAGATTCTCCAACGCTAGTCCGGTCTAATTTGACAACCAAAAGTTTTAATATGACAAGTGTAAGAATAAGACAACTAAGTTTTTTACTATGAATTTATTTCTGGGCTTTTTCGCAAATTTATAAAGAAAAGGGCAATTTTAGTACGTACTTTTGACAATAACAGTACTAAATTCACTACAGCAACTCGTTCCAAGATAAAAAATCATTTGGAAACCAAGCAAATCGCTGATATATCAGAAAATTCATAAGTTCTTAATGACGACTTATTACCAATGAAAGGACAAAAACCTGTCAAAACATAACTGATCAACTATAAGATTTTAATTTAAACCAGTACTAAATCTTAACCCTTATTAGTGAATCTGAAAGGTAATGTCCGTACAAGTATACTAACCTTCTTGACACTGGCTTGCTGATGGCTGCTCCATGTATTAAATCACTTAGTCTCTTTACTCTCAAACTTTGCGTTTTTTCTCCCATCACAAAACTGATGGCATCCATAAAATTTGACTTTCCTATGAACAAAAGATTTACTCAGTATATCTGAAAACAGTCAAGGTCGGAAATAGGTGTTATATAAAGTGTTAGAGTGGGTATAACCTGTTTTTTAACTTTTAAATGGTTGCTATGCGGAACTCTATTGCTCTGTATGAGAAATATTTTACAAAAATTGAAAGATTTCATTTTATTAATCATCAGTTTATAACAGTTGATAAAAAGCTCCATGACTAAGTACACAAAATACTAAATACAAAATAAAGTAATATTAAAGAATACAATGTTTTTCTTGGTTGGGAGAAATTTTTTTAAATAAAGTTGAATTACATTTTTTTTTTTCAAATGGAAACCTATTAATTTTTTAGCACCATTAAGTTCCTCATTGAATTTCCTTACTAATGGTGTACCACATGTCAATAGTTTTGTTTAAAACAAGTACAAATTAAAAAATATTATACTAATATCCCCTAATTTAGTTTTTAATAACACAACGAACACATAACCAATGAGACTTAAATCTGTCAAATCCTGGTGACATAAAATTAATTATTTTCTTACTATTTTTAAAAGAAATGCTAATGGTAGACCTAATTTTCATGGCTTACGCGTTCGTTGTGACGAAATTAACAAATTAATCACAGGTTACAAGTAATATTTTTTAATTTCGACTATCATTTTGAACACAATTAATTATTGACATGTAATACACCATTAGAAAGGAAACTGAATGAGCAATATTACGATTATAAAAAAATAGGTTCTATTTAACAAAATTGCGCAATTGCATTTTAATTTTTAAAAAAATCAGAATGTAAATAAAATAGATCTAATCAATACATTATGTTCCTGAAGCAAGTTGATTTGATATTATCAAACAGATTTAAATAAAGCAATACTTGTCAAACGTGATCCTGTTGGCTGTGACATTACATGGTATGTTAATAAAAGCAGGGGCGGCTACTGCCAGGGGGCGCAGGGTCTCGCACCCCCCAATTAAATTACCACTAAATTAATAAAATAAAATAAATATATAAAATATTTATTTCATTAAAGCAGCTCATAGCACCAAAAAACTGTTCAAACTCTCCTCATAACGTAAATTAGAGCCAGCGAAAGCACAAATAAATAATGCAACGTTTTTGCTTGGAAGGTAGTTTGGAGTACCTTGGCAAAAGTTCACGTTATAATTTGAATGGTGGATCAAGCGCGAACCTAATCCTTACTTTCAATTTATTGTTTTAAAAGCTTGTCGCATGAATAGAAAATAACAAATTACATACTTAGGTATCTACTTACAATTCTTACCAAACAACATAATGCCGGTATAAACTTTTCGTGCACTACAAGCTTTTAAGACAATAAATTTAACGTAATATATAATATCTGTTTCAGTGATAACTTTGATACTACTTTTATTAGGATCCACTCATGCCACAATGAAAAAACGATCCTTATTCTTTTCGTTTTAGTACATCTAAATAATAAAAGGTTGTTTTTAAAAAGTATTTTTTACATTTTATTAATAATGATTTTATAATTTGAATGTGCACATTGAATGTTTGTGTAATATTTCATTTGTTTTATACTTTAATTTTATTTACTTATTAACTTTCATACCTATAATCCCTATTTTAAATTTTGACTTGTCTATGAATGCTGTCTATTTTTAATGACCAATAAATATTATTATTATTATTATTAACGATTTTGTTGGTCATTAAGCAATTAAATGTCACATTTTAGTAGCATACAAAACTTGATTTAATGTATCTTACTTTTTAACTCAAGATAAATACCTAGGTTTGAGGTATTTTAAAGTCACTTCATTTTCAAGTCAGCACGAAGCCTTCTACAGGCATAAGATACATAATGAGAACCATTAGTTTGGGGGAAATAGCAACAGTAATGTAGACCTTACAAACATGCAATGAAATTGTAAATTCTACAAAAAATTAGCGGTTTCAATCAGCCTACATACGAAATACAAATAACCACAAACCTGATCCATTGGGCCCAATAACAGCATTGAATGGCTTTAGAGGTCCTATAATACGGCGCCCCTTATAAGATTTAAAGTTTTCTACCTCGATATGTTTAAGTCTGGGCGACATATCTGAAAACATGATAATAATTAAATTAACACTGCGTTTAGAAGCAATATTTAAATTGTTTAAAAACAAAACATACTTTTTCTTTCGAAAATCCAAAACAGAAGCCACAACAAAAATAATTTTCAGATGGCTTTAGGGATTTTTTGGCGAGATAAACGGTTTTAAATTTTGGAGCGGTATCTGATACCGGTCCGTTTTCGCGACCAAGCGGTCTTTCAAATGACGCCATTGCTGACGTCATCGTTTTAAAAACGGTCTTTTAATTTATTCAACAAGGTGCAAGTTGTTGATAAAAAGCCATCACCGGTTAAATTTGACATTAAGAGCCAAATTCGCCATTTTTCAACGTACATAGCCTAAAAAAAAAACGACTTGTGGAGTCCTGTGCAGTGATCTAGTCCTGTGTCTGTGCCTGTGCCAAAAATGCATCCACAAAAATGGAAAATGAACACTGGCAAATTGCTCCTGAAAGAGAATTAACAATCCATTAGAGAGACAGAGAAAATGAACAGTATGAATACTCGGTCAGCTTTAGAGGCAGGGATGGGCGCCCGCAGGGAGGGGCCAGGGCCCCCCCTGAGAATGTGAGATTGTCATCCTTCTTAATTATTAGTAATAAAATCTGTAAAAATATATATATTTTTTATTTTGCCACACCTGAGAAAAAAGTCTGCGGGCGCATTAAGCTGGTAACAGGTTTGGCTACTGTCATGGAGTTGCTAAACGGTAAGTAAATAGTCAAATTAATTATTAATAAATAAAATGACACGTTTTGTTATTTTATAATTATTATTTAACTTCAATTTGTTTTGCATGTTAATTTTTAGTTAATAATTGTGCCTTGTGCTGCTAGTAATTATATTAATACATTGCAGTCAATAAACACTATTCAGTCTAGTACAATAAAACAAAAAACAAAACCAACAAACGAGAAATAAAACTTGACAGATGGTTTTATAAACAAATCACAAAACCGTGTCATTTTGGCGATTTTAAAAAACCGCTTGATTATGACGTCATTATTAAAAGACCGCAGCGGTCATTTACATATAACCGTTTATCTCGCCAAAAAATCCCTTTTGGTTATGGTTGCGGTTGACGTTTAAACAATGGGTTACACTTCATTTGTCAACCGATTGGTTGACAAGTGATGTTTAACCCATTGTTTAAATGTCAACCGCAACCATGACCAAAGCCATCTGAAAACGTCTAAAGATGGCTAAACCGTTGCCAAAATTCCGATCATCTCACATGTCAAATTGACTTATCCGATTTTCGATGGCATTCCGTAATTCACTCGTGACGTTCATCAATTCACATTGACCAGTCGGATCTGTTGGTCACGTGATCTATTACCAACAAAATCGTAAGTGGTCGTCAGGAACACCTATCTTCAGTATCATATTAACATTAAGGGCGTGTACCGTTGTCAACTTCGGTTACGGTTTTGTGTCCCGTAAGTATCGGTAATCTGAAAAGTTGGTAAGACTGCATACGCGGTCCCTGTAAAGTATCTGTCATTAATGTCACCGAAGAAACCTATGCGGTTAACCAGAGCTACGTTCGGGATTGCCAACGGATTTGGAGTGGAGTGAAAGTAGATTTTTGTCATGTGACTTCGGAGTTTTGGGAGTAAATCTTTCAAAGACAAACGCTCTACGCCAAAAATGCAAAAACATAACCCTAAAAATAAACATGTGCTTGACTTGTATATGGGTTAAATTTTAGACAAGGATTTAATTAAAATTATTAAATATGTTCAATTCTCTCATCCCCATTTTAAACTTTGCCAAGGAAGAATTTTGTGAAAAGCTCCGAAAACGAAGAAATTTCTGAAGAAAAAGTTGAGAATTCTGCGGAAATAACGGTCCCGTCAATGACGGACCAAAACTTTACAATGCATTTTAGAATGAACCCAGCTTAGAATGAAAACATTCCAATTTAACCGACATAAACAAAAAATTAACTTAACCATAAAATTTGCAAACGCAGTTGCGCATGCCCGCTCCTAAAGCACCTCTCAGCGAGACGGGACTTTTGGAGTAAACACTTTTCACTCTGTTTTCGATACCCGAACGCCAGCGGATTCATTCTTTTTGCTCCGAAGTTAATACTCGAACGGACGGAGTGCACTTAGGTACGTCCGGAGTGAAAAGAGTGCTAATCTCAAACGCACCTCAGGTTTGACAACGGTACACATTACTGTTCTTGAAGTTGTAGCCTTGCTTACACCAGCATGATCACCTGCTACCCTTAAAAATGACCCATTTGCATAAAAATTGAGAGTTAGAAGAAGTTGCTGACTTGCTGTTAGGCACTCATTTCTGAAAAAAAAAATATATACTTAGAAACTGAAGAGAATATGTGTGATCCCATTCAGATATGAATGTTTTTTGGGTGCCGCAATTATGTCCTATTATAGTTTTTACCTTTCTGTCCTATGGGCAATTCCGTCTTCAATTTGTTCTAGAAGATTTTCAACTGTTCTAGGCATTAGTCTAAATCTTACAAAGAAATCGTAATCGTCATACTCTTCAAAGTAATCTACCCTGGGTCTGAAGATTCTAGGTCTTCTAGCTTCTTCATCACTGCTGTACGCGTTTATATCGTAATCGTCCATGTTTCAAACTATACTGTTAATTTAAATACATCTTCCAACAAACATAAATAAAAACAATTTGATCAGGAACAGTATAACAACAAACCGTGATTTTCAACTGTCACCAAGGTTCTGAACGCCTGCGCATGGGCAAACAGTTATTTGACCCATGGTTAACCCATACACAATCCTTGGGTTACTTTAACTACTGGTTAACCACCACTTCGATAGTAACCACCAATACGTGCAACACCACCTTTGTCTTAACTTGTGGTTAGCAGAGAACCAGTAGTTATACACATTGTGAAACTGGGCCTAACTGTGATATTAACGCCCGGAGGTAATTTTCCGAACGTAAGAGAGGCGATTTTAAATCAGAGACCTAGCCATGACTACGCCTAACTACACAATTATTTCAAATCAGATTTTATGACGTCAGACGGAAGATAGTCTTGACCTAGTCACAGTTGAGAAAACGCGTGGGCTGAAAAGCCCGGTTTTTAAACTGTGACCTAGTCTGCTATTTGCCTGACCACGATTGCGAGCATGGTCAATTCCAAATACTGTCATTCTTGTCAACGTCAATTTTTATATTTAAATTTGCGAAAGGATTATGTTTGTTTTGATTTATGTTTTTTCCATTTTTATGGCAATGCAAGCCGAGCTGGAAGCAATTAGAAAAAGAAAAACTGGCAAAATTGTCTTTTCCAAAATGCGAGAGATATTCTTATGCGAATGATAAACGGTAGGTAGCGGTCTTTAATTTTATGGAAGTCAGTAGTTCAGGGATACCTTGACCAGGCTAAAATGTGTCTTTAAACAAACAAAAATTTGTCAGAAAGAACGAGCTGACGTAAATTACTAAGTTAAAAAGCAACGGGACAGAAAAATGAGCATAAAGCATAGAGACTTAATAAACTGAGGTTAGTTTAAACTAACCTCAGTGGTAAAACTAATTAGTTTTACCACTGATGTGATCTGTCATTCAGTGAATAATAAGAACACGAATTTAAATCAGATTTCTCGGTGACGTCATTTTTTTGACGTTTGATCATGAATACACGTGACTAGGTCAGCAGTGGGACTCCGCGATGTCGTAGAATTCTATTTGTAGAAACGAAGCGATAGTTTCGTACTCCGCGTAGCTTTAGAAGTCGATTATGTGGCAGCCATATTGTCGTCTTGCAACGACCGACATCGCCAACTTTGCAGTGGGACTCCGCGACGTCGTAGAATTCTATTTGTAGAAATGGAGCAATATCGTTTCGTACTCTGCGTAGGTTTCGAAGTCGATAATGTGGCAGCCATCTTGTCGTCTTGAAACGACATCGCCAACGCTGTAGATATCGGTTTGTGAGGTTATGAATCAAGTTTTTTTTACATATTTTTGGATCAGAGGCAGAGCACTGCCGGTTCGGTGTTCTGTGAACGAAGGCTTTAGGGGTCATATGTTGGAACTATTGCTTTTTCTGTTTAAGATTATACCTAACGAGTCTCAAAATTTTGAACATTTTCACTCTGGCATTAGGTATAACCACAAATCGTCCTAAGCTTATAAAAAACTAAAAAGGATCAGTAAAAGCTCCTTAATTTGCTTTTATGCATACATGGCACTTTGCTTATAATTTGGATAAAAATTACTCAATTGAAAATTTTGAGATCGAAATACATAAATTTTTTACTAAATAGTTTTAAATAAGCAACAAACAAAAAGTATTTTTGTAGTAAAATGCGCGTAAGAAATGAACACTGGCTTAATTTCATTAACTTCGCTGAAGCTCATCCAGAAATAAAAAGATCCAAATAAACAGCCAAAGATGCTAGAACTAGTAACGCTGTAAAAGTGGGTCCTCACGGGCGGAGGAAGCGGAACAGCGGAGAGGTGCTTCGTTATGTGATTAGTTGAATGCGGCCATGTTTAACAAACGAAGCGCCTGTCCACTGTTCCGCTTTTTCCGCCCGTGAGGGCATTCTTTAAGTTAAACACCGCAACGTCACCAGTCGACAACGGCAGTAAGTTCTCGGCTGATGACGTTGCGGTGTCTAACTTCAGTGGCGTAATCAGGGAGGTTGGGGTCTGCAGTATCCCCTAAACTAACATCCTAGACACACAAAAATTTAAAAAGTGCACTACTAATTGAAAAATCCACCAAATTGCGTAATTCCTGAGACACTACTACTGAGACAAAATCCTGGGTGATCCCCTGTTTAATTTACTTACATCACAGCTGTGATATAGTATAAGCTGTACTTAGGTGTTACTAGTTCTAGAAGGGCACATGGAAAAAATGAAAAAGTTGAACTTAGGTCGTGGGTAAAATACTTTTGAACATGAACCTTGAACATTAAATATAACCAAACTTTTATTTGTATCCAAAACTTCTAGTTATAAAATTAAAAATCACTAGAATTTCGCAAATGTTTTTAGCTCCGATAGTTACCCCTTTGGCGAGTTCCGAAGATACCCGATCATTAGTCTACAATTAAATAGAGTTGCAAATTTTCTTTAGTAGAAAACGCTAATAGATTTCTATAGTAGAAAACAATAGTAGCTTTCTATAACGACGCAGAGTCCCACTGCAGAGCAGACAAGTCACGTAAAAGTTAAATAACACAAATTTTAAGAAACACACAAGTCTCAAAAATAAAATCTATAATAATAATCTTCTTAACTGTTCATATGGGAGAAAACTAAATGCCATTTATGTTTGCTCACGACCGCCATATTGGATCACGTGGTTTGTATTCCCTAATTGACTTTCGAAGAGTCACTCGACATAACCATACTTTTGAACCATATACGTATTACTACTATATTTTTAGCATCCAATCTACCCGTTGTTAAAATTTGAAGCAAATATAAAATCTTCTTTTCTTTGGTTTTGTACCACGTGATGCATCCACTTTTGACGGAACTGCTCACTGTCAGTTCTGACAGCAGTTTAAAATGTGAGCTTGTCGGTTTCCTTCTCGTCTTTTTACCTTTCAAAAGTAAAGATTAATGTGTTTTTATTTGTGAAAAGTGGACTAAAAGTTAATTATTATCCTATTTACGATGGCATAGCTAATGTACCGATAATGCCAGTTTTAAGCAGCAAGAAGTGAAAAACTACTTGAGTTTCAGCGACGGATAGTTTTCACAAGAATGTAAACTGAAGAGTGAATACATCATTTTTAATTTTTGAGACTTTGGGGCAAAACGGGTAAGAACATTATGTAAATAAAGCGAGGCATCGTGTGGAAATCTAAAAAAAAAAACACATTATTCAAGCTCGAATTAAAACACAAAATAGTTAAGTATAATTTATTGTAATTATTAATTCTTATATAATACGTTATAATTCAAATCAAAATCTTCTTAACTAATTAGTTACTTACCTATGCAAAATCACTTTGTCTTTCTCAACTGACCGTCGACATGCGAAACAAGATCTCATTTTCTATCTAAAATATTATTAACTCTGTTTCAATATTGCACTTTTAAAGTATATAATAATTTATACTTACTGGTTTTTCTGATATTTTATTACACATTAAATTAAAAATTATCAGATTATTCACAAAATAACGCTACGGCGAAATCGAAGACTTGTCAGATTCAAATTTGAACTTACAATCCCTAGAATTTCCTGAATGTTTTTAGCTCCGACAGTTACCACTTTGGCGAGTCCGAAGATACCCGATCATTGTCTACAACTAAACAGAGTTGCAAATTTGACGATAGTAGAAAACGCAAATAGATTTCTATAGTAGAAAGCTATAGTAGATTACTATAACGACGCAGAGTCCCACTGCTGATTCTGAACAGTCGGTTGTTTACCCGGGAACACCCGGGTGCACCCGGGCGTCGATTCTGAATGCGCCCCAGTGTGACCACTCATAAAATAAAAGCGTATGGTTGTATCATATTATTTTATTAATCGTTTTTCACTGGTCGAGTTGGTGTGGACTGAATGTATGTCTATCCTTTTATAGTATGGAATAAACTAGGATGCAAATAGACTCAAAGGGCACTGGTTCCTCCAGTGAAACCCATTAAAATAACACCAACGGCAACAAGGTGAAAGTTATAAAATTACATAGGCGCTATTTCAATAGTGGATTACGATATTACCTCACAAAATTAATAAATAACAAAGCAATGCCCTTCAAGTAGCGCTTCCGTCAATTACGGACTTGAAACGTTATTAATGTGATATGTCTCTATATTTCCAAGGTTGCCATGCTCTGCTCTTTCCGAATACTTGTCCGTTTCACGGACCTATTTTTATTTCACTCAAGTTCTGGTAGTGCGTGCCAGAGTTTAATTCTAATTTTTCTTTGAAGGGAAACACGAAAACGTGTTTTGTTTATTCAAAAGAAAAGCAGTATTAAATATTGGTTTAAATTTAAAATAAGTAAACTGAACATGGGTCGACGGAAACCAGGGTTTAGAAAGAACCATTATTTTAAACATCAAAAAAAACAGGTTAAGATTTTTTGGAATTTTTATTTGAATTTTATAAAAAAAAAACTGGCTCTGAATATTGTAGGATGGTAATACATCTCAGCACCAGGATGAAAGAAAACCGTATAATGATATAATCCGAGAAAATGAGAAATTTGTTAAATATTATGAGGTAAGTATGCTATTGTTAACCGCTAACTTGCGGTCTATGGTGTTTAGATCTGGATTTATATAGAATACAAATAAACACACATTACTCTTTAGTCATTACTTCAGAACTGTTTATTAAACAAAAACCCAATGCTTAACAACCATATATAGGGTATAGTATAAATACTATCTCACATCTTCCCTTTAACAACTTAATAAACTACAAGTAACAATCAATAACATTGACTATAGGTTCAGCTTAGAAGGAGGTTTTATTAAGCGACCAAAGGATGATATTTTGTTTCTAAATTCTTGTCCATCCTTATAGGCTGAATCTATGTCCTTATTCTTTCCGTCTGGCGACAAAGTATCTTTACCTTCGTGATCTACTCTTATATTTTTGTTAACATTTCTAGACTCAGAGTCAGAGCTGCTTTCCAATTCTACACATTTTCTCTCACAATGATTATTTATTATGTTTCTATCGAAATCACTTAACATCGATTCATTATTATTACTTGAACTACAATTACCACTAAACGAAGACTGGTTATTAACTTCATTAGGCACTAGTTTTATATATTTTCTATTTCTTATTAACTCTGAACCATTATTCATTTTAATTTTGTAAGACCTGTCTCTTAACCTCTCCAGCACAGTACCAGGTGACCAGTTAAAATTTGGTTTAGTTTGCACATACACAGCACTACCAATCTCTAATTGATTTAAATTTTTTACACCCTTTTGGTTATAATATTTTTGATTGTTTTCTTGCCTTTTTGTCAAAAAGTTATTATATTTAAAATAACTAATAACATTTGGCAGCAGGTGATTATCTTTACAGGGAATTATAGATCTTAATCTACGTGACATTAGGATCTGTGCTGGAGAATTATGACCATCAATTTCCATATTTCGATACATAAGCAGTGCTAAATATATATCTTTTTTATCTTCCAATACTTTTTTAAATATATTTTTTGCTGTCTGGACATTTCGTTCCGACATTCCGTTTGATTGTGCGTAAGTTGGTGATGTAACAACATGATTAAATTCCCTATTTCTACTAAATATTTTAAATTCTTTTGAACTAAACTGGGGACCCCATCTGATACAACCGTTAAAGGAATACCGTGACGAGCAAAAATTGATTTTAAAATCTCGACTGTTTTATTGCAAGTTGTAGACCCATCAACATATTTCTCAATTTCAATGTATTTTGAAAAATAATCTATTATCAATAGGTATTTTTGGTTATTAATTTCAAACAAATCGCAACCAACTTTATTCCATCGAATATTTGGAATACTGTGATTCACTAAGGGTTCTGAGGTTTGAGATTTGGCATATTTAAGACATAAATGACATTGTGCTATTTTTTGTCTAATATCATTATTCATAAATGGCCAAAAGAGTGACTCATTAGCAAGTTTGACACACTTATTGATGCCTAGGTGATTATAGTGTATTCTATCAAGCATTTCTCTTCGAAGTGCCTGAGGAACAACTAAAGCATCACCTTTATATATTAAACCATCAATAACTGTGAGGTCACTTTTATATCTATAATACATTTTTATTTGATCAACAATATTTTTACTACTCTTAGGCCAACCTTCTAATATAACAGTTTTTAGAGCCTTTAATTCAGGATCTTTATCTGTTTTTTCTTTAAGTTCTTTTAATTTATTTTCACTAACATTAATTTGTGATGTAATTAAACATACATGTGACTGAATTTCAAAATCCAAATCATCGTTATTATCATTTTCATTAATAAAAGCTCTCGAAAGTGCATCAGCAATTATAAGATCTTTACCCGGTTTATATCAAACTTCAAAATCATATTTTTGAATCTGTAACAACATTCGCTGTAAACGAGCTGGACATTGATTAAGATGCTTTTTAAAAATTGGAATTAAAGGTAGATGGTCCGTTTCTACAATGATTTTTTTTCCAAAAATGTATTCATGAAATCTAGTTAAGCCAAATGTTATGGCCAAAAGTTCTTTCTCTATTTGAGCATACCTTATTTGAGTTTCAGTCATGGCTTTTGAAGCACATGCACAAGGAAGTTTATTTTGTAAAATACAGGCTCCTAAACCTGACTTGGAAGCATCAACTGAAAGAACCGTTTCACAATTTACATCATAAAACTTAAGAACTGGTTTACTGATTAATTTTTTTTTTTAATTTTCAAACTCAATTTGATGTTCCGGTTGCCAAATAAATTCAACATCTTTTTTCAATAAATTTCTTAATTGATGAGTAGAACTTGAAAAATCTTTTATAAATTTACTAACATAAGTCAGCATACCCAATAATCTTTGAATATCTTGTTTACATTCTGGCTTTGGCATTTCAGTTATGGCTTTAATTTTAGAATTATCGGGTTCAATCCCATTCTCTGAAATAATGTGACCCATATATGTAATTTTAGACTGACCAAATTTACATTTATTAATATTAAAACGAACATTATTTTTTTTAGCTGTTTCAAAAACTTCCTTAAGTTTTAAATCGTGCTCAGCTTTATCTTTACCCCAAACTAATAAATCATCGATGTAAGTATCCACACCTTCCATCGAAAATATATCTCTAAATCGAGCGTGAAAAACTTCTGGAGCAGATTTAATACCAAAGGGCATTCTTAAGAATTTATATCTCCCAAACGGTGTTCCGACGGTACATAAATCCGAACTTTCTTTATCAAGAGGAATTTGATAAAACCCTTGAGAAGCATCAAGTGTACTAAACACTTTAGCATTTTTTAACTTACAAGCTATTTGTTCAAAAGTTGGTATTTGACAGTACTCTCGGTTAATTACCTTATTTAAATCTTTAGGATCCAAGCAAATTCTTATATTGCCATTAGCCTTTCTTACCATTACAAGAGGATTCACCCATTTAGACGTACCCTGTACTTTTTCAATAATTTTTGATTTTTCAAGTTCATCTAGACTTTTCTTCAAATCATTCATAAGAGGTAATGCTACTTTCCTTGTAGGATAAATTACTGGTTTTGCATCTTTGTCAATGTCAATGTGATAATGGTTTTACTAAACACCCTATACCAGAAAATAACTCATTATACTCTTTAATCAAATCAGAGTAATTTATATTATTTTGTGGACTTACTGACTCTATTTTCATTATCAAATTTAATAGTAAACTTGATTCTAACCCTAATAAAGCTTGAGTTCTAGAGTTGACAATAAAAAATTCTAAATAATTTGACTTGCCATCTTTTGAACATGGTAATACACATTTTCCCATTACCTTAAGATTGCTCCCTGTATAAGATTGTAATTTTATTTGTGTTTTAATAATTACATTTTCCGGTTTGGAAATTGCTTTAAAAATATTTATTGGAAGAATATTTACCACTGCTCCTGTATCAATTTTAAATTTAATATTTTTATTATTTACTTCTAAATTAGTAAACCATTCAGACTTAATTATTGAATTAACATAGTTAATAGACCCAACATATGTGAAATTATCAACTTCCAAAGATGTTGGTACACCTTCTGCTTGATCTGATATAGCGTGAACCTTATTGTCCCTATTTTTTTTAAAACACATAGCTGCAAAGTGATTAGGCATTTTGCAAAAGCTGCAAAGTTTTCCGTAAGCAGGACAAAGTCTTAATTCATGCCTCTTACCTCCACATCTATAGCAATCTTGACTTCTACCATTAAATTTTTTAAACTTTTGAACATTTTTTAAAGCATCCACTTGTTTTGAACATTCGTTACCCGCATCTGTAGCCATGACTTCACTTCTATCTTTTGCTGTTTCCATAACATAACAAAAATCAACTGCTTTTTTTAAGGTTAAATTATCTTTTTGTAGGAGCTTCTCACGAACTGTATTATTTCTTATCCCACAAATAATCATAGTAGCGATAAGGCTTTCTTGAAGATTTTCTAGTTTACATTTGCTTGCTAGTATCTTGAGTTCTGTTATAAAATTTTCTGTTGACTGATCTGCCTTTTGGCGAGCACTAAAAAACTTATATCTTTCAAAAGCAATGTTTTCTTTACCCAAGAAATGTTCATCAAATTTTTTAAACAAAATATCCAATTTATCATTTTCTTCTTCTTTGAACTTCAAGGTGCTGTAAATTTTAAAACCTTCTTCACCAATGTAATGTAAAAGTTGAGCACACTGTATTGCCTGACCTTTCTTATCTGTTTCTGAAGCTTTCAAATAGTTTTGAAATCTTGCTTTCGAAATTCTCCAATTCTCTGCCGAGTTTCCATGAATTAGCAATGGTTGAATTCCTCTATTGTCACCCATTTGTCAATTCCAAACGATTATTTGACTTTGACACCAGTCAAAATTTGACTTTGAGGATTTTTACAATTAATCTGTACCCAACAAAAGAAAACTGAAAACTCTTACTTTGTTATGCGTAGAACTTCTACAAATGATCCTTTAAAGACAATTTACCGACTGCGCCATGTTTAGATCTGGATTTATATAGAATACAAATAAACACACATTACCCTTTAGTCATTACTTCAGAACTGTTTATTAAACAAAAACCCAATGCTTAACAACCATATATAGGGTATAGTATAAATACTATCTCACATATGGTACTCCATCGTCCATCGATTATATTACATATTACAATATGACAACCCAGGGCATCCGCGTGGTGGGTCCTAGGTACCTTTCGATGATGTCATGATGCAGTTTCTTAGTCAGTCGGCAACAGCAACTTTTACAGTATATTGTGCTAATACAAAATTAAATCGAAGTGGTCTCTGAGAGCTCACGTTAGCGATTGTGTACCGGAGATAAATACGATTATTTTCAGTTTAGACTTGCTGGAAGAACGAGCAACTTGCTCTAAATGTCCACTAAGATTAAAAAGAAAGACTAAATATGGATGCGGGTCCTACAAAAAACCAATATGCCTTCAATGTTTAAAAAAATCTGCATTGAATGTGTGTTAGATAGGGAGTACATATCAGATTCGCAAAATGGAATTTTTGTTTTATGTTACAACCTATTTTATATTAGGCTTAGTCTAAGTAATGCAATTTGTTTTATGTAGTTTCTAATTATTAATGAATACATGTACATAATAAGAAAAAAAATGTTTTAGTCACAAATAAAACAAAAAGATTGCGGTCACTTAGACCACACGTTAGCGGTTGTGTTTAATTGCCGCACGTTAGCAGTTAAAGGTTCATTTTAAAAGTAGGTCAGTAGTAGTACTTCAACTCAATCTAAGCAAACATTCAACAGTTATACTGAAACATATACTTTTGACCTGCTTATACAGATGCTGAATAACTAAAATGTCAATTCTTATTATCAGTCCTTTATTATCATAATGGTATTTATGCTAACAAAACTACATATTTTTTAATTTTTTCTGCCATAATTTTGTTGTTAATTTCTTTTAATTTTTTGCTTCTCACTCTTTTAAAAAGTGTGGCTCGGCGCCCGAGTTTTATTTAATTCTAGCATAATGTTAAGCAATCAAAGACAATTATGTAAAAGCACTGAGCATTAACTCTATAACCTTTGAGTATCTATCAGGATTTTAGACTCATTTATCATTAAATTATTACCCCATTTTTAATGTTTGTTTGGGTATGCTTGGGTGGTTTGGTTTGTTAAAAAAGTGTAACAAAGCTACCATAGCCATACTGAACCCTCTAAATAATTATTGTCCCTGGCGTTATAATAAGCAATCAACAAGCAAGCAACACAAAGCCCCATACTAATTTATTACTCCATTTTTAATTACTATTTTGGTCCTCTTGACATTATTGTTGCTCACTTATTGTTATTATTATTATTATTATTATCATTATTATTATTATTATTTAGCAATAGTGATCAAAACTCCAATGAGTCTATTGCTATCAGTCTGTTCCGTTTTCCCACTAATTTTCTTTGATTTTATTAATGATTTTCTTGGTTTGTTTTAATTAAACCTTCGCGATATTGCCCGCGCCAAATCCCGTCCGTAATTGGTCGATTGTGACGCGCAGGTGTGCGCGAAGAACGATATGAGTACCGCGGGACGGAACCACCAAATTTTAAAACCACACACATGAACAAGACTTCAATTGAGTTGGTGTGTCCCGCAATTTGTGTGAGTTAGTGAACCGCTGATATAGATCCCGTAGCAAGGCCTTGCAGAAGCCCCAATTTAAGGACACTGGTAAGATCATTGCGTATGGGATTCTTTCGCCGCTATACATTTTAATTTTCGTTAAAATTAATCTATTTTTGCTAAATTGAATGAACCAGCGATTTCATTCTTAGTATTATAAAATACATTTTTTTTTTGGTCCTTCGAGCCGGATTTCTCTTTAATTCAACGGCAAAATTGATTGAAAAATAATTCAGTTAGTAATTAATTTTATTTGCTAATTTGATTGATAATTTAATAATTTTTAATTGCATTAATTAGTTTGCCAATTAATGTCAAACAATTTATAATCAACATAATTGCTTCTTGTGCTTTACCCAGCATTTTCGCCGAATTTTCCTTAAAAAAGTAATTTTACAAAAATAAATTTCGAGACATTCCAGTTTGATTTTGTAGGTTTTTTTGCATCGCTTATCATCGGTATTGATTGCCGATGAGATAAATGCAGGTTTATTGTACCAATTTGTTTGAATTTGATTTAAATATTCTGCATTAAACACATATTTTCCTAAATATTTTAATTAAAAGGTCTTTATTGCGTTTTACGAATTTAAATACTTCAGATCTTCGCAAGGACTTATATTCTTTATATATTGTTGTTTATTCGATAGTTGTTGATAATAAATATCGACATTTTATTGGAAAAAATTAGTTTAAAATGTGTTTAATCGTCGTTTAAGAGTCCCAATTTATTTTCGGAGATAAATTGTGGCAGCTTACTTTTCTTTGATAAAATAACTATAATTAATTAATTGCTATTTTCTCTATAAAAATAAAATTTTATTGCTGTTTGAATTAAATTAAAGATGAGTAGCAATAAATTTGAAGCGCTTAAATTAAAGCGATCTACGACAATCACACGTGTACAGGAGTTGTATGACATTGCTACAACTTGCATGGGTGATCGAAAGCAAGAAGAAAACTTTCAAGTCCGTTGCGAACATTTGAAAGATTATTATGATAGTTTTGAACAATATCATTTCGCGAATATAACGCATAAAGATATGGATGAGTCGCATTTAGATGACGAGGAAATTATACGGAAAAACTTTGACGATCAATATTTTGCTATAAAATGTATTCATAGGAATTGTTTGCAAAAGCTGATGTAAAACCTAACGATTTAAATGTTAGTAATTCAGGAGGTACGGCTCAGCCTTCAAGCAATGCCAAGCTGCCTAAAATAACTACCCGTTTTTGAGGGAAATTACTGATGTTGTATGAAATAAAACTCGGGAAACTCCTTGAACTTTTCAATCTATTTTCTTCACTTCTTAATTTCTACTACTACATTATTATTTTCCGAAACAAAAACTATCTTCACAACCACAGAGCCTCCTATCTTATTTCAAATCATTACTACCAACTTAACTATATAATAATCAGACTATCCAACATTAAATATAGAAACATTACGGGTGTCGCCATCTATCTCGATTTTAGTGTAATTAAAATACAGGAATCTAACACCCCCCCTCACTAAAATCGTTCAAAACCTTAATCCCTAAAAGACATCTAAATTTATTGAACAAAGCAACCCTCAGGCCCTTTGTAAACAAGTCTGCCAACTGCTCCTTAGTAGAGATATATTGTAGTTTAAAAACATTATTTTTTATGTGTTCTGAAACAAAATTATATTTTAGATCAATATGTTTGACTCTACGGTTGTTAGCAGGATTGTTTAAAATAGCCATACACCCTTGATTATCTTCATATATCAACATTGGTTCAACATTTAATTTAAAGTGTTTAACAAGTTTCATTAGCCAAAGACCTCCTACCAATTCCCGATATGGCTTCTTTGTTAACTCATCAGGTTTTTGCAAATGTTAATACTTAATTTTTGCTCAATAGGAATAGCTGAAATTTTACATTCTTCCATTTTAAATCGTTTTAACAAATTTTAATGTACCTTTCTTGGCTTACTTTTAAAATTCCTTTATCTCTGTCATAACCTATTTCTAATCCCAGAAAATTTTTTAATTCACCTTTGTCTACCATTTTAAAATTTTTCATTAACTTTAATTTTATTTTGTTTATTAAATTTATATCTGGACCATAGATTATAATGTCGTCCACGTAAATCAACAAATAAGCCACATTACAGGATTCATTCATATAATATAAACAATAGCCACTATCAGATCTTTCAAAACCTATAGCCAATAGATATGAATTTATTTCATCGTTCCAACACCTACTATCTACATTTTTATCTTAAAAAAAAAACCTCTAATCACCAGTCTGGCTTTATACCTATCATTTTCTATTTCTTCCAAATTTTTGTAAGAGAAAATCCATTTCGTGTCAATTATTTTATCAATTTTAGGCATTTTTACCGTTTCCCAAGTTTTATTTTTATAAATTGAATTTAGTTCCCTATCTCATTTAACCATAACTTACATTCCGACCTATTTTTTATTTCATTAAATAAATTTTATTTAGAATATCTTCCACAAAAGTCATCACATTCAACGTCATATAAATCTCAAAATCATCATATTTAGCTGGAGTCTTAATACTCCGTTTATTTTCTCCAAGTCTTACTCTTTCCTTATTATTATTTAAATATATTCACTTTCACTTTCTTCGTCTGAATTGTTTTCCCTATCATTATTATCATTCTTACTTTTACCTATATATTTTCTTTTTCATTCTCACCTGTTTCTATTTCATCATTCACCTGAACTAACCTAAACAAAAATTTTTTTTTTTTCTATACTCCTTGTTTAAGCTTCACCGCTTTTTCTAATATTTAAACTTTACCGCTTTTCACCATATTTAAGCTTCACCGCTTTTCACCATATTTAAGCTTTACCGCTTTTCACCATATTTAAACTTTACCGCTTTTTACAATATTCAAGCTTTACCGCTTTTCACCATATTTAAGCTTTACCGCTTTTCACCATATTTAACTATTTACCGCTTTTCACAATATTTAATCTTTACCGCTTTTCACAATATCTAAGCTTTACCGCTTTTCTCATTATTTCAGCTTTACCGCTTTTCACAACTATTTAAGCTTTACCGCTTTTCACAACTATTTAAGCTTTACCGCTTTTCAAAATATCTAAGCTTTACCGCTTTTCACCACTATAATAACTACCTATATTTCATAACTATCAATAATTATTCCCTTCTCGCGACATAACCTAATAAACTATCAATAACCTAACCTAACCTAATAACCTAATAATTCCTTTCGAAACGTACTCCCTATCTAGACCGTGTGCCAAAAGAAATACGTGTACTAGACCGTGTGCTAAAAGAAATACGTGTACCTCATATATTCACTATCATAATTTTCAACATTGTGGCATTCAGGTGAAGAGAACTTAAACAAAATTTCATACAAATTAGCTCCTTGGCCTATTCCTATAATTTCATTCTCACTATCTATTAACTTTACTTGACCTTTTTCAAATAAAAACCTATTCCTATAATTTCATTCTCACTATCTATTAACTTAACTTGACCTTTTTCAAATAAAACTTTGACATTTCCAATTTTTTGACAGAAAGTAGGTTTTTCCTTAAATTTGGTATATAGAAAACATTTTTAATTGTACACTTTATCCTTTTATTATAAACATTACTGTATACTTCAATATTTCCGACCCCCACAGCCAACAAGAAACTTGAATCTTTAGCTACTGCAATTTTAATCGGATTTTCTAGCATAAGTAAATATGAAAAAATATTCTTTCTTGTTGACCATGTGATCTGTGCATCCTTAATCTACATAAAATTTTAAATCATTATAATCTGTTTGCTTACTAGTTTCTTGAACATCTCTTTCATTCATAAAACATATATTTTTATCGCTGTTGCAATCATTTGAAATATTTTCACTGTTATTTTGTAAATACTGAGTAGCAGATTGAACATTTTCAACATGATTACTACGATAAAAATTATGAAATCTACCCCTACCTTGGTATCCTCTGTTCTGTCCTCTAAAACCTCTATTACCTCTGATGAAACCCCCTCGGTGACCTCTGGATGATCCACCTTGGCTTCCTTGAAATGAACCTCTGTATCTGTCACTTCCATATCTTCCTTGAAATGAACCTCTGTAGTTGCCATTTCCATATCCTTGAGATGAACCTTTGTAGTTGCCATTTCCATATCCTCCTTGAAATGCTTCTCGACTTCCTTGACCTTCTTTTTCTGGACAATCCCTTATGTAGTGACCCACTTTTCCACATTTAAAACAACTACCATGTAACATAAAGGCTGTTGGAGTAGCATTTTTATCATCTTTTATACCTTTTAAATTTATTTCTCGTTTTTCATTTTCTGCCAGGAATTTATTTTTTACGATTTCATAGGTTACATCTGTCAAATTTTCTATGACAGTTATAAAGGTATCATATGAACTTGGTAAGCTTAATAGAAAATTACACACTAAGTCCTTGTCTTTCATTTCTACATTTGCTGATTTTAGTTGCCTTACTATGCTTTCAAATTATCCTATAAACTTGACTGGACATTCATTTTCTTTAAGTTTCATCTCCAACAATTTTCTTTTTAAATAAAGCTGCCCTGGTAATCCTTTCTTTTCATATTTATCTTTCAGTACTTTCCACATTTGGTAAGCAGTCTTACATTCTCTCAAACTCTCTATTTCTGAATCTTCTATGCATTGCACTAAGAGAAATTTAGCCTTATTATCCTTCTTCTTAGCCGCATCTTCTTGAACGGACACCTCATTTTGTACATAAGTTAATACTTCATGTTCTGCTAATTTCAACTCAATCCTAAATTTCCATGTGTGATAATTATTCCCATTTAATGGTTCTATACCTAGTAGTTTCTTCTCC
Source organism: Philopedon plagiatum (assembly GCA_963971165.1). NCBI lineage: Eukaryota > Metazoa > Arthropoda > Insecta > Coleoptera > Curculionidae > Philopedon > Philopedon plagiatum. The sequence goes on along the minus strand of OZ020195.1, from coordinate 31,872,444 downwards.
ATTATATTATCAAATAATATTTTTGACAGTTCCTTCTTACTTCTCACTCTAATTTACTATCTGCTTATTTTGCTATCTCTATCTAAATAATTGCTCCTTACTTCTCACTCTAATTTACTATCTGATTTATTCTGCTATCTTTATCGAAATACCTTGACCGGCAATCTTCTTATTTCTTTACCTACACTCTTCGGATTATGCTTCACTGCTTTCCATAACTTTTCCCATATCTGGGCCCATAACCTGATGTTGTATGAAATAAAACTCGGGAAACTCCTTGAACTTTTCAATCTATTTTCTTCACTTCTTAATTTCTACTACTACATTATTATTTTCCGAAACAAAAACTATCTTCACAACCACAGAGCCTCCTATCTTATTTCAAATCATTACTACCAACTTAACTATATAATAATCAGACTATCCAACATTAAATATAGAAACATTACGGGTGTCGCCATCTATCTCGATTTTAGTGTAATTAAAATACAGGAATCTAACAATTACAAACACTGGCCTACTTTTTTCGATTTATTTAAAAGTCTTATCCATAATCAACAAACCCTTTCCAATACTGAAAAATTTCAATACTTATTAACTTTTTTACGAGGTGAACCTTTAAATACTATTAGAAGTATACCGCTAGTAGACGATAATTACCAAATTGCCTTTGATACTTTAGTCAATAGGTATCAAAATAAAAGAGTTTTAGCTAATACTTATTGGCATGAGCTGAATAATATCACCACTGACAAAAAGTACTAAAGGAACTCATTCTGCTTTACGTCATATTTTAGATACATTTTCAGAAAATACCGAGGCTTTAAAATTATTAGGATTTCCGGTTAGTAGTTGGGATTTCGTACTTTTTAATTTACTTTTACAAAAATTAGATACAGAACTTGTTCATAAATTTGAAATGGCACATGGTCATTTGGAAATACCAACATTTAACCATTTAAAAATATTTTTGGCAAATCACTGCAAAGTATTAGAAACTATTGCTAATTCAACTTCTGATTCTACAAAAAATTATTCGTCGCCTCGAGGAAAGGGAAAAGGGCCGATGAGTGCCTACTCATTCCAAACTAATATTTCTAATATAGGCGGTAACAGCCATAAGCTGACATGTAAATTTTGTAAATTTAATCATTTTCCGTCTAACTGTGCAAATTTCCTTCAAAAATCCCCAAAAGAAAGATATCAGCTTTGCAAACAGCACGGAGTATGTATAAATTGTTTAAGTGTATCGCATACTTTTATCAAATGCAATTCAAATTCAACGTGTCGCCATTGTCATTCCCGCCATCATACCTTACTTCATTTTGACAATGCTCCTGTTTCTGTTTCTGATGAAGAAACACCGCTTTTACATAATAGTCCTTCTACGTCAGGCCATGTTAATCATACGTATAATCACTCGCCAATTTCCCCTACTGCAAACGTGCAGCACCCATCTCTCGCTGTACCTACCATGGTTACTTCTTCAACCTCTTCTAATGTTAATGCTTTGCTAAGTGCGGCCCAACCACATGGATTTGTCCTGTTGGCCACTGCAAACATAGAGGTAGTGGATTCAAACGGCAATCCACATAGAATACGAGTTTTGCTCGATAGTGCTAGCCAAGCTAATTTTATAGCAGAACACTGTTTTAACAGATTACAGTTGAAGCGTTCGGCATGTAATATTGCTATAAAAGGTCTAGATCAAATGGCCTCTATGTCTTCCAAGGGTATAAATTCATTAGTTATACGACCTATAGAGCAGCCAAATTTATCGTTTGCTGTTGAGGCAGTTATTTTGCCTCAGGTGTGTGCAGATATGCCTAATGAATTCTTTAAGATTCCTGACTGGGATCATTTAAATAATTTAAAATTGGCGGACCCAAAGTTTAACACCCCCGGTAGTATAGATCTATTACTTGGAGGTGATCTCTTTCCCTTTATTATCCAGTCGGGAAAAGTTTTTGGTAAGAAAAATGAGCCAATTGCCCTTAACACTGTCTTTGGCTGGGTACTGATGGGAAAAATTACCTTACCTGCTCCGCAACCCATGTATTCATTTTCTACTGCATTAGAGGATGAGTCACTTGGTGCTACATTGCAAAAATTTTGGGATCTTGAGGAAATCCCAGTGTTGGCCACTTTGTCTAAAGAAGACATCGCAGCTGAACAAAACTTTGTGGAAACACATTCCCGCCTTCTTTCCGGCCGTTTTATGGTCACATTACCCTTTAAAGAGGGTGAACCGCTGTTCTCGAACTCTCGCTCTGTAGCGGAGAGGCGTTTTTATTCATTGGAAAAACGTCTTTTGCAAAATCTGGCGTTGCACCAGACGTATAATCAGTTTATGAAGGAATATTTGGATTTAGGTCATATGGAACCGGTGTCCTGCGTTCCTAATGTTTCGGCTTCCGAAAAAATCTATTACATTCCGCATCACTGCGTTACAAATATTTATAGTTCCACTACCAAGTTACGTGTAGTGTTTGATGCATCCGCTAAAACCCAAGATGGTTATTCGTTAAACGATTGTCTTCTTGTAGGTCCGAAGTTACAGAATGACATAATATTTTCTATTTTGCTAAATTTTCGCTGTTTCCCAATAGTGTTTACAGCAGGCATCAAAATGATGTATCGACAAATATTAGTCAACCCTAGTCACACTGACTATCAAAGAATTGTATTTCGTTTCTCTCCTCATGAGAGGCTTCAAGACTTTGTCTTAAAAACCGTTACGTATGGGGTATCTTCGGCACCCTTTTTAGCCCTTAGATGCATTCAGGAGTTGGCTGTAAAGGAAAAACTTAATTTTCCCAAGGCTTCTAAGGCGCTACAAAACCAAATCTTTGTGGATGATATTGTTTACGGTTCTATATCTCGAGAGAAAGCTCTAGCCACAAAGGAAGAACTCATTTCACTTCTTAAACAAGGCTGCTTCGAATTGAGAAAATGGTCTAGTAATAGTCAAGAATTCCTAGCCACAATCCCTACTGATATTCATCAGTCTCCTTTGTTATTGGATTCCGATCATAACAATTATTTTAACGTGTTAGGACTGCATTGGTGCCCGGTGAAAGATATATTTTCTTATCAAATCAAAGTTTTAAGTACCGAATGTACAAAACGTTCTATCCTGTCTGAGGTAGCCCGTATATTTGATCCACTTGGGTTTCTTTCTCCGGTAACTTTTCTTCTGAAGCATATGTTGCAACTGCTTTGGACTCAGGGGCTAGACTGGAATGATACACCTTCTACTAATATAGTTGATCAATGGCAACATTACAAATCGGAATTGTCAGTCTTATCTACTTTAAATATTCCCCGATATTGCTTTATAAGTCATCATATTTCCTTACAATTGCATGGCTTTGGAGACGCATCCAGCATTGGATATGCTGCATGTGTTTATTTTCGCTTGGAAGATTCTCAAAATAAAATATATACTTTCTTGGTGTGTGCAAAGAGTAAAGTAGCACCCTTGAAATCTATTACTCTCCCTCGTCTTGAGTTGTGTGCGGCAGGCTTGCTCGCAAAATTGATTCAATCTGTTTTGAAAACTTATTCAGACTTAAACTTTGCTGTTTCAGCATGGTCTGGTTCCGCTGTTGCTTTATCATGGATAAAGGCTCCACCGTATAAGTGGAAAACTTTTGTTGCCAACCGCGTGAGCCAAATTCAGCAAATTGTTGCTCCTGAATTATGGCATCATATCGCCTCAGAAGACAATCCAGCCGATTGCTCTTCAAGAGGTTTGCTTCCATCGAAATTAATTGAATTTTCATTATGGTGGAAGGGCCCTCCGTGACTTTCTTTGCCCGATTATCGCTGGCCAAAATCCAAAGTTGTCCAGGATAAGTGCGATGATTCGGTCAAGGAAGCAAAACCATTAGTACTTCTGGTCTCTCAAGATCTCTCTCTCTCTCTCTTCAAATGTTGCTAGAGAGGTTTTCTTCAATTCAGAAGATTTTAAGAGTTTTAGGTTATTGTCTGAAATTTCTAGGTCTGCTTAAATCGAGTATTTCCTTCACCCTAGGTACTGCGTTTACAGAACAACATTTAAATTTTAGCCTTATGGTTCTTGTTAAATATGTCCAACGCGCCTGTTTACATGATGATGTTGATAGTTTGTCGAAAACTGGGCTCTGTTCAAAGTCGTTGAAAAAATTGTCCCCTTTTTTGGACGACCAGGGAGTCCTCAGGGTGGGCGGTCGTCTTACCAATTCACAATTGTCTTTTGATCAGAAGCACCCTATACTACTTCCCCGTCAACATCGGTTGACAGTTTTAATTATAGAAGACTTTCACCGCAAGTACTTACACTGCGGCGTTCAAAATCTGCATTTCTTGATTTCACAACAGTTTTGGATTATTGGCGGCAAGAAGTTTGTTCGCAGCATTGTATCCAAATGTCTTAAATGTTTTCGAGTCAACCCCTCTTCTTTACAGCCTGAAATGGGCAATTTGCCTCCTTATAGAGTGACCCAGATGAAACCTTTTCTGTGTACAGCAGTAGATTTCGGCGGTCCCTTATCTATCACCATGACCAGATCAAGGGGTGCAAAAGCTCAACAGGCTTATTTGTGCCTTTTTGTGTGCTGTGCCACGAAGGCGGTCCACTTAGAACTGGTCTCTGACTTAGCAACCCCAGCTTTTCTGGGTGCATTACGCCGTTTTATTGGTCGCCGGGGAAAAGTAAGTTATTTTCATTCTGATTGTGGTACGAACTTCGTGGGAACAGCTAAGTATCTTTCTGATATTTTTGAGAAAGCTTGTGCGGAAGAAAAAATTGCCTGGCGGTTTCAGCCTCCGTCAGCACCGCATTTTGGTGGCTTGCACGAAGCTGGTATAAAAAGTGTTAAATCACACCTCATAAGAATTATTGGGGAACAAATATTGTCTTATGAGGAGCTCTATACCGTACTAGTGCAAATTGAAGCTGTCCTCAATTCGCGACCCTTGGGTCCATTAAGCTATGATCTGTTACCCTTAACTCCAGGTCACTTTTTAACCCTGGCTCCTTTATCTTGCATCCCCGATCCGGACCTTACCTCCCCACAGGTTAAATGTTTGGATCGCTGGCACTTGGTGGTGCAATTTCATCAAGCATTTTGGAAGAGGTGGCATAATGAATACCTTCATACGTTACAACAACGTAGTAAATGGCTTAAGGACTCGGATCAGATTCAGCCAGGAGCATTAGTCTTAATAAAGGACAACTTAGCCCCCCCATTAAAATGGCGGCTAGGTTGTGTAAAAACTGTTTTTCCTGCAAAAGGTGGCATTGTACGAGTTGTTTTATTACAAACCGCTAACGGACTTTTAAAAAGGCCCGTGATAAAGGTTTGCCCCTTACCTTTGTAGTAAGTTTACTATGCCTAACGATTTGGACATATTGTGCTGTTCCAATATTTTGATAGGATTTTTTTTTTGTTTGGGAAAAATATGAATCTTACTTTTTTTTCGGTTAAAATGCTCGGTAATATTTTCATTGAAAATGCGGTAGCATTTTGGTGGGCGGTTATGTTCCGTTTTCCCACTAATTTTCTTTGATTTTATTAATAATTTTCTTGGTTTGTTTTATATTGCCCGCGCCAAATCCCGTCCGTAATTGGTCGATTGTGACGCGCAGGCGTGCGCGAAGAACGATATGAGTACCGCGGGACGGAACCACCAAATTTTAAAACCACACACATGAGCAAGACTTCAATTGAGTTGGTGTGTCCCGCAATTTGTGTGAGTTAGTGAACCGCTGATATAGATCCCGTAGCAAGGCCTTGCAGAAGCCCCAATTTAAGGACACTGGTAAGATCATTGCGTATGGGATTCTTTCGCCGCTATACATTTTAATTTTCGTTAAAATTAATCTATTTTTGCTAAATTGAATGAACCAGCGATTTCATTCTTAGTATTATAAAATACACAGTCTAAGAGTATGTTTCGAAAGTCACCAAACAGTAACCAATACCTACCAGTATGGTTGACAGAAGAATCCTTTTTTCAGGAACTAATCTATCTGGTCACATATGGGACACAAAATCACCAAGAGGGGTACTTTCGGAACATACCCTAGATTAATCGCAGTTAGACATTATCACAGATTAGTCCTACCAGATGCGAATCTCTTAATAAATTTCCTATATCAAGATTCCGCTGTCTTGGCGATACGGACAGTGCGGCCAGTCGCTTCGAGCGTCGATGCCGAGAATGGAATTTTCCACTCGTTGGGTAGGTTTTAATTCAGAGAAATTATGGATTATATTTTAAAATATTAAAACATGATATTGTGTGGCATTTTATATAAAATTATATCATTAACAATTACAAAAACGTATATTGTTTATTAAAATTACACTACAACCTAGTACAACCACAATTTAAACCATAAAATCAACGCAACAAAACTGATGTAATAACATTTGCCTGCTATCTATTCCACCAAGCCGTTCGCACACGCTCGCACCGACAAATTCAACGTTTGGCAACAGATTAAGTACGGTGGCGGTAGACACCTTACAAGTTCTCTAAATCGGGTCACCGTCGAAAGCGTAAGATTCGCATCTGGTAAGAGTAATCTGTGACATTATATCACAGTTTGGTCCCGAAATTGTCACATAATTTATCACTGAAGAGACCAGATTTGGATATTACATTCCAGGAACGGACTTCGTTGGAAAGACACTGTACAGGGTTTTCTCTTATATTTTGAACGGAGTCCACAGTCCTTATTTTTAGAGATATGGAAAAATGTTTGATACAAAAATTTTAGGGTTTTATCTAAATCATCAGAATTTTCTATAAACAAATGATAATCGGAATGTCAAAAAATCGCTATCAACTTTAATTTTTTAAATAGAACACCCTGTATATTTTCAACCATTTAGAAAGATATCTTTTTTCTGATTTCAAAAATATATAGTTTGTTTATGTTTCTTTAAGCAGTTTTTAAAATATTTAGATTTAAATGTTTAAAAATGTTCAAAGCTATACGTTTGCGATCACTGAAAAAGTGATTCCAAAGCCACCTGTGCTTGAGCGGCTATGACTTAAAACTGAGCATTTTAAATATTTAAATCTAAATATTTTAAAAACTACTTAAAGAAACAAACAAACTATATATTTTTCAAATCAGAAAAAAGATATCTTTCTAAATGATTGAAAATATACCGGGTGTTCCATTTAAAAAATTAAAGTTGATAGCGATTTTTTGACATTCTGATTATCTTTTGTTTATTTTTTTAGAAAATTCTGATGACTTAGATAAAACCCTAAAATTTTTGTATTAAGCATTTTTCCATATCTCTGAAAATAAGGACTGTGGACCCCGTTCAAAATATAAGAGAAAACCCGGTACACAGAAAATATTAAAAATATTTTTGACAAGACTATGGGGTTACTGAGGCTCGAAAATCTAATTTTGTTTAACAGATGGTAGAAAATTTCCGGAAATTTCTCCAAAATGTTAACTAATATGTCATTTTCGCCGTTATTGAGGTCAAAAAATCTAATATTATCTGGGCATTGCAAATTTAAAGAGGGAGAAACAATATGGAAGGGGAGAGGAATAGGTGAGCTAAAAAGAAAGAAATTTTATTTTTCATAAAAGTTCCATTAACCTCAGTAAAAAATATCCAACAATAGTATTCCATACTTTTCAATGCTTTTCCTTTTGCGAAGTTGGTTAATTTTTTTTTAAAGAAAAATTATTTTTTTGGGGCAATAATTTACCTAGTATTAATTTATTTTATTTACCTTTTCTATCAGTTACCTGTGTCCGACCCGATTTTTGCGTTATGTAATATTGAAATTCGGTCTCTAATGGTAAATACGTAGTTGTATCTTTACTATTGGAGATATATTCTTAAAAGAAAGTAGGTAAACACCAAAGTACATCCCCTGAGACTCCGTGCGCATGTCTAGCACGCTTGGTTTGTGCGTGGTACTCATTTTGGTCTACTGCGCAGATGTCAGAAAACGAGAAATGAAAAATAAAAAAGTCCAAAAAAAAGTTTTGGAAAAGAAGTTCAAAAGTTAAATACGAAGTTGTAGCTTTACAATTGGAGATATTTTCTTAAAAGTGGGTGGGTTCGAATGAAGCCACCAAATACATCTCCTGAGATTCCGTGCGCATGTCTACCATACTCGGTTTGCGCGTGGTACGCATTTTAGTCTACTGCGCAGATGTCAAAAAACGAAAAATATAAAAAACAAAAAATTAAAAAAATGGAAAAAAGTTTTGTTAAAAAGTTAACAAGTTAATTAATTAATATTAAATTTCTCTATTGAAATCCTTTGTATTTAAAATTTGATATTGAAATCTTTTGTATGCTAAGTTCTATACCGTATCCAATTTAATTTGAGAATGATGACGGAAACCCATTTTACAACCGAGAGATCAATTATGTCTCTCTCTCATGTTCTTTCTCTCTCATTTTTTTCTCTCTCGTCTTTTTTCTCTCTCATAGACAAAAATTTTTACAGTTGGTACAAAGCTAGGTTATGAGAAACACAAACATGACATATTATTTGAAGCCTGTCCCATAATACAAGTTGTTTTTGCAGTGTAAAAATATACTTTAAAAGCTTATATAAAGTATTAGCAGCTTAAATTCCTGCATGTTCTATGAATCTAGGACTGACTAACAACTATTGAAATATTACTCAAGGTACATATTTGTTCTTCTTTACATTACTTGGACCGGGCGTTATGGGAATGAGTAACAAGAACGCCGACCCGATATGAAATTGAGAACAGGGCATCACAGAAGATTTCTTTAGTTATTGAGAAAGGACTGACAATTGCCCCTAGAAACGTTTGGTTTCAGTTTAAAGCTTTCAACATTTACAGTTAAAAATTGTAAAAGTATTTGGCATATTCGATTAAATAATTGTTATCGCGTCTATAACTCACACAAATGTCACTGTTCGCAGGTTGGCTGTAATATAGATCCATTGAGATGAGACGTCCCTGCCTAAAGTTAAAATCATGTTACTTTAAGAGGCTGGAGCATAGAAGTTTTGAATGCTTAACCTCTATTATTTTGTGTATTAAAGTGAAATATCACTTTGTTAAAGAGATGTAAAGGGAATGCACTCAATCAAAGGCGGATGAATTTATGTTTCATGTTAGTTTCAGAAAATCTAACTGAAATAGTACATAAAGATATTTTATTTAGCTGGAGTTAAAATGATCCAAGGTTGGCATAATTTACATCAAGTAATTTTTTTTAAGAAAGTTGAATATGAAATATTCCTGATTATTTTTGTTAAGTACTTGAAAAATTTTAATATTTTAATGTTAAATTTTGAAGCCCAGCAACAATGCGTAAATAATCTGGGAAGGCCGCATCGTTCGCTGTCAGATAGGCAAGTGTAGGTAATTCCCTGAATTTTAAAATGTCCAGCAGTTCGCCAGTCCTAATTTAGAAACGGACTGGGAAATGAAAAGGCAGCAAAACTTTTTGTCATAAAATCATTAAATATATTAAAATATTCTAATTCCTACTATGCATTCCAATGTCAGTACTTTTATTTAGGTACTTGTTACTTTATTTTATTGATATACTAATACAAGGTACGTTTTGGATTTATGTTTTTTTTGTTACACTTTTCATTTTGTGTTTTAAATTCGTAAGCTACAGAAATACATTAAAATTGCTATGCTATACTGTTATATTACTTTTTGGTAAGTGTCGCCGTGTTTGTAGTTATATTGAATCAAGATTTATCTTGGTGTTTACATTAAGGTGACCAACCGTACTGTTATCCAGGACAATACTCTTTTTTAGCATCACTGTCCTGGGTAAATCGCGATAATAGAAAACCCAGTAAAAGTACTGTTTTTTGAAATGTGCCCTGAAAAGGATGGATCCGACATTAAGTAAAAGATAAAAATGAAAGTATGTACAAGCAAATGAAATACAAAATTCAGAAACGAATCACTGTAATTTTATTTAACCTTAAATCGACTTTTAATCGTCCATTTCTGTCTTAAGCGCCCAGCTCCTCGCGCGGCTGAAATGAACGTAAACCGCGAGTGAATGATTCGACAAACGTCTTTGCACTTGGTATAAATACAAATCCAACTAGGGCGAAGTATGTCGACACTAGTTTCGGGCCTTTTTTAGGGATTTTAAATCATTTTCTTGGATTAATACGTCTAAGGAAATGATGTAACTTAGTACAAATACACTGAATTTTTTAACATGCTAAAAACGGCACAGTTTTAAAAGCAAGTCACTCATCTAAAAAGTAGGTATAACTTTAAAAGAAAATAATACATTGTCTTCCAAAAAAATTATTTTGTAAGTTTATTTAATTTATAAAATGTTAATGCAAGACAAGAAATAGTACTCTTATGTTTTTCAGTTAAGTTACCAGACGTCCGGATTTGCCCGGACATGTTCGGGTTTTTACTACGTCCGGGCGGATTTTGCATAAGCGCCCGGATATTAAAAATAACCAAAAAAACTAAAAATGGATGAGTTTAAAAAATGTCGATATTTATGATTGGGAACATGATGTAATGCCTTCATTATTTTTATAAACTTGTCCTGAAAATCCTTAATCTGATAACCCTAGTTTTTCTTAATAAGCAAATCATTACCTATTAAGAATGTTGGTATATTTCTGAACTAGTATTATTCGTTAAAATGCCTCGTTTTTTTTTAAGTTTTTGCTCCCTAAAAATGATTGCTATTTATAATAAATAAATAGCCTTTATTAAAAATGGCAGTTTGTTTTATTATTTCAAATATTCTAACAGTTGATTTGTCCTATTTGTTCTTATGGATTATTCCTCTTATTAGACGTAAAATATTGCCAATAAATGATTTTATAAGATAGGACGATCTATCCCCCATATGAAATGCCACTGTGTCCTGGTTTTTGATTTTCTAATGTTGATCACCTTAGTTTAACTACATCTGGTTTTTAGGGTTAAATCAATTTGTGTATACAAAACAATCTAAAAAATTAAAAACTCAACTTAAGTAATTAAAATCGGATTTAAATCAAAAAAGTCCGATTAAAAACAAATCAATCTGATTTTTTTTAAATCATTATTTTTGCGGACCCTAAAATAAACATCTTGTTTCATTAATTATTTTAAAAACTAACCGTTTTATAATTTATTTTTAGACTCAGAAAGTATGTAAGATTGAAGAATATGAAAAGTTTATTACATTCATGAAAACCGATTTACCCTCAACATTTAGAATTACTGGTTCTAAAGGTGTTGCAAAAAAGATGCTGGAAATGGTTGAAGATCAGTTAATCAAAGAATGCGTTAGTCAAGATGCAAATGAAAAGCCACCCAGCATGTTTCCTTTGCCATGGTAAACAATATAAGTTTTTAAAAATTTTTTTAATTATTTCTCTATTCTTAAGCCATTTAAATTAATGTGCGGTTGTCAAATGAAAATAAAAGTTTTGAAAGTTTTTTCTTTATTAAAAGCCTGCGGCGGCGTTTATTAAAACTGGTATATTTGACGAACCATTAATTTTTCTCTAAATTCTTAAAAACTAAAATCCTTGTATACCAAAGTTCATCCAAAATTTTCGTCCCAAGAGCCGATACATCTATATTTGAGCCCAATCAAACCCAATTCAGTTCGTTTAATTCTGATATGTTCCTTCCATCTTAGTTTCGCATCTAAAGTCGTCCCCAGGTATTTGGCAGTGTTTATGATATCATTTATGTTGACTGGTTGATGATTGCCTATTCTTCTGTTAGTAAAGTTAATATAAATAGATATTTGTTCACTGTTGTCTAATTGTAAATCTGGTCGCTAGCTTGTTAGAGTTGGCTGGTTACTACATCTAAGTCCGTTCTTACTGCTAATAAAGCAGTGTCATCTGTGAATTAAGCCACAGTTATATTTTCTGTGTGTGAAAGTTTTTGACAAACATTATGCATACAAATATCAAAAGGTTTAGGCTTTCGCGACCATCATTTCAGGAACTCGAAAGTGGTGGATTTTTGGGCGTCGTTTCGTCACCACGAGAAGCTCGGCTTTAGACAAGAATAAAACCACCTCTAAAAATGTCAGCCATTCGTGCCGGCGAAACGTCGGGAATAAATTCCACTGTACGATGGCCAGTAGGCCCGAAAGCTACTACCTAAATTTTTCATTTATTTATTTAAAGACAAAAAAAACAGTATTTTAATGAAATAGTACAAATTATAAGGTAATCACGAGAGTTACAACGTTTCGAGTGAGAGCATAGGCGTCGGTAGGTCGATTTTAAAAATCTTTAAAATAAAGGTACTTTATTTTTGATATAATAATATAACAACCGTGAGAGCCCTAGCAGAAGTGTGCTGGTTTGTAAAGTAACAAAATAAAAATTCACTTACTACAGTTCACGGAGTCCAGAATGCAGCTTTCGTTGGTTCAAACATTTGTTCAGTTTGTGCAAATGCATGGATCATTAAAATACCTTCTTTTAAACGCGTACGCTTATCTGTAATTGTGAAAAGGAACGTTCTACCTCCAGTGATATAATGTTTGCGGACCTATAATGGTGGGTATGACATGTAACAAAAGCCCGTCACGAACAATCTATTATTGGTGTTGTTACGCAATGTTGATACAGCATGCCGTCTATACATGTTCGCGACATGCTTTTATTACATGTCTGGGCCCACCTTAAAGGTACGGTTTCTTCGGGGCGACCATGATAGGCGTTCGTCGCTCGGCGATGATCGCGAACCACTGCTAATGGCAAAGTCGCTCAACATAGCCCCCTGGAGGGAGACGATTACATTGATTTGCCATTGAACAGTGGTTCACGATCATCGCCGAGCGACGAACGCCTATCATGGTCGCCCCGAGGAAATCGCACCTTAATACTTAAACCTTAGACGTAGTTGCGGAAGCGGCACTTTCATCACTTAAACACTATTTAATATAGCGTAATTGCGCGAAGTTCGGATTTTTCGCTAAAACCGAAGTATAGTTTGTAGAGCCGTATTTATATTATCAACTACTTCAAAAGGTTGCATTAAAGAAAAATAACTATGTTGTAACTGGTCGCTTGCATCCACTAACGTACTATAGTTTTCTTGTGTTGTGCGTAAATCTGACTGCACTTGTGGCTTATTAAACTGCTGTTGATTTTCTATAATCGCTTTCGCTTCTGGTGGATTTAATTTGGAAACTACAGATTTTACAGCTTCGAAATATTTGCTGTAATAAGAAGCAGCTTTCAACCACATACCCCATCTTGTTAACACAGGCTCTGGAAGTAGAGGAATGCCTGGGCACGACTGATGAAATGCTTTAACAGTGGAGATTTTATAAAGGTCTGTTTCGTAGCTGCGAATAAATGGTCAACGTCTGGATAACTGCTTCGAATTTTTTCTGCTACGAGGTGAAATGCATGAAGTACACACGTTGTATGCAATAAATTTGGGCATATTTTTTTAAGTGCTGCGCCTGCTTTAAGCATATATGCCGCCCCATCCGTTACTAGCAATAAAACGTTATTTGTATTCTAAATTGTTCAAAGGTTTGCAACACAAGTTGCTCAATAGCTTCAGCAGTAGTTCTTTCTAATTTTCTGCTCGCAAGTAAAAATATGGCTAATATGGTCATAACTTTGTCGGGTGTAAAAATGCGAACTAGACCCAAATTCAATCGTGTAAAGTACAATGACGTTGGTGCCGGCAGAAAGATTCTTGCATCGCCGTCTCTCTCGAGCCTCGTGTGACTTCATTAACAACCAGTGGTTAACTATAAGTTTTCCCTCCGCCAGCACCAACGTCATTGTACTTTACACGATTGAATTTCGGTCTACAATATTTTCAATTTTGTTCTTATTTGTCCGTAGCTTCATTTACAGTTACCCAAAAGTTTTTATTATGTATCTTCCCCCGAAAACTGTCTTCAATTTGGTGTTTGGCATGAGGAATGTGACGACCTAGTGCTTGTTGTGTCGGTAATGCCCAGTTACGCACATATTTTGCCCAAAAAGACCTAAAATGTTTCTTATTTAAATCGGCACACATAGGGGCCAAAAGCATCAAAAGTTGGCATAATTTAATGGGTGTTTAACAGTTTTTTTAAGGAATTTTGAAATACACCTTCAAAGGTTTTTTTTTAAAAATGACTTAATAGTTTTTCTTTAGAATTTTATTAGTTTATTAGTTTTTCTTAATACTGTTTTTTTTAATGTTATATATTTTAATGTTATGTTATATATTCCCTGTAATAAACTTTAAGTTGGTTGGGAATAAAAAATTAAAAGAAAAAGAAAAATTAAAAATTATAATCTTTAAATATTTTTAACAAAGACAAACATCATCTTAATAAGTGCTCAAAATGACCCTATTGATTTAAATCGTAGGTATAATTTGAATTTTGCATTAAAATATCGGTGTTTTCTGCCAGATATGTAACTAAACAGTCCGTGTTCAAGCTTTTTTGATCATTTCTAGAGAACAACAAAAAATTATTATGGTTATCCAGTCGCTGGTTTAGCAGATTGGTCACCCATGCCCCCCAACCTAACTCCTGTAGATATTTGAAATCTTCAAAAACCAAATACATTACAACATTTACCAGAAAGACTTGGTAAAGAAATAATTTTTCGCAATATACGGGAGGAAATAAAAGCTTATTTGTACTGTTATATGAAAGTTAACGGCATCATTCTGAGAACCTAATAAAATGATTTTTATGGTTGTTTCTGATTTTATTAGAAATATTCAAAAATCGTCTAATGTGTTTAGTACACTTAAAATTTCAAATATTCCCATAAAAAAATCTAAATGAGTTACGTTGGGGGGCGTGGGAGGTCATTCTGTAGGCCCTCTTCTGCAGGCCCAGGGACCGAATAACCATAACAATTTTTTGATGAATTCTAGAAGTGGTCAAAAAAGCTTGGACACGGTCTGTTAAGGTACCTAGGTATCTTTACTGACCACCGTCTTTTCTGCAAAATTATTCAAATTATACCTTCCTTAAAATCAATGTGGTCAATTTTAGCACTTAATAAAATGGTTTTGTGTTTGTTTTTGATCTTGCTAGAAATAAGTAAAAATTAAAAGGGCCAAATCTTACATCAAATGTGTCTCCCTAGTAACCAAAAGTGGCGTGTTTCAGGATTTTTTTTTAAAAAAGCGTACCAATAACGGAGTTGTACTGGGTGACTCATTTTAATTGCAATGCTTTGTATTACTGGTTTTGCAGATGCATAATATTTTTTACAATTTTTCAGAGCTATATATTTCATAAACGAGCCAATAAACTTAATGAAATGAATTTAATTTTATGACAATTTTATTGATTAACAATCTATTTTCGTCACCGAAAACTATTAATGTTAATGAAAGAAGAATTAATTTTAAACACTGGATTTGAAGCTTTTGTTGTGTATTTTCCTAAAAGCTATAAGTTCTTTTTAGGTACCCAGACAAGCTGGCTTGGCAGTTGGAGTTGACTAGAAAAGATATCCGAAGATGCGAAGCATATTATAAACTTCATAATTTTTTAATTTCTGAGACAGAACATGGTACAATTTCTAGGCAAGAAACTGTGAGCATGATTCCACCATTGGTTTTAGATGTTGAACCACACCACAAGGTAGTTGTTTCCACATATTTAATAGGGTAAAATGATATTTAGTATATCTTTACTTTAAATTATACATACAAATGGTATTTAAATGTGTAGGGATATTCAAAATAGGTAATGAGTCCTTGTACAAAAGCTGATCTTTACGGTAGTACTAATTTTACACAAGATATCTCTTTATAAAACAAACATATGGTTGTCCAGCACACAAAAAGAAGTATCTATCAAACCGTTGAGTTTATTCCAAAAAAATGTTAAGAATTACGGATAGAATTCAAAAATATTTTAATATACAAAAATGGTACCCCGACTCCATCTTGACTTTGACAACGATCCAATTTGCATCAAAAAAGATAGTACTTATACAACCTGCGTCATCAAGATGGCGGAGAGTAAAGTCGCGCTGAATGAGCTAGAGGAAAGAAAGTGCAAATATTGTAAAAAAAACGTTGAAAAGAGTTTCGTACAGTGTGCAACGTGTCGGGTGTTTTATCACCACTCATGTGCGCTAAGAATAACCGGCCTAAGGGTTGTTAGCGGAAGCAGAAACTCAGTATCTTGTGTCATCTGTACAAGTGAGGTTATGGAGCGTGACCTAGCAGTGGCAAGCAGAAACATTTTGGAGAAAGACTCAGAAATACAAAAGCTAAAATCGTCAGTAAGTCAAATACAAGAAAACCTAAACAGCATGCTAGCAAAAATATCAGCAGTAGAAAATCTCTTATCAAAAATAGAAACATCAAATGCGATTCAAACCCAGCAAAAAATGGGCATAATCACCATAGCAGAAAAAAAAGACATCGGAATTCAATCAATGCGAGAAGCACCAGGGACAAAAAAGCAAACTGCCGATTCAAATGCAGCTTCGAAACCAGTGTTGCCGGAGGAAAATGTCGTCGCTGGAGTAGACGGAGTAATTCAACGTGCCCCGAGTGCTCAAACGAGCACGAATGTCTAAGGAAGCAAGCAGCAGTCTGACAACGTGGAAGACCAAAGGCGGGTAGAAATGGGCGAAATTAGTGTTGGGAATAATCGAATGAATTAAATAATCGAAATATTAGCTCTCGAATGATTTTAATAATCGAATGATCATTCGAAATAATCATTTGAATCAAAAAATATAGCAAATAAAACTACACAAAAATCATCTCTTGAATTTTTTTTTCCTTGGATTGGCCGTTTTCGATAAAAACAAAAAAATGTAAAGTTATACATAACATTATTTATTAGTATAATTTGTTAAAAAAACAAAAAAGTAAGAGATCCATGACAACAAAAACACTTCTTTAAACAAATTTGGCAACTAGCATGATTCCCCTTTATGCATTAAAAATTGTCACCAAATTTCAACTTTATACAAATTTGCGTCCTCTAGTTATTTAGGAAAAACCTTTTACAAAAATTCAACACCCTGTGTATTCAAAACAAAGTCTTTTAGAACCTATGTTTTGTCTTAAAATTAAGTAAGGAATAATACCCTCAAGTTTGGCCACATACTTTACTAACATACTGTATATATCATAAAAACATGCAATAACACTATGCGTTGTCGAGAGATGAAATAATGCTCGAGCGATATCGAAGGATCATTCGAAATAAAGAATCATTCGAATGAAAAACACATCCGAGACAATCGCATCGTAACGCAACGTCGAGTGCCGAGTCGGCGGCGGCATCATTTCGTATTTCGTCTCGTCATTCGAAGCGGCGAAAGGCGATTATTATTATATTATAATCTCTCGGCTAAATCATTCGAATGATCGCGCTGACTTCTCGAGATATCTCGAGTGATTTGAATAATCGAATGATCGATTATTTTTCATTCGAGATATCCCATCGCTAGGCGAAATACTAAACAACGAAAATCCAGGTAGTTCAAATGTACCAAACACACCCTTAGACGAATTAACATCCCTAACAAACCTAATCTATGTTAACATCTAACCTCAATAAGAACGACAGCGAAAATGCAGAAAATGGTCCATGGTTTAAAGAAAAACAAAGGGGTTTTAAAGCAAAGGCAAATCAACGACCAATTTCAATCCATACCACAAATCGTCGAAATCCAGACAAAAGCAAAAGACCGGAACCATTGAAAGGAATGAACGAAAATACGCAGCTTCTAAGAACGGCTCAAAAGATGAACGCCTTATTCATATCAGGACTCGACCCCAAAGTGGAAGAGGCAGAAATTATGGTAATTATTGATATTACTGGAAACAGCGAATTTTTTCATGAAATTTTGCACATACCCTAATTTTGGGTCGTAGAACACGAATCCGAAGTCAGCTTTTGGCGGTCTCGTATGGTTTTTCCAAAAAAAAATTGTTTTTGGAAAACTTTTAGGTTAACTTTTAGGTTACCTTTTTGTTATAGATTCCTTTAAGTTTCGACACTTTCACTTCAACATATCTGTAAACTTATAATTTTTATTAGTTTTCGTCACACAAAACACCACATTTAGGCAAAAATAGCTAAGAAAATTGCTTTTTTCTATAGAAAATTCCATTTTATGGCTACTAGACGTCATTATTTTGCCAGCTGTCAATTTTCCGGCGTTGCCACGTTTACAAAGCATTTTTCTCGCAAATTTTAACAATTTCCGGCCATATATAAATCCAAAAAAAGAGATGGCAATATGAGAGTAAAATAAGACAGATAGCATTTTATTTTCCCTAAAAGGGCAAAAAGATGACCCCAACCAACACCCTGGGGCACCGATCCCTTTTCGCCTGCGAGGAAAGAGACTGGTCAGGGCCCCTAACCAGGTGCTAACCCTGCTCCGACCTTAGGGTGCCCTCCGATCCACCGTTATACCACCGTTATATCGAAAATATTAGATCTGTCACCTAATTCACCGACTTAGAAAAGTTTTTGATACGAACGGTGGATCGGAGGGCACCCTAAGGTCGGAACAGGGTTAGCACCTGGTTAGGGGCCCTGACCAGTCTCTTTCCTCGCAGGCGAAGAGGGATCGGTGCCCCAGGGTGTTGGTTGGGGTCATCTTTTTGCCCTTTTGGTTAAATTTGGTTCATTTTCGCATTTTCCCGCCAACTTTTTATTATTCCTAATTTACAACTTTGTCTTGAAAAATAAGTAAACCTGGCAACGCCGGACATTTGACAGCTGGGAACGTAATGGCGTCTACTACCAAATACAATGGAATTTTATATAGGAAAAAGCAATTTTCTTAGCTATTTTTGGCTAAATGTGGTGTTTTGTGTGACGAAATAAAATAAAAATTATAAGTTTACAGATATGTTTAAGTGAAAGTGTCGAAACTTAAAGGAATCTATAAAAAAAGGTAACCTAAAAGTTAAAAAAATTTTTTGCGGAAAAACCATTCGAGACCGCCAAAAACTGACTTCGGATTCGTGTTCTACGACCCAAAATTAGGGTCTGTGCAAAATTTCATGAAAAAATTCGCTGTTTCCAGTAATATCAATAATTACCGAAATTATAAACTTCCTCAAAATAAATGGTTTGGAGACTGGCTGCAGTTGCACAAAAATCAGAACAAGAGCTGACAAATTCCGAGCTTCTTTTCGACTCACCATTCCAGATAGTGACAAAGAAAAATACTTATCCACAACTTTATGGCCTAAAGGGATCGTGATAAACCATTTTCAGAACATACAGCGCCAACCAAGGACAAGATAAACTCAAATGAAGCTATGGTGGTGGACCAGAGTGACGAGATAGGGAGTCAGGTTTGTGCTTCTCTTACAATCCTCCACTACAACGTTCAATGTCTTAGAAATAAAATAAATTTGTTTGAGTCATTTTTACAGGAAACCCAGTATAAAATTTTATGTATAAATGAGCACTGGCTATTACCAGACGAATTAGGTTCAATAGTTATAAGTGGTTTTGTCTGTGTCTCTGGCTTTGGTAGGTCCGAGCGTAAAAATGGTGGTGTAGCAATCTTTATCCAGAGAAACCTCGGGGTCCTCCAACTACCGTTTGATATTGTATATATGTCAGACGAGATAAACTTTGAGGCTGCAGGCATTATACACAATAACATTCAAATAATAACAATATACAGGTCACCCCAGGGCGATATCAATATCTACTTACGTAGGTTGGCCGCACTGCTGGAGGCCCTGGATTCGGGCATGGGTATTATTGTAACGGGCGACTTCAATGTGCACTTTCACTCAAGCACATTGGAGGCACAGATGGTCTGCGGCGTGCTCGAGTCTTATGGGCTATCCAAAGTGGTGTCCGCTCCAACCAGAAACGAGACATGCTTGGACAACATCTTTACAAACCTGATTGAGAATTTACACCATAAAATAGTCGATCCAGGAATGTCCGACCATCTGGCCATCTCCTTCACTTGCCCTGTTATCAAATCCTTAGGTAAGAACAATACTCGAATAACATACAGACCAATAACGGACGAGGGGCTCTTTAATCTACATCATATCGTTGCAAACACGGACTGGTCTTTTGTTGATAACACAAAGATCATCCAGAAACACAGTTTGAAATTTTTGTAAATTCAATTAAAGATGCATGTGACATCTTTCCAATTAAAACCAAAATAGCAAACAAAAACAATTTCAGCAATACATTTAGGATTCACTGGTTTACCGATGAGCTCAGGGAAATGAGGGAAACTTTAAAATTTCTAACCAACTTAAGAAAAACAAACCCGGCCTCAGTGACCAATGATATGATAAAATCTTTTCGTAAATATAAATATAAATCCAAAATAGAAAATAGTAAAAAACAAGCAAATAATCGTCACATTACACAGTCAAAAAACAAAACCAAAGCGGTATGGGATATAATAAAAAATAACAAACCGATCAAAAACATTGCCAACTCCAATAACATAAACGCCGATGATTTTAACAATTACTTTACACAAATAGCCAACAATATAGTGAGAAACATTCCAATATCAAATGCTGATCCTCAGAATTATTTTGACATTCTAAACACAAACACGGCAAACATAACTTTAAATTTTAAAGAAACCACTTTTAACATTTTAAGAGATATAATAAGCAACCTCAAAAATAGCCCAAGTAAAGACTGCTTTGAAATCAATGTAAAAATAGTTAAGACAATTAAAGATTGTATAATTTACCCCTTAACAAAAATTATAAATAACTGTATCAATGTCAGCACTTTTCCTGACTGTTTGAAGATGGCACGTGTGGTACCCATTTTTAAAAAGGGGGATCCAGATGACGTGGTCAATTACAGACCAATCTCAGTGGTTCCTATATTTAGTAAGATCTTTGAATTATTCTTAAAGGAACAAATGTGTCAGTATTTGGAGACGCATGGGTTGTTTAACCCATGTCAGTTTGGATTCAGGAGTAACACATCAACAACAGCGGCAATAAGTTATCTTACTGCGTACGTACAAGAATGTTTTGAAAGCAAACAGTATGGAAGAGCTTCATTTTTTGATTTAACCAAGGCCTTCGACTGCGTGTCTCACGGCCTGCTGGTACAGAAGTTGCTTAATTACAAATTTAATACCAACAGTATGAACCTAATAAATTCATACTTAACAAATCGCTCTCAGTACGTGGCGTGTGGCGAAGCAAGGTCGGGCCGGGGGCAGGTGACCTGCGGAGTGCCGCAGGGCTCGGTGCTGGGCCCGATATTGTTCCTGCTATACATAAACGACATATATGCTTGCACTGTGGGCACTGACACAGACATAATTCTATTTGCGGATGATACCACTGCACTACAGAGAGCGGACAGCCTGACAGCTCTGGACCGGCGAACCGTGGAAGCGCAGTCGGAGATAGAACAGTGGTTCCTAACAAATAAGCTAAGTATAAACGAAGCCAAAACCCAAACTCTAAATTTCTCTTGAAGATCTGTCGAAAAAGATATAGACCCGGTAAAGTTTCTTGGAATCTTTCTTGACTCCAGACTGACATGGGAGCGTCATGCTCAGCATGTGGCTGGTGTTTTGAGTAGGAATACTTACTTAATACGCAGCCTGAAAAATACAGTGTCAAATGAGGTATTGTTGAGCGCCTACTATGGCCACATTCACTCTCGTCTGTCCTATGCCATATTGTGCTGGGGACACTCACCTCATGCATCTAAGGTCTTTGCTGTGCAGAGGCGATGTGTGAGGATAATGGCTGGTCTAAAGTTTAGAGAATGCTGTAAGGCAAGTTTTAGGACTCTGGGCATTTTGACACTGCCATCAGTATACATCCTTACCTGCCTCATGCATATAAAATGCAACACGACTGCTATTTCTTGAAAATAAATAATGCAAAAATGTAAGGCTCACGTAAAATCGCTCTATCTCAGAAAGTATCAAAGATAA
This sequence comes from Philopedon plagiatum, assembly GCA_963971165.1. Classification (NCBI taxonomy): domain Eukaryota; kingdom Metazoa; phylum Arthropoda; class Insecta; order Coleoptera; family Curculionidae; genus Philopedon; species Philopedon plagiatum. The sequence continues at coordinate 31,850,550 of OZ020195.1, read as the reverse complement.
ACCGATGGATTAAAAATGATAGTATTCGCTAAGAATAGTCTTTTAAAGGAACAGCTTACGGTTTAAGTACGGGTCAACTACAAAGGATGATTCAAAAATGGGGGGAAATGGGTTGAAATTTATTTTTTTAAAATTCTTATTAATTTAGAACGCTATTCCTTTTGTATTTTTTTACTGCTGCCTCTCAGAATTTGGGTTTCACTTGTCCTATATATTTGGATTTTAACAGTATAATAACCATTAATTTTATATGATTGTATTATGCCTTTTAATCTTCTTTCCTTTAAAGTTGGTAATTTTAATCTGCGTTTAATCGTTCCTCATATGGAAGGTTTCTACGTTATAAAGGAATTTTTGTTGTATAGAAAATAGTTAAAAGTGTTATTTAACAGGAACATTCGTTAAACTTTTTCAACCAAAGTTTTGTTTTCCTGGTACACTTAAAGGAATCTTTTTATATCACGCTTCCAATTTATCATTCGTGTGTAAATCTGAAGCTACAGTTTCAATTTTTTTTTCATAACTGCATCTGGTTGCCGTTTGTAACCTTCACGTTGAACCAGATCTCCTGGGTGACAGTAAAGTAGTGGAGTCAAGACTTCTACACCGTGTACAATGCTGGCAAACATTACCATAGCTTCTTAAGTTATTCAACGCATCTTAACGTTTTTAAGATTCTGGATGTCTCTGAACAACTTCTACCTAGCCAATTCTGAATTCCAAACCGCTAATATCGACAGGATGCCCCGCTGAAGCTTGTTTTTGGGCCTCGCACTTTTTAGCTCTTCTCTATTTTTTGAGTTTAGCTTCAGATTTTGTTGGTTCAGGTTCAGTTGGATTAGTTGTATTCTTTTTAGAATAGTTTTTAGGCTACATAATATTAAAATTCAACCCTTTTTTTATTTGTTACCAAAGAATTTGTATTTGCTATTCTTTTTATTTTTAGATATTAGATATGTGTGCTGCCCCGGGCTCGAAAACGGCGCAACTACTTGAAATGCTGCATAAAAATGATGATCCTATACCATCGGGTTATGTCATTGCAAACGATGTGGATAACAAAAGATGTTATATGCTGGTCCATCAAGCAAAAAGGTTAAATTCTCCGTGTGTCGCTGTAATAAACCATGACAGTGCTTCACTACCTAATATGTTTGAGACTCTAGCAGATGGATCTACCCAACAGGTAACAAGTCATATACATATGTACAATCGTGGTCAATAAAATCGTACAATTAAATCAGAGTCTAATCTTTTCTTAATGAAATTTCTTAGGTAACTAACACTTAAACTGTGGATTAGATGTAGCATTTTATTGTCTACGGCTGTGCAATAAACCCTCTGTATGCTTGGATTCACTATCTACATTTTTATTTATCTTTGGTATGAAACAGCACGGCAAGTCGCAGTTTCATAATGAATTTTAATCTTTATTTTGTTCATTGCTCATATATAAGAAGGTCGAATCTTTAAATTAAAACTAATTGGCCAATACAAGCCAAAATATTTTTTCTAAAAGTAAATAAAATCATATATTACAACTTATTTTAGATTTTTTAGATTGCCTACTTTCAAAGTAGAATAAGGAATATGCACATATTTTTTTTATTGCATAAATCGTTTAAGGAAGTCATTACAAACCCAAAAAAAAAATATTTTGAAGAACATTACTAGGATAATTTAGCTACAAAAAATGTTTACTTTTCGGTATAATTTATTACAATTTAAAAAGCAGCCATTTGTCCTTGAAAAGTGACGTCAGGAGATCAGCAAAAATCTACATGTTAACCTAAAGCTTAACCTAAAGTCGAACAGGTTTATTTTTCTCGGAAACAGTCAGAGGGGCCGAAATCGAATTTTTTGAGTTGATAGAGGAATAGTTCAACTAGCTTCGGTAAAAAATTCAGTTATCCAGGTTGTTTCGTTTCGGAGCTATTAAACGTCAAAGTCGAAATTTCCGCGATTTCCGTTGAAATCGGGTACAGGTCGCAAATGTGAATTAAATCGATGTGAATTTTCGGAGGTTGTAGGGGACCCGGAGCTTCAGAACTCCACTGAAACTGGTGAGGGTCAGAAAATGGCAAGTAATTCTTTTGAATTTTTTTAGGTCGAAAAATGCCATTTCCAGACCCCTCTTTGGTAGGTACCTAATAACTCGAAAACAAAACGTCAGATCGAAAAACAGATTCATAAGTGAAACTTTAAAATCTCAAATACTTTTTTTGCAATACACTTACCTAAACCTAAAATCACTGGAAAATGGAAATATTTGGAAAAAACTGGAAATTTAGATTTTTGACCCAAATATTTCACGGTTTTTAATGTTTTGTGGGGTCAAAATGGTTCAAATTAAAATCCCATATACGTCATCGGAAAGAGCTCGCCAGAGTATGTGTTATCCATATTTTTAGTTTCTTCATTTTCTATAGGAAGGGAGCAATCGCCGATTAAATTTCGATTTTTTTTACTTTTTTTGCCCTCGACATCGGTACATTTGAATCACTCTGTATTTTTTCCTATCTATTTTTCCCACAATTTTTCAACACTATCTTATAAAGGGATTCTGTAAAATGAATACCGAATGGGTAATCCCGGAGCGTATTTAAGGGGTTAAAAATCGGATTTTCTTGATTTTTTCCGACAAATCCTATTTTTAACCGACATTATTCCACACTATTTACCCTATTTAGTGATTCTTTTTGGGATTATTTTATCCGTTAATTATCTAAGAATACCTCCCACTAATTTAAATCGCTTATTTTTTCGGTAAAGTTATAAATAAATAGGTTTATTTGCATCGGGGACATCTAAAATTTGAAAATTTTTGACTTCGAAGATTGCCATGAAAATAAAGAATTGCAGTTTATTCACTCGAAATTACTAAGATGATATGTCAAAATTTCCCAGAAATGCCATTTTTTTTTGCAAAATTGAGAGGCTCCTGGACCGATTTCGACTTGAAGTATACATAAATAATTTTAGGAACCTTCTACTTTAAGTGCAGGGATATTTCATTGGATGAGTTATGCATTAAATACCATTTTTATTGAGTTTTCGATGACTCTACAACACTGGAATTCGCCATATACTCATGATGAGTCATAAGTTCAGTTTTGACGACACAGCCAATAGGATCACGTTTTACAAGTTTCGAAATTCGCGCGAAAATTTGCAGTTTTAAACCTTTTTTTTTGTTAACAAAGATCGGAAACCGCCATGAACATTTAATTTATGTAGAGAATATAAAAAAGAATATTTCAGATTTATTGGGGTTATATGCATATTCCCTATTGGGGACGTTTTTTTGTTTTCTCGGTTTTGCTTGAAAACCAGTGAAATAGGATGCAAATTATGTTTATTTAGTAGGTTTTCAATTTTCATTTGATATGAGTGCGGTATATATAAAACATTATATCATATTTTAATACAAAGCTCTCAACGAATTAGCGTTTTTTGAGATATTGAGTATTGGCCTGTATGCAGACACGTAATTTCAAGTTTTTTTCCTGGAGACATGGCATGCAGATGAGAGGGTCTTCCTGTAAGAATAAACAGGATTCCGTTTTACTTCTTTGGTGTAGACAAAAGAAGTAAAAAAGGAGAATTTATTTTGAACACATCAGAAAATAAAAGAGTCACAATAGTTGTTATCGGTCGCATTGGACGGAAGTGACCCACACACCTTTAACCTAACCTATCTGAAAATAAAATGGACGAGAACTGTTTATTTAAATCGTATATCGTCAATCTTTGACCGTAAATCGTATTACTTATATAAAACAATCATCGGTGCTTTAATTTTTATTTACAATATTACCATTCCGGCTTAGAAACTCTTGTGTGGTGGCAGTGTTAGTCTTGTTTCAAATAAATATAAATAGCGAAATAAGAATTACGAATATTGTCCTCATTGGCCAATCTCAAATTAAAATTTCAATCTGACCGATTAGAACAATATTCGCATTTTGCAATTCGCGTTTATATGAAACACGACCTATCAGCTCTGATATATTTAATTTCTCAAAATCTTTTAATTTGATATTACAATACTGAAATTTGTCACTTAGTCATTTTTGCACTCATATGATCGATTTCTCAAAGCATCTAATCAAGTAAGACATTTAATTGACGTTTAGTCACCTTTAGCAATGGCATTAACATGTGCGCCGTTGCCAGATTATTGACTAGTTTGCTTCGAGAAACCGACCATTATAGTTGAAGGTCGGATTAAAGTCACCTTGTATAATTTGTAAGATGAAATGTAAATGTTTTAAGATTTAAATTTGTAAATAAAATTTAAAAAATATTTAGTAATTATCTACAGCGTTGTAGTGCCTTGCCGGACATCATTGACAATGTTTTCCATAGTTCCAATTTGAGATATTGAAAATCCTGTTAGGTTTTCCCTAGTTTACGTTTTTATTTATCATTTTGTTAGCAGAACTCTTAACATTTTAGATCCAATTCGATAGAATTTTATGTGACGTTCCATGTTCCGGAGATGGTACTTTAAGAAAAAATCCAGATATTTGGATGAAATGGACACCAGCAAACGCTCTTAATCTTCACGGGTAGGTAATAAAATAAATTTAAATATTTTTTAAATGAACAACTAGAACCCCATACTATGGTAAAATGTAACAGTCTGGTTCTCTCAAGGGAAAACATAATGTTTTTTATCTGTTTGTATATTTCAACTTAACTGGGAAAATTGCTTAACAAAGCATGCGGACAACTCGTAGATACAGGTACAAGCGAAAGATACACAATGTGATATACGTCTACTGTCTACTCATTCACTGTTTAAGGTTAACCGTTTTCCTGGTAGTTTACAAGGCAGGTGCATTGAAAACGCGTCTGCCTGCCTTTAAGAGACAGGACTATTAAGCAGAATATCTCCTCAACACGTATGATTTTAAATTAATTTTTGAAGTACTCGAGTTTAGTTTTTTATGCCTTTGACATTAATTCCTCGCTCGATTTTGACAGATAAAATGTCACTCGCAGAACTGGGACGGATTTTTTTCTGTCTTTTTTTGTTTTCTGATGACATAGGGTTTGTTTGTGTTGCACGAAACTGCTCTAACCTGCACTGATTTTTTTCTAATGTGTGTCTTTCACACAACAGTTTTATGCAACGCAAATGAACAGGCCCTGTGACTATACAAACTTTTTTACTTGGCTGATATTGAGGGTGTTATGAAATTCACTGCATATATTTGAATGAGTAATGGGGTAGTCTACAGACATACCCAATACTTTTTTCCCCTCAAATCGCACTTTTTTTATTTTAAAAATTACCCTAAACCATCCCCGTATCCTACGCTTCTAAAGAGTCTGACGTCATACCTTCAAATATGAAGAAAAACAAATGATCAAGCCATGATCAAATATTATCGTGAAATCTCATTTTGTTATCAATTTTAGTGAAAACCGAAAATGATCCAATTTTTAATCCCACAGATAAATTTTACCAAAAATGTCTATTTTAATTTAACAGCAATTTAATTAATATGGGAAAATATGCACTCGTGAAATTAGGTTGATATTGTAAGCAGAATAAAATAGGCAATGTTATACGGTAACACAAACAATTATGGCTTACCTGTTACGTTAATAATGAGATGAGAATTATTCCTACTAGCTTAAACTGTAGAAATTAAAACGCATCCCACTAATTTCAACACATTTACAGACGGTAGTCGCAAATATTGTTTCACATAATTGACTATCACACTAATTGAACACAACTACACAGTGTTATAAAATTTTAACCAAATTCTTTGATTACAGGAGGAAATTTGGTAAAAAATATTCTATTTAAATACATGATAATATTAGATATCTTTCGACGGTGAGATATTATGTAGCCGCCGAAGCCACGTTGAAGGGTTGTTGACTCCATTCCGCAGACTAAGCGCCTACCCGATTTGTAAATGCCGTGGCCGGCTCAAATCGTATGTCAGTTGCAGCTGTTTAATCCAAACGAAAGATGCATTTGGACGAGTTTAATAATACCGTGTACATTATTCTTGTGTTGTGAAAAAGTTAAAGCCATTTAATATTAACAAAATATCGTTCGCGGTTGTTTATTTTAAATTAGTAAAACACTAATTCCTTGGTAGTTAGTTGAAGTTAAGGTATTTATATTTGTTGGTTTAAACAGCTGTTCTCTAGAGTGTTTTATTAAATTTGTGTTATAGGTAGTATTTTAACTTTTTGAAAGTGAGAATTTTAGGAGAGTTACTAGGATTTCTTTATTTAAAGGTAATGTAATAAAAATAGTTCTTCAAACTTGTTACATAGAAATATTGGGTTCTAGAGCAATATACGACGAATTTCATAACATTTTTGGGTTTTTTAAAAACTTACCTCAAAAGAAACGCATTAAAGCAAAACACACTAAAACAAACAATGGTTGGATGAACCATATTTTACCAAAAAAATTGTTTATAGGTTGCAAAACTTCACAACTATTTTTATTTGCCCATGGGATTTAACACACAAACTATTTACCTCACAGTTTCTCAACAGATTACTATCAAATATAAAGTCTTTTTTCCCAAAAATATATTGAAGAGACGGAAATAAATTTTGTTTACGTTTCATCGGTGTGCACAAACGATTCGTTATCGTTTCGACCGGAGGTCTGATAAGCTACTAAAATTTGTATTTGTTGAAAATTCGAGGGGTCGTATATTGCTAAAGACCCAAATATTGTTAAAAGACCTGGCAACACGGCACCTAGCTGACTGTTCCTTATATCACCATGTGTTTTATTACCAGTGGAGTGCAGTGATTAAACAATTTTTTTTTGAGGGGCGATACCTGGCTTATTATCGCGAAGCGCCATTTATGACTATTTTTCCCCAATCTGAATTTAAGTCAGTATTTACTGGTTTCAATATATGCAGTGAATTTCATAACACCCTGTATAGACAACTTTTCACAACTTTTAATTTTTCGATCCAGATATCGACTTATTCCGATATTTTGTTCTTACTTTAGTTTAACATAGCCTCTATCACTTAATATGTACAACAGATATAAATCTTTTGACATCACATTTACCAAGAATATTGCAACACTACAGCAGTTGCCAGGGTATAAACATACGTACAGTCATAAGACTTAAATACAATGCCATCTCTCTTCTCTTAGTCGTGTAAAACGGAAATTACCGCTCTACCTTTTGAACGGCTCCTATGAAATATGCTGTAAAAAAAGTAATATAATATGCGGTCACGAGTCTAAACAACATAAACCAACAACAGTATTCTATACTACTTATGATTACTACCAAGTTGATGAAAATGCCATTTGATTTATTGGTATATTTGTAGCATACAATATAGAATCTTAAGAAGAGCCGCAGAACTATTGACTATAGGAGGAAAAATTGTTTATTCCACCTGTTCCATTAATCCCGTTGAAAATGAGGCTGTGATTCACAGAATGTTAGCTGAAGCTAATGGTGCTTTAGAATTAGTTGATGTTGGCAGTTCATTACCTGGATTAAAATATTCAACAGGTATTAATTTTTTACCCCTATTTATCACATATTTTACATAAGCAGCGTCAGGGCATTAATAAAGATTGTTTTTTAGTTATAAATAATTCAGATATACATAGTTCGTTTTGTATTACCCCGGAAACTAAGTCTTCTCGTTTATCAGATTTGACCAAAAAATTGTTACTGATCTGTTATTATAACTTAATATTTCAATTTGTAGGTTTGTTATTGCTTTGTTGAAGCAACAATTATACGGCTACTTTAATTTTAAAATGCCAGTGTTCAATTTCTGTTTAGAACCTTGATCTATTAAATTATGTCTGATAATGCGATGTTGCCATTAAAAAACTTGTTTTGAGAGTGCTGATCAAAATAGCATATCTGGATATTTTTGTTTAAGCTTTACTTTTCAAAGTAAAGGCCTATTTCTCTACATTTAAAAATTAACCGACGTCAGCCGTAGGATTCCTTACACTACAGAATTCTAATTGTACATATAAATATTGTTGTCTTACATTCGTTACAAAATGACTCACAGACAGAGATAAAACAATATTTTCTTTTCAATTATTGATAACTGGGTATTTTACTCACGAATGTGCTATGCCATACAGTTCTGGGGTGGTGAGACTTGCAACGTTTATGTCTTCGGTACTCAAAAATATGTGTGTATTATGAATGAGCTAGATCCCTGAACATCTTGTCGAGCATATTTTATGCCTTTTTATTTATGCCTTTAAATATACATAGCTTTTACAAATTGTCGAAAGCATTGTGGCTCTACAGCCGAAATATTGGCGGTCCTATCTAAATTAAGTCCATATTGAAACTACTTGTGGAATGTTTATTTGAGCAAAAAACCTAACATGTCTTTTTATAGTACCATAAAAGTTTTTTTTAATAGTTCTGGTTAAACTATCGGATATTGGGGACAAGATTCAAGTATTTATATTGTCCTTATATGTTTATATATATATATGTCGTAGGCAGAATGCAAATTTAGGCTTTTTATAAACTTCCTAGGCATTTTACAAAAGCCTGCAAAACGCGAATAAGAAATAAAAGCTAACCCAGATCGACTCCAAAAGGTGCAGAAATAAAACTGCATAATAAAGTCAGTTGTGAAATACGTTCTCAGACAGGTTTGCTCACTTTTCGGTTTCATCAGTGTCTTATTTAATAAAATGTCAGTTGTATGCGGTGTTGATAAAATTTTATACCAACATGAATCGTGCAGTCGCAGTAAACTCAACAATCATAGATAAAAAAGATACTGATGAAACCTAAAACTGAGCAAACCTGTCCGAGAACGTATTTAACAACTCCGTGGCCACAAGAAGAAATTATATTATATCTAATAACAGCTTTAATGCCAGAATTTCGTTAGTTTTCGTTAGTCATAACGAAAAATGCATTTTATGCTCGCGTTTTGCCGGCTTTTTGTAAAATGCCTAGGAAGTTTATAAAAAGCCTAAATTTGCATTCTGCCTACGACATATACATACATTACCTTTTTGTTTAGGTTGTACATTCCAACACAGCCTACATCTATACTTGCTGTGTAAGGAAAGTTTTAAGATGTTTTGTAGACGGTTTCACTATTTTCGGAGTGACGTATGTTTGTGAATATTCGTACAAGGGTTTCTAGCGACCCGAAGATAAACGCCCAAAAATTGGTTAAAATCAACCAACCGGGTATTGAATCATATAAGATATTCACGGGTTCCGCCTTTGTTAATAATCAACAGTTTGGCTCAAAGTTGAGAAAAATTATGTGGTGGCTACACTAGTTTTTTGTCGTATAGGAATGGAACATTGGTTAGTTTCCAGTAGAAATCTAGAGTTTTATAAGAATTTTGAAGAGGTCGATGAAAAATGGAGCACTACAATAAGACCACAAATGTTTCCACCTAGTATTGAAGACAGAGACAAATACCATTTAAATAAGTGGTAAGTTTTATTTCAATTGCCGTTTGTAATATCACATTGCAGTTTTATAGAAAATACTCTAAAGGGCCTAAGAGAGAAGGAAATTGTAAAAGAAGGATATCTGTCTGTAAAGAAAGTTTTAAAGATATTGACGAAACTAGATAAGACATTATTATGACTTATCAGTAGCGTTTTAATGAAACACTAGTTAATTCGTCCTATGCAAGGTACTAGCAATAATGTATTAAAATATGTATAATTTTATTGAGACTCATTGATACCTTATTTATCGGTGAAAACTAGGAGGAGTATTTAATTTCTTTTAAAATCCATTTACTATAATATCCCTAGAATACGTTGGTGAAAATGCTGGCCCCATTTTTATAAATTGCGTAATGTCCAGCCCTGTTAATATTATATATTAATTCTATTTGTTAAAGTAGACGTATCCTTAGAGATGTGCCATGAGAATGTTCTCAAGGAATATTTCCGGAGAACGGTAAATTACCGAGAATATTTTCCAGCATAAATTCTCGATAATTTATGATTTTTGAAAAAAATATAAATTACTGGAAAATTACCGAGAATATTTCCGAGAACGAGAATGTTCTCGGGAAAATTAATATTCTCGGAGAATTTACGGAAATTTAAGGTAATTTATTTTAATGCCGCTATTGTATCATAGATGGAGCTTGAAGCATCTTTATTTCTTTTCTGTGTTGTTTTAAGCAACTTATTTAGACATGTTATTTAAGACAATGCGTTTCTAAGTTGTGTTTTATTTATAAATAAAGTTACTTGAAAATAATGGAAATAAAAATTTAATGTGTCTTTATTTGACTAAGATGCGTAATCACGTTAATTTACAATTTAAATATTTTCTAAATTAGGTATTGTGTGTGCAGTGCTATCTCTTTATTTTTTCAGATAAAATTATTGGAAAAACTACTTTGGTAAAAAAAATATGTTCTTCCAATTTATGCAGTCAAACAAACCATAAATTCTCCAACATATAAAATAAATTCTCCAAAATTTCCGATAAATTCTCATTTTTCTCAGAGAATATTTCCCACTAATAAATTCTCGAGAATGTTCCATCTCTACGTATCCTATAAGCAACATGATAATTTTTCCCAAGTTATTTTAAAACGAACCAATAAAGTAAACAATAACCTCTAACTTTAAAAAAATCCCTGTAACTTTTTAGCATAAGAATACTGCCACATCAGCAAAACACTGGTGCATTTTTTGTGGCTGTGCTACAAAAAGTGAAAGCATTTACGTCTAAGGAAAAGAAAAGTGAAACAGACAATCAAGAAGACAAAAGTGGGGAATCGAAAAAAAAGGGAATTTAATGAAAGGTAAGTGTCAAAATAATTAGATGCTAATAACAGTAATAACATATTATGTTCTCAATGTACGCATCTCTATTATTAATACGCCAATAGATTTAAATTTCGACGGCATCTATGAATACTCGCAATATGCAAAGTAATAACTTTAGAAGAGAGCAAATTAAATGATAATAAATACAGAAAATTAGTAATCTACTGGTTGTAACTACACTACAATAGACACAAGAACACGTCGTAGGAATGATATTCTCTATTCCTATAACTTACTGCGATAAATATGGCAAAACGTTAGATGTTTTATCTAAGATAACCTCTTGGTCAAACTCAGTATCAGAAGATACCTTTTTGACTTTTGAATCTGTAGGTACTAGAAGTTTTTCGTCGTCTTTTAGAAAGACATATTCTAATTCGTTTTGGATCTTCCGGTTCATCTCT